>CM060990.1:325120197-325817697 GCA_030765065.1 Deroplatys truncata | reverse complement strand
TGTCAGCAGCTGCGCTAGCGGACAAATCCATGGGATTAATACATGAAGACTGGCAGGGCAGGCGCTCCCAATCCATACCAACACTATTGAGTCCAAGTGGAAAGACTGCAAGTATTCAATTCCCATTTTCGGATGAAGAAAGGAACATTTTGCAGGCTATCTAGCTGAATACTTGTTCAAACACACTTACAAGCAAAAAGACAGGCAGCACCATCTCCTAACAGAAGCAGCAAAAGACTATCCGCCAAAAGTTTAAATGTTTTTATTGATATTGTGAAAGTTTGAGGGTTTGATATTAAATGTTACCTATATTAAAGTTTTAATAAAGAAGTTCCTTTACCATAACACTGGCAGATAGTTAACCTAACTTCATATAAAAAAAAAAAAAACCTAACCTAAGACTAACCTTGCATGAATTCAGAAACCTAAGCTTATATTTAAAATCTGATGTGTTACACTCACATGACTTTCTCTACTCTTGTACAAACTATTTTTACAAATGCTTATTCTCCATATGCTTCATGTTAATCGAGATGTTAATCTTATTGCTAATTTTCTTGTAGATGCAAGCGGAATTGGTAGGCTTTAAGTGTTTAAGAGCTGGTTCCTATGTGGAGTATTCCATTCTCTTTGCATTACCAGGACCCAAAAAAAAAAAAGAATAATGAATTCCCATTTGATAAAAAGTATAAGTATTGGAAAATTTAAGGGAATAACAAGCAATATCTCGAAAATGGTTCACTCAACAAAAAAAAAATGTATATGACATAGATTGCGTATTTTAACGCGATCTACATTTTTTGTGTAGTAAAATTTTGTCTATCTTTTATGGTTTACCAGCTATGCAAAAGTCGTTCACAATGAAGAATGCTTTTGGAGACATTCCCAGAGAATTCGAGATATACATTTTATTTGCCATGAAAATATCTTAAATATATGATATTTTAATCAAAATCGTTAGAGCCATTTTTGAGAAAATTAAAATTTTGGAAAAATGTTCCCTGTAAGGGGTAATCTGGGGTGGGAGGATTTTCTTGAAAACCTTCGTGTCGCATCTCTGGAAGATACTGAACCTAAATACCAAGTTTGGTGTTTATCCAAATGTTCGTTTCTGAGTTATGTAAAAAGAAAGTAAAAAATGTATAATGTAAGCTTATATAAAAAAAAAACTCAAACTGACAAATTGGGGGATATATCTCTGCCTTTGGCGGCATTACTTATTCATATGTTGCCAGCATTGCGTTAAAGCCAGAGAATGAGATACAGTGCCATCTGTTGCCAACTATAGGACACACAGTGACATCTGTTGGACATCTAAGACATCACTTCAGTCACTAATGCGGGCTCAAGAAAGGCAATTTATCCCAAGTGCTTCCAATTTCTTCCCAGGGAGACATCCTTGTGAGTAATTCTTACATTTTCTGATGTAACCAATGCATTGAATCATGAGTGGATGGGTAATAAATCTGTGAATCATTTTACTTTTGACAGTCATGTTGTGCAGCTGGACTAAACAGTTTATGAATGAATTGAGTAGTCAAATGCTTTTACACTTTTATACTCCTACATCAATGTTATATACCAGAGGTCGACGTGTTGATTGCCATGCCATATTGGGTAGCTCACAGAGAAATTTTGGCAAAGCTGTATTTTTTTGTTTAGTGGTCTAGTCAACGAAGCGCAATCTCCATCCATGGGCCAAGCGGTAACCATTGTGTTGGCTTTGTCACCACAGGAAGGCAACACACTGCTCACTCACCTCCTGCCTTCTAAGTGGCCAAGTTCATCCTCATGCAGAGTATAACCTGGGAAGCTTGAAATTTGACCTGAAGTAGTTTGTGTGTACGTGTGCCATTCCAAGAGTTACTCTCTTTGGCTTTGTTACCTTATCTATGCAACTTGTTGGTGTCATCATTAGGACTGTGTGTGCCTGATTTATTGCAAGTAGCCTGCAAGAAGAATAATGAATCCTGCTAAAAACCAGAAAACTTATTTCCATTCAGCCATGAGTGAAGCAAAGGTTCCCTCGTCTGTTGCGCAATGCATTATTATAAAGCTTTTAACCAATGAAGGGGTTAAACCCTTAAGATTTTAACTCCTTTGAAGGCACAGTTTGGGGACTCTACACTGTCCCAGAACCAAGTGTTTACTTGGGCCAGAGAATTTAAGGGCAGCTGAGAAATTGTAGAAAATGGTCATGCTCAACGCCCAAGGTAAAGTCTCTCAGATGACAGCATCTGTGTCATTCAAGAGCTTATCAAAGGTGATCACCGGTGCACTGTTGAAAAAATTGCATCAGAAGTCAGTATCAGCATTGGGAGTGCCCATGCCATTATCAGTGAACATCTTGGCTTCAGAAAAATTAGTGCTCGATGGGTTCCGAAGTTGTTAACTTAACAGCAAAAGCAGGTCAAGTTGTAGATATGCGATAGTCTTCTAAATTGATTCCGGCAAGAAAGGGAGGATTATTTGAGGCGCGTTCTCATGAGATGAGACATGGGTCCATCGTTACACTCCAGAGCCCAAAATGGTGAGTAAGGAGTGGCAAAGAATGTATGAAGTCTGCCCAGTGAAGGCCAAAACCCACCTCTCAGCCAGAAAGGTTCTTGCGACAGTGTTTTTTGACTACAGAGGAAGTTTACTCATTCATTTTCTTCATGATCGACATACGGTGAATGCAGCTTACTATTGCCAGTTGTTAAAGTCAGCAAAAGCTGCCTATCGAAACAAAAGACATTGTATGCCCACCAGAGATGCCATCCTTCTGCATGACAATGCTAAACCTCACACCGCGAATTTGACAAGGGACACATTGAAGGTCATGCATTGAGAAACCCTCAGCCGATCTCCCTACAGTCCAGATTTGTTCCTCCTGACTATTTTTTGTTTGGACCCATGAAAGAATAGCTTGGAGGACAGCTATTTGAAAACAATGAAGACTTTAGGAGCATGTGCGCAACTAGTTGACATTGCACCCTCAAACTTACTTTGAACAAGGAATATTCAAGCTTCCAAACTGGCAAAAGTGTGTAGAACGTGAAGGAGGCTGTATAGAGAAAAACTGACGGTATTATTTGTGTATATAATTAATCAATAAATGTATAAAAAATAAATTACTGTTTATATTTGAATCACCCTTGTACAAGCTACAAACTCTTTATTTGAAAACTTTCAAGTCAAATCAATAATTTCTTCCATAACTTTTCTTCAGTTATCATACCAAACAGTGTTACTAGACATGTTGGGAAAATGTCAGAAAATGTTACTTGTCTTTTGAAGAGTGATTTGGGATGCTGTACTTACTTCTCAATGCAGTTGGATGAATCTACAGATATCAGTGATACAGCACAGTTAGCCTTAATCGTCCAAATAGTTTTTAATGGCTTCACAATAAAGGAAGAGTTCCTGAAAATAATTCCTTTAAAAGGCCGTACACAAGATGAGGATATATTCTTTTTTTTTTGAAAGGCTTCCTTACTTCCAACGAGATCCCAACACAAAGAACAGTTAGTATAAGAGCTGATGGAGCTCCTGCTTTCACAGGGCCACATAACTGTTTCAATGCACTTTACCAGAAAAATGAAATGTTTCCACATTTTATTTTCTCCTACTGCATAATTCACCAACAAGCCCTCTGTAGTAGATTTTTAAATGTGAACAATGTTATGAAGGTTGTTGTGAAACTTGTAAATCAGATAAGAACCCATGCATTACAAAGAAGACAATTCAAACAGCTGATTGAAGAAATGAACCTGAGTTATGGAAAACTCCTTCATACAGAGGTGCACTGGCTTAGCAAGGAGGCAATTCTCCAAACTTCTGTCAGCTGTGGTTCCTTTTCTTAAAGAACGTGGTGAAGACTACTGTATTTTAGAACATATCTGTGGCTAAGGGACTTAGCATTCTTGAATGACTTGACTGAAAAACTGAATGAGCTAAATCTGCAACTCTATGGCAAGAACAAGAACATTTTGTAAATGATTTCAGAGATAAAGGCATTTAGTGCAAAACTTAAACTGTTGGAAAATAATATAAGTCAAGGTGAGCTGAAACATTTCCCTTGTTTTAAACATGCTGAAATAGGAGAAAATGCCAAACCCTATACAGGGGATTAGATTAGATTGGATTGCATTCTATGAGTTCACTAGCAGCCATAAAGACTTGTGAACATAGAACATATCAAGGAAATGTACAAAAATTACATATAAACATAAATATTACACAGAATAAGAACATTTAAAATAGAGACATACTATATGCGTGTCTAGGAAATGTACAATATAGTTACATATATACATAAATATTACATAGAATACAGAACATTTAAAATAAAATAAAGACATACTATATATAAAATGAAACAAAGCAGGTGTAATTTTGTGCCAAATCAAATACCTCCCTACTGTTATAAGGCTAACATTATATTTATAGACAAGAACATTTATTTTAACTTTCACTAGACTTATACCTTTTGTTCGTCTCATCATTTTGTTCTATTTGATTTGTAATGCATAGCATTTACTGTCAGTTCTTAATATACATACATTTAAATACCTTCATTAATTCTAGAGCAGGCATCAAATGTAATTGGTAATTGTCATTAATGTTTACTAATGCTGCTTACAGAGTAGTATTATATGTATTATCAGGATACTTTGTCATTCAGATAATCTTGTACAGAATAATATGCTTTTGAGCATAGGTACTCTTTAACAGCAGTTTTAAAAACATCGAAATTGTCAACTTTTCCCTTAAGATCATTAGGGAGAGCATTAAATATTTTTATGGTCTCATAATATACACCCTTCTGGAAGCAAGAAAGCTTTGCACTGGGATGACGGATGTTACCCTTTTGTGTAGTGTTTATCTCATGAATTTCCATGTTTGTTATAAATGTGGTTTGATTGTATACAAAGAATTTTAAGATTGAAAATATGTACATGCAAGGTAGGGTTAATATCTTCAGTCTTCTGAAAAGATGTTTGCAAGAGTGTCTGCTATGGCTGCTGGAAATGGTTCTTATAACCTTCTTTTGCATGAGGAATATTTGTTTACTTTCTACCGAGTTTTCCCAAAAAAATATTCCATGTTCCATGATAGAGTTAAAATATGCATAGTATGCTAATTTAAGTGTGTGTATAGAACTGACATTTACCAGTGCTCGGATAACATAACAGGCAGAACTGAGTTTGGGTAAGATATACATAATGTGAACTTTCCAATCTAAATATCTGTCTACTTGGAGGCCCAGAAATTTAATGTTGTCTATTTGTTCTAGTAACATATCATTAATCCCAATTTCTATTGGAGTGTGTGATGATCAATGAGTTATAAATTTAATAACTTTTGTTTTGTCTAGATTTACAGATAATTTGTTAGCTTTAAACCGGTGTGACATACAGTTCAAAACATAATTCAATTTAATTACACACACATTCAAGTTTTTACTAGTCACCAGAACACACGTGTCATCAGCATACAGAATGATGCTTGCAATATCCTTTATATAAAATGATAGGTCATTTATATAGATTAAAAATATTAAAGGACCTAGGACTGAACCATTGGGCACTCCATGTGTTACTGTTTTCCATTTTGATGTATGTTTTCCAAATCCAATATCATTGACTACTTCAACACTTTGTTTTCTTTCATTTAGATATGATACAAACCAACTACCCATGCAATAAAATTGGCTGAAATTCCTGTTTTGTCAAGTGGTGTTCGGATATGCATAAAATGTGTGGCAGTGGGTTTTCAGTATTAAAGACCTATAGTAAGTTCGTTACTTTGTTTCTTAAGCCTCTTATATTTTGATGGAATACAGACAGGCAGTTTTTTTTATTATTATTATTATTATTATTATTATCATCATCATCATCATCACTATTACCGATGTCAGAAGTATTATTTCTATAGTTACTTGTGGATACAGAGGTATTTGGGAGGATTATCTCAATTTGCTTTAAGCGTCGATTATATTGACTATGGGGCATACTTAAACTAGAAAAGACCTCCTACTAGTGGCAACAGGAATTTTACACTTAATTCTGTCAGCAATAAGAAGAGAAAGCCTCTCTTTGCCTCTGGAGTTCAAGTGTAGGCCATGAGAGGTACAACCATTCCTGCCTATACTGTCGACATCTATCATACACATGTGAGAGGCAAGCAGGACTTAACAAGGCATGCTCAAGTCTCAGATTCATATCTCTCACCCTCCAATGAAACTGAGGCTTGTCATGCCTATGAAAAGTCTCACTACCTTCACATTAGTATGGCTGCTGGTCTCACTGATGTCACACAGATCCTTTTCAATAACATAACTACTATTTCTATCCAGGCTATTCCCTGGCCCACCCACTATCACTACATGATCCCTCTTGGTAAAACCTGCAGTTAGCTTTACCAGGTCTTCAGTGACATAGGAGAGCACAGCACTGGGTTTAACTATGCCTACTACATCATAATCACATCCCAAGTCCCGTTTGAGCAGGGAAGCTATGCCCCTCCCATGACTACTCTCAAGCAACAAGACCTTGCTTTTTGTGTGATTTACAGATTCATCTAAGACCTGTTTTTGGGGATTTGTGGCCTGATCAACATTCAGCGTTTCAAGAACACTGAATCTGTTGCTCAGTTGGACAAGGTGTTGATCATCTGCAGAGAAACGCCTTTTCCATCTGAGATTATTCTTAGATACTATCCTGAAGTCCTGAAAGTTATTGGCCAAAGTAATTGAAGCCGAAAAGTGCTTCTAGTTTGTTTTTTGAAAAATTCTAGTTCTTTTCTCAGGTTGGAAATTGTTTCCTCGTGCTTTCTGACCAGTGACAGACACACAAAATGTTAACAAAACTTGGAAATGAGTTCAAAATCTGATTTCCAGACTTTAAAGAGATCGAGTCATTGGCTCAGTTTATCTCAAATCCATATATGTCCCTTAAACCTGAAGAATTGTGCCTTGCCATTGAAAAATGTTTTAATGAAGAGGGAGCTGCAGTTGAACTTGAAATCAAATGATGAAATATTTCGCACAAAATGACTTTGTTTGAAGAGTGTTGTTGGACTAGAAAATGAAGACAAGTTTTGGTGTTGTTTGCCCAGTGACAAATATCTAGTACTGAATAATGTAGCTCTGAGAATTAAGGCATTATATTCCCTTACTTATCTCTGTGAATCAACATTTTAGAGCTTAAAATATATAAAAAATAAATATAGGAACTGATTAACATCTGTACTCTTGCATCCGGGTTGGTGTAATCAACTATGACCCAGACATCAAGAAATTGAGTGATGAAATGGATTGCCAAACATCACATTAAGAAGAGTTTATTTTAAATATTTTGCCTTGACTTATGCTGTGGCCTACTTTGTCCTTCAAATGAGGAATGATCCATTTTTAGTGCCTCATATTTTGTAGTAGATCCTCTGTAAGTAACCATTTTATTAAGTACCTCAACTACATCCTTAGTTTGCCAATCTCTGTAATATGTAATATTCATTCTTTCCCTATCTAACTGCTGGCCCTACTTGGTGAGGTCATAATAAATTTCCAGAATGGGTCTGCCCGGCTTGTTGTTGTTGTTGTTCTTCTTCTTCTTCTTCTTCTTCTTCTTCTTCTTCTTCTTCTTCTTCTTATCATCGTCGGTATGGTGGTAACTCTTGTTAATGCAAAACTTTAAACTATAAAAGAAAATGTTATGTACTTGTTGGTGCAATTGAGAAGTTCACCCTAACAAGGGCCTATTCCAAAAAAAGTAGTTTTGCGATAAGCCTGTTTGAATGTTTCTATCATTTAATATTCTTAAATTGACAGTAAAATAGTACTCAAAAGTGTGGTTTTGTTCCCAATATAGTCTAGAATAAAATCGACAGAAAATAGAGGTAATTTCTATATATATTATAAATTCAATGTTATGAACGCTAATATAGGCCCTTATTGTGGCGATCATACATTTTACCATTTTTTAAGGATTTAAATATTCAGGGAAGTAAAGTTTGACATAAAATAAATATTCTTTTAAGAAACCTACAATATTTAATCATTTTATCAATTTAGAAATGATCAAAACAGGAAAATGTATTGCAACAGAAACAAATGTTATATACACTCCCAATACATGTTAAATTGAAATACATAGCATTATTCTTAAGTCAGTCATACTGATGAAATTGTTCCCTTTCCTATCCTCTTCTTCTTCTTCTTCTTCTTCTTCTTCTTCTTCTTCTTCTTCTTCTTCTTCTTCTTCTTCATCTTCATCTTCATCTTCTGAAGAGATGTGGGAGGACGCTCCTACTTTTTCAAAAATATTCTCAAACCAATTCTTGGCTTCATCTAAAAAGTGAAAAAAGATCTCTTACATCTTTCTTCTTACAGGGGATTCAAAGGAACTGGCTTCATTTGAGGTGGAATCACATTTTTCTTCAGTTCATGTATTTCCATTTCAATCTTCCAAATATTGAAGGAAATGAAAGATGGCAAATATGTGATTGAAGTTCTAACAGTTCCAGATTGGCTGTAAAGCAACTGCTGATATCTTTGTATCTAGAAGAGCACCCCTTTTGTGGTAGGTTTACTCAGAAGCAAAGGAAGCAGAATTGTAGACCATTCCTTTAATATCGAAGTATCCCACAATATGTGGAATGGTTGCGGATTCTGACAGCAGTATGAAACAACTTGCAAATACTTCATTGCTGTTTGTATTGTAGGTGTTTTCTTCAACATTTTTTGGTAAATCCCAAAATTCCTGTCCCATTGACCATAGCTGTGACCTCATATGGGGAAAATATGATGGATGTTAACACTGAACCTTCGAAAACCACGAAGAAAATATTAAGAGCTTCATATACTTGCTTTGTCCTCCTGCAGCATCAGAAAACATTAGAATATTTTCCATTAGAGTGTGGTACATGAACGAAGAAACTATCAGGATTTTTTTCTCCCATCTCTAGGAAAAAATACATTAAACTCGTAGAATCAAGGTAGTGCACATGTACATTGAAAATGTAGAGTCACACAAGGCACCTATAAAATCAGCTTGTACAATTTAATTTTGGAAGTGGGAGATTCTATGCAAAATAGAATTCAATGCACACAGTGTCAGTGTTCCTTTTGCTCTCACTTATTTTTGTGTTTCTCAGAGCTTGATATGCTTCGATGTTTTGTCTATGTTCTAGATATTCTGTTTTACAAGAATGTGTTTTGTTTATTTTAATAGTAGTTCATATTTTGTGCAATAATCACAGATGTCTGTACGAGGACGTATAGCAAAGTCACATTTTTCTCGAAAAAATGTATGGTATCTCTTGTGAGATTCAACACACTACCAGTCTTTTATTGAAAGAATTACAACTCTCAAAATATTTAAACTTTGTTTTAGAATGTGAGCAATGTGAAGTTTTTGTGAGGTAGACTGTTCAAGTGCTACAAGTCTAATTCTCATACATTGTGATTAATTTTATGGGGTCAATTTGAATGCGTACCCCTCCTACGAGGGTCACTAGATATGTATTGAGACATGGAAAATTGGTCACCCCTGGGGAAAGATCGTTACTTTGTCAAAACAGCTGACTCATTGGTAATGCAATGGTAGCAGGCAGACCATTGTTGTTCCATTCATTTTTGCTCAGTTTATGTTTGAAGTCTGGAAAGTGTGGACGCTTTTTCAAGTGCAATGGAGATTCAGAGAGAGCATTTTCTTGCAATGATTTTGTACTACTTTAAATGTGGCTTAAATGAAATGCAGTCACTTAAGCATTTGAGGGGGGTTTTTAGGGACTATTCTCCATCATATGCCACTGTGTTCCACTGGTTTGCAGAATTTAAGAAGAGATGCCAATCTCTTAAAGATGAAGAGAAGAGTGGCAGACCAACAACAGTAGTGACTGACAAAAACATCACTGCTGTGGAAACAATGATTAGGGAAGATCCAAGACTACAAGGACATTGAGTTGGCATTAGGGATTAGTTTGCCGAGTGTTTCAACCATCCTTCATGAACACCTTCATGTAAAAAACATTTCTTCAAGATGGGTGCCCCATAATTTATCTGAAGCACAGAAACTCCATAGGGTGGAGTGGTGCAAACAAATGCTGAAAAGATTAACTGTGGAGAGTCTCATCATGTTCGAGATATTGTTACAGGTGACGAAACATGGATCTCAGTTCGATCCTGAAACAAAATGCCAGTCCTACATTTGGGTGTTCCCAGATGACCAACCACCCGTCAAGTTCAAGAGAGCAAGGAATGCTGGAAAGAAAATAGTTGCTTCTTTCTTCTCCACAAGTGGCCACTTGGCAACAGTTGTGCTCGAAAATCAGAAAACTGTTACTGCAAAATGGTACACAGAAGTTTGTCTTCTGAAAGTGTTTCAAAGAATCCAAGAAAAGCATCCAAAGACAGGACTAAAGAGGCACATTGCTGCATCATGACAAGGCATCAGCTCACACCCCTAATGTCACAATGGAGCTTCTGCAAGGAACTGAGGCAAAACTATTGACTCATCCAACCATATGATTTCTTGCTGTTCCCTACGGTGAGGAACGGACTTTGAGGTCACCAATTTTCTAGCCCTAAAGAGCAGTTTCTGCATACGAAAAGGAGTTATCTGCAGTGCCAGAAACTGAGTGGCGTGGATGCTTCTAGAAGTGGTTCCGGAGGATGGAACGCTGCATACAGTCCCAGGGAGAATACTTTGAGAAACTGGGATAAACAATACGTTTCTGTAACTATTCACATTTTGCTGTCTCAATACATATCTAGTGAACTTGTATCATCAAGGACATTGCCTGAAACCAGTTTATTTTGCAATACATGAATTATTTTTGCTGAGATTTCCAAAAGTCTTATGAGAAAACTTAGACAAATAGCCTGTTTCATACTCCCGCTAATGTATATGTTGTATTTACATACGTCTCTCAATTTGTTGCTGGCTGGATAGACTTAGCTTTATGATTAAACCTCTCAAGACATGAAATGAAGAAATGATCCTGTTTGACTTTTATACCCATATTTCAAAAAATTTTGAAAATAGAATGTTGATGATACTTGAAAATTACATGTGAACAGTTCTTCAAACATTTTATCGCAAGTGCAAAAACTTTTCTTTCATTGTGCTTAACTTGAGCAGTCACATATGACTTTCCACTATTTCTACGAATTTGTCTTTCTTCTGTTTTTTTCTTCTTTTTTTTTCTTTCTTTCTTCACATTTTTTTCCCACCTGTGTTTTTTGACATTATTCACTTAAACTTATTGGTAGAAACAGCATAAGCGCACTGGCTACTAATTTTCTGGTACAAGCCGCTGCAAGACGAAAATACTACTGACTGCTATGTACAGTTGAATGTAAGCACTCGTTGCAGCAGGGGGTGCGCTCTATTATGTGACATAAACAGACAAAGGGGGTTGTCCTGTTAGTATTGCTGAATCTAATGGGTCAAGAGTTATGAAAGTTTTAGACAAGATACTAAATGGGAGTTTGCTTCTAAATCTTGTGATTGTCGAGGGCCTATACATGCATGGGCCTTTATTTGGGTGATGTCTTCAACTTTGAATTGTAATAACACTAACTTTAACTAGCACTTGCTACAACATCATTACAGTTTCCTCAATCATTGCCATACATAGATCATTTATGTTATAGTAATACAGTTGGGAAATTACATCTTCATAGAGGTAAAATATATATATATATATATATATATATATATATATAAATAATGCCTCCTATTTTGTTCTCTCTTAATTTTGAACAAAATTAAATAAAAATTATATGGCATGATAGCCACAATATTCAGGCTTAATTTGTCACTTTTCAATGCAATCTTCATCTTTTTCCACTGTTTTGGTCCATCTGGAAACAAGGGCATGTATTCCAGTACGGTAAAAATCACAGTCTTTCTTCCTTAGTCATTGGGGCACAGACGTTTTCAAGGTCTCCTCACCTTCAAAGCGAATCCCATGGTGAGCTTCCTTTAGTGGCCCGAATAGATGGAAATCTAATGGAGCTAGGTCATGGCTGTATGGTGGATGGGGGCAAGACTTCCCATCCAATTTATGCAATCTGTTGAGTGGTGCAAAAACTGGTGGTGGTTTTGCATTGTCGTGCAAAAGAAGATAAACTGCCATAACTATTGATGGGCAAACTTGACAAAGGCATGCTTTAAGCTCGTTGAGGGTGCTGATGCACTGGACAGAATTTGCTGTGCATCCCTGAAGCAAAAATTGAACCAGAATGACAACCTGCTCATCCCAAAACACTGTCGCCATAACTTACCCTGCCGGTTGCAGAGTTTTTAATTTTTTCTTCCTCGGTGAGGATATGTGATGCCATTCAATTGACTGCCTCTTCGATTCAGGTTCAAAAAAAATGAACCCAAGTCTCGTCTCCAGTCACAATGTTTGCCAAGAATGCCTCTCCCTCCACATTGGAGTGCTGCAAAAAATTGGAGGTGATTGTTTTCTTGTCTCTTTATTGTGTTTGGTTAACATTCTTGATACCCATCGTGCACAAACTTTTGAGACCAATAATATCCATCACACTGCCCTTACCAATGGAGAGCATGAAAGACGGTTCATCTGCTGTTACCCGGCGGTCTTCAAGAATGATCTCAACTTGCTGAATGTTGCTTGGGGTCACTGCAGTTGCTGACCTGCCATTCGTCATTCCATCAACCAATGATGTTTACCCGATGAACCCATTGGGTGGTATAAATAAAAGCAAGCATTAGCTCATTTCTCACTAATTCCAAGCATTTGCTCGGTTTCGTATAAATAAAACTTTTCTGCTCAACCTCCTCGCGAGCAAAAGCTTGCTGACCTTGATCGCTGAGCTATTGCTCGCGATATGGTATAAATAAAAACAAGTCCTGCTCGCCTTTAGTAAGCTTTTGCTTGCTATTTCTTGAGGTACCTCCGTAGGTACCTCAGCTTGCTCAACTGCATTTTAATACATTTGTGGAGTTCATGATCATGGTTCCAGAGAAGAAAATAAAAATCACACGACTTTCTTCTCTATCACTCTTTTTACAAACAATTCTTACAAAACCTTATTCTTGGTAGCTACTTCTTGTTAATCGAGATAAACTATCATTGTAGGAATAGAAGAATGCAGTAAGCTAAAGGGATAGTCAAATATTTTAAATGTGGGGCGCTATTTGATGGATTTGAAATTCCGTTCTTTTCAGATGATCGCGGAAAAAAGAAAAACAAAATCTTGATGTTCTACATTCACATGGCTTTCTCTAATCATTCTTCTACAAACTATACTTACAAGAGCTTAATTATTCCAGCTTCTTCTTGTTTATTCCAGATAAACGTTCAATTTACATTTACAATTTTGTTATACGATACAGTAGGTAAAGTGAGTCAGCTTTTTAAAGAGCGCCTGGCTATATGAGGGCTTTGAAATTTGATGCTCTTTGCAAGATGACCGCGAGAAAATATTGAATACCGACTTCTCATTTGAGAGAATTATAAGTAGTTATTTGAAAGTTTAAACCAATAACAAGGAATATCTCAGGAATGATTAAGTTAAAAAAAGAAAGTAAAAAAGAAATGCTTTGACATAAATTGTGTGCTTAACGAGAACAATTTTCTTTTTGTAGTAAAATTTTTTGTAGATAGATTTGCCTATCTTATGGTTTACCAATTGCACAAAAGTTATTGAGAAATAAGAGGACTTCGGAGGATATTCCAGGTAATGCAATATATGCATTTGACATGAAAACATTTTAAACATGTGTTTAATCAAAATCGTCAAGAGTCATTTTTGAGAAAATAAAGCTTTTGGAAAAAGTTTCCATGTTAAGGGCAGTTTGGGGGGGGGGAACTTTCTTGAAAATCTTCCTGATAATATCCTGCTCAGTTTATTGATTTGTTTGTACATTCATAGTTTGAGATACAGACATCTGCATTCCCTTTCTGCAATGTGAATGTCACACCCATGACAATGGAATCTCCAAACAGAACAATTTAGGATATAACTGATCAGAAATAATTTATAAGTAACTTGTAGCAATTGTTGAATAGAATAAAATGAAACCATAACTTGAATTAAATGTTTTATTTCTTGTTTTTAAGTTTTCCCTTCTCCAGCCTGTGAATATCTTGAGTGATATTTTGTGCTGCTTTGATTCTGAGAACTGTATTCAGATTTTCATCAAACAGGTTACTTTACTGTCCATGTTTTTTAATTTCAAACCAGAAAACACACATTCTCATATTAACACGTTATTCACACATATAAGTGGTACCAAAGATGTACAAGATTTTAGCTCCATTTTAGGTGAGGAAATCGTAAACGAGAAAAAGATCGCTAAAAACCAACAAGTTTACCTTGTTATTAAACTTGTCTTTCAGTTCTGTGTCACATTTTAGGTCAATAATTTCAAACTGTAAGTTTGCAAGAACTGAGTCAACATTTACTGAGAATGCGTTAGGAAATATATCATATTGTGTTTCTAGACCTTTCATCCTGGAATCACATTTGAAATTGTTCATGCGATGTTAGTAAGATTTTCTGCATACTCCTTTAAAGTCATGCTGAACATCAACTTGAAGAAGAGAGGCAGGGTTTGTAAATTGGGAAGTATTGTTATTTGCAAGTTAAACATTCCCACAATTGAAGTTTAGTTTTGAAGGCCTTTATTTTATCCCACATTTGAGTTATGACCGGTCATTTCTCTTGCAGAGATACATTAAGTGTATTCAAATGCAAAGTCAAATTGGCAAAGAATACAGGACCACATATTCACTTTGAATCCTTGAAACTCCACTGCGTTGGCAAGCTGTCCACAACTGTGACGTCATCTATCGCTGTCTGGTGGATAGGCCCTTGCCTCTGCCTGCTGCACTTTGTTCAAAATTAGTGTACTTGCCGGTGTATGATGTAGCCTGTACAAAGATTCCAACAAATATCAGAAAGTATATATATTTAAGGCAACATTGAATTTTTTCAAATGGAATTACGCCTATTGACTTCACAAAATAAAGCCCAATAATATCAGAATGGTAATGACATATTTTACAAAATGCTAGTCAAAGCAGTTAATGAGATGATGAAGTGCGAAACTTTAAATAAAGAGTTATCCGTATCATTTAACTGTTATTTCAGGCTAGAAGTTAAATATAGATACAAAAGGTCATGTTTTGTTGCAGATTAAGATACTAAGTTCCCTTACCAAAGATGTCTTCACCTTTTACATATAATCTTGAGTTTATAACTGCAGTTAGAAAGTCACCTCCACTGAAGAGGTAAATTTTAATGACAGTATCTGATAAAAGTCCCCAAATTTGGTTATGTTAGGAAGGACTCTATGGTAGAGCAGTTAAATGCAAAGTCAATAGACAGTGTTCCATTAAAAAAAATCAACTTTTTGCTAGAAATACACTTTCTGGTGAATCTACAAATCTTTGAATGGACTATATTTAAAAAGCCCTTGTCTGAACTGCTGCTGCTGTTACTGTGAAAACAGCGCATCAATAGTACCTTTCTGAAATATATGTGATAATAGTTTCAGGGGATTCACTGGTTAACAGTTGGGCATTGGTTATGCTTAAGGTTGTGACATTTAAGTTTTCCTTATCAGTAGTTTGCATAAGTAACCTTAGACTTTTATTTGCCAGCTTCTCGTAACCATAGAAAATAGAATTTATACTGATGTTGCTGGAAGAGGAAGAACATAACAGAAGGCCATAACAGAAGTTGGGTTATGAAGTGATAGTTTATACTTAATAAATTTGCATATGAAAAATAATAATCTGAAGTAATATACTTGAGCTGCAACATTCCTCCAGATAATACAACTAGTGGAACAACCTTTACTTTCACTATGACCTTCCACTTAAAGAATACCTAAAATAATATAGAGAATTATCAGATACCAATTATGATTTTTATTCAAAGATTAAGGTGCAAGAACATTTCCATGGAACTGAACTAAAGCTGAACATTGCCAAATCATGAATACAAGATCTGATGTGTTACATTCACATGATTTTCTCTATCCTCTATCCTTCATTAGGATAGAGATTACCCTCTATCCTAAATTATTCTTACAAAATTCATTTTCCTATCTACTTCATTTTAAAACCTTTCCAGAAATAGCTGCATTACACATTTCACTACAGATACAAAGATAACTAAGAACTGGATGCTATACGCTGGTCTTAAAATTCCTTACCCTTTCCATGCAATCATGAGAAACAACTGAAAATTGATAAGCTTGAAAAGAATGAGCAAGTGTTGAACAATTCGCACCATTAATAACGGGTATCTCAGAAAGGGTTGATGCCACAAGAAAAGTGATTTGAAATAAATTGTGTGGTATAAAGAGATCTACATTTTTTGTGTAGTACATTTCCATCTATTATTTAGCGTTTACCAGTTATTCAAGATTATGCAAATTCCTTCTGAATGGAGTGGACTTCACAGGCTATTCCCAGAAAATTCAAAATATACATTTTATTTTTCATGTAAATATCTTTAATATATGGTATTTTAATGAATATCGTTACAGCAATTTTGTTAGAAAATCAAACATTTTCGAAAAATGTTCCATGTAACGGATAGTTTGAGGTGGGCGATTTTCTTAAAGATCTTCATGTTGCATCTTTGGAAGGTACTGAACTGAAATACCAAATTTGGTATTTATCAGAGTTTTCCTTTTTATGTTATGCTGTTCACAGACACCATAAACATGGATCTTTTTCTAAAAATGCCTTTTGGATTCAAGAGGCCTCAAAAATGTATTTCTGGTGAAATCTCAGTATCAAATTTTTGGGTGGAATGCAGTACCTTCTCCACCTACTATATACGTGGTAGAGAATGTAAAAATAAATACCCACCTACTTATGCTTGGTGATATACATTAAAATTTTAGAAAAATCTGCATGACAACTGGTATCTTTAAAAACTATAATTAAAAGTAAAAAACCACAAAGAAAATTAAGCAATAATTGTGGGTTGATATGAATTAGTGAAACTTGCACCAAAACAATGTGAAACTGCACTGCTATTACTTTTGTCTGTCTTTCCTAACCTAAAATTAAACTCATTTTACAGGTGCACTACCACAGCTATTCAACAGCTAGGCAAGTTCTCCTCATAAAAAAATCTAAGGCAATAGTGGACAATCTAGGGTCACAAGAAGGTGCAAGTCTTGCTATTCTAAGCAATTGGTTCAAATTTTAAAAATACACATGTATTCTATATTTTTCATGTGATGTTTTCACAGCATCTCAAAAAAGTAACAAAAGCACTCAGTAGTCAGTATTCTGGTGCTGGTGGTAGTGAGAAAACAAAACACTATTGCAAAGCACACAAATTTTTGATTAGTCACTCCAGTTGGCCAAGAAGCCACGAGAAAACAAATATCAAGATAACAAATGAGTTACAGAATGCCAAATAGCAGAAAATTTGTTAAAAGAGTGGTTCTTTAAGCTTAACAAATAATTTTAGTTGCCCTCTTAACAATGAAGTTTCAGAATAGCCCTAATGAAAAACTGCCAAGGCTACTAAAAAGCACAAGAAATAGTTGATAACTGGCAACATGAGTGAACATCCACATCTGGGAGAATAGAAAGCACCTGATGAATTTTGAAATTCCACCTAGCGACACATTTATCCAGAAGTTTCTTAACCCACCAATAAGAGGACCCCATCCACAAAAGCTGTGGATTTCGGCAGTTGAAAGAAAGTTGATAATAAAAGCAACACACTTTGGAAACATGTCCTTGGCAATTAGAAGTAAGTGATTTATAACTTTGAGAATTCAATTCAAACAATAATAGATTTATAGATTCCATAAGTTCCGGCCTAACTAACTTTCAGAGGTTACTGAAAGAAAACAACCGTATGACTTTTCAACATAGTCTCCCTTTATTTCAATATAGTTGTACTTCTCATTTCTTTGTTTTAGGATTTGAATGATAGTCTGAAATTTTGCTTGTAGAACGTTAAAATGGCATCCATCACTTCATTGGCACCATTAAATGCTTTTCCTCAATTTTTTTTCTCCATAATTGAGAAAAGAAAGTAGTTTACTGGGGGGGGCTAGTTCTGGGTTATGGGGTGAATGGTCCAATTCATTGAATTCAGTTCTTTACAGCATATTTTGCTATCTGAGTAGCATGCACTGGTACATTGTGATGGAAGAGCCAAACACTAAAGCACTATAGCTCAGCACCCCACAACTATTTTCTTTGCTGCACACATAGCCATTCTTGGTATTTGTGTTCACACTGGTATTTCTCTCTTTGAAGTTCAACAGAATCCCCCTGTAGTCCCAGAAAATTATCATGATCTTCCTTTTAACTAGACGACCCCGACTTTCCTGGCAGCATCTCATCAGGTTTGTGTCACTCCATACACCCTCTTTTAGAAAGAGGAGCAAGGTGAAGCACTATAGTTTCGTCCCCGTCACAGTATTTCCAAGACTTGCTTTCAATTTGTTTGACACGTGCTCAAAAGCCTTTCACAACACTAGTTGATCTTTTTTTGAAATACTGAACAAAGTCATGGCGCCCGTCTTGCATTGACCTTTTTCATATGGAGATGGTCATAAGAATCCAAAAGATTACTGTTTTGAAAGGTCTAACCTCAAAGCAATTTCTTTCAGATTTTTAATCTCCTGCCATTTAATAACTCTTCAACAAGAGCATTGGATTCTTGTGTCAACATCTCTATTGATCAGCTTTGCATGGCTCATCTTCAATGTTTTCTCATTGTAATCTAAATTGCTTGCCCATTCTTTTATGTTGAATACAAATGGGAAGTTTCACCACACATTCCATGCAAGTGACTTTTAATTTCTGGGGAAGCTAGTCCATCCTTTTTAAAAATGTTAATACTGCATGACACTCGATTTTCAATTAGTTCTGAGGAGCAACAACTCTGTCGTGTAGAGATCATTGCAACACATTATAGTTTACTAACTTCGACACTGGAACTCCAGTGCATCTTTGTTCCTGAGAAAATAGCTCCTGAACAGGGTTTTGTTTTGCTTTGTTGGAAGAATCATTGCTGTTTCTATACCCCCGCTGCTGTAACGTTGCACTTGACAGCTAGTGTTTAAGTTGGTACACTTGCAAAAAAACAGATGAAAAGCTTCAACCGTTTGACTTCCTAAGCCAATCACAAGGCAGCATTCCGGATGGTCGATGTCAAAGCGGAACCGGAACTACAATCGGCTCTGTTGCCGGATGTAACTATTCCCTATCACGTGCTTCAGTTTGTGAATCTCTAGCACGGGCGTCGAGTTGTTCTTTGCAAGTTACATATTGTTCATTGTTATTTATATTTGTAGTTATTGTTTGATAGTTTTGTTATTGTTCATTTATACATATATATATATATATATATATTTATATTTATCTATTTTATATATATTTCATTCATATTATTTATTTAAACAAAACTTAAGTGCGACAATGTCTGAAAAACGACGCCGATCGCCGAGTGATGATTCACAAAGTGAAAATCCTTTGCGCTGATGTGTGCCACTTAATAGTCAGGCATTGGAACTATTAAGGAGAACCCGGGAATTCTTTGAACAGGAAAAGTAGTAGGTGAAGCTTCATGGCAATCCCTCTATTCCTGCTGATAAAGCCGTACAACGAACTGCAGCAGCTGTTGGACTAAGCATGAGAACTGTTATTCACAAGGGAGTGAAACTCCAAGAGAAAGAGGACAAAATTCCTGAACCATCTGGAACGCAACAGGTATTTCTATCAACTCCAGGGAAGAAAAGAAAGCAGCCTCGTCCAGTCACAAATCTTGATGCTTTCCAATTAGACGCCATACTAGACACATTTATGCCTATTATCATATAAAGGAGTATCCGACCATACCAAAGCTGCTTATATCGCTTATTTTCAATTAACAGTAATAATATGAAATAGTTATTATTCATTGACGTTCGCTACTTACATACACTTTTTTGTATGCGGCTTAGACACGATAGAAAGGAGAGCAATCAGCTGTTGTTTACTAGCCACTCTGGCAACGTCGCAACCACAATGTAGCCAACCTTAGGCAAAGCCACACGAACTGTCAAGTGCAAAGATACAGCGGCAGGGGTATAGGGCCTAATCAGTGACATACTAATGATGCTTATGTTATATATTCTGAAGAAAAGACCATTAAGAATAATTTGAAAACACTTTTTTCAAGGAAATATACCATGGGCTAATGCCACTATAACTGAAGTATCCCAACTTCCAGTAAAGCTTAGAACATCAAAAATATTTGTGTGAGAATTCTCCATTTGTTAAGGAATCACCTCCAACAAGTAGGGAGAAATGTGGGCTGTTTGCACTTAAAAAAAAAGTAAAAAAAGTGCAGGAAGTTTCATAATTATATATAGAGCACTATAACAAAGTATACAGCTTTAATGGGGGATGATGATGATGATGATGATGGACACTGAGTGGCCTCTTCAAGAGGTCTGCACATAGCCTCATAGCCCTTTTTGTCTCTTATCCTAGGCACTACATTACTAAAGTCCAATGGTCCATATAAAACGGACCACATCCTTGATATCTACCCTTCTTATCTCCTCAGGTTCCAAAAAGGAGGACCCTAGGGATACATATCCATGCATAGCAAAACCTTCACATTCACATAGTGTACGCTGCGAGGTCTCAAAATCCCTCGCACATTTCCAACATAAAGGGTCTTGTGTAAGCCCCATTATCTGTAAATGTCTGTGCAAAGTGTAAGTGCCTGTAAGATAGCCCACAACTTCTCTGAACTTAGATCTGGTCAAATTCAGGAGAAACTCGCTCACTTTCCAGTCAGGCCCCAATATCAAGGCATGGGCCTGCCTGGTGGTGGTTCGCTTACTCCAGGTTTTAAGATAAGCCCTCATTGTAAGCTGGATTATCTCATACCTGGCAGTTCTAGTCGACATACTGCAGAAGGGATCAGGCCCAATAAAATCAAGCCCGAATCCCCTCTTTGCAAGAATGTTAACCATCTCATTTCTTCTAATACCAGCATACCCAGGAACCCAGAGAGGTGTAATCAGACAGCTGGCACAGAGTCTTTCCAGCATCCTCTGGCATTGCCACACATGTAGTTTTAACCACCTTAAGGGTTTTCAAAGCTGCCATGCTATCCGAGCAAATATACACCTCCACCCATCTACATGGCATAGTATAAATATGCATAGCACAGGCTAAGACTGCATGTACTTCAGACTGGAAAACTATGACCAAGGGAAATAATAAGCCTGGTTCTAGGGCCCCAGCCCCCATCCTGTCCCTGAGGTGGGAACTGTCCCTAAACCACTCCTGCCTTTGGGAGAGACCCTGTCTCTGGGTCCCACTCCTCCCTGGAAGATATTACCACTGTATAAGATGGACTTGAGATTAAACCTAGTCCCCATCAAATCCTCTATCAACAGGATTGTAGGACACATCTGCTGAAGTCCAGAAAGGATCAGTGAGTGTTCTTTATGGGGTAGCTTAAAGCACCACCCCCTTACCATCCAGAGATGTTGCGCACTCACCCTGGCAACTTCCTTCATAAACAAGTGCAAAGGGGGAAGATCCACCAAGATCTCTAAGATGGACTGTGGGGTACTCTGCACTGCCCCTATTATCATACATACCAATCTTTGCAGTGAATTGAGCTTGGCAGCAACTGCCTTCACAAGAGAGGCAGGCCACCAAACCAGCACCGCATAAGATATCGAAGGTCTTATAAACCGAGGTGTATAGGCATTTGACCACCTTAGGTCTCAGGCCCCACCTTAGTCCTACAGATCCCCGGCAGGCCCACAAAGCATTGTAGGCCTTCTTTACTTTATAATCTAAATTCTTTTTCCAGCTCAGCCTAGCATCCAGAATAGCCCCTAGATACTTAACTGCTCTGGAAAGCTTCAACTTCTTCCCAAATAGATGGGACTCTGCTAAACCTGGCAGCCTCCTCCTCCTTGTGAACTTCGTTATTTCAGTTCTTGTCTGGATTAATGGACAAGTCCATTTCTTTACATCATTCCTCTAGAGCATGTAGGGAGCCCTGTATGAGCTCCGAAAAAGTATTTGGGAATTTTCTGCTTGCTACAAGGTACATTTCATTGGCATAACCTTGAGCATGAATCCTCTGCTGTTGAGTGTGTTCAGCAGATCATCCATCACCAGACACAACAGGGCAGGTGACAAAACTCCCCCTTGTGGGCAGCCCTGGGGCAGTGTTGTCCTCTAGGACTCACTCCTTAGGGTCACCACGGCCTGATGGCCTTCCAAGGTCATAATGCAATCTGTGACTACCGGGCTGACTCCCCTACTCTCCAGACATTTCCTAATGGCACCTAAAGTCATATGATTCAAGGCACCTTCAATGTCCAGGAAAATTGCCATGACCAGCACCCTCTCCAGTCTCACCAAGATCTGATGGAGCGCCGTTTATGTGGATTTGCCCAACCAGTAGATATACTGATGAGGGTTTATGGACTTGTCAACCATTACCCCATCCCCAAATATCTTACCTACCAGTCTTTCCAGAGCCTTCAGCAGAAAGGATGTTAGACTGATGTGGCGAAAACCCATAGTCCTGCAGTAGGATTGTCTACCCGGCTTGGCTATAAACACCACCTTGGCCTGCTTCCAGAGGCGAAAAACATGCCTCATAGCAAGACATGCCCTAAATATCTTCACCAGTTTAGAAGAAACGATCTCCAAGCCCTCCTGCAGAAGAGCCAGGAAGACCCCATCCTCACCCGTGCTTTTATAGGCCTCAAAAGAAAAAATGGCCCATATAACTTTTTTAAAAGTAACAATCTCAGTGGCCACTAGCCAGCCTTCTTGCAAAGGCCTGCATGTCGTAACCAAGGTTGGTTCTTTATCTGTTATGTAGGTATCCAGAAAGTAGGTCTCAAGCAACAGCCTCAAGGTCTGGAGCACTCAAACTGCGCCATAGCACCAGAGGGGTCCTCTAAGGCCAACCTGGCCCTACCTGCGGAGACCAGCAATTTCTGCAAGCGAGCAGCACTTGACTGCTTCTGTATATTATCACAGAAGTGCCTCCAAGATTCCTCGTAGGCCTTCCTGATTTCCTTTTTATACTTTCTTTGAGATTTCTTAAAGGAATTCCAGTTTGCCTGACAATTATTGGCCATATATGCGTTATGGAGCCTGCATATCTTTTTCTTGAGGGATCTTAAACAAGAATTCCATCTAAGTTTTTGTTTAGCCTGAACCTCATGTATGAGGGGGCAATTTCTTTCATAAGCAGAGACCAGAGTGTTCGTAAAAAACCCCATGTACAACTCCAAGTCCTCTGCATTTCTTAGCTTGATTGGGAGTCCATTTTTAAGCCTGTTGTTCAGGTCTCCTCTAAAGGAGTCCCATTTGATGCTCTTAGGGTTCCTGTACAGGCAGTTCTTTCATTTTCCCTCAAGGTCAAAGTAAATATGTCTGTGGTCGGAACAGAGAAGATTCCAGACAAACCCTCCAATCCTTGATTTCCTCTAGAATCCCGAAGGACACTAGTGACAAGTCTAGGGTCCCCTCCCTTTGATAATTCACAAAAGTCGGAACGTCCCCTTGGTTCAAGATCTCAAGATCTGTTGTGCTCAAATACTCAAGCAGCATCTCTCCCCTCCCATTTATGTGTGTAGTACCCCAAATGCTATGATGGGCATTGGAGTCACAGCTAATCAACACATTGAGGTTTCTGTCCCTACAATAAAGCATGAGATTTTTTAACTCCCGAGGAAGAGGAGATTCCTCAAGTCATATGGAAAATAGGCCAAGTAGACTACCACCTGATGTGGCACTCTGCCCTCCTCATACCTCACTAAGACTGCCACCAGATCTTTCGAAAGAAAACCCAGCAGAGCCCAGGTGTTACTGAGTCTTGTTAAGACACATGCTCCAGGTTTTACTTCAGACAAAGCACTGAAAATAGTAAAACCCTTTATACTTAGTCCCATAATATGACCCTGCCGAAGCCAGGGTTCTTGTATTATGGTGACATTCAGATCATGCCTCATTATGTTAGTAGAAAGAACTCACAAGGCAGTAATACTGTGTTGCAAGTTAGCCTGAATTAATGAAACCACCATAGTTTAATGTGCCCCACTTAAACCTTTTCCGTTAGAGTCCAGTTCTCTCAAAGACACCTGGTCCTCATCTGGGATAACGGATATTGATCCCCCTTCTTTGGAGGCAGGGCCTGCATCTCCACATCTCCAGGAGTCGCAGTTCCCACCATCATTTGTTCACACTGTGGAGCAGGGTACCCTTTCAGGCCCCAGCCTCCGTGATTTTAATTATAATACTCCTGGAGTCCGTATATGGGACTTTGGGTTTCGCTCCACATCTCCAGTAGTCACAGTTCCTGTCTCCATTACTATAGTCTTGGTGTCAGAGTCCAGTTCTCTTTCAAGGCCCCAGCTACATCAACTTTATTATTGGTTCTCTTCGAGTCCCCTGTTGAGGAGCTCTCCAGTTTGGTGGAATTAAAAACCTCTATAATTCCCTCATTTAGCTGAGAATATCTCAAGTGCACCCAGGTAAAGCCCTGTATGCTCCCTGGGTAAGACTAAATACTCTTGAGAGGTCATCAAGTATCTCAGAGGCTCTGTTAACGACACATCTCCCATGTGCCATGCACCCTTCAGCACAAGTCGCATGACACCTTGGGGTTGGGGAGTTGGTTCACAGTCTCCTATTGGTTATTTAGAGCAGGCCTGTCCTGCATGTCCGTAGTCAGCTGACACCGCTGGTCAGGAATAATCGAGTGGTGTACATGTCCCTACAATATCTTGTTGTGCAACAGGTTATTTGTAAATCAGTCATCAATTTTATCAGGCAATAATAAGTACACTATATTTTCAGATAGGTAAGATGTCTGTAATTGTACATTTCCATTTATATTTTTTTTAAATAGGAGTGCTATACAATACCAATATTGTTTTAGGATAATGTCAACTAAAGATCTGGAGTTCAGAATTTTTGCAAAACATGAAAAGGAAGAAAGTAGCGTCATAGACAACAATGAATATGAACATGCCATTTCTTCTGACACTGATAAGGAAAGTGACTGTGTTTTTAACAATGAATCTCGTAGACAGCTGGATAAAATACAAACAAATGTAAATCTAAATTGATGGAATTTTGTACTGCAACCAGGTAAATTATCTTTACAAGGAAAAATGGACATTTGTGGTCAACATCCTCACAAACGCGGGCTGTCATATGCACCCCAGTCAGAAATATTTATTCATTCATTCAAGGCTCAAAAAGCTAAGCATAGCATTGTGTTACTCAATTTGCTTATTGATGGAATCATGATCGATGCAATTGCTATACAGTACAACAGATACCAATGTTTAGGGACCCCAGATTGTTGGTAAATAAAATAATGTAATATCGGTGTAAAAATATTATAGTGAGCGGTGTTTTGGGCGGTAAATAAAACTGCTTAACGGTGTTATCTCATGCAAAAAAAAGGGAAAAAACAAAAACACAGTTTAAACTATTTTACTGTGGAACAAAGGGCACCTTACATGTAACTTAAAAAAGGGGAGCATGAAAATATTTACATAGTATACATTTCAACTGATTTACTTTGTTAGAGACAAAGCCACCATAAGTTCGGTGTTCTCTGGCTTAAGATTTGTTCTTAAGTTTGTCATGATGTTCCCATATGCAGAGAAAAGTCTTTCACTGTCCACATTGCACATGGGTACCCACAATAGTTTCATACACTTCTCACTGAAACACAAGTGATCACATTGAAGTCCAGAAAGTAAATCCAGTATGTTCACTTCGGCAGCATCATCTAATTTCTCACACACTATGTTCTTCAGAGCACCATATCCCTCCTCGAATGTCTTCTCTGGCAAGTCTCGCAGAAAAGGTAACATTCTTCTTGCTTTTTGTATAGTTATATCAGTAGATGCCTCATTTGATACTATTTTTCGTACATCAAACAATTTACCTGCAGAATGAATATCAGCAGGTGGATCAGCTGACATTAAGGAATTCAGCTTGGTAACTGACTTTATGCCCAATTGCTTGAACTGACTGATAACATAAGACTTCTTGAGGGTTGGAGTCTCTGAAGAAGACTTGAAGTTTTCTCTCCAAACGAGCCCTCAGCTACTATTGTGAACCCATTTGATATACCTTTAAGTCTGCTATATAGTTTATGAACAAATGGATATTTAGATTCCTCAAGCACTTCAATAAGGCAAATGGTGTCTTTGCAGTGTTCAAGAAGGAAAGATGCCTGGCAGTTTATTATATTTTGAGACCGCATTGAAATACTACTGTGGAATCGGTTTGAATTCCCGCGTGCCGTTAAACTAAACTGACCTGGCAACGTCTTGCACATGCTGTCTGTACGGCGCGCGAACGGCACATTGCCAACTCCACCGTCAGCTGAATTGTGCATGCGCTAGCTTAATTTGAAACGTGGCTCCATTGGCATAATTCCTTTTCTTTTTCAGAGCAGAAGGTAAACAGACTTCTTGCGCTAAATTGTAACATAATTTAAAGAATATAACTTGACTCCAAACGAATCTTTCAGTATAGCGGACACAAAATATACCTAGACATGCGTTCACATTATGGCAACGTCGCGAGACAGCAACAATTTTCGTGCGAGGGGTACAGGAAATGGAGACAGTGATTGGTAGAAGAGGCTGTCTACTGTCAGAATTGACTTGAACCAGACTTAGAAATCCATGCATTATTTAACGATACTTTTGCGACAGTCTTTTCCAGCCGGCATGAAATGGGGCGATGCAAGCACGAATCGTTAAAATACGGCATTAGAGAAGAATTGCAGGTAGTATTGTCAAGAATAATTTGAGTGAAATGAGAAATCCGTCACTGATGCGGAGTTGCCGAGTTCCGATAAACATGGCATTCCTTTTGTTGTGCATGCGATAGGTGAAGAGTGAAGGGGACGGGGTAGTCGAAGCAGTACCGATGTTTGCCGAAGCCCTGGTTAAATCACAGTGCAGTTTGGTGTTCTGTGCCGTGCAGCATGGCCGTAGCAAATGACAATACACGTATCCGTAAATGATTGATAAACCAAATATCTGATTGTTTATGTGAAAAGGAGAGACAAACGCCAAAAAAAAGGGAGAGAGAGAGAAAAATTTCGGGTTATTTTGCACATTTTTTTTATAATGGTGTTATTTCGCGTTTTCGCGATATAGAACTAATGTCGCGTTATTTCGCGACTCAGAATGGATATGTATGTGGAATTTAAAAATAATTGATTAAAGGTTTTCCTTATTGTTAATTTTCGGCCAATTTCGCGAATTAACTACTCGCGAAAAGTCGGGGTCCCTACCAATGTTTATGTGTAAAGATGAAATGTGTTTCAGTAGTGTGTAAAGACAAAATAAATGCATTGTTTGGCATTCTTGTTCTGTCTGCAACTTTGAAAGACAATCATTTGACTTCAAGAATTATGCTCAATCATGAACTAAGTGGAGACAGATATAGATCAGCTATGAATGCAGACAGATTTGAGCTGCTTCTAAACAGCTTGCAGTTTGATGACAAGGCAACATGTAAAGAAAAACTGATAAATATACATGTATTTGGACCATTTTTGAGAGTTTTGTTTAAAACTGCAGGTGTTATAAACCTGGATCCTGCATTACAATTGACAAGAAACTCTTGGCATTTAGAGGTAAATGTCCATACAGGATGTACATCCCAAATAAACCATCTTAAGCATGGCATCAAACTTATAATGGCTTGTGATTTATGTACCATTTCATGTTTGACACTGTTCCTTACATAGGTAAAAGCATAGGAATCATGGTTTCCCTCAGGGAGAATACTACATAGAAAAACTCGCCAAGAGTATCCAAGGAAGCAACAAAATGTAACTGAACAACTGGTTCACATCAGTGAATTTAGCTGCTGAACTGACAGAAAAGCCATTCAATCTAACTGTGGTTGGCACAATAAGAGCCAACAAGAGAGAAATGCTGTGCCTAAGGTCTGTGAATACAGGCGCATTGATGTTCTTTTTGATGGAAATAAAACTTTAGTTTCCTACAAGCTTTAACCAAACAACATACTTGACAACTTTTATGGTTTTCCTATAAGATGTACAGAAGCAGAGGCCTTTTTATTCCTTTGCAACTATGTAGGTATTTTTATGGCTTTGTGGCCAGATTCAAAATGTTCTACATATTCACTTGACAAAGCACTAAATTTGATTGCATTATAATTTGTTGATGATAATGTAAGACTTCTTGCTAACTTAGTGTTACAGGCTGAATGTACCGTACTTATTGTTAAACATTGCTGTGATAAGCCAGATCTTATCTGTCCATCACCATCATGGCCCTCCTTCATTGGGCTGCAACAAAATGCACAAACGGACTTCATCTGTAGGATTTAAAATTTGATTGCACCACTAGTGACTTCTAATGATATCCAGCAGCAAATGGTGTAAACTTTCAGCAATGAGCCACATGAATTGTAAAGTCGACTCTCATATAAATTACTTATCTTATTTGTGTTCTATGGCTTCAGGATGTAGGTTTCCCAGTTTTTGTTTATAGTTCATGTATGAAGAATAAAATATAGACTAGAAATCTGTGTATAGCCTAGGAAGCGGTGTTCTGTGATACCATTTAATATCTGTGGTACCAGGAAGAATTTCAGCTTGTGTGACATAAAGAGAAGCATTACTACTAGGTCTTAAAGGATTCTTATAAAATGGATTTCCCCTTCATTTTGAAATCAGAGTAGGGGTATTGCATTCTGGCCATTTCACTCAAGCAGGGGAAGATTTAAGGTTTAAGAAGCAGAGGAGGATTTTGGCACTTTGGCCAAAGCTAAACCTATTGTGTTTACTAGACCTTCAGGAGGAAGGAATGCAGTGAGAGTGAAGGAAGGGCAGCACAGCAGTGGCCCTATCATTTCCAGATTGGGTAGAAGATTCTGTGCCAGGAAAGAAACAGTTTTTTCCTTAAAGCACATGCTACACACCACCGACCATCATGCCAGCCCCTGTAGCTTCTGAAATTAAATGAAATGAGAGACAGGAAAATATGTGGTAGTAAAATTCACTCCAGCATTTGCCTACCAACTGGAAAATGCATGACCCCCCCCCCAAGTCAGGGTGGCTGGTCTAACCCAGGACCTCCCTCTCGGTAGGGAAGATAATAAATGGGCAAGATTAGCTGTTATTCTTGGGTCAGATGCAATGTTAAAATATGATTAATTAATTTGGTAATTTTAACTATTCCTTATAGTAAACATGAACATGTCTTCTGTCTTGTGACAAAGAATAGAATCAACTTTAGGTCACTGATGTCTAATAAGACATGAAATCAATTTCTCAGTAGAAATGCAGCAACACTACTGTTGCTATAACAGAGTTTCAGCAAATGACAAGAGCTGACAAAGCTACAACAGAAAGCCTAAAAGGGTCCGCATTTACTCCTGCAGCCTTAAACATAACTCTATGTACCTTGATGTACGAGGGTAATCCCAAAAGTAAGGTCTCCAAAGTGCTGGGATTGCAGGGAAACTGTTTGTGTGGATGTTGGCCATACTGCTTTTTTCTTTCCTCCCTCCACTCTCTTCAGAAACCACCGCACATCCCTTAGCGCCCTCAGTCTTGGCTTGGCAGCCAGTTATAATGGAGCTCCTGTTAGCCACTACCGCCAGGTGCGAAGTTCACGCAGTTATTCACTTTTTTAGTGCAAAAGGGGTTAAACCTGTCGAAATTCATCGACAGTTGATGGAAGTGTATGGAGAGAGTTGTATGGATGTCAAAAATGTCCGCAAGTGGTGTAGAGAATTTGCAAATGGTCGCACGGAAATTCATGACGAGGAGAGAAGCGGGAGACCGTCCATTTCTGACGAAACAATCACAAAGGTTGAACAAATCGTGCTTCAAGATCGGCGGATCACTCCCGATGAGCTCTGCATTGTTGTTCCTGAGATTTCTCGACGCACTATTTATCAGACTTTGATTGAAGAGTTGAAATTTCGGAAGGTGTGCGCAAGATAGGTCCCAGGAATGCGACAGAAGATCACAAAAGGCAATGCGCTGAAACTTCCCGCCAATTTCTTCAACGCTATGCAGATGAAAAGGACAACCTTTTGGATTCAATAGTCACGGGTGATGAAACCTGGGCTTTCCACTTCACATCCGAGACCAAACAACAATCACGTGAGTGGCGGCATTCCGGTTCACTTAAGCTGCGAAAATTCAAGAGAACACAGTCTGCCGGTAAAGCCATGGCAACTGTGTTTTGGGATTGAAAGAGGATATTGTTGGTCAACTTTATGGATCCTGGGACAACAATAAATTCTGACAGGTATTGTCAGACATTGAAAAACTCAGACGGGCAATTCAGAACCGTAGAAGAGGAATGTTGAGCAAGGGCATAAGCCTTCTCCATGACAATGCTTGCCCCCACACCGCCCGTCAAACCATGAATCTTCTGCAACAGTTTGGAACCATCCACCCTATAGTCTGGACTTAGCACCCAGTGACTACCACTTGTTTCCAAAGTTGAAAGAACACTTGGCTGGAAGGCGCTTCGGTGATGACGATGAAGTGAAAAATGAAGTCCATCACTTTTTCAAGAGCATGGCGGCAAGCTGATATGACATGGGCAACAAAAACTGCCACAGCGTCTACAAAAATGTATCGACCGAAATGGCGATTATGTGGAAAAATAGACAAATGTTAAAGCTTCAAAACTATGTACCATTTGTTGTCAATAAAAGTTTCTTTGTATTTTAAAAAAAAATTGGAGACCTTACTTTTGGGATTACCCTCGTAGGATGATATCGGCAAACAACACATTCAAATTAATAGTTAATAGTGCTGTCTTAACTATAGGGTCTTTGAACAAGAGTGTCCTATCTTTGAACTTAAATAAAACACGTTCTATAAATGATAGAGGTTTATTTCTTTTTTATTTTGGAACATAATTAATGTCATTACGTGTGGAAGAGAACATCAGTTATGTGACCACCGTGACTTCGTTGGGTTGCGCGTATACGTTTGACCCAATTTTCAATGACAGAAGAACGTAAATTAGGTCCAACTTCACGAATAACACGCGTGATGTTATTCATAAGATCATTTACTGTTTCTGGCTTGTTGACATAAACTTGAGATTTAATATAACCCCACAAGAAGTAATCCAACGGCATTAAATCACATGACCTCGGGGGCCAGTTAACATCACCACCACAGGAAATGATGAAACCTCTGAACTTCTCTTTCAAAAGATTGATTGTTTCGAGAGCAGTATGGCATGTGGCACCATCTTGCTGGAGCCAGATGTTTCTGAGATCCATACCATCCAATTGAGGCCAAAAATAGTCCCTTATAAGAGCCCAGTATCTTTCTCCATTGACAGTTACAGCTTCTCCATCTTCATCTTGGAAAAAATATGGACCAATGATTCCACCGTACCAAAATCCACACCACACAGAAACCTTTTGGGGATGAAGTGGTCGTTCTTGAATCTGCATTGGATTGTGATTGCTCCAATAGCGACAATTTTGTTTGTTAACACAACCATCCATCCAAAAGTGGGCTTCCTCGCTGAAGATGATTTTTTGACAAAAATCCAGGTCAGCTTCCAATTGCTCCATAGCCCAGTCAGCAAATACACAGCACAGCCTATGGTCTTTGGGCTTTAGTTCTTGAGTTAACACCATTTTGTAAGCGTGAAACTTCAAGTCCAGGTGCAGAATTCGCCAAGTTGTGGTCGGCAAAAGCCCCAATTGTTGCGCTCGACGAGCAACTGATTTGTTTCCGTTCTCACGTACACACTCATGAACGGCGCCTATGTTTTCATTGGAGCGCTTACGTCGATTACATACAGGCGTTCTTTGATCGTTGACAGAACCACTTGTTTCAAATTTATCGATAATGCTGAATCGTTCTCTCGCAGGGACTATTATGCACACCATAAACTTCATGCAATACACGGAAGGTTTGGCAAACAGATGATCCATTTTGATATTCAATTTTCACAATTTCTACGCGTTGCTGAATGCTGTAATGTTCCATGGCTATTTGTCAATAACAACTGTAACCACACGAAAAAAAAAATGACTGCTGTAACTCGATAACAGCAGCAGCTATCACATGTTAAAGATAGGAGACCCTTTACTTGACATCCATGTGTAATCATGAAGGTCTGCAACATTCATTCTTGGGTCCACACCTAAAATGCTGCAAAGGACAATAACCAACATCCAGAATGAGGTACCTCATTGCTTTGTCTAAACAACTAATAAATCCATGGCTTCAGTGTCATTTAGCAATGAAAAATCTTCCTCAATCATTATGACAGTCAATTACTGATATCCTGAAGTGGGACATTGCTACAGAAATTCCACAAGGGACCAGGAGAAAGCACACAGTCCTCAGAACTTGCCCCTGAAACAAAAGCAGAATGACAACGAACTACCATTAGAGATGCACCAGACCATTCTGCTCTGAACATGGAACCCTTGTGTGTATCTACATCATACATGGATTGATACACATGTTGAGTAATAAATGGGCATTCAAATGTTGAACATTTATGAAGTGGAGAGACATGTAATGGAATTCCAATTCCTTCTATTAGTGGTCATATTCTTGTTTGCTATTAATTAAAGTTTTCAAGAATTAAAATTATTTAACTCTAGTTATTTTGCCAGATTCAAGTGCTTCATACCTTACACAACACCTCTATTTGTCTTTTTTTAATTTCAAAAGGAATGTTATGTTTAAAACTATAACATTCTCGGCACATTAGTGATAGTGAATCTCATTAAATGTATTAGTGTTCTAGGGTTAACCAAACGAATCATAATAAGATGGTGAAAGAATCAAAGTGAAAGTATGGAATTCATACTCGAATCACCCCAGTGTCTACAGAGCTAAGAGTTACTCATTTACCTACTGAGGTTTAAATGAGGGCCTTCAAATTGAGGCAGATAGGCTACCCTGCAACACAGGGGTAGGGCCAGCACAGATTACTCTTCAAAAATGTTTTGAACATTGCTTGTTGGTGTTTAAATATTTTGGGGTAACAGGAAGTAATCTATAATATTATATTTGTTTACTATTTAAATTGCAAAGCTTATGTCTAGCATTTATTTTAATATAATTAACCTGGAAAATGAATGCTCAATGATGTTGGTGCTAAAAGTACTAATGACTTAATAATTAACCATTTCTCTGAAATAAATGTCAAAATAAAACACACAGTTTAAGTCTTTGAAAAAAGCACTTTTGGATGTCAAGTAACTTTGAGTTATTCTGTTATTTACTAGTACAATTTGCAGAATAATGTGTTTGTCTTTTTGAAGGACATCATAGCAGGCAAGATCAGCATATTTTATGCTCAACCTATTTAACATTAGATACATTCAGCAGACCAAATGTTGCGCAGTGCTTAAAGCTTGTGGCGTATGACTGGTGATGGCTGAAAGTACAGCTGCAAGCATAAGTGGGAGTTACAGAAACATGAAAATTACTTATTGTAAACATACGGTAATGATTTGCATTTTGTGAAATTGGATCAATTTGTTTTTCTAAAAGCATCATACGGTTTGCTTTAATTGGCTAATTCAGTTGTGAGCATGATGAACTATACTTCATTCACTCTTAGGTTGTTCCGCGCCAAAATAAACCCACATGACCACGTACCGGGGTACAACACGGTAGCAATGCACCTAGGAAAGTAGTCCCATGCTAATAATCTAAATTTTAGATCAAATTTACCTTTAAATGGTATAATATCCTATACAAATATCTAAGAGTTTAATTAACTCTGATTTATGCCTGATTTAATTAACTCTGATTTAAACGAGCTGCAAGTCTCAACATGCAATAAGTATGAATCTCCTGACATCCGAATATACGCAGAATATTGTATACAGCAGAAATCAGCAGTTTCTGTTTGGTTTCATGGCAGAGGGTGAATTTGTTCTTGCGTCTTCGTCAACTTACTTACATAAAGCATAAGCCGGGCAAACTATTGACTAGTAGTGAAAGAACAACATTGTTGAATATTTGTTATAAATTAGGTGAGAAACATCCAAACTTCCGTGAAAGAAGTGGTGAAATTAACTCCTGAGTTCACCGTTGTTTCGAGTGCAAGTATAAACAGTGCTGGTAAAGAAAAATCTGAAACGGGAAAAGTGGTTACACACAGGAAAAAAAGAAAGTGTGTGAAATAAACCATGCAAGGGTGTGACGATTTTGTGAAGAATGCAATTTGCGTAACAGTGCACAATTTCTTTTTTAAAAAATAGCTGCCAACAGTTGATAAAGTGCCGCTTCCAGAGAGCAAATAAATGTAAGTTATTGCATATCTTTTACTTTCCTTTTTGCACGCTTTTTTTTAGAATTAGCTATTATTATATGTGCAAACGTTCATTTTGTTGTCACTATCAATCTTATCTCCTTTAATCCCTAACAGAATATGCTAGTCACCATTTAAGTTATTGGAATAAGGGCTCTGTTCTTTTTGCATTACGTGCTGCGTTACTCGCCTCATTGTTGTGAAAGTATGACTATTTCTGCTGCAAATTGCAGAAGGATGCATTATTACGGTGCACTAGTCACCTGGTTTTGTTTTGGTGCGGATCAACCTAAGAATGAATACAGTTTAGTTACATACAAATAAGTAACAAATCCACTTGTAAAGCATAAAAATATGAGGGAAAAAAAAAGAAACATTTCTGTAATAAACACACTATTTTGGTGAATCACAGGATTCATTGCTAGGCTATTACCAAGGCAAATCCCATAATCACTTGCAGAATCTGCAGGAAACTGTGTTCTGCTGTTATTTATAAGAATAGAACAATTATTTTGTGGCACTTATTTAAGTATCCTTTTAGCATATTAGCAGAGTTTCACACACTACATATGATAGCTTCCCAGGAATTCTTGACCCATAAGTCATAACCTATTCTAGCACAAAGCTTGACTGCTAAATAATAATAATACCAGCATGCATATAAATATTAAGCTTTTACCATGTAAATCCTGCTGCTATGGAGTATAACATGGGTAGTGCATAGTTTCAGTTAACTGTATCTTCATTCACTATGCATGTATAAAGTATAAAAAAGCTCTTGATGTAAATTATTAAGTTAATACGTAACATACCAAATATATTTCAGAATTTAGCATAACAGCAGTGCATATCTTAAAAATCAATGCTTCTCACATACTTGCCAGGGTGAATGGAGACCTGCATTTTAGTGACAAAACAAAAAAACATACTATTTATCCCTGTTTCCAGTCATATAACCAGCAGGACATAACTATAGTTTACAAACAGGTGATGATGTAGTTAATATGTTTAGCTGCATTGCTCAGCAAAATTTCTTCTGCTGTATTATTTTACTTTTGCAGCAAAATAACTATATTTATACTATAGCTGTTGAACCACTGCTACACTCCAGCAACACCACTGAATCACCACTATGTAATGGTCTGCTGCAGCACTTGGCCTACTGAATGTGCCCATGGAAATTAAATCTACCTTTCTGCCAAAGTTTAACTTGGTTTTCATCCTACTTTGCAATTCTTTCATGTCTTACAGAGTTAAGAATTTCCACATGTCAAACATGTTCACGGCTTTATAATATTTATTTACATGATCAATAACTTATAAGTAGGCACATGCAAAATTCTCATTTGCAATAACGCAAATTTGGACATTTTTAAAAGAATAGTGCAAATGTAGCCCATTTCTAAGAATAACCCAAATTCTGCAATTTTTTTTAATTTTTGTGAATTTGTCAAATTGATTGTAAATAATATAGGTATATGGATCTCTTGACATGCATGGATGGATACCAATGATTACCTTTTGACATTAGGAAGTGCAGTGTAGGAAGGAAGTTATCCACTCCACCTACTCCTGTGTGAGTACATCTTCCGCCTCCGTACTGCCACATGGGCATTGTGCAAATCACAGAACAGGTGTAAATCAATTAATGCAATTGCAAAATTTTCCTCCATTTTGCTCTAGCTTGTCTTGTACACCTGTTGTATTGTGATTGCGTGAACATGCCAAACCCAGTGTAAATGTGCAAAACATGTAATTGTACAGTTTCTTGAAAAAGAAGAAATACATGCATTAAGCATATTCAAAGTGAAAAGCATAAAGCTTCTTCAAGCAAAGCAAACGAGACAAAGCATTAGGCATCAGTTGCTGCGATGTTTCAGCCACCAAAGAAGAAAAGAGGTGCAACTAGCACATTTGTGAGAGACACTGTAGCAGCTTTCATGAAAGCAAATATTCCCATGGAAAAGCTGGAGGACCCTAACTTAAGAGAATGGATAAATAAATACTGTGAAGGTTGGCACTTTTAGGTAATGCTTTCCTCCAGACTGTAACTTACAGTGACTTTATTGTTACCTACGTATGTGCAAGTAAACACTTTCTTAGCAATACGTTTACTCAATATATTAAAAAATGCTCAAGTTCACTTTCTGTACTGAAAAAGTAATAGAAACAAGTATTCAGTTTGATTTGAATGACAAATCCAATGTTCTTTTCTACTATGTGTAAGTTGTATTGGATTGGGGCTATCATAACGAATAGGAGTCCCATACCTATGTTGTTCTTCCACATTGTTCATGGAGTTTGGCAGGAACTGAAATTCTGTGTGTGCATGTAAGAGAGAGAGTATGAGCGAGTGAGTTATTTTCAAAAGTCTTATATGTAACAGTATACATACACCAGAACCCTATTCTTTATGATAGCCAGATCGAGTATCATATCCAGACGGATTGAAGCTATGTTCAATGGGAAAAAATTAGCGCTACTATCGCACATACTGTAAATTCAGGGTATTCAACATAATGGTTTTAAATGTTTGGAAGGGGATTCAAATCAAACTCAACACAGATTGTGCAGCGCCACCAGAGCTTGCATAGTTCCTATCGAATGCGTATCGTATCACTGGAAGCGAACACAAATCCCCCATATAAACATTGTAAGTTTATTGTAAGTAATGATTACTCCAAAAGCAATTATTATGAAATGCAATTTTTAATAAGAAGAAAAAACTTGATAAAAGTAGTTTTAACCTAATCAATTATTATTATTATTATTATTATTATTATTATTATTATTATTATTATTATTATTAATAATAATAATAATAATAATAATAATAATAATAATAATAATATATTACATAATTACATTTCATAATGGAGTAACCATTATTTTCATGCAAACCACATTTATATGGGGGATTTGTGTCCATTTATTGTTTTTCTCCACTTCCAGGTCTCTATAATATGAAACTTGAAAACAGTTTAGTTTAAGGAATATTCACAGTTAATAAAAATGGTTACATGCTGGTATATTTCAGAAATAATTTACTTTAAAAATTGCTTTAGTTTTGTTTGATGAAGTTGAGGGACCTTATGAAAGTTAACTTAGATTGACTCTGTAGTTTTGGATATTTATAGCAGTTTTATTTTTTCTAATATTCTCTTCAGGAGGTGGAGATCTGCCACATACAAGAACAGAGAGAGAGGTACATAGCAGAGTCGGTTACCATCCAAAAAGCAGAAGTTGTACTGAAGGTGAAATTGACATTTTCTTTGAGTCCACAGACAGGTTGGGAGGATGTGCATTCACAGTCTTGTTCAGAATACTGTGCAATACTGCTCCTGAACTAGTGGTTGCTGGCATACATTTTCTTGAGTCTGCAAATGTTACCAACTGCATTAGGGCAATTCTTGATTCTATTAGAGAATTGGTGTAGATTATGGGGCAGTGAAGTGTGAACTGTGTCGTGATGGACTCTGCTCACTATATGACAAAATGTGTGGAAGGTATAAAACTAGTTTTAGATAATTTAATACACATCAATGCTGGGCTCATAAACTGAGCCTTCTTGGCAACATTTGTCCTCAAGAATTACCACAATTGAATGCTGCAGTGACCAAGGCTAAGAGTTTATTTCTGAAACCAGGAAAAGAAAACCTCTTTATTCCACCTTTGTCAAGGAGAAGACAGATGCGAACTGTCCAATGTTCCCAATGCCAGTGGTTACTTACTGGAATTCATGGTTCACCAGTGTGTTTTATTTGGCAGATTATCTGCCAAATATTGTTGAGTTCTGTAAATCAGAACTAAAAGATATTGCCAATTGTGGCGTGAACTACTTTGTATCTCTGACTACCAAAGAGGTGTCTGCTGCTTGTTCCCAAGCGATTTTCATCAGGGAACACTTTGAGTGCTTTTTGAACTGGTAACCAAACTAGAAGGATCCAAATATCATATGCTCATCTTCTTTATGAAGAATTGGAAAAATTGCAGATACAATTCAAAACCATACAGCAGGATGTCATTTTCAGTGACACAACAGATGCACTTGCATCTCTTAGCAGGAAACAAACAGCTGCTGTTAAAGCCTCCTTTAAACAAGTCGCTTCAAAAATGTTAGTGAGACTCAATCTACTAATGCCACAAAATCCAGTAAGGGTCATTTTTAAAAATCTTGCAGTGCTGCATCCCAAACCTATCTTCCTAAAAGAAATAAATCCATCTCTCCTGACAGACTTCAGCAAACTTCCTTTCCTCAAGGAACTAGATCAGGATAAGCTAATTTCAGGTTATACGAGGTGCGATCATTGAATTCCAGGTGTGGTCCCATAAATGGAAATAAAGTTACCTGATTTAAATTTGGCTGCCATCCCCTTCAAAGCAGTCCCCTTGGGCAGCTATGCACCAATCCCAGCACCTCTGTCATTTGGAATGCATCCTGGAAGTCTCGTTCTTGAAGCATGTTAAGCACCTCCATCGTGCCTTAACAGCGATCCTTCAGCTTCAATTTCATCTTGGGGAAACAAAAAGAAGTCACAGGGGGGCCAAATCTGGTGAATATGGGGTTGAGGATGACCATGTTGTTACAAGTACAAAACTGGCATGTTGCGAGAGCTCTGTGAGCTGGTGCATTGTCGTCTTGGAGCATTCAGTTTTTCTCTGCCCACAGTTGTGGTTGTTTCCAACGAATATCCTCCCTGAGACATTTCAAAACTTCACAGTAAAAAACAGTAGTCACTGTTGGACCCACAGGAACAAATTCACAGTGCACAATCCCATAAATGTCGAAAAAAACAATGATTATTCCCTTGTGTGTCCGCCCTGGTCTCTTGTCATCCTCCAGCTATGTTCTGCCATTTGTGAATCGTGAATGCCACTCAAAACATTTCGTCCGACTCATTGCTTCATACCCGTAAGCTTGTTTCAACATTCCATGGATTTTGGTTGCCAATTTCCTGAGTTTGATGCAAAATTTGATGTTTGCTCTCTGTTCCAGTTTCTTGTCCATCATGATTTCGCCAAGGTGAGCATGCGTGTGCTAGTACAAACTTGTGTAACACAGGTATCAATCACGCTATCACTTTGAAACTTTGTGTAGTTTGTCTTCAAGGTTATTACTTGTCTGTGCTGCACGCGCATGTCAATCACGTGATCCGTTTGGTCACTGCAGACACAGTCCCGGAATTTAATGATTGCAGCTCATGCTGAACTGAAGGACTGTGTAGTTAAATGTGGCTCAAGTTTGAATTTGACATGACTGTTGAAAGCTGTGAGTATTTCAAAATCAGGCTTTGCTGTGAAATCTATGCAAATAATATGGTTACCGTGTGCAAATGTGGACTGAACATTTTTTGTCTTACTATAAAAGTGTTCTGACAGATAGCAGACAAATCTGAATTAAATTAATCTATACATAATGTTATCTTTTGCATTTGAAAGCTAAGTGTAATGGGTACACCAAAAGGTATACCATACATGTTAATAAATCATTTGAAAATAACATCACTTTTTGGTAAAAATAACCACACTTTGGGGTAAAAATAACGTTACTTTTACCCAAAAAATAACCTCACCTTTTGCAGGTCCCTACTTATAAGATATTTAAATTAATTATACCATTAGTAAGCATCAGTTTTGTTTTATGTATGGTAGAGGTGTTGCAACATTTTTCAACAGTTTTGTTACTCTTATCATGTGGTCCATCTTCAGCATTTCTTCAGTTAGTTTTGAATGATGATCATAAGATGTGAATGAACTTTTAATGACATGTTGCATTTATCAATGTCCCTACCAATTTCATCATAATGTGAGCTTCAGTGATGATAAATTATTCTTCACTGAAATTTTGCTGTAGGTTCACTTCTGCATTATGAATCCCTGAAGCATTATCAGTTGTCATGAAGAACACAACCATATGATTTGTAATGTAGACCTGAGATTCTCACTGTGAAAAACCATCTTGTCAGTATATGCATTGGGGACAATGGAGCTTTAATTCTAAAAACTAAGAAAACAATGCTTCCTTTTCAAGGTATTCAGAAATGCTTCTTTTACTTTCGACATAATAAATGGTAAATTTTTATCGTATTCATTAATAGGTTTATCTGATGAGCTCAGCACTGTACAATGATAAGATAATCACAAAGCAAATAGCTCATTGCTCAGAAGCATTTTGACAAATCTCTTGCTGAATGTGACATTAGCAGTACTACAGTGTCAAATTCAAACCACAGCCCACTACACTACAGGCCTGAGCGCTGATTTCAATATGGCGGCAGTCGAAGGCAGTGGGCAACGAATTCCACAGTTCCAAGCAAAAAGACAGAGGAACGTAAAAATAAAAAACTAAGTTAATTTAAAATAATAGCAACTAGACACCACTAGAACACAAAGATAATGTTAAAGAAATAATGACTTTTAAGTATTTGTGCATGTATTGGATTTGAAAAAACTAAAATAATGCTATAAGTAATAAGCACAGTAGAATATGTAGCTGTAGTCGTTATGAGCCTATCAAATAATGTAACCGCAGCAGTATAATGGGTACTTTGTTTCAATAATGATAATAAATGAAGAAATTAAAACAGAACATAATTACTATGCAGTTAAGTTAAACAGCATTAAGTTATACAGGTGCACATAAAAGCCAATTCACCTTATTACAAAGAAAGTGGCTCAAAATATGACAATTTTAAATTTAATTATTCTCTGAACATCTGTGTTATGTTTTGGGACAAAATATTATTTTCACTGAACTCCTTACATTTATATAATCATATGTTTACAAGCTCAGCTTCAAATGGAATAAAAATAAGCAGCTAGATAACACACATATCAAACATTTCAGTTTATTAGGACTTACCTACCTTTGAACACTATTGTAGGAACTTATTCTCATGCTTTATATATTTCATCACAACAGGAATAGCAAAATTAAGGATTGCAAAATTGTACAAAGAAGCATTTTTGGGATATGATTATATTTATTCCACTCAAAAGCTGTGAATATACAATAAAAATTTAAATATTCTGCACTAATTTAATACATTGGAGCAATTTTTCTCATTTACCACTGTACAAGTCAATACACACTGACAAACTTTTATAAGATTTCTTTTGTATTTACTGAAAATTAAAGTCAACATAAAAGCTAACAGTCCATCCACTAAATCTGCTAATGTTACTACTGGTAATATACTAAAGCTTGCCACATACTTATTAGTTTAATAAAAAGAGTAAAATTACTGAAATATATGATGTGAAGCCAAAGTCAGATAGCCTCAGTGTGTTCATTATAAAATATATATAATAATTAATTCATGTTACAGAAAAAAGTGGCTTTTAATACACAAATTATCCCTTGTAAATATAATAGAAATACTGAAAGTATTGTTTTCTTCCTCATGCCAAGCACAAAATGCTCTTATGAATTCACACACTGGTCAGTTTTTTTATTTTTATTTTATCACAAGACTTTTGTTTCTTATGCTCAGTTACCATTTTGGAGTAATTATTTAGAATAATTTTGCAAATAATTTAGCATACATCATGAAAATAGTCTTCAAATTTATGGTTGCATTGATTGATGATCGTTTCTCTGGTTTCATCCATAATGTTTACTATATAGGGACTGCACAAATTCTTCAACAAGGCAAGATGATTACTGCTTTTAATAAAATCATCGTAACACTCTTTGACTAAGCCTTGAAATAGTTGGATACACAACCATGTTACTTTTACACAATATATTGTGGGTTTCTTTGGAGAACCTCTACTTAAGGAATCAATCAGCCTTGCTGCACCTTCAAATTCATAGATTAGATTAGATTAGATTAGATTGTATTCTGTGAGTTCACTAGCAGCCGTAAAGGCTTGTGAACATAGAACATGTCAAGGAAATGTACAAAAACTACATATAAACATAAATATTACACAGAATATGGAACATTTGAAATAAAATAGACACATACTATATGTGTGTCAAGGAAATGTACAATAAAGTTACATATATGCATAAATATTACATAGAATACAGAACATTTAAAATAAAATAAAGACATATTATATATAAAATGAAACAAAGCAGGTGTAATTTTGTGCCAAATCAAATACCTCCCTACTGTTATAAGGCTAACATTATATTTATAGACAAGAACATTTATTTTAACTTTCACTAGACTTATACCTTTTGTTCGTCTCATCATTTTGTTCTATTTGATATGTAATGCATAGCATTTACTGTCAGTTCTTAATATACATACATTTAAATACCTTCATTAATTCTAGAGCAGGCATCAAATGTAATTGGCAATTGTCATTAATGTTTACTAATACTGCTTACAGAGTAGTATTATATGTATTATCAGGATACTTTGTCATTCAGATAATCTTGTACAGAATAATATGCTTTTGAGCATAGGTACTCTTTAACAGCAGTTTTAAAAACATCGAAATTGTCAACTTTTCTCTTAAGATCATTAGGGAGAGTATTAAATATTTTTATGGTCTCGTAATATACATCTTTCTGGAAGCAAGAAAGCTTTGCACTGGGATGATGGATGTTACCCTTTTGTCTAGTGTTTATCTCATGAATTTCCATGTTTGTAATAAATGTGGCTCGATTGCATACATAGAATTTTAAGATTGAAAATATATACATGCAAGGTAGGGTTAATATCTTCAGTCTTCTAAAAAGATGTTTGCAAGAGTGTCTGCTATGAGTGCTGCAAATGATTCTTATAACCTTCTTTTGCATGAGGAATATTCGTTTACTTTCTACCGAATTTCCCCAAAATAATATTCCATATTCAGTGATAGAGTTAAAATATGCATAGTATACTAATTTAAGTGTATCTATAGAACTGACATTTACCAATGCTCGGATAGCATAACATGCAGAACTGAGTTTGGGTATGATATACGTAATGTGAACTTTCCAATCTAAATATCTGTCTACTTGGAGGCCCAGAAATTTAATGTTGTCTATTTGTTCTAGTGACATGTCGTTAATCCCAATTTCTATTGGAGTGTGTAGTGATCGATGGGTTATAAATTTAACAACTTTTGTTTTGTCTAGATTTACAGATAATTTGTTAGCTTTAAACCAGTGTGACATACAGTTCAAAACATAATTCAATTTAATTACACACTTATTCAAGTTTTTACTTGTCACCAGAACACTCGTGTCATCAGCAAACAGAATTATACTTGCAATATCCTTTATATAAAATGATAGGTCATTTATATAGATCAAGAATAGTAAAGGTCCTAGGACTGAACCTTGGGGCACTCCATGTGTTACTGTTTTCCATTTTGATGTATGTTTTCCAAATTCAATATCATTGACAACTTCAACACTTTGTTTTCTTTCATTTAGATATGATACGAACCAACTTAGACTTTCATTTTTTAGTCCATAGAATTTCAATTTTTCTATCAGAATATCATGATTAACACAGTCAAATGCCTTTGCTAAGTCACAAAAAATCCCACCTACATGCATTTTTTTGTTTAATGCAGTTAACACTTCATGAGTAAGTTTATAAGTTGCATTATTGATCGACATTCCTTTTCTGAACCCGAACTGATCCCTGGCAAGTATGTTGTTACATTCAAGGTATTTATAAAGTCTATTAAACAACACCTTTTCAAGAACTTTTGAGAAAATTGGCAAGATAGATATTGGTCTATAATTTGAAACATTATTGCATTCGCCTTTTGTGAAAAGTGGTTTAACAATGGAAAATTTCATTCTGTTAGGGAAAATTCCTGACCTTAGTGACTCATTGCACAAATAACTAAGGCGACTGGAAATTTGAGATGAGCATGATTTTAAGACTTTTATTGTTATTTCATCATAACCAGAAGAGTTTTTTGTTTTGAAGGAGTTAATAATTTTGTTTATTTCAGAAGGCGTTGTCAGGTTAACTTTAAATTCAGGCACTTCATTAGTGAAATTTGATCTTAGAAATTCCAAAGCTGCCTCCTTACTTCCAAAATTAATACTCATTTTGTTTGTTACATCCAAAAAGAATTTGTTAAATATTTCTGCAACTTCATGAGGTTTACTAATTTCTTGATTATCAATGTTTAATGTTATTAAGTCATTTTGTAATGAGGATTTACCCGCTTCTCTTTTTATTATATTCCAAGTAGTTTTTATTTTATTGTCAGAGAGTTGAATCTGTTTATTGTAATGCAATATTCTAACCGCTTTTATTACCTTCTTTAGAAGCTTACAATATTTTTTGAAGTAGCGTTTTAAATCTATATTATTACTAATTCTTACTTGATCATATAATTCTCTTTTACGTCTACATGACGTCCTAATTCCTAAAGTGATCCAGGCATTCTCTCTTTTGAAGTTAGATATTTTGTTTAACTTGACCGGGAAGCAAGCGTCAAAGTGGGTTTTGAAACACTGAAGAAAGATGCTATATTTATTATTGGTTCCATTCGTTTGGTAAGTTTGATTCCATGATTCAAGTTCAAGTATTTTGCTAAACTCACTCAGAGTATTTTCATTTATTTCCCTAGATTTCTGATAAGTATATTTAGGTTTGGATTTTAAATTTAACTTTTTAATGTGTAGAACTTGTGCATCGTGATCCGACAGGCCATTAGATTTTGATGAGACATTGCAAAAATTAATGCTATCTGAGTTTACAAATATATTATCCATAGCTGTAGAAGAGCTGTTTTGGATTCTTGTTGGAAAGTTTACTGTATGTGTCATATGGTATGTTGTAAGTAAAGTGCTGAGTTGTTCCCTTTGAGGACTAGGTTTCAAATAATCAACATTTATATCACCACATATGATTAATTCTCTTTTTGGTTTGAATAAAATTTTTAGAAGATGTTCAAGTTGCTTTCTGAATATTTCAAAATTGCCTAAGGGAGATCGATAAAGGGCTACTATAGTTAAATTCAATTTACCTTCATTTAGCTGAACTGCACAGAGTTCAAGGTTTTGTTCACTACAAACACTACTACTGTAAAGTGTCATTTAAAATCAATAACTAAATGCTTTTGGGACATATTATACCATTTGCTACCTTGAAAGCAGCATAACCTGCAATGTAAAACACGATAGGCATTACATCATTAACCCTGGTTTTGCAATTTCAATTTCTATTTCACAAAAAGGCAGCAATGATGGAACATTTTTGTTTTCAGAATCTGCGCCCACATTTAAGCTTCTTACTGGAATGTTACCATTTTTTGATGAAAATGAAAGCAAATTTTTAATTCTGATCTTTTTCTCACTCTCATATAGCTGTTGAAGAGAGAGAAAATAATTACTGCCAGACAACTGGCGGTAAAGACTGAATCGCTCTTCAGGAGGATCTGTTTGAAACTTGCCAAACAGAACATAGTTTACTTTTAATTCTATTAGAGCATTATTTGCTAAACCATAAAGGCCTGAGAATGTCTGCATTATTGCATCAAATCTGCGCCTAGACAGCCCTTGGTATACATTTCCCCTACAGAGATGTTCCCAATTGCACAACCATGCTGAAAATTTATTCAGGAAAATTAACTCTTCTTGCTCAATGGCAAAGACTGCTTTGTAATCAGCATTTTTATACCTTACATCCTTATATAGAAACTTAACATTTACAATATTCCACCATTTTAGGATAATATTTAAAAGCTCTGCTGTTTCTCCATAACTATCATTGCATTCCAAGAGGGCATTAATATTTTCATAATTGAAAATTTTACACACCAGACTCTCATTTTTGTCTTTCAATATTTGATGGATAGACAGATTTTGCATTTAACTTATGACCAAATTTCAACAATTGATTCTTTTCTTTGTGATAAAGTGATCTGAGGTGACCAAAATTAGCACTTTTAATTATATCTGTATTTTCCAAATCAGGAAAATTAAACATAAGATCTTTCTGGTTTGTCCAATCATTCCTTATATTTTTGAAAATATGCACAGTATCATAGAGCAAAAACAGAGGCTGTGGTTGGCTAAAGGGATTTACTATTGAAGAATAAACAAATGTATGTGGCGTGAATTTGTGAAACAAAGATTTGTTGATCTGATTATTATCAGCTATGAGACTGATTACTTTTACATCAAGTTTGCCAAGTTCGCAGAGAATGTTACTCACAGTAGCATGTAAGAAGTCCCCAGAATTTCTACTGCCTGGCAAAATGGCAATGACATCTGAATAATTACCAAATGCATCATTTACTGAAAACACTTGAGCTGGTTTAGCAAGCTCATGTGTATTTGTTGCACTAGTTCCTACCAATTCACCACCTTTGAAAGTTAACTCTGGTGAAATATAAACTTCATCCATCAAAAGATGAACAAATGTGACCAACAATGTAGGAATTGCTAATATTAAAATTGCTGTCACATTTAGACTGGCAGCCAGTTTTCTTAAAGTTACTTGGATGTGGAAGAGTTAGTACCTGTGACTGACGTATGGTTCTGTAACATGCAGGAGATATCAGGAACATTCTCAGAGCCAACCTAAGAAGATCTGATGAAAATCTGTACCTTTCCTTCTTAAAGGAGAATAATTCTATCTGCTTTGTAAGGACACTTAACCTCACTTTTTTACCAGCATCTAGCACCTCATGTTCTTTTAACAATTTCACTGCTGCAGCAAGTTTATTTTCTTTAAAGTTCGACATAGGCACACTACACAATTCAAATAATGCATCCACCTGAGATTTCTCCAAGATAACACTAAATTTGAGATTCAGTTCATTAGGATTCAATTCTTAGTCTATATACATTTTAATGCACCTATCACTAGAAACCACAAAACTACTAACAATAGAAGGCACTGATACTGTATTTATTTTTAGCACTGTAATAGCACTAACACTAATTGAAAGTGCCCAATCTTTTCTCTCGTTGACACATTTTTTTTTATATAAACTGTTACATGTTCATATGTGAGTAACTTGTTATTTTCTAATCCCTTATCATATGAAGCTAAAATTTGATCCACGGCTGTTTGAAGTGCTTCATCTTCCCTTTCCTCTCTTATTCTTCTTTTCTTTAGAAGTGAAAAGCTTAAGTGGGGTGTGCTTTCATTAACAACTGTAGGAAAAGCATCATCAGTAAGGCAAGGATTAGAACGTGGAATGAAATGCACTCCATCTTTATCCTGCCATTTATCCTCTCGAATAAGCATTTCTTCTGGAAAGTGTCTAATGCAGACTCTAGCATTTTCAGTGAACTCAAAATTCTGCATGCGTATTCTGCTTAGCCATAATTTTCGTCGTTGCTCATCTCTGGGAAACCTAAAGCAGGTTACATACGGAGGTTCATAATTCGATCTGCAACCTGGTACTGAACACTTGAAAGGCATTGCAGCTCTGAAAATACAAAAAAAACACTGTTGTTTTATACATTTACAATATAATTCTCTGATAAAAGCATACAAATAGTTATTAGTAGAGACGCGAAATTCGCGAAAAGCTAAAAACGTATGACTTTATACATAAAATGTATTGTCATTACGGTAAAAGTTGGTTTTCGGGTGTCTCAACCCGCGAACTACTCGCGAATTTCTTAAAATATTCAACTATATACGAATTTTGATCTTTACTCGCGAATTTTAACAAAATGTATGTACATTACACTTTCGACAACGCAGGCATATTTTTTTTAAGGTAAAAGAAGAAAAAAATGCGGGTGATTGGATAAAGCTCGTCGGGTAAATCTTTATTCAACAGCGCTTGGAGCGCTAGGCGGGAAAATGCGAAAAGCTGGTTGGCTGCGTGAAGGATCGTGTAACTTAAGTTCAAACTACAGCGTGGGCCCGGCCGGAAGGCAGGTTACGCATAATTGCTGCTATCGGTGTAGGCATAGTTGACCATAGAACAGGAATCAGTCCATATACCACAGGTGTTGCGTGATTATTGTGTGCCCTGTCCTATTTTCTTAAAGTTAACAATGTCACCAAAAATAAAATTGTGTGAGCGAGCAAAACAGTTCGCTAGCGACGGCATGATAAAATCAGGGGAGGTAATGTTAAGTAGATTCTGCAACAAAAGAGTATGGGATACTAGTGATTCAGTTAGAAAACACATTGCATCCAGAGCCCACGTGGAGGCCACAAAAGCAGAAAAAGTTAAACGACAAATTACTATATATGAAGCTGTTGATGGCGCTAAAGAAGCAAAGGTATGTATATTAATTCATTACTGAAGCCACTTCTACATGCTGCGTTTTTTGTTTTGAAAATTACTTTCTGATTACTTGCGTAATAGAAGACTGGTTAACATGGTGCAATGGAATAAATTTGAATCCGATCTGCGTTTACGCATTGAATCTGATTTGCTATCTGACCTACGCGGATCGTATTCTTACCGTACTCAATACATACTGAATCCCCATATAAACGTGGTAATAACTGCGGTGATGCTGGAATGCTGGGGACCACTAAATCCGTCAAGTGGTGAGAAGTCGGAACAATGGTATAGGTCTCGTCATCGATATTGGCGTATGTCCTTGAGGGCTAGTCCAGTCAGCTAAATCCTCGCGATGTGTTTCCTTCCCACAAGTACGTGGTGCTGAATAAACGAAACCAACTCATTACAATGTTTATACGGTACACTGAGCAGTCTGGCAGTACATTCTCTATAAAACTGTCGTACCCGCGAGTGTGTCCATTATTAGTGCATTCATTTACATTACTGCCTCGCATTAGTTCGAAATTGAAAGGGGAAACCTTGCACAGTCAGGAAAAGTATCGAACATTTATGAGTTTATGAATCAACAAGAAGTAGTCTGTGTATGGATTCCACAGGTTACAATGTTTTATATGTACTGCCAAATACGCTACGTTGTATATACATCTGCCGAGCAACTTGCACCATTCTTACAACTGTCGAGGAGCAATGCCGGGACGATGAACATAACGTAACGTGACTTAACTTGACGCAACCTAATGTGAAAGCATAACATATTGTATTAAATGAAGCTATTTAGGATCGACTTAACATGACAACTTAACGCGACGTAACTTAGAGTTTAGCAACTTTTCCTTCCCGTTACGTTAAGTTTGACGTCACCGGTAATTAGAACCAATCAGCGCGAAGCAGTAGCACGAAGTAATAAAACCAACTACCAATCGAGAGTCATTCTCCTTGTGTTAAGTGCATCCTAAAAGACCTTTATTTCATAACTTTACGTTACATCCCGCTGCGTTAAGTAAAGTTCATCGTAATCCCAGCATTAGTGACTCGCACCATAGCACTCGATAACATGTTCGCATGTCAAAATCCCTGGCGCTACCTATACCAGTCAAGTTATTATTTTCATGATTTGGCGACCGGTGGCATGCAAAATCAAATTAATGTTTCGACTATGGAGAAAAGCATTGTTGTACGTTATCGGCGGCTCCCCTAGAGTAGAAACTGTGGGCGAGATTATTCAGCGGTTGGCAGATTTAGCAGTTCTTGGCATTCAAGCATTACCATAACTGCATTGAAGAAATGTCATTTAAATATGTACAAACATATACATAAAATATGAATTTTAAGGGGTATTATATTTTAATTATATAATTTATTTATGGTTTTTAATAGCTTATTAAACCATTTTTTTTCATTTCAGGCTGCCAAATTGGATTTTATTACCAGCACAGTTGAAATGTTTGACTACAAACATTCCTCTTGAAAAAGCAGACCATCCTGCATTTAGAAGTTGGTTGCATCGTCATGTTGTGGGAGGAGGTGAACTACCATGCAGTGATAACTTTAGAAGGCAGTATTTACCACAGCTGGCAGATAAAAGAAAAGTTACTGCTGTTGCTGCTTTAAAGAACAAAAACGTTGCTATTATGAGCGATGAAACAACGGACAAGAAGGGCAGAGCAGTGTTTGTTGTTATCTTATCTACTGTAGAACCAGCAGACCATCAGGAGCAGTACATTACAGCTGTAACATCCCTGGAGGCTGTTAATGGACGAAATTGTGCTAGAGCGATTTCTGATGCCCTGCAGGATATGGAAGTTGGGTACAATCAGGTGGTGGCATTTGTCAGTGACTCGGCAAGGTACATGAATACATGCTTCCAGGGTCTCCAAATTCTTCTGTCTGATCAGGTTGTTCAGGTACAATGTTGGGTACACAAAATTAATTTGTTGGCTGAATTCTTCCATGCAATCTCACGGAACTAAATAGAGTGGTTGTGTCAGTCAAACAAATGCTTTTGAATGCAAGTAAAGGGCGCCATGCATTCAAACAATACCTTGACGAAAGAAGTTCACCAGCTGGCCTCTTCCCCATCCCTGTTCCAACACATTGGAACTCTTGGTTAACAGCAGTTGAATGGCTGACAGAGAACTGGGGCATTTTCTTTAATTTCCTACGTTCAGGAAGGGCAGAGGAATGCAATTTCAACTCTGGCTGCAAATTCCTGAGCAGTCTCAAGGAGGAGGATCTAAACGTGTTACATGTTCATTGCTTATTTGTGAAGTCACTTAGTACACTACTGAAGCCATTTCTCATTCAATTGGAGACTAGTAAGCAGCCTCAGGCGGGGGAACTGTATCCACGACTTCATCATCTGAAGAAAAGACTTCAAGTTGCTACTGGAGGTGTTTTTAGTGATCAAGTGAATGATGGCATGAAAAAAATTAAGTGTGTTCAAAGAGGAAGGAATATAGAATCTTTGAAGAACATTGCCGTCTATATGTGTGTGAAATTGGACAGTTTAATTTCTTCTGATCCAGCCAGAACAATCTTGGAGCCTGTTTCCAAGTTATTCTGCAGGCAGAATGTTCTTATTCAGAACACAGATAAGCTGAAGTCCCTGATGTCTAAAGTGCCCTCTTTAAAAAGTCTTCCGGCAGACAAAGCTATGCATGGATGTCTGGAACTCAAGGAACTCTTGCAGAAAACTGCTAACCTGAGTGTCCTTGAAGCTCTGATATCCATGCAGAGTGCACATAAAACATTTGTGGATGGAGCATTAAAAGCACTTTGGATACCAGTTTCCAATGTCAACTGTGAGCGATTTTTTTTTTTTTTTTTTTTTTTTTTTTTTTCCAAGTTTTCTTGTGTTCTTACAGATCGACGAATGAACTTGAGCATGACAAATCTGGAAATACTCTCCTCCTATACTTATGAAAGTAGCATTCAGAAGCGAGTGGATATGTATTTTATAAATGCATATCGAGGGATAAGAACAGAGACTTTGTAACTGACATTTTAGAAAATTATAGATTTTAACACAAAATACGTTGGAGAAACATTGCAAATGTTTCTGTGGAAATCTTGCATCTCAACACCAATCATAGAACTTTAAAATACATAACTAGCATTATTTTGTATGTGAAGAAAAAACTAGTTCCTTATTTGAAAAACTCGTGAGGAAAAAAGACACATTTAATAAATGAACCAAAATGTAAATGTTCAACTTATAATTAATATAATAAACACACACCTGCCTAAAGATGACTTATAATTTATATAGAAACTGTGATTATTTTTTCTCTGATGTTACCCAAGAATTTTCACATATTTACTCAAGAATTTTTATCTTTATTGCCCAAGAATTTTAAGGATGTCCACCCAAGAATTTTACGGGTCCCTAGTTATTAGTTACTTTTAGAGTTGTGCCAGACATAACCACGTATACTTCTGCAACATACTACAATAACAGATATAACTATAATACCAGATATTTTACTTACCCCAATGTGGTTTGCAATCCTTAGAAGTGGGGGTAAAAATCGAATACTTTCACACGTGAAATAACTCAAAATATGCACAGGAGAACTGCTTTATTCATTGATACAAAATCTGCAACACAAACATGCCTTTCCAACGTTCACCTCCTGCACTAGGTCACGTGACCATGCCTTGACGGCAGAGCGCGCAGGCCAGATATGTAGTAGGCTGTGTTCAAACCATAATTTCCTTAATGTGTCCAACATAGCTCTGGAACATTCTTTTAGAGTCTGCACTTCGTAGAGTGTGTGCTTAACCTACAATCACCTCCAGGCCTAGCTCAAGTAGCGGAAGTGAGTGGTTGCGTGTTTGCGGTGCTCCGTGAGAAGATTGACTGGAAAAAGATTTGGAAGTGTATCGAACAAGAACTGGACACTGTATAAATGGGAAAGTGAAAAAAGAAGAGAAAGGGAAATAAGTGGCGAAGGAGTACTTGTGGCTGCTGGTGATACTGGCTGTACTACTGATCATTGGAGGAGTAGAATTAAATCCAGGACCTGAAGATATGGCACAGTTAATGGCAATGTTAAAAATAATTTCAGAGGGGACGTTGTGGATCTGAAGAAAAGAGAATAGAATTAAATATTGACATAAAGATGGAAGAAATGAAAGGAATGCTGTAGACTATGATTAAGGAAATGCACGAAGAACTCCGCACCTGCAGAGAAAGGTTGGATAAGTTGGAAAATAAAATGGAAATGGAGACAAGACACAACATTGTGATATTTGGAGTGAAAGAAAATAGATAAAGGTTTAGAACAAATAGTGGAAGAAATATTAGAAAAGTGCATGGATAATCAGCAGGTTGGGAGTTGTCCTCCGTGGACTAGTGGTACCGTGCTAGCCTCTAGTTTCCAAGGTCGCGGGTTCAAACCCGGCGGAGGGCGATGGGTTTTTTCGGGCGTAAAAGTCCTTAGCATGGCTTCCTTCGGAAGGGAAGTAAAGCCAGTGGTCCGTGTCGTAGATTTACGGCACGTAAAAGAACCTCAAGCCTGATAAAGAGGCCTCTGATCAAAATTACCGGTCTTTCATGCCCAATATGGAATGGGCAGCTAAGAACCATAGTAGTTAAAGCGCATCCATAAATAAAACTCAATTTAATCAGCAGGTTGGGAAATTATAATGTGTTTTAGAATTGGAAGAAGGAGCAATAAAGTCAGACCTATAGTAATAAAATTTGCAACTAACAAAATCAAATGGGTGGTTTTGAACAATTGAAGGAAATTGAAAGGAACAAGAATTTTTGTAGAACGGGACTAAGTAAAAGAAGAGAGAGAGAGAGAGATAAGATTATTATTAGCGAAAATGAACCAAGCCAGACAAGAAGGAAAAAAATTTTTGTAAGAGGCCTAGAATTATGGATAAATGGAAGGAAACAGGACATGGGTCAGCGACAAATTTCAGGTGAACTAAACAAAAAGAATGTAGATTCAGCAGAGAAAACTAATACAGTGATGGAGATAGATATGACCACAGAAACACAAGCCAGACACATGTGTGAAGAGGAGATTGGAGGCAAGGTAGCAACTGTCATGATGTCACCAAGAAGATGTCACACCGAGTGAAAGTGAAAGCAGGCAGGAGCAGACTCAAAATGGTGTCAACCCCAGAAGGAAGCATCTTGGAATTGGAGGAGGAGAAAAACGATGCAGCGATGCATGATAGGAGAACCAGATATAGAGCAAAGTTGGAGAAATACAAAGAGGGAAGAAGTGATTCAAGTTAGGGATTGGATTTGAAACTGGTGTTGCTTAAGTTCGCAAGTGCTAAATGGTGAAGTATTTGAAGAGCTAATGCTAGGGGACATGATCGCAATGGTAGAAACATGGTTGAACAAAAGTGAGAAGATAGATGTAATAGGATATGATTAAATAGGTAATCATGGTGGAAGGAAAAGTAAAAGAGGGAGGATCTCTGGTGGCATTGGAGTGTTTATTAACAAAGCAGTGGAATAAATGTGTGTGAAGTGTTGAATATAGAAAAAGGCCAAGTAATGTGGCTAAAAATAAATAGGGCAAAAGGGGTGAAAGTTTGCATATGGTTAGGTATAGTTTATAACCCACCAGAATCATCAGAGTTTAATAATGACAATTTGTATACAAAACTGAACAATAGCTTGAAAGAATTAAGAAGGAAAAATCCTAATACAGAGTTTATTGTACAGCGCCTTCATTTTAAGCCAAGCTGCGGATCGCACGAATGCATGCCCTGCACACAGTCTACTACACTGCAGAGTTTTCTGTTTCGTAACTGCCATGTTACTCGGGAGTGTGAGTAACATATATGTAATGAGTACTAACCTTGTTATAAGTGTTGAAAGTGGTATCCATCTGTGTGAAGAAATTCTTGACATCATCGGATGAAATTGCCATTCACACGCATAAGTTATTCTTGCATAATGTTTATAGTTTCTGTTTTTATATTGTCATTAAGTTCGTCTATGGTGTGGGGATTGTTCCTTTAAACTTTATTTTTTAGCGTTTAGCGATCCCATTGTTCTAAATTTATTGAGCAAACATCTCACAGTGTCTCTACCCAGAACTGGATAACCAGGAAATTGCTGCTGAAATTGTCTACACAGCTGTCTACAAGATTCAGTTTTCACGTATGTATCGTGCATAAAAATATGCTGTTCAAGTGCGAATTTGTTGGCAGGCATTTCCGTGTACTAATAAGAGAACAACATTCCTAAGGAAATCACCACAACACATGCATTGTCGAAACACTTCTCAGCACGAAGAAAAAGCAACAGCTGAGACAGCTCACAGCTGATAAATGTACCCTTGACGTGTCCTGCACTGCTTCTGCACTGTGGCATAATACCAAGGTCACTGCCATCTCGACTGATACACATAAGGCGGTTGTGGTGGCCTTGGCATAAAGTGAAGGCACTGTAGTAGGTGATTTCAATGCCAGAGTGGGGGAATATAATACGAGGTGTGATAAAAGAATAACAGAATTTTTTAATTTCACGAGCTTTATCATCCGATGTTAAAAACTTTTGTTTTATCTTGTTGGTACATATGTTCCTGATGTATGTTTGCACTTTCAGCTGTTTTAAATATTTAGTTTATTGTTGGCAGTCAAAAAAGTTATACATGTTTTTGAGTGCTCTGCGAATTTTTACTTTAGAAAAAAAATTTGCTTGAAAAACGGAATAAAGTACAGCATCGCATTTGAAATGTTGAGTGTGGCTTTTGGCGAATCTGCTATGAGTAAGAGAGTTTATGAGTGGTACAAACATTTCGAAGAAGGTCGAGAAGACGTTGAAGACGACGACTGCCCTTGGACGCCCTAGCACATCAATTACTGACAACAATGTGGAAGAAGTAAAGAAAATGTTTCTGGAAAATAGCAGAATCACCATCAGAGAGGCTGCTGATGATGTCATATGCTTTGATTCATGCCAAGCAATTTTTTCGGATGTTTTGGGTATGAAACGTGTAGCAGCAAAGTTTGTTCCAAAAATGTTGAATTTCGAACTAAAAACGACATCGCGTAGACATTGCTCAGGAATTGCCGAATGAAGTCAAAAACGATACAGAACTTCTAAAGAAGGTCATAACAGATGACAAAACATGGGTATATGTGTATGACATTGAAACTAAGGTCCAATCGTTCCAATGGAAACTGCCTGAAGAGCCAAGATCAAAAAGTATTCGACAAGTGCATTCACATGTGAAGGTTTTTCTTACTGTTTTCTTCGATTACAATGGAATAGTGCATCAGGAGTTCCTGCCTTATGATCGTACGGTCAATAAGGAATACTACCTGGAAATTATGCAGTGTTTGCGTGAAGCAATCCGAAGAAAACGACCAGAATTGTGGCAAAACCACTTGTGGAAATTGCATCACAATAATGCACCCACTCACACCTCAATGCTTGTTTGTGACTTTTTGGCAAAAAACAAAACCATTTGCTGCCTCAGCCACCGTATTCACCGGACATAGCCCCCTGTTTTGCCACCATTGATGAGATAAAAACAGAATTACTGAAGGAGCTGAACACCATAACGAAAAGTGAGTTCCAGCAGTGCTTCCGAGATTGGAAAAAGTGCTGGCACAAGTGTATTATATCTGAGGGGTATTGCTTTAAAGGAGACAAAGTTGATGTTGAGGATTAAATAAAAATTCTTTAAGAAAAACAAAAATTCCTGTTACTTTTTGATCATACCTCGTATAAGAGGTTTAAATGTAGAAAACGGATGTGCTTGGGAAACAAAATGATGAGAAGGAAAGGAAAAGTAAAGATAAAGTGCTAAATACAGAAGGCAGAAAACTGATTGAATTTTGCGAACAGAATAATGTAATAATGTGTAATGGGACCAAGGGAGAGGATCAGTGGGGAGGGTTCATATTTGTAAATGTAGCCGGCCAAACCGTTATTGACTATATGCTATGCAGCACAGGGGTCAATGAGGTGATGAAAAATTTTAAAATCATGAACATAATACCAAATGGTGTACATTTTCCACTAAAAATGAAAATAAGGCTAGGGCTAAGTTAAAAGGAAGATGAAATAATAGCACTAAAATAAATTGGAATTTATAAATGGAAAGAGCAGTTTGCAGACCAATTTACGAGTAATTTGATCTCAAAATGTGGGGAATTAAGTAAATTCTATATTACAGAAGGAGGATAGAGGGAGCATTCAAAAGGTTAGAATCATTGGTTTAAGTGGGCAAGAAGTAGGATGGAAATGAATACTATAGTAAATGAAAAACACTGGGGTTGGTATGATGATGAGTGTATAAAGCTAAAAAAGAAGTATTCAAAGAGCTGTCTAGATGGAGAAGATCAGAAGAGGAGGATGATAGGTAAATTTTCTTATTAATTAAAAGAGGCTATAAATGCTTGCTAGACGAGAAAAATGAGGAATGGTAACGGAGAATGGGAGAAAAGATTAAGGACGCGGTCAAAGGTAAAGATAATAAATATACGTGGTCAGTTGTTAGGGATATTTCTAGAAAGAAGCAGATAGGTAATAAGATAGCAGGGAATTCTATTATAAAGGCTTATTGGGTGGAGGAAGAATTCCAGGAAATGAAGTATATTTGAGAAATTTTGTGAATAGAGTGGATTACTTAGACAAAGAGGTTACAGAGGTAGAGTATGAGATAAAAAAAACAAACAGAAGAGAGCTACAGGGGTTGATGGAATTCTGGGGGAATTTTGGAAACAATTTGGGGAAATAGGAGGAGGCATAAAACTGTTGACAGAACTGTTTAATGGATTTAAAGAGAAGAACGTGGTACCTAGAGTTTGAAAATGAGTGTTATTGTACCATTATATAAAGGGAAAGGAGATACAAATAACCCAAGCAGCTCAACTACAGAGGAATTAGTTTGTTATCCATATTAGGTAAAATATACACTGGTGTATTAGCTAGAAGATTATACTAGGGGGCAGAGATGGAAGGTAAGCTATCGGAATACCAAGCAGGTTTTAGGAGAGGAAGAAAACAATAGATAACATAATGATAATTCAAATTATAGTGAACAAGTACCTAGAAATAAAAGGGACAGAGTGTGTATATTTTTTTCAGACTTCGAGAAGGCTTCCGACAGTATAAACAGGGACGCTTTGAACATACAAATTGAGGAATAAAGGAGCAAGTACTTCATTTATTGAGGAGATACAAAAATTGTACGAAGGAAGTAAATTTTGTGTTAGATGCAAAAGAAGTAAAACTGCTGATTATATACAGCAAAATTTAGGTCTGAGGAAGGTTGTAAACTCAGTCCAATATTATTTAATTTATTTATAGATTATATTATAGATAGAATAGTGAAAAGTAATCAACATTGTCCAGTCATAGGGAAGAAAGAGATACCAGGACTATTATTTGCTGATGATCTCATAGCAGGTGCAGTAACAGTGATAGGGTTACAGCATGCTGTCAATGAAATTGTTAAATTCTGTACAGAATGGTGTTTAAAGGAGAATGCGAACAAGTCAAAGATAATAGTATTCAAGAAGGGATCAAAATTAAAAAATGATGAAAGATGGTTTATAAATGGAGAGCCAATATAGGTAGAAAAAGAATTTGATTACCTGTGGATCAGATTCTAAAGCAGTGGAAAATAGGAGGCGCAATCCAAATATGCTCAGCTGAAAGGAAAACTAGCTATGAAAGCTTTTAGAGTCTGCTTAAACAAAACACCCTCACTGTCAATAAATTGGCCAGAAAGACTTTATAAAGCAATAGTCAAGTCGAAAATGCTATATGAAATAGAAATTTGGGGTATGACAAAGGGTTGGCTCAAGATTGATATAATCCATAGAATGTTTTGTAAAGAAGTTCTGGGTTGAAGGTGTTATATGGAATAGAAATTTTGGGAGTGATAAAAGGGTGGCTTAAAATTGATCTAGTCCAAAGAATGTTTTGTATGGAAGTTCTGGGTCTACCCAAGAGCTCACCAAGGGGTATGGCACTGGCAGAGCTAGCAAGGGTAGGGAGAAAAAGGTTATAATAGTGGAGAGAATTTTGAAATATTGGTACAGATGTTTAAACGTAGATGACAGTAATATAATAAAACAATGCATACAGTTCCAAAAAGATGTTTTAGGAAGAGAAAGATGGTTTGGGTAAATGGAAATGTGTTAGAAGAAATTGACATGAGGAGTATTTGGCTGTTAGATAAAAACAATAACAGTGGATTTTGGAAAGAAGTGAGAATGAGGGTGAAAGATACAGAAACAAGAGATATGTTTTGAGGATGTAAATTAGTTAAGAGAAATTGGGGGAGGGAGAAGTATGCAGACATATGCAATAATTGCGAAAAAATAGGTCTTGCTTGGGTGCACACAGGAAAAATTAAATTGAGTTTTTATTTATGGACACTCTTTAACTGCTGTGGTCCTTAGCTTCCCATTCTATATTGGACATGAAAGACCAGTAATTTTGCTCAGAGACATCTTTATAAGGCTTGAGGTTCTTTTACGTGCCATAAATCTATGACATGGGACCACCGGCTTTACTTCCCTTCCAGAGGAAACCATGCTAAGGATTTTTATGCCCAAAAAAATCCATCGCCCTTCACCGAGTTTGAACCCACGACCTCGGGAACTAGAGGCTAGCATGGACACCACTATACCATGGAGGACGACCATGTGCACAGGAGTAATATTTCTAAAAAGGATAGGAAATAATTGCTCGGGGAGATGTATTATGTCTGACCAATTGGGTAATATTTTCCATTGTCTAATAGAATGTGAAAACGTTAAAAGATGGAGAGATGATATTTGGAATAAAAAAACTTGGATAAATTGAACAAAGAAATAGCAATAAAATGTTGGCAAGCTCAAAAGCAGAAACAAAATGGTGAGGATATTTTTAGGAAATAAAAGAGATAAGTGGACAAGGAGCCTAAGAAAGGAGCAACAGAATGGCTTCAGCCTGGAAAGTGAAGAGATGGTGTAGTAGCATTAACCCATATGTACGACCTATGGGGTTAAAGTACGGGAAAGCTAGTTCATAGATGCACTAGATTTTTAAAAAAAGTTTTTAGTTGTAAGTTTCATTTGTAACATTGTATCAAAGAAAGATGGAAATAAATATTCATTCATTCATTCATTCATACAATCACCTCTACAGTGTTGACAGTCTCAATATTTTGTATAGCACTATGGATAATGCTCATTTTGTGGTTTCTTCACAAAAGGGTGCAACCTTTCAGCCCAGAACTGTTAAATCTTTAATTCCTCTAGTTCTGCCATCAGTTGTAGAACAATATTACCCTCAGTCTTTGTATAGGGTATATCATGACTCCTGAAATGCAAAGGGATGTTACCAATGGAGTTTTAAGATTAGTAAAATATTATTTATTATTCAAACTGGTTTGTAAAAGCATTTACATGATCATGTTTCCAAAATGGCGCTTTTTGCATTACTTAACTGCCATAAAATGGCTTTTCTTTTTTCTTTTCTTTTTTTTTCTTTCTTTCTTTCTTTCTTTCAATAGTGTTTAGCTCCTATTCTTACTACACACACCACAACGTAGGTGGTGGACACCGAAGACACGTGAAATGAAATTATAATTGGGGAAAGGAAATATGGAAAGCAATCCTTATAGGTTTAAGTTTAGGGTACCTCCCCGGCATTCACCAGTTATGAAGATTGCGAAAAACCTAGAAGTAACCTCAGTCATCGAGGATGATCCTTGATCCTGGCAGGATATGAACTACAGATCTCCCATTCAAGAGTCCTTGCTTTAACAACCTCAGGCACCCATGTCAATAATACATGGCATTGCATTGTTTAGGTTACATACAAAATATGACTTTATATCCAAATCATGTCATTATTTAGGTCACATTCGTAACTTTTATTTTTTTACATCATGTTATATCCATGTCCAAGGACATACTTGAATTTCATTTATCAGCAAAGCAAGAAAAGTTTAGTTTGGAATTAATGTTTTATGGTGCACATTTCACTCAGAATATGAACACAAATGTGTTCTCTCTTCTCTACTCCACCCTCTCTTCCCCTTCCTGTTTTTGTCATATTAGAATGAGAATGGATATTTATTGCATCATGAGATGTCTCAAACATTTGAGGATTTCTATTTCTCATTCAGTAGATTGAAAACCTCTATTTCAGTGATTGCTGAAGTTAAAGAGGTTCTTAGTGACAATATGATGCACCTCACAGAAAGTAAAAGATAAGAGTAAGCCAAATAATATTCACAGAATAACTGCAATACAAACTCCTTAAACCTTGAACTGACAAAGTCATGATTAGTTTGTAATATTATATATCTGCATTAAGATCCTCTACTTATATAACCAGTTATCTCTCTCTACCCTTTGAAAATCTTAAGAAAGATTGTGCATGCTTTTTTGAAGTATAATGCTGAGAGAAATGTAGGGGAAGGTGGGCCAGGGTGAGACAGAAAAAATATTTTTTGTCATTCTGCTTCACATTTTTACTTTTACAAAACTCTTTATTGGTTACAATATTGTATTAATGTTGCTCTTCAAGTTGACATATCTAACATTTTTGAAGCTATCAAGTTTGTTTAAAAAAAATACAAGTTATAGTTACATAACTCTCTCTCTGTGGCCCATTGGTGTTCCACAGTGAGACACAAGGTGGTCCACAATGAGACATAATCTATGGGAACATTAAAACCCTATCACAACACAATAATTACTGAAATTACACCAAAAACTCTATAGAACACTCAGGTCTCCAAAATCTACACAAAAGTTTAGGTATGATTTCTGCCTTTTTGTTTTGCCATGTGCAGAAGGAGTTGGCAACGGATCTTATATTCTTAGTAGAAACTGATGCAATATCTGGAACAGCTGGATAGTAAAACCTGTCTGTCAGTTTTTCACTTTTCCTAAGAAATTTCACTTCATAATCACCATCCATATCTCTACCTTGCAGCACCTCTCCAACATAGAATTTGGAGTCTTTCCTGGAAACACTACCAGGACAAAGTCTCCTTCTTTTGGTTCAGTGATCAGCTTCTCGTATGTTTGGAGACCTGTCTCTTCATCATCTGAACCATTTGAATTAGATTTGTTATCATTGCTGGTAGACTGAGCTCTTTTTGACTTAATTTCTGTTTGCTTGAACAAACTTTTCTTATACTTTGTTTGATTTTTTATCTGAAGCTCAAGTAAGTTTTTCTCTGGAGTGTCTGTTGGAATGAAGGATCTCCCCTTTCTCCTTCTGGAAGTGGACTCCATCCTCTCTGCAGCTTTGGGGTAGTCACGGATGTCCTTTGGGCTAATGTGACTTGGTTTTTTCTCCTTTCCTATCAATTCTCCATCACCAGTTGTCTGTCTTGAGCTATTACCTGGAGCAGGTTCATTGCAGTCTTTGTTAGCACCTTCAGCGCTCATTTCTCTGTCAGTTATAGCACTTAAAAGAAAATCCTGATCAGAAAAGACATGTCTGTCAAATGGAAATATTCCTGCTTTCCGAAATCCAGACATATTTGCTGGTGTCATTGCCCGTTCATGTGCTACACCAACGAAACTTGCCACATCATATATGGAAACAGTTTTTCCAGGATTTTTCAGCATCCATGAATCAACTGCAGCATTATAAAACGATTTAAAGGGCCCAAACACTGAAACATCTAATGGCTGGAGACAGTGGCTGCAGTGAGGAGGGATTGTCAAAATGGTTATCCCATTCTCTTTGGCAATGTCAATCACTTCTAAAGATATGTGGGCATCATGATTGTCCATTATTAAAAGAGATGGATTGTCTGGCGATGAATATGAATGCTTCACAAAATGTTGTAACACTTCTAGAAACAGTGCACCATTCATCCATCCTGATGGTGCTGCAAGACCTAGGCTTCCGGTGGGGGCTCCTCGAAGCATGTGTTCCTTAAAGTTAACTCTGGGAAATACAATTGCAGGAGGAAGAGCATTCCCTGCTGCATTTATAATGCAGCATATAGTTGTAAGAGAGCCTTTTTCACCACTAGTAACTTTAGCCACTTGTTTTATACTTTTTCCTGCAATTATTCTTTTTGGTTTATGAACAGTGGAGCAACCAGTTTCATCTAGATTGAAAATACGAAGCCCATTAGAAAAGTGATCAGAGTGTTGTAGGACAGTCTGCAGTTTATCAAAAAATATTGCAACATTATGTTTATTAAAAGATGTCACTCTTGATAGACTGCAGGCTTCTGGCTGTCTTAAAGATAAATTTGAATTTTGCTTCAAATAGCCCCGGATCCACTCTATCCCAGCTCTCTTTTGAATTTCCCATGATTCAGGATATTTTAAAGCATTTCGTGATGCCATTTCATAAGCTAATGTTCTACAGTCAATTAAAGTTAGACCATAACACATAGCTGAACAAGTCAACAGGTAATCTTTTAACTCCTCTTCCTGCGCAGCAGTAAACACCTGCCAACTATTATATTTGGGACACATCCTGATATTATCTTCATCATCGTGGCTACTCCTCTGTTTCATGACATACCTAAAATAAAGAACATTTAACTATAGTGTTTCACAGCAGTACAGCATTAAAAATAAAAATAATGGTGAACATTAAGTAATACATAGGATGGTCAACATTAAAATAAAAGCCTAATAATGTTAAAATATTATGTAAATCTTTGCACACACCTGTGAAGTGTTTGAAAAGCTAAACCCTTAGCTTTGGCAGCCTTACGCACTGATCTACCCTCCTGAACAAGCTTTACAGCTGCCCTCATGTCTTCTTCTTTAAACATTCCAATTGTGGTTTTCCTCTCTCTGTTGCATGTCATAGCTAAAAAGTAATTAGGAACATGTTTAACACTAAACATTACCCTCTGGTAATTAAATTCAACACGAAATAGAAAGAAATTGACATGCAAGGGGTACAGAGAGAGACTTGTCTCACTGTAGCCCAACCTGCTGTGTCTCATTGTGGCCCACATGTTTCAATAAAACGTTTTCATTTTTAAAAACTAACCCATATTGCACACTGTGTTGGTATTTCTCACATTAATTTCACAATATATAGCCATTTTAAATATTTGTTTATTATAAATATATTTAAATAGATATACTTAAAAAAAATTAACACAATAAGAAAAATTTATTTTCTTTACCTTAAAATCTGAACTATTACATATTCTGTAAACATCAAACTTCTTCCAAAGAGTATTAACAGCAAAATGGTCTTCATAGAGTGTGCCAGCATTATACATTAAGAAACAAATTTCCCTCGTGTAACAAACTGATAAAATATAAATGTCTTACTGTGGCCCCTGTCTCACTGTGGCCCACGTAATTCCACATTTTGGTGGCATGATCTTTGCAACTTGTGTTTATAAATGAACAGAACTCATCCTACAATTTCTTCTGCTATGCACTTGAGAGGGGTTGAAGCATAGTTATGGCCGTACCTGTTTAAGTCCGACTTGAACTTAAATTGACGAAAATTTGTCTGCTGTAGGCTTGGTGAAAAGAAAATAGTTGTTTTCAATTTATGTTGATTCAAGAATTATAATTATAGAAACACATTATAGGTATGTAGATAATACTCAGAATAATCGCACTTTTCATTGGAATTATTTACCATTTGAAACAAATGAGACCGGGCTGAGTGGTAAACTACAACCTTTTCCCAAGCTCAGTTTAAATTGGACCACACCAGAACTAAAAATCCCAGCCCTTGCTGTCTTCTACTATGCACATAATCAGCATGCCCTCAAACCTCACCACTGGATGGCAGTGATTGCCTATATCCATCTGACACCAGCTTTCCAGTATTGCTTTCAGAGTTAAAACTTCATAAACTTATGCAGAATTTAAATTTGTTTTAACATAAAAGCTTTCAGCATCAAGAGGAAATAAGGCATTGTCTGCAGAAATGATTTATCTTTTCCTCACAGACTTTGCTTCATGCATGTGAGGAGTAATGAATTTAATCTTTGAATTTTTTTTATTTTAAAAATGTATTAGTTTGTTAATATACTATGTATTTATTATTTGTTCATTAACATTCAATGGTTGTCTACATTGCTGCTAATTGCTGTGTCACATTCACTTGCCATGTAGGGAAACCTTTTAAGCTAGGGATGTTTTTCTTTCCATGTATACAACATTGTGCATCACTGCATCCTGTGTCATTGTGATCTAGAGGTACCATGCCAGCCTTTAGTTCCCAAGGTTGTGGGTTCAGATCCAGCAGAGGGCGATGGATTTCTTTGGGCGTAAAAATCTTTAGCATGGCTTCCTTTGGAAGGGATGTAAAGCTGGTGATCCCATGTTGTAGATTTACAGCACGTAAAAGAACCTCAAGCCTGATAAAGAGGCCTCTGAGCAAAATTTCTGATCTTTCATGCCCAATATAGAATGGGATGGTAAGAACCATAGTAGTTACAGAGCATCTATAAAAAAAATAAAAATGAAAAAAAAAGCTGTATCCTCTTCAATGAAAAAAGTAACTAATAGGGAAACAAAATTTATTTTGTATTCAAAATTGCACAGAACTGCCTTCAAAGCAAATGTGTATGTTACCTGATAATTCTAAAGCTCTTTCTTTGAATCTGTTAAGGTGGCCTGTGAAGTGCACTTTTCTGTCAAACCCTTTTTATTGTCTAAATGAATTTTATGCTAATGCCATATTTTTTGCATTGCTATACATTGTACTTGTTCTGGAAAATAAATCTCCCCCCTCTCTCTCTTTCTCTCATCTATTGCATTAGAGTGAGGCTGTTAGCTTACCAAGAAAGAAGGCATTATATAAAAGCGGTCATCCAGTGTACAGTTTAATACGGTCAACAAAAAAATTTGTTCCAAATTACAGCATGTTATTTTAAGAGAATATTTTTGAAAACTTAAAAGTGAAAGATAGTTACTAGCAGCATTCAACAAAATGTAATTATGGAATGCTAACAAAAACTCATTCACAGTATTAAAATAAAATTCAGGAGAAGTCTGAATAATTTAATAAAATTATCTTCTGTTGTTACATTGTCTCATGTATGATCCTTAGGAATAAATGGATGAAAATAGTCTATACAGCAATTCTTCATCATTTCACCATTTGAAATGAAAGAAATAATATATTTCAAGTGTGTTTTAAAGTAGCTATCACTTCCATTAATTACTGGTGTGCACTGTTTGTTTACAGCCAGCTCATGTGAAGGCCTGCTTCCTTGGCTCATCGCTAACCATCCCAATCACAGATGGAAAGTTAAATCTTGGCACCTGGCAAGGAATATGGCTTTGCGAACATCGAGATCGTGCTGGATCACGTAAGGTGGTTATCACAGTTAATGGTTGCCTCAGAGACTCTAGCCGAAGCCCATTGAGTCCTGTGTCACCAATGGCCTCAACCAGTAGTTAAGGGTCTCGCACATTGAATATACTTGGTAGCTTTTTGACAGCTTGCTGGCTGTTTTGAATAAATGGGGTAATGGAATGCAGTTGCAGGGTAAAGGAGATCCCTTTACCCTGTCTGCAAATAGTGAGGGTTTAACTTAATGAGACAACGATGAGATGAGTTTTGAGTTGGTGAAAGAAAATGTGTTGCCCCATTGCGGTATAAGGGTAAATAGTCTAAAATGTTATACATACATACATAATGTGGCCCATTCAACAAGCTCAGCCCATCTTTACTATGCCAGGAAAGCAGAATGGACTTTGGAAGTGAAAGAACCAGGGAAGGACAGTATTTGTACTCATTCTTGAGCAGATTTGCTATGCATCATGAGAAGAAATGAAGATGAAGCATTTTTAACCAAGATTTTCGGGGGTTCATTTCTTGCTAAGGAAGAGATGTGACCAATAGCTGGGAAAGGAATCATCAAGATTTGGCCTTTCACTGCCACAGCACAAGATGTATACTTTATTTTGTGAACACAAATAATAAAATTGTAGGTATGTACTGCATTTGGCTTTAATGATACATACCATTACATTACAAGAAAACAGTTGCATATATTAGGATCCTTCCATATATTAAAAAACAGCATAATAAAACAAATTAATATTTCAATGTTTTCTACACTTGATTATAAAATCCTAAGTATTGCATCAGATCATAAGAATTATTAATTATAATTAAATTCTTCAGAACGTTTATCCTCTGTGTCACTTGATTACAATTTAAATTTTGGTTCTGTATTATATTAATTTTAAATTATCTTTGCATTGTAAGTTATGCTCACTGTGAGTCTTTAACAAGTTCTGAGCACACATGGGTGAATGTTGCTAGATAATTTTTGTACTGCTATAATTTATTTGATGTTTGGTTTGCTATAAGCTCGAAACAAGTAAAAAAATAAATAATTCCTTCGTACCTGATACTTTAATCCCAGTGATGATGTAGGAAATTTTGTAACATTTTTCCATACCAAATTGTTGTTGACAAATATTATGTACCCTTATTCTAATAGAAACTGGTGATATATACCAGGTACATTTTTGACTGGATATATGCCACTATTATTAGAAAATTGTGTACAAGCACAGTAGCCGTTCAAAAACCTTCCATCAAAGAAGTACTGTAATGTAAAAAACTAAATAGGAATGCTCTTTTACCCATTCTGTATAGCTTGAACAAGGTCTTATTTTGGATCATCAAAGATGTGTACTGCTTGTGTGCACCTTGTATTTTTTTTTTTTTTTTAGCAACGTTTTTCTATGTGATGATAACTTGTTTGGAAATGAGGAATAATCATTATAGTCACAAAGTAGGGGTCTTCCACATTATATAGTAATTATATTGTATGATAATACATATTTCATACTGTTAATATTATCTGGGTCATGTGGAGTTCAGACAGCTAAGTAGCATTTCTTTATGTTTTCTATTAAATACTTAAAAGCTTTTTAGCACTTTTCTTATGGTAAATACAGGACTGAAATCTGTGCTTCATTTGACCCATATTATGAGGTATCTGTAGCTGGTTAAATCTTGAAGAAATAACTTTAAATCAATCATAGATAGCAGAATGAAGGAATCCTACCTCAATTTTCCAGGTTTCTATTTGTTCTAATTTTTTCCCTTTCTGTAACTCAGTACTACAAATGAAACCTTTAATTTTATCCTTTATGTATACATCTTTCTTACATCTTGTGTGTGCATGTGCGCATGCATTATACTTCAAATAAACAAACTTATGGGATCAAGGGAATTTGCCACAATTTTTCACAGTTATGGTCTGTCTTACAGTTACAATTTGTCACTGCTATGATTCATCACATAATTACATTTCACCACTGTTACAATTCATAACATCTATGTATCCTTTGCGACTTTGTTTTGCTATCTTAGGGGGTCAGATTGATATTGGTACAACTTTCCCATTGTGGTTTTTCAGGTCCCTCCGGTACATAGTTTTTTGTCAGTCTCTCTGCTTCATAGTGTAACAAATTGTACTCCATTTCTACAGTTTATTTTAAAATTCTGAGTGATTTGCATATTTTACAAATTATGGGCAATGAAATAAGATACACAAAAATTGAAAGATCGCACCATAAATTTAAATACGAAGGTTTTATATATATATAACAAGCATAACAGCATAGGAAGTTAGGTAGTGTTATATGATTTATGAGGAAAATGTAACTAATTGATGACAAACACATAATGGGACCAGAATCATAAAAGGTCCTTCAAAGCATACTGCTGATGGGGAAGAATTGAAGCAAAAAAGTGCATTGTGTCTATGAAGGAAACAACAAAAACTTCCACAGAAGCAATTTCCTCCATTCTTCAAAATGAATTGATAACAGTGTCCAGTGAAGGAAGTGTCAGATTACTGAAGAAAACAACCATTAAAAGGACATTGCGCCTCAACAGCAGAGAACATCTGCCTCCAGAACCAAAAAGTACAAACGATTTGAACATCATAGCCAAAAGATATGCTAAAATCTTAGAAGGTGACAGATGGCTCTCACATTTTGAACCAGGGACTGATGAAAAAAATTATAATTTTTGCTACAGAGAGACGTTTAAACGAGTTATGAAGTCATTGTTGGATAATGAATGGAACATTTAAATATGATAAGATTTTAAAGCATTATTTGAATGTAGCCATACCTATTAAAACAATGAAAGAAAATACAAATAAAAAGGCCAAATGGATTACTAAGGGTATTCGGGTATCAAGTGATAAGTTAAGTTTCCTAAGCAAACTAACCAAAGAAAATTGTCTCTCTTATAACTTAAAACAATAGTACATAAATTACAAAAAAAATATATAACAGAGTAACGCGAATGGCCAAAACAATTTATGATGGGAATCTAGTGATTAACTTTATAAATAAATCTAAAACTATATGGAACATTATTAAGCATGTATCAAAGGATCATAAAAGGAAAGATAGGAACTTTAGCATAAATACGAGGGTGGAACTTAAATAGTGGCAACTATTTATTTACAGCCGATACAAAAAAGTTACATGTTAGCAACCTTTACTGCCCTTCAATGTAGTCACCAGCATTGTGTATAACCCATTGCCAGCAATGTGGAAGTCATAGTATACCTTTAGCAGAGCCTGTTCTGTTGATAGCGCGAATGGAGAGGACTACTGCCTGGTGAATCTCAGGAACAGTTCTGAAGCGAACGCCATGAATTGGTTCCTTCGTCTTTGGAATCAAATCAAAGTCACAAGGACTTAAGTCCGGGGAGTATGGTGGATGGTACAGCACTTCCCAGTCCCATCGACCGAACAAATCAGCCACAGCTTGCACTGTATGCGCCCGAGCATTGTCATGCAAAATGATGGATGGATTCTGCAGAAAGTGTTGCCACTTTTTTCTCATAGCTGGTGCTCCAAAAACGAACGGTAATACTGTGCATTGATGGTCTGCCGTGGAGGAATGTAATGCGTTAGGAGAATCACCATAACTTTCACATTGCTAAGGCTCTGACGAACTTTCGATTTTCGTGGCGACCCATAATGACGCCATTCCAAGTGTGTGTGCGTCGTAATGCAACCATTTCTGCATTTCTGTCAAATCATGTGGAACCCATCATGATACAATTTTTCGCATGCCCAGGCTTTCCTTCAGGATGTGAAGCACAGTCGTATGCGCTAATCCGGTTTCTTGGGCAAGCTCACGGATCGTCTGGCGTCGATCACTGTCCAGCAACGCGGCACTTCTTCTTCCCTGACGCTAGGACGACCTGCCCGATGCATGTCTGCCACAGTTTGCTGGCCATCGTTGAAGGCTTTTACCCAACGTGCCACTGTTTTGTAAGGCAATGCAGATTCCCCACAAGCCTCTTGAAGACCTTAATGACATTGTCGTGCTGTACGGCCTCTGGCACATTCAATCTTGATCCAACTCTGTTGTTTCTGTTTCGAAAACATCGTGACAACACTACGTTAGACCGCTGGCTCACAAGTGACTCTGTTTCTCTCGACTGTGCACACGCAGGTGAAGTGGGAAGGAAGAGTCCAGTTGCTGTAAGGTAGGTATGTAACTAACGTGTGCTATCAGCGACAATATTAGATTCCATTGCATAGCATCTCTACAGCAGTGTTGCCACTATTTAAGTTCCAACCCTTGTATAAATGGTAGATTTGTGTCACATCCTCAATTAGTAGCTCACGAGTTCAATTAATATTTTTCAACTGTTGCCAGTAATATTAGCAGAAAAAAAAAGGGAAATTTTACTAACAATCCTCTGTCAGGTGATTAAAGAAATGTTATTCATGAATGTATATTTTTTTTTTACCAACAACTGAGGATGAATTGCTCACTATAATTAAAAGCGTGAAACCCAAAAGGTCTCCAGGTCTTGACGATTTTTCAAATTTGTTAATCAAAAAGTGTTCCTTACATCTGGTAAAACCTTTGTGTCACATAATTAACTTTATCTCTAAAAGAAGGGTGCTTCCCTCATAGTTTGAAGGTCTCTAAAATTAAACCGCTACACAAAAAGGGTTCAAAATCCGAGCTAGAAAACTATAGGCCTACTCCTATTTCTTCAATCTTTTCCAAAGTAATTGAAAGGGTAGTGTACAATAGGGTAGTATCATTTTTAAGTAAATATAATGTTATATCAAAAGCCCAATATGGGTTTCAGAAGGGAAATTTACAAATTTTGCAATGCAGAACATTATTGAAGTGTATAAAATTCTAGATGCAGGAAAACAGTGCTTGGGATTATTTCTTGACCAATCTAAAGCTTTTGATCTGGTTGACCATGATATATTAATTTACAAATTGTGTAATTATGGCATAAGGGGAATTCCATTAAAGTGTTTTGAATCTTAGCAATAGAAAACACCTAACTGAAATCGAATCTGAAATAAGAAATTCAAAAGAAATTAAAGCTTCACGTTCTGATTTGGAAAATGTTAAATATGGAGTACCTCAGGGTTCGATACTGGCCCCCTTACTATTTTTACTGTATATTAATGACCTGGCCATAGACAGTGACTTCCCTAACACTAAATTTACTCTTTTTGCAGATGACAAAAGCCTTTTAATTTCTGGTAAAGATAAACAAGAACTTAAAGTAAACATCGATATGGCAACAGATTATGTAGTAAATTGGTTTAGTAACAACAGACTTGCCATTAATAAAAATAAGTGTTGCCTTAGGATTCTATCATAAAGTTAACAAAAACTTAAATTTTGCCGAAGTTTATTTAGAAAATGAATTAATAACAATGTCTAATAAAATTAAATTTCTTGGAATCTGGGTTGATAGTAACCTTGGCTGGGGAATCCACATTGATGTACTATCTAAAACATTATCCCAAACATGTTTAGCATTATATACCCTTAAAACTTAGTTAATCTTGATGTACTTAAAATGGCCTACTTTGCATATTTCCATAGTCATTTTTCACATGGTATAATATTCTGGGGAAAGTCCAGTTGTAAAAATAAAATCTTTATAATACAAAAAAGGGCAATCAGAATAATGTTAAACCTTTGCAGCAACACAAGCTGCAAACCTTACTTCATACTGTTAAATATCTTGAATGTTCCTTCGCTATACATTTTTGAAACTCTGGTAACAATGTATAAGCAGCAAAATAGTTTTAACACAAATGCTGATATTCATGACTGTAATACAAGAAATAAATCTAAACTGCACATTACAGGTCATAAAAGAACCCTATATGAAAAAAGTTTATATTATAATGGCATTCAATTGTTTAATAAATTCCTCACATATTTAAAAAAAAGTTAAAACCCTAACAGTCTTCAAAAAATATTCCTAATACAGGGTTGTTTTTATTCAGTGAAAGAATATCTAGAAATGAATTAGTTTATAAGCTTATAGAATATACTATGTTTACAATTCCAAAATTTAGTTTAGGTACCTACTCATGTAGTAAATAAGGATTTCTGTATTTGTGTATTACATCTAATTAGACCTTTTCTTTTTGTACTAATGATTGTATTGTTGAAGTGAAGCCAATATTTCTGTATTGAAATCAAACGGTGAATAAATTTGAGCAATTTAAATCTGTACCAAGAATCCTTACTACAGCTTTACATAACACACATGAACATTCAAAATTAGTGGTTCTAGTTTTTCTGGTACTGATGAAAAGAAAGAGCAGAGATTCTTATCAAAACCTTTTTCTTGAGTTCTGAAGGAAGAAGCATTACCTTGATTTCAATGTCAACTGATTCCACGATTCATATCAGTTGACTATGAACCAGCCTTTTTTTAATGCAGTTTTGATGGAATTTCCTGAAGACAAAATTACAGGCTGTTTTTTCCACCTTGAGCAGTCTTTCTGAAGACATTTACTTGCAGAAGGTTTATTAGTAACATACCAAGAACATTCCTAACATCACTGGCATTCGTACCAGAAGATGATATTGAAAATGTATTCAACACCCTGCTGGAGACAGCCCAGGGCACTTGTATTTGATTATGTCAATAATTACATTAAGGGACAACAACACAGAAGTAGACAGTGATCTGTCTTTCCACCACAGATATAGAACTATTATGTTCGGGTACTTCAAAACCTTCACAGGAGACTAAATATGATATCTGGAAAACAGCTCCTATGTTTGTATTATGTACTTCAACATTTGCAGTGTGAGATTGCAGAAATGGACAGAGGTATTAAACGGCTGCAAGGGAACAGTCCAACAAAGAAAAAAAGAAAATTTGTAGAGATTGGCAAATGTACTTCTTGCATTGTCACAAATTATGAACAATGTAATGAGAAAGGGAACATTCTGGGTTATCTTCCCACATTGGGCCATAATAAAGCAGGAAACTTAAATTAAATCTGTAGGAAATTTAATATGTTTACTATATTGTATTAAAAATAACATTGGACCGTAATAAAGCAGCAAACATAAGTTAAAATTTTATGAAAACCACTATGTTTGCTATACTTCCTGTACTTAAAAGTGACCTATGACCAATTCATAATGTACCAAAATACCTGTGGTGAATGTGAATATATGGTAAATATACTCTTGTTGAAAATAAATGCATTAGGAAATTTTTTTGACCAATTATAATGTTGGCGAAAGAATTGTGACGAATTCTCTTAAACCCTAAAATTATTACTTATAACTTGACTGGAAAATAGTGGGTTCTGTCTTAAATATGATTTGTTATATTATTGTATTGTGTTGAATCCGCTCAAAAAATAAATAATTTAACAAATAAGAGTAAAGTAAGAAGGAAGAAAGTAAAACAAGTACTTTCCAAAATGCCATTTTTAATTTTAATTTTTGGTGTGAAATGAAATAACGCAAACATAAATATGGTATGTGGGGTTGTGTGTGTGGTGTGTGGTGTGTGTGTGTGTGTGTGTGTGTGCGCGCGCGCGCGTGCGCATGCATGCATGCAAATAATCATGTGGCTATGCATGCATACACACATACACAAATGTACAAGTTGTTTTTTAGCCTGCTTTCCTTCATTTAAAAACCAAGCTTATGAGTAAATTTTGCCGTCTCATGTCTGCTTTACAATTTCATTTTGCCTAAAGAGTTTGTCCAGCTTTCAGTGGGCAACTAAATAGCTACATTATTGACACCTATTCAACACAATAGTTTTTTCATGCATTGAGAAAGAAACATGCATCACGTACTACATACATCCATGTCATACATTTGGCTCTGAAATGTGGTGTAGCTGAAATATTAACATGTTGTGAATATATGTACTTAAACAAATTGTCTTTATTTGTTGTATGAAAAAAGTTGAGAGTTACCATAAGAAGGAAAGTTGGCTTTATGATTCTTTCCAGAGTTGTTAAGTCCATTTTCTGCAATGAAATATGTAAACTTCTGTACTCATGGTCAGCAGTTACAGTGTGTACACTATAGAATACAAATTGTATTTATTAAAAATGTAATGATATTTTAATAATACAAAACAGAATTTATATACATCACTGATATACAGACTGTTTTTGTATATTGCATGTTTGCTTCTTCATAATTTTTGTTATGTAAAATTTGTATTGTACAAATAATATAAAACGTAAACAGTATCATCAAAGATAATTAAAAACAGCAATTTGCAAGTTCACATTAATTGGGAAAAGTAAGAAAAACTTCCCTCCCCATTTTACCTATCTTGGATTGTTTGACTTCTGTTACAGAAATGGAAGAGCAGTAAGTTAATATTCTTAACATAAATAAAATAATTTTGCTCAATGTTCTGTACTGTCTTAGTTTCCTGTTGCCTGATCCACTTATAAATTAAGGGAGATAATTCTTAAATGAGAATATCTACAGTTTATAGGGAAAATTCTTGCCAATACCTTTTATACGATTTGGATATTCAAACATCAATTTAAATATGTTGGTTTCTTTTAGAAACAGGTATTGCTCAAAGTAAAGTGCACACAGTGATGCTGATAAATGTGTGTTGGCTTCAGAATGCGTAAGTATACTCATTTGCTTTATATTTGTAGTTCTGTGGTTTCTGACATGAACCACTTTATACCTTTTACAAAGCTATTGAGAAAAATCAGTTATGGTTGTCCACCTTCTTGGTGGACAGCATGGTAAATAACTTAGCTGTCTGTGTGGGTGACAGTCTATTACTCAATATCCCCATCTCTTTTCAATGGTAAAGGTAGGAAGAAGAGTGTGGACAAGAGATATTATTCATAATGCAAAATAATAGGCTGTATTTCAGTCAGAAGTTCTTGCAGAAAACAGGTATGATTATTACAGTGCCTATAACAGTGTTGGCAGCAATGGTGGTGCACAGAAGTATTGCCATTGAATCTATGAATTTTTTTTTTTCAAGTTGAATTCTGCCATTTGTGCATTGTTTATTTATCCTGTTTTATGGTGGAAAAAAAAACCAGTACAATATCTTATGTGTATTAAATGGAGAATGTTACATATATATATATATGGAGCATCTAGGATACATCCACCAGCAAAGCTGTGCTTGTAAGTAATGCAAATTTTGATGCCATTTTTCTCACCAGCACTCAAAAGAATGATGAAAGGAATTGTGAAATATTTAACAACATAAATTTGTATATCTCTTAATAATGTAGTTGTAACCTGTGTAATAAGTTTACTTTATCATTGCTAATCTGCTTCTGAACATTTGTTTTCCCCCAGTTTTCTTATTTATTGTTTTGTAATACTTCTATGATGCTGTAAGGGAATAAATAATTTTTCTCCATCACATCTCTCTTTCCTGGGGCATCAGTTTTTGGCATTTACACTTCTTTTTATGTTGTAATTCACACTTCAGCATACAAATTGATTCCAGGCTGTGAGTAAGTTAAAAGAAACAATGAAAAATAAAACAAATTATGTGATTCATTCAAGTTTCGACTGATTAAGGAAGGATTTTTTTTCTCTTTTCATTTTGGCATTTTACTATAACCTTCCCCAGGTGTGACTTCCCCATTTTGGTGGCCAACAATATTTGTCCATCATATTAATTTTCCAACTCCCTTGATATCTGTTTACAATATCCTTTAAGTCCTGATGAAAGCATTTACCAAATTCCTCTCTGTAAATACCAAGATTGTGCTGGAAATAGTCTAAAAGAGCATGTAAACAATGCAGCTTGACACTCATGTTATGTCTAGGAGTTTTCAAGTCTTCCAACAATTCTTGAGCTACATCTTTGTAATCTGGACCCGAGTGGTTGCTCAGAATTTGCAATCAAATATCTGAAGCTTTACACAATTTTATCTCAACTTTGGTCATAGTATACCAAAAATCCGTTGTTGTTCATTGATTTTCTTAGCTAGGTTTTAGTTAGTACAATAGCTGCAAGTTCATCATAAGTCACAGTTCTAAATGTCCTGCAATTAATGACCAAGCAGAATGGCTCAGGCTGCAACGTCTGTAGCCTGCACTCAGGAGGTCCCAGGATCGATCCCCGGCAACCGCCGACATGGGTTTTTTGTGATTTCCCTGGGTCGACAGGTGTTTGCTGGGGTGATTCATCTTCTACCACGACTCACCTCCCTCTCATTTCCTGTATCCATCATCTTCCTTGTTATCTGTTTCAGGGTTGTAGGACCAGGTAAAGGGTTTGGCGGGTTGTGGCTGGGTGTTGGCTGTGTGCTGTGTAAAAGTTTCTTCCCTGGCATCACTGTGGTACCACTCAGGTCTCTCCTCCTCCAAGTGGGCTCTGCCCTGGAGACCCTGGAGGTTAGTGGCTTGTGGGCAGGGACCAGTCTGTATCGAATACATTTTATCTGGAAACATTAGGGACTCTGTTCATGCTTGCACCTGTCGGCATCCAGATGGTCATCCGTCGGGTCTCTCCTCTCATCCCTCCCTCCCAGGTGTCACATTGGAAAAAAAAGGCCATTATGGCCTACTTGCTGTGCTCTGCTCCAATTCTGGGGACCACTCCATGATACTTACTTTTACCTGCAATTAATGTATTTGAAACAGTCACCATTCCTATTCAGAGCATGCACAGATTGGTAGCATACCTAATTTCATATGTAATGGAGCAAGTGGCAAGTGATTTGATATTCATCGTGCCAGCAGACAGAGATCTTTGGAGTGGCCATTCTTTCTTTCCATTGTCAGTGTGTACTGTTTTAACTACTTGTCATGTGCATAAGAAATGAGTATGTTTGTGTAGTCCATTAGTAACACCAGTAACAACAGATTTATCATGTGAAAGTCACCACACAGAAACTACTGTGCAGCAAAAGTAGTGTTTTTCATAACTTTCCTTCATATGACAGAATAAGACACAAGAATAGATCCTATGGTGTTTATGTTGTAAAACAACACATCTTTTAAGCTTGAGTGTGATGAATCAATGAAAGATCCACAGTCAGAGAAGCCTTAAAGCTCTACACCAAGCCACTCTACCATTCCCTGTATATTGCTGCAGTAAACCATGGAATAATGTTCAGAGAAAAAACTGTATGATGTCATGTTAACATTTTTTTGTACCATGTAAAAATGATTCCAGATACAAGCAAACTTTTAGATTTGATTCTTGAACCTAAAATTCCTGCTCTTTTTTTTAGACACGTTCATGGACCTAGTCATTAAATTGTTGCTCAATAAACAACTTTCACAAACTCCAGATTGAAAGACATCACTAGGGCCCGGATTTTTATGCACTAAAAAACTTAAAAATATTTATTTTGTATATGCTAAACATTCTACAAATATATGCTAAAAGCTGAAAAATATTTTTAAAAGAATTCAAACAAAAATAAGAAAACATCTTAATCAAAAGAAAAATGAATATTGGAACTTGCCAATTTGCAGCTAAACATCAGATTTAAACCTGTTGTTGAAGTGCATAACAAATGTCATCTAGATTGCACATTACTTAGCCTTGTCGGTTATCATTGAGCAATACCTTAAGTTTAGAAAAGGAAAATTCTACATCACACGATGTTAACCTTGGATACTTGAAGAAGGGAATATCACTAACAGACACCTTTTCAAGTTCACTTATCTTTTGGCCTTCCAAAATTTGACCGACTTTACAGAAGGTTTGGTAGTCACTGTTTTTCTCAAACAAAGCCTGAAATGGTTTTCTTACAACTTGTGCTTTTGAACTTGAAATAATATAAAGTTGTTTTTCAGCAAACTGTGTTTTTTTAACTGAATTACTCAGCAAGTCAACAGAAGTTTCTCTGTTTTTTTATTGAATGAATCAAGAAATCAAAATTGGAAGATATGAAGACCAAGTCACATTTTAAATTAGTATTACGTATTAAATTTTGGATAACCTCAATTGCAGAAGCATCTTCTTTATCCAGTTCATTTACTACCAATACATATGCTTCAAAGTGACTTGCATAACATAACACAGCTTTAAGCCAGTTACCCCATTGCATAGGAGGCAATGGAAGATCAGAATTAATTTTTTTGAAAGTATGAATCCTTGAAGGCACTTTTATGAACACTTTTTTCCCCACTTTTTTAGACTAACTTGTCTACATTAGGATAAAGGTTTCATATTGCTTCACACAATCTTTGCAGAGCGTAAACAATGCATGTTACATATATTATATTTGGGAAACTTACACTAAGACCTTGTGCAGTTTTCTTCGTGTATGCTGTGGAGTCCATAAGCAGAAGCAGTACATTGTCATATTTCATACCATTCGACCACAAGGTTACCAAAGCTTCATTAAATACCCTAGCTATTGTTACATGATTAGCAGCTGGCATTTCTTTACAGGCTAGCAAGAATGTTTACTTGGAAATGATTTCGTCATTTTTCAATACATCCTACTATTACATTTTCCACTTTTCCACCATTGGTATCAATAGTTTCTTCAGTGGTGACCCAGATTTTTTCATTCTCGCATGTGTACCTAATATGACTCACTGTTTCTTCATAGCAATTTGGAAGATAATTTTTCCTTAGCATTGACTCATCAGGATGACTTATATTAGTATATTTAGTAAGAAACCTTCTGAGCTCGGTATTGTTCGTCTTATAAAGAGGAATGTCAGCTGTAATAAATGTTTTACACAAAACTGAATTTCTGAATGTTTTGGTATGCCAGAAGATGATGTTTTTTGTTTAATATCCTTTAACCTGTTGGGTAATACTGGACGATGAATGAGTGAAATGGGTGAAATGAAATGATGCTCAAATGAGCCTGGGGTCCATAGAGCTTAAAGTTATCCAGCATTCATCTTCTCAAGATAAAGGAAAACCCTGGAAAAATTCTTATCTTGTAACTGATCCTAACCAAGATTCAACTTAGGTCCTCTTGAATGTGAGGCAGGCATGCTACCACTACACCACAGAGGTGGGCTAGGATGGTGTTGATCCTCCTGTAAGAAATTGCCTGGAAGAAACACGTGATGCAGCTGCTATGTGCTTAATTCCTGACAAATGTTGCACTACTTGGGAACATTCATCTGCACTAACAGATTTTGCACAAGCCTGGAAAAATAGTGTTTTCCCACCAGTGGTAATAGTGTTTTTAAACTAGTATGTACTGATGCAAATATTCACATACACTTGATTTTACTTTTGATATTTTTAGTTCACACTGCTAATTAAAGTACCCAATTGCTTTTGTGATATGATTGTAACTAACAGTATAAACAAAATGACACTGAGTGCATTACTAAGTATATATTGTCGCAGACTCCAATCAAACACGCTCAAGGGGCAGAGCACTCGCTAGAGAGGTAACCTGTAGTTAACAAATTGTAATAATTTAAATAAGGCGAGGCTACAACTAGGGACGCAGCTAAAGTGAAAGTGCAGAAATATTATTGAATACTGGCAAAAGGACACTTACATGGCTCAGAATAGGTAGAAGGAGCTTTACACTATCATAAATAAGACAATAAAGATTTGGATGGCACAGTATTTATTAGATAAAACTTACTACATACCCCATCTTAGTTCCATGCCTGTCGGGCGAGGCCGCCATGCATTCCTGCACGGAGAGAGCGAATACACGTCTGGTCTGATTGACTGCTACTAACTGACTCTCTCAGCCCCAAGCCACGCTACAAAAAGCGTGGGGGACGCCAACTAACCTACCCCCACCTAAACTACAACTGCCATCTCGAATCTAGGTGACCAAAGAGACGTATGCGCATACGTCACATCTCCCCCTGGCCACCTAGATCGACGCCCTCGTCGACATAAGGAGAATGTTGTTTGTGAAAAAAAAACAAAGAAAGGGGGGGAAAAAAATTACAAAGTGATATCTTCAGCAAGAAAACTCAAAGCTGGAAGTTAAAAAAAAAAAAAAAAAAAAAAAAAAACCACGTCACACCTACTGTGACCAACGCTGCCATATCTCAAAGAGAGCAAAATGTACTAAACTCGCAATTTATACGTACCAATGTACAATGCACAAAAATGAATTCCTTCTTTTTTTTTGTTTAAAACAGAGGCATCTGACCTGTTATACACACACGCAAATAAACGCACAGAACACGTGCTGGAAAAGATTGGCTTCACAAGCTAGAATTAGTGATGAATTGCATGACCACGCAGAAATTACATAACACACGTGCGTACATAAAAGTTACACGAAAAATGCACCACAAAAATATAGTAAAAAGCTGGAAATCACAATCAATGCAATATAAAATTACAAGCTTCCAGAACTACTACTAATAAGCACAGAAAACAGCATCTCCAACCACATCACCAACACGTGACGACCACATTATCAAAGTTGCAAATATCTCCCAATTTTTTTCACAATTCACAAGAATATATACTTTAAAATGACCAGCACGAATAATTTACCATAGTAACAGAATTAAGTAGAACTGAAGCCAAAGTAAGGGGAAAATGGAGCCAGGAGTTTTAGCGTCACGCCACCGACAGACAATGGAAAAAATTTAAAAATGAACTTAAAATTGGAATTTAGACACGGGACTTTCAGAAAACAATGCAACAAGAATTTAGAATACAGAAACCACAAATTATACCACCGAAACCCGTACCCTTAAGCCAAGAAACGGATTTACATTTTTAACGACCACGTGGAGGACCAAAAACCGTTACATTTTACAGAGAAAAAAAAAATTTTGCACTCAAAAACCTCAGAAAAATTACATTATGCCCGGCCCTCCACCAATACTCGGCGCCTCACCAATATGTCGCAGCCTCCAATCAAACACGCTCAAGGGGCAGAGCACTCGCTAGAGAGGTAACCGATAGTTAACAAATTGTAATAATTTAAATAAGGCGAGGCTACAACTAGGGACACAGCTGAAGTGAAAGTGCAGAAATATTATTGAATACTGGCAAAAGGACACTTACATGGAAGGAGCTTTACACTATCATAAATAAGACAATAAAGATTTGGATGGCACAGTATTTATTAGATAAAACTTACTACATACCCCATCTTAGTTCCATGCCTGTCGGGCGAGGCCGCCATGCATTCCTGCACGGAGAGAGCGAATACATGTTTGGTCTGGTTGACTGCTACTAACTGACTCTCTCAGCCCCAAGCCACGCTACAAAAAGCGTGGGGGATGCCAACTAACCTACCCCCACCTAAACTACAACCGCCATCTCGAATCTTGGTGACCAAAGAGACGTATGCGCATACGTCACAATATTAAGTCATTACAGTTAGCCCGCATTAGCAAACATGTATGATGTGATCTCAGGATGGAATTTAGAACTTCCCTGACTCGCAACTGAATCAGCAGATATCAAGGGGCATACTAATGAACTCTTAAGATGAGACAAAGTTTTATGTTTGTAAAGGGATTGAGAAAAGTGCTAAAATATGTGCTTGTAGATAAATTACCTAAAATATTTATTTACACAATATCTGAAAAGTACTAAAATATGTATTTATGAGGAACATTTTGAAAATATTTATTCACAAATCTTCATTTAAAAGTAAGTATCCTTATGTGAAATAATGTTTTGAAAATATACTTTTTCATCCTAGATCGGGAAATTAAACTTTGTATTATAGATGTGGTATTAGGAAAAACAAACATTTATTTACATACAAATCCAGGCCCTGGTCATCACTACCTCAATGTGATACATTGTAGAGCCAGGAAAAACATAAATGTACCCATTATTTTATAGCTGTTCCAAAAAATAACCATAGTCCAGTTACACTGTTTTGAAACAACATCTTTCAACTTTTCACCAGTGCAGCAGTTGAAATAGTTTTATTACTGGTTCCAAAAGTAACACTCATCAAAGAGAATGCATTGCATTTCAGTACAATGGTTACATGTATGTAAATGATGTGAGAACTTGGAACCATTCCTGCTTCCAGTAGATGACAATGCCCACTAAAAATCTTCCGGCACAATTAAATTTAATTGTGCTATTGATTTGTACATGAAAGGCAATTACCCGAGGAGATGCTGTTTTGTAATGTGCAGGATCCTTCAAAAAAATTTATACAAACTTATAACAAATGCTATCTGCATATTGTTTTTGAAGTTGCATTGGGTATCTGTAGGAATATGTAGTATGGTGTGTTCTCAACAGATGTGGCTCATACGACTAACATATAAACATAAGATATTGAATCAAATGGCCAGGATACACTTAACATTTGAGGAATGGAAGCTCATTTTAAAGTGGTGATTCAAGTGTAAAAATGTTGCTGAAATTCAGTGTGCTTGGAGGCTTGAGTTTGTGACACAGCCTCCAACATGCTCGACAATTAGAGATCTCTAATAAGTTTGAAATACATGATATCATTTGTGATGTGCACAAGGGAAGATCCTGAAGACCTCATAGAGCTGCAAGTCCTGCTTCTCTTTAACATGGTCCTAGAAATTTTTGCTATATCACCTTCAAGGTCTGCTACATAATGTGCATACATTAAACGAGGATGATTCTGATTGTTGATCAACTTTTATGAATAGTTTCAGCATGTGGTAAATGAGGATGAAGAGTTTATGATGAACGTGTGGTCTGTTGAGGCCCAATTCAAACTTAACAGAACAGTAAATCATAATTGTGATTACTGGGCACCAGAAAATCCACATGTTCATGTTAGCAAGGCAATCAATCTACCAGGGTTGAATGTCTGGTGCAGCCTGTCATCTAGAGTGTGAGGTACAGTTACTGGCACCAGGTGTCTGGAAATGCTAAGCACATCAATTTTGTCAGCTATATGTGCACTCTATGGAAACAGTGAGGTATTCTACCAACAAGATGGGGTACTCTCACACTACCACAGAGGCAAGTAGGCTTTCCTGAATGAGAATCTGCAGGGACACTGGACAGGACGAAATGGTGCATTTAGTTCCTAGTCACCAGATTTAAAACCTCTGAAGTTTTACCTTTGGACAGTAAATAGATACTTTATTTGTACAGTTTTCATACACAATCTTTTTTTTTTATACAATATTTCATTTATAAACTAACTTAACCTATTTGTACAAATTTTCTTGCCAGCTATACTATTTATTTTGCCTGGCACCCTGGCCTTCTGGCTCATCTAACCATCCCTTGCTGCCTTTCATCCCTATTGCCCATCCACTTCCTCCTCTGTTTGCCCTTCTGCCTTACTTATCTCTCTTACTTTTCTACTCCCATTTCTCTTTTACTTTCTTTAGAAACTCCCCCATACTCTTATTCTTCTTTTCTTCTCTTGTTAACATTTTAATTGCTACTATTTTTCCATCCATTTTTCCCCATTTATCCTCCCATACCTCTCTTCTCCATTCTGCCAATTCTTTACATTCTATCATATAATGCTCTGTGCTTTCACTACCTCCGCAAAATTCAAAATTCCGTTTTTTCTACCTCTTAGCCCTCTCAGATACAATGATCCTGTTCTCATCCATGCAAACGCTTCTTTTTGTGCTCTATTACAATAATCCACATACCCTTCTCTTCCTCATTTCCTTTTTACTAATCTATAAAACCCTAGTGACTTTTTATTCTCTAAGCTTCTCCAGATCTCTTGTCTTTCTATGTCCTCCACTCTGTTTCTTACTGTTATCCAGAAGCCATTGCTATTTCTTTCTCCTGGTTTCCAAATATCTCCCATTCCTATCTTATCCATAATTTTTCTACCCCTGTCCACCAGCTATTTTTGCTTTTATTACTTTTTTGTTGTTCCATGCAAATCTTTAAAATTTCCTCTTCATCTTTTCTCATGCATCTAAACCAAAATTTCAATATTCTTTCTAGTATCACTCCCTTTCTTCTTGTTCTTCCTAATTCCACTAATGCTACTTACCCTGGTGCTGATCTTGGTAACCCCAATAGCTCTCTACAAAACATTCTGTAGCACTGATATATTTTTTTGTTTAATTTGGATCTCCCCCAAATTTCTACTGCATATAACATTCTTGCTTCTACCAATGCTTCATACATTCTTTCTATCCATTTAGTTGGCATTTCTAATTTGTATTTGTACATCCTTACTCGAATCATTGCCGCCTTTCCTTTAGCCATAACCTTCCTACTATGCGCTCCCCATTCACCATTACTGCTCATTCTTACCCCAAATAATCAAACTCCTTGACAACTTCTAACTTTAAACCTCCTATCTGCCATTTTTCTTGTTTTTTTTAGTTTATTTCCACTTTTAAATACCATAAATTTTGATTTATTTATATTTACTTTAATTCCCCATTCTTCGCAGAATTCATATATTTCGTTGATTGCTTTCTGCAACCCAATTACCGTTATAGCCCCAACCATAAGATCATCTGCGTATAGTAGACCTGGTATCTCTCTATTTACTATTATGAGACAGTGTGCATTTCTTTCTTTCACTCTTTCTAATATGTCATCTATAAGTATATTACATAATATAGAGCTTAATTTGCATCCCTGTCTTAATCCCATTTTTTGTTCACTCATTTCTGTAGTTCCATTATTTTTACATCTTATACAAAATGTTATGTCTTTATAAATTTTTTTGATTTCTTTTATAAAATTTTCACTTACCCTTTTCTTGCTTAATTTATAAGCTAATGCTTCTCTATTTATTGAATCAAATGCTTTTTCAAAGTCAGCATAAAACATGAATATCCTTCCTCTTTTCCTGCTCAAATACGTATCTATTATAGTCTTTATTACAAATATATTATCTATTGTTTGTTTACCTTTCCTAAACCCTGCTTAATATTCTGACAGTTTTCCTTCCTCTTCTACCCAATTTCTTAATCTATTGGCCAATGTACCTGTGTATATTTTCCCTAATATATCATACCATACTTATTTTCCAACCTCCTGGCACATAATTTTTTTCTTTAATTTTATTTAATAGTTTTGTCATCACATTTAAACCATTCTGTTTTTCCCCATACATTTTCCAAAATTGCCCTGGTATTCCATCTATTCCTACCACTTTGCCTTTTTTATATTCCTTATTTGCTGGTAAACTTCCAGCTCCGTGATTTTACCATCTAATTTCTCATTGAATATTCCTCCTAGTCTTGCTTCTTTTGTATTTAACTTTACTCGCTTCCCTTCTCCTATTAGCTTTCTAAAGTACCCTATCCATTTGCTCGGTGTAATTTCGTTTTTCTCCTCTCTATTCTTAGTCGTCATCCTCACTATTTCCCATATTTTTTACTATCCTTACTCTCTATTGCTGTCTTTAATTTCCTTTCTATATTTCCTTGCCATTCCTTCCTCTTAGCCTCAAGCAAACCTTTATATTCTCCCTTAAGTTTCACCAGACTTTGTCTATCCCTTTCTTTCTCTGATCTCCATCTAATGAGTTCTTTAGATACCTTCCTTTTTTTTTGCTCTACATTCTTCATCAAACCACCCTTTAATTTCTTGACCTTTTCGGAACCTTCTTTCCATCCCTACTCCTGCTCTTGTTAATAATTTCATTAGCTGTAATACTTTTTCTGGATTTCCCTCATCCATTGCCATTTTTATGCCACATTCGACAATCTGACTTGCCTTTGTATTTAATTCTTTTAAAAAGTCCTCTTTTAAATCCTCCTTCCATTTATACACTTTTATTATTTTTATTCTGTTATTTCCTTATATTTTACCTTCTGTTCTAAAACATTTATTTCCATCATTAGTGGGAAGTGGTTACTACCTACTACTTCATTTATTATTTTAAATATAGTAATTCTGTTCTCCAGTTCCTAACTACATACCATATAATCTACTACACTTTGTCCATTTGCATTTACAAATGTAAACTCCCCTTTCTCGTCTCCTTCCATTACTCCATTACATATTAACATGTTATTTATCTCACAAAATTATAGTACTTTTTATTTAAAGGTGAGTCGGAATTGTAGCACTAACATCACTTAAGTTTACTCACTTAACATGTTTCGGGAAACCGTTGTTCCCATCCTCAGAAGGTTATCTCGACTGGCCCGTGTTGTTGGTGTTTCCGTTTTTTGGACTGGATACTGTGGTGGCATCTTGTGGTGGAGAAATGTACTTCCAGAGAGGATTTGGTGGCGGCAAATCAAAATTCATTAGATGTGTGTTGTGTTTTAGAATGGTGATCTTCTCCCATGCATCTAATTCGGCTGCAAATTTGGCTGGTTTGACTAATGTAATATTGGGTTTGATGTTGTGATTAGTGATCCAAAAATGGTGTGAAACTGCAGATTTGTCCATTTGTTTGTATTTAATACATCTCATGTGCTCCTTTAGCCTAGTTTCTAGGTTTCTTTTTGTCTTACCTATGTATACTTTATTGCAATCTGAACAATTAATTTTATAGATTCCAGCTTTTTTGTCTTGTGGAATGGGGTCTTTTAACTTGTTACAAAGTAATTTCTCTATGTTAAATTTGTTCTGTGGAGCTAGGCTGATGTTATGTTTCATAAAAATCTTCTTAAATTTGTGAAAAGTTCCTGGGTGGTATGTGAATTTCTTGAACTTTAGCTCTTTATCTTGCTGGCTGAGATTTGTTGTGTTTCTGATGTGCATCTGTCGTTTGAATTTTGCAATTTTTTTGTCAATAGTTGTTTTGTTGTACCCATTATGTATTGCTGTGAAAAAAAAAAAAAAAATTGCATAATGGGTACAACAAAACAACTATTGACAAAAAAATTGCAAAATTCAAACGACAGATGCACATCAGAAACACAACAAATCTCAGCCAGCAAGATAAAGAGCTAAAGTTCAAGAAATTCACATACCACCCAGGAACTTTTCACAAATTTAAGAAGATTTTCATGAAACATAACATCAGCCTAGCTCCACAGAACAAATTTAACATGGAGAAATTACTTTGTAACAAGTTAAAAGACCCCATTCCACAAGACAAAAAAGCTGGAATCTATAAAATTAATTGTTCAGATTGCAATAAAGTATACATAGGTAAGACAAAAAGAAACCTAGAAACTAGGCTAAAGGAGCACATGAGATGTATTAAATACAAACAAATGGACAAATCTGCAGTTTCACACCATTTTTGGATCACTAATCACAACATCAAACCCAATATTACATTAGTCAAACCAGCCAAATTTGCAGCCGAATTAGATGCATGGGAGAAGATCACCATTCTAAAACACAACACACATCTAATGAATTTTGATTTGCCGCCACCAAATCCTCTCTGGAAGTACATTTCTCCACCACAAGATGCCACCACAGTATCCAGTCCAAAAAACGGAAACACCAACAACACTGGCCAGTCGAGATAACCTTCTGAGGATGGGAACAACGGTTTCCCGAAACATGTTAAGTGAGTAAACTTAAGTGATGTTAGTGTTACAATTCCGACTCACCTTTAAATAAATTCAATACACATCACTGTTTCTAGCTTCTTTTCATTACAATATCAACGTTATAGTACTTTATTTCCCTCCCTATTAATCACTCCGTCCCTACTTTTCCTTGGCCTTATCACATCCCTATCATACTCTTCCTGCTCTATACCTAATGACCTTCCATTCACCCCCCCCCCTATTCTCGCATTCAAATCTCCCGTCACAATCAATTCTATCTCTGGCATCTTTTCTCGTATTTCTTCCATGTCTTCTTCAAGCTTACTATAAAAGTTACTGTCATGAAAATATGATACTTCTGGTGGGTTGTATACCATACCTATTCCTAGTCTTACTCCATTATTCCGTTTAATTATTGACCATAAGACATTGGGACCTCTATTCTCCATTTTTTCTATATCAGTAATTATTTCAATATTTCTTTATAAACAAACCTACTCCTCCTGATGCTGTTCCCTTGTCATACCTTTTTCTTGCCTTTTTCTCTATAAACTTATAACCTTCTACTCTACTATCTCTTCTTTTCCCAACCATGTCTCTGCTACTCCTACTAAATCCATAGAACACATAATGTTTTTCATTTCACCACTACCTATCTTACTTCTTAGTCCTTCCACATTCCAAAACATTACTCTTAACCCCTTTCCCTATTTATTCTTTGGCTGCTCTTGGAATTTAAAACTCTCCATCATTTTTCTGTATGTCGTAGTTCTAGGCTCCCTTTCCCTTTCTTCTCTTTCATCCCCAAACTGTATGTAATCCTTGGATATAGTTTCTAATCCTTTCTTTTTTATTATTTCTTCTGCCTCACTCATGGACCCTACCAATGTCACTTCCTCACTTTGCATTTTACCCCCCTCTGCACCTTCACTTCTCACTGTCCCCCTTCCCTCATTTCTCACAATTCCTGCTGCCTCTTGTTTCTTCTGGTCCCTCCTTTTCGATCATTTCGCTAACCAATGTTGCTTCTTCGCCTTCTCCTTCCACTTCCAGCTCTTCGTCCTGTCTTCCCCATGTCTGTTGTTGGTGTATCTCCCTTATCTCCTCCTCTCGTCTCTCACTGGAGCTGCTTCTCCCCTTCCTTCTGCCTTCCCGCTCCGCTGTCGTTCTCTTGTGCTGATGCCCTCTTCCTACCCATATTTGGTTTTGCTGAAATCCTGCTGACAGTCTCATCCTTTGTTCAGGTCTTTGTTCTGTATTTTGCTGCAGTGCATATGTTCCTCTGGTTTCATTTCTTTTAATACTCATATTCCAATTTTCACCTTCCACTATTAATTGTAGACCTCTTAGATATGCTTTTTTTCCTACCTCCCTTGCTTCATTCATTTTCTTAATTAATTCTTTCCTTTGATCTTGTTCCTCTTTCGTGTAATCCTGCTCCCTATATATTTTTGTCCCCCTTAGTCTTCTTGTTTGACTTAAAATCTTCCATTTTTTTCTCATTGTTGTCAATTTCAGAATGATAGGTCTTGGTCTTCTTCCTTTCTTGCTTATCCTAAACATATCTTCAATTTCCCCTCCATGCATCCGTATTCTCATCGCATCTTCTATAATTTCATATACCATTTCTTCCAGATTTCTTCTGTCCTCTGTCACCCCAAATATTGCGCAATTTTTTCTTCACTTATCCCTTTCATATCTTTTTTCCATCCCATCTATTCTTTCTTTACATTCTGATATCTGTTTCTCCATTTCTTCTCTCTGAATTTTTATTGCTTCTTTCAGCTCTCTTGTATTTTTATCCATTCTTTTCCCTAGTTGCATTCCCATCTCCCTTATTTCTTCCATTAATTTGTTCATTTCCATTGGTCCTGGGTTCTGTTCCACTCCTATTATCAATAATATCATGATTACCATCGTGATAACTCCATATATGAGTTTCCATTTTTATTTTTCCACCTTTTCTTATTTTATTTATGCCGAAACTTCCAATTCTACATCAGTACGTTTGAACGTCCACTCCCATTTTCCTTGTCACCATCTATTAGCAAAACATATATGTGTATCACAGTTCTAACGTAATGTCACTAATAATCTAACTTCATCTGTCTAACCTTAAAAAGCCTAATGTTTACTTCAGAGGCTTATACAGCTTCCTGAGTAGCATAACATTACTGTACGGACCAATATACTTTCAAATCCAGGATTTATATGACATCTTTCATATTTTGTTAATGGTAAAGAGTTCCTTACCTTGTAATGATAATTAATACTCCATTACACCTCATAACAACGTAACCAACACTATTTCGTTTTGTTATATTTGCATCACATGTTTATATTCATAATCCTATAGCTCAGTTCTCCTGTACCATACAACCATTTAGTATAATCTAGAATTGCAAAATAAGTAAACGCATTCGAACCACTTCAATGTTGACACAACTTGAAAAAACTTCTTTATAAAGTACCTACATAAAAAATCACGTTTTCCATCTGATACAGTTCAACTGCCTCCATTTCACAGTTTTATGCGCTCCACACTGTATAATTACTAGATGTGAAACAGGCTAAGATATCTTATTTAAGGAACTAAATCCTCCGCCGACCAGTTAAAGTTGCAGAGAAAATGTTTTATCATACACCTTTACACATGTATCTTCTCACTTCACAGCCATATTTCCCTTCGGACAGTAAAAAATGCTGTGTATCGAGGGAAACCCTTTGTCAAGAAATTACAGCAGCATGTGCAAAAATCTCCATGGACACGTAAACAAACATTGTTCAAGCAGCCATTTGCTGTTGTGATATGTGTCAGGCCACTAACAGCAACCATTTCAAGTACTGAAAGTAACAGAACAGGTACAGGAAGTTTATATTAAGCCTGTGATACATAGTTAAGTTCAGTACTAACAAGCAATAAATAATTTATGTATTAAAGTACACATATTTTTTTAACAGTCCCTGTGCAATAGAAACATACAATGATGGTGGGGATGTGAATATCTATTGGGAGTTAAGTAAACAGTGGTTATAAATTTTATTTGGATGTAATGTGGTACATGTGTTGTAAACAGTACATTGTGAATTTGCACATTTCTGATGGCAGGGGAAGAGGAAATGAGGAGAGAATTGTCCTGCCACTTAGGAATATTCTAAACAGATGAAGAATAATGACTTGACGTGAAGGAATCAAAATCACTCATGTAACATAGACTAAGAGTATTTTGCTTTCATGATTGTTTGTAAATGCTCATGGTCTTATTGATGTTATTTTTAAACAGTTATTTGGAACTGGAATGGCTGGAGCTGTTACTGAAAAAAACCACTTTTCCCACCTCTAATGCATTGAAACATTGGGGAGCACTTGTTGATGAGCCTGATGGTCAGGGTATGAATAGATTTTGCTCATTATGCACATCTCTTAGCATATCATAGTTTGGGATAATATACTACAGTTTTCTTGTTTTCTGCTCTGTAACCATGAGATTTTCCTTGGCAGAAATAGCCATCATCTATTTTCTCTATGGCTTCCATCCATTCATCCATAGGCTTAAACCTTGGGCACATGTGTTACATGCTCTATGAAAAGAAAATCTTTATCATTATCAGCAACCTTCATGCCAAAATAGGCAAGGAACACAGAAACTTCACAAAGTCTCTAATATTTCTTAATTGTTTAAGCAAAACACGTGTCTTTCAAATATTACAAGACATCTCACTGCTGATTACACAATACACAGAGCCATGATTCTTTTACAACTATACGTGCACAAGTCATCGCTGCTGCTATCAGCTTGGATCTGATAGTACTTCATTTCAGTTGTGATGATTGGTGTGTGTTATATTGTATTAAATTATGAAGTGAATTATGCCTCAGTATATATTTTGTACAGCACAATACATATTCTGTTATGCGTGTGTATTAATCAGTGATCAAAACAGTTTTGTGCCCTGTTTTGGAGGATTAATTGTCAGGGAGATTTTTCAACAATATGTATTCTGTCACAGCTCAAATGTTTAATGATCCCTGTGATCCCCCAATATAAACCCTTTTGTCTTTGTGGCAAATTAAAAATTACTGTAAGTAATGCTACACTATTCATAAGAAATTAATACAAAATATCTGCCATGAAGTAACCAGAATTATTCAATGTCAACTACAACATGTGAGTCATAGTTTTCTAAAGAGTTGCAAAAATATATGAATAATATGGGGTCAGTCTCAGCACCTCCTTTCATAAAGTTGGTAAGAAAATCACTTTTAAACAGTAATGAAAATAGTTGTATACTTATATCAATGCCACCATGATACCTGCCAAATGCCACTATTGCTGACAGGCAGAACACCTCAAGTTGATTCATAGTTCATTGTATCTATCGGTATAAACATGTTCAACAAATTTCCAGCTGTTGTCAATTATATTAACATTAAAAAAGAAAAATTATTCTACACCTATTTAAGTTGCCTGTTGATACTGAAAAGGCGTACACAAATTTTACTTCTTTAGAGAACCTTGATGCAATAATTATTCTGTATATTCTAAATGAGTACTTATTAACACATGCTTATTTCCGACTATTAGCAAAACTTTTTGGTACTAAATTGCTGACAAATTAATCTTTCATTTACTAATCATAAAGCTACGAATTTATAATCGTTCATTTGCCTATTCCTTAAAATTATCACATGTGTGCACTGAATGACTCATGATTTTAACAAACATTGTACATCATTTAATTGTTTATATTTCATTTTTTTGAGTAATTTTAAATGAAGAGTGCATGTCTCACAAGTATCACATAAGGACTAGAAAGATGATTGTATTTCCAAGGACTTAAAGGTCTGCTCAGTATACTCATAATGTATGTTCACTTTATTGTCGATTCAGAAATTACAGTAAGCCTTTGGCTTCAAAAGAGTATGAAAGTATTGAGAATACAGAACATCTTTTGCATATATTTAAAACATTCCAGCATGCTAATATCCATTCACTGTGTGTGTGTGATGAACTGCTATATTATAAATCACCAAAAGCAGTTCTGCATATGCAGTAATTAGTGAAAATATTCTTGAGGGAGATAAAACATAAAAAACATACCAAGTTACATTTTTTTTTTATAGAAGCATGTGTGTTCCTCTTAATGGTAGCATTGATTTTATTAGAAAATTCCGTCAAATTTAAACCTTGGAAGGCCAAACTTTTTGTGGTAACAAGCTGAACCAGGTGGGGGTAGCTAAAAAGTCCACTAAAAGTCGTGTGCGCACGCGTGTGTGTGTGTGCGCGCTGCGCGCAATTTGTTTATATATAGCAGTGAGCCTTTGTCTAAAGGAGATAAATAAGGAATACTACATATACAAGAAATATAATAAATTGTATTAATTATTCTGACAACTCATCAGCTATTTAAATTACAACATGCATTCAAATTTCTTCACCGGGTTGCAGCATATATTTGTCATTTCACTGTGCTTATTCACAGATAAGTCAATTTGACACACATAATTGTTGTTGTCATTGAGTTATTGTTGCATTTAAATTATTTATATAAATGTCACAAGTTGGATGAAGATATTTTTGTCCTTACAAGATTACACTCATATAGTTGGACATAAGACAGTCCTTACTGTATCACAAACTTCACTTTATTTGTGACACATAATTGGAATGTCAAGGTCTGTCCATGCTTTGTACAACTTGGGTAATGTTTTTAAAACTGTGGGACATAATGACAACCCCCCTTCTTTGATCTTCTGAGGATTAATGAAATTGAGTATGCAGTAGTAACAGGGCAAGAATTCTTGTTCAAGTGTCTCAAAGCCAGCAGCCAAAATCTTGAAAATCTCAACCTCTCTCAAGACCCAAGTGAAAAATTCTGTACCCTCTGCGCATGCATTCAAATCATAATCTGCTATAAATATTTCCCCTCAAAGTGGGGTCTTCGTTGTTTTAAAGGATTGTATTGTTGATTAATCTGTTATTCCGTATAGGATTTTCTTTGACTTTTCATGTACATTACTTATAGCATAACTGCTTATTTGTGAAGTAAAATGAAACGGGATAAAATCACTTCAGGAACCCTTCAAAAACAACTGTGGTTCTAAATGAAATACAGTGTGTTTTTAAGCATATACTGGCTCAACAACTACTATCATTATTATTATTAATTAATTAATTAATTAATTTTAAAAATAGCTAACTTTAAAAAAAGGAAATGAAATAGAACATAATGTACTCGAAGCTGCTAAAACATCTCTTGGTTCTGATTCAGCAGGCTTTTGTTAAGGGATTTTATTCAGTTCTTTAATTTCTCATACAATCATTCCTCCAACTTTGTTCCTACCTGCACACACAATTTGTGCTATTCATTGACAAGGCACCATCAATCAATTTTAAGAAAACTTGAAACCAGTTTATACACCCTCTGAAAGAGCACACTTAAATGTGTAAAACCTTGAATATTATATCCTGTCATGCATATATACAACCTGTGATCTATAAATAAGGTGAATGAATGATTTTATGATACATTTGAAAGACAAGCAATACTTTCATGCAGGTACAAGCTTATTGCTCTTCAAAATAATCACCTCCCATAGTTATGCACTTCTGACAATGCGTGTAGAGGTCTCGCATACTTTGGGCAAAGACAGCCAGAGGGATGCGGTTGAGCCCAGAGTTTACATTGCGCTGGATGTCGGCAATGTCCAAAAACCATTGTCCTTTTAAGTGCTTCTTCAAGCAAGGGAAAATGAAATAGTCGGCAGGGGCCATATCTATGAATAAGGGGATGAGGTGATGGATGATGATAAATGAGTGGCCTCTAAAAGAAGCCATGCATGCAGGCTGGCTGGCTCAAGAACCCATTGTGCCTCATATTCTGGCACTACTCTAGTTCAATGGGCTGAATAAAATGGGCCACATCTTTGGTATTTGCCTTTTTTATATCCTCAGGTTCCAAAACGAAGGATCCTAAAGATACTTACCTGTACACAGCAAAACCTTCGCATTCACATAGCATATGCTGTGAGGTCTCAAAGTCCCTCACATATTTCGTACATAAAGCGTCCTGTACAAGACTCATTATGCATAAATGTCTGCACAGAGTATTGTGGCCCGTAAGGCAGTCCACAATCCTTATGAGCTTAACTCTAGATAAATTCAGGGGGAACTCGCTCACTCTCTGGTCAGGCCCAGATGTAAAATTGTGGGCCTGCTTCTCAGTGGTTTGCTTACTTCAGATCTCAAGATGAGCCCTCGCTGTGAGCTGGGTAAGCTCATACTTGACACTTCTAGCAGACACTCCGCAAAAGGCTTCTGGCCCCAAAGAAGTGTAACTGGGCAGCTGGTTCAAATGCCTCCAAATGTTTTCTGTGCCATCTGTGGGGAGGAGAGTGAAGCATCTTATCCAGAGGTTATGCCAGGTGCCTTAGCTCATACCTGCTCTATAAGGTTAGAGGATGTAATAGTACTAAAGAAAATATTCCAACACAGTTCCCGTAGACTTTGCTGTAAAAAAGTAATAATTGTGAAAAGAAAACAGCAATAACATTACAACACAGCGACATTAGCATACAAACTAATTTTTAGGAATTAGAGGCATCATATTATTGTATAACAAGCAAGTTTTTAAAACAGAATGGTTTGGTTTTCAATATTCACTACTTTCTCTACCATTATCAACTAGCATATGTTCTTTATTTATCATAAACTATGGTTTTTCCATAAACTTTACCTTAATCATGACAACAATTTAGGCCAGAAATTATTTCAAGTTACAGTCTAAGTTACACTTTTCCCTATTTAGTTGCATGCAAGATGCCGTAATGACAAGTAACTGCTTATCTATACCACAAATCATCTTTTTACTGTCTCCACTACTTGCCTATAATTAGTAGGGAAAGCATTGTATTCCACCCAAAAATTCAATAAGATTCACTAGAAATACACATTTTGAAACCCCCTGAGTCCAAAGAAAGCATTTTTAATTTCTCTACTACATAGCTACAGGAGGTTGGAAAAGTATTGTATTTCACCCAAAAATTAAAAAAACGAGATTCACGGGAAATACACGTTTTGAGACCCCCTGAATCCAAGGAAAGCATTTTTACTTTCTCTACTACATAGTTACAGTAAGTAGAGCAAGTATTATCTTCCACCCAAAAATTCAATAACGCGATTCACCGGAAATGCACGTTTTGAGACCCCTAAATCCAAAGTAGGCATTTTTACTTTCTCTACTAGGTAGCTAGGAGATACAGTATTGTTTTCCACCCAAAAATTCAATAAAGAGATGGAAATACACGTTTTGAGACTCCCTGAAACCAAAGAAAGCGTTTTTACTTTCTCTACTACATAGCTACAGGAGGTAGAGAAGGTATTGTATTCCATCCAAAAAATTCAATAAAGAGATTCACCGGAATCCAAAGATAGAATTTTTACTTTCTCTACTACGTAGCTACAGGGGGGTAGAAACATTATTGTATTCCACCAAAAATTGAATAGTGAGATTCACCGGAAATACAGTTTTGAGACTCCCTGAATCCGAAGTAGGCGTTTTTACTTTTTCTACTACGTCCCTACAGTAAGTTGAGAAAGTATTGTGTTCCACCCAAAAATTGAATAACGAGATTCACCGAAAATACACGTTTTGAGACCATCTGAAACCAAATCGTGTTTACTTTCTCTAAGTAGCGACAGGAGGTAGAGAAAGTATTCTGTTCCACCTAAAATGCAATAAATAAATTCACTTGAAATACACATTTTGAGACTCCCTGAAACCAAAGAAAGCTTTTTTACTTTCTCTACTGCGTAGCTACGAGAGGTAAAGAAAGTATTGTAAGTAGCTTATAGAGAGATCGAGCACAGCTTTTTGCGTTTATATGGGAAAGGATAGGGAAAACGGATAGATGCGGAGGTTCACGGAGGAAAATGCGTTTATATGGGAGAGATAGGGAATTCGAGGGCTGATGCTAGGCTAGACAGGGGCTGAAGTAGGGGAATGCGCTTTATATGAGTGAGATAGGGTATACGTGGAGAGGTGCTAGGCTAGACAGATGCTGAAGGAGGGGGAATATAGGCTTATACTGGACAGATAGGGATTACGAGGGAAGGTGCTAAGATAGACGAATGTTAAAGGTGGAATGCGTTTATACAGGTGACATAGGGAATACGAGGAAAAGAAGCTAGGATAATCAGAGATCTAGTGGAGTATACGTTTATACGGGAGAAGTAGGGAAACGTTGATAGGTGTTAGGGAATGGTTAAAGAAACTGTAAACAAAGTACCGCATTATTCAAGAACTTTAACAACAAAAAGACTCGATTATAGATCACTTGTAAGGTATTCGAGGAAGAGTCTTAGTGAAAAAACCCACTAAGTCCGTAGGGGGGAAATGATGGTTTAAAAACACTTAATATGCAGGAATGTGTATTCATATGCAAATGAACTCCCCCACACCTTCCCCAGCTCCTTTGTACTTTTAGTTGCAGCTGTGGGTCATAAATCTTGTTGAGTATAATGGAAGCTTGACAGTTAAGTAATTAAGGGTATCCTTCACCTGTTAAAACGAACAAAGGGGGTCGTAAATTTATGGTTCTGTAACAAAGGCGAGATGTTTTTTCTACCTATTCCACATCCGGCCACTTCTGCACCTGCAGCAGCTCACCCACCACTCACATTGTGTTTCGAACACGTGCAGGAAGCCGTCCATCACTCAAAATGAACAAAGAGAATGCTGGTCAAAGAAAGAAGTTCTATTGTATTCTCTTTCTATTGTCCGGGGCAAGGCTTCTTTAGAAAGACCCCCTGCGGGCATCCCATTCCACTAGCATTTAACAAAAGAATAATGATTGCCCTTCGACTGTCAAAATGAACAAAGGCCATGATAAATTAGGGTCATGACAAAAGAGAACTGAAGCCCGTTAACAAAGAAATAAGTTCTATTGTCCGGGGCAAGGCTTCTTTAGAAAGGCCCACTGCGGGCATCCCATTCCACTGCACTAAAACAAAGCTGGTCCCTTTCCATTGTTCGAACACCTGCGTGCTTAACAAAAGAATCTGAGGGAGGCTTTATGCTCGCCCTGTCTTTGTCTAACTGTGGGAAAAGAGAGAGGCTTGAGTTCCCACGAGGCAAGCATCATATAACAGCTAGACCCTAAATTCCACCCCGACTTTCAGGCGTCACCTGCATTGCCCGAGGGCTACTTCTCTCTGCGCATGCGCTGCAAAAGATGTCAGGGCTGTTCTCCCCGAATGTCTTAGCGAGGTCTTACGGTTATACCCGAGCATAGTTCAAACAAGCTCTCTGTTTGGTTCTTTTCAATCAGCGATATAAAAATGTATTTAACCTATATCATTACATACATTAAACCTCTGTGTATACTTGGATATCCATAGATCGGTGCTCGATTCTTACTGCAATCAAACGTTTAATGTTTTACTTGTTAATGAGAAATTGATGATAGATATTATATCATTACCCTAATTAATAAAAGGGTGTTCAGAGGGTTGTAGCTCGAATCTTACCAGGCGAAACTCTAATGCGTAATAACTATTAAACTATGTAAGGCCAGATTAAAATGTTTTTAACAAATATAATTATTTATATTAAACACCGGTGTATACTTAGGCATACAAATTGATACTTTGCTAAGGTAAAACATTATTATACCATTACCCTGATTAAAGACCGTTCAGAGGTTCTAGTTCGAATCTTACCCTGCAAACTCTAATGTGTAATAACTATTAAATTATGGATGCGTGCACTAGCAGGTTAAAATGTATTTAAAATTATATTTATTTATATTAAACACATGTGTATACTTAGGCATCCAAATTGATACTTTGTTAGGGTAAAACATTATTATATCATTACCTTGAATAATGAAAGACCGTTCAGAGGTCCTAGCTCTAATCTTACCCGGAAAATCTAATGCTTAATAACTATTAAATTATGGAAACATGCACGAGCAGATTAAATACGTATTTAACAAATATAATTTAATTTTTATATGACAAGTGTTTAATGAACTGTATTCTTATGAACCCAGAGGCCCCTAGTTCGAATCTTACCCAGCGAAACGCTATAATAAATATTAAACTAGGTGAGCATGGGCGGTCGGATTAAAATTGCATTTAACAAATATAATTATTTATATTAAACCCCTGCGTATACTTAGATATTCCGATCACTAGACACGATTCTTTATTTTCTTTCTTCTCTCTCTTCCTTTTCCCTCTTTCAATCTATCTATCTCTTTCTTTCTCCACGACTTGTACATATCCAGGCGTTCACATATACACGAGCACTTGTACATACATCAACAAACATACACCAGTACACTTACACACACAAACACTCACGCACGCACTCACATACACGCCCATACACACACTAACCAGTGCACTTACACACGCGCGCGCACACACATACATACACATACACGCACACACACTCGCGTACATGCATACATCAGTTAACACACTTACACACTCGCGCGCGCACACAAACACATACGCACACATACATATATCGGTGCAATTACGTACACAAACGCACCTACATACACACGCATAACACTGGAAATTATTGCCTTTACAGAATTCAAAAATCTTTGTTTCATTTCACTGTAAGCTAGCAAAATGTAATTCTTTTCAGGCTACCACCCTCAAATGGCTTTCATCACAACATATTTTTTATAGCTTGTGTAAACACAATATGGAGGTACTCTGAGAGAGAGAGAGAGAGAGAGAGAGAGAGAGCGCTAGAGAGGGGAATTGAAGTAAGTAGGGATAGAAGTGCTGAGAGCCTCTGCGCATGCGCAGCAAGAGATGATGTCATTGGCTGCAATAATCACGTGACGTATACATCCCCTCTCCTTCACCAGACTGTTTAACCATGTATTTCAATATAAGAGATAATCATCGTTTTGTTATTAAACCTTCAGTATGATTGTTCTAAAAAGGTCCGTGTCACCTCTATAATTAGGATACCTTCAGTCACTAGTCTTTATTGTACTAGGGGGTCTAGATGTGTTAACATAGTGTTCTCTCCAGGCATAATCAGCTTTATAAAGTGTTAACAAGATGAAGCGATCAACCTTTCATTGAGCAGTGATTAATACGTTATTACATCAAGAATAAGGATGAATAACTCTGCATATAAGGATATAATTTCTAGTGCATCAGGATACTCTTGCATTAAATGTAGGAAGAAATTCCTCCGCGGTTATGACAAGAGAAGGCATCAAATGTGTTGCAAGAAGCTCTTCAAATGCATGCATTGTAATGTAACCTTCAAAGATGGTTATAAGGGTCAGCGACATGAAGATGTGTGTGAAATAAACACCTCAGAAGAAAAGAAGATTGGAGCCTACTAAATATCAGTTATCAGCAATGGAGGACTGATATGAAAGAATACGAGACATCGTTCGAAGGACGATTGAAATCGTATTTTATACGATGCAATTCAACGAAGGACATGAATATGTATCTGAATGAGGCGAAGCAACGGATAATCCAGGCTGTACATAAAGAGCTTAGCATTCACAAGAGCGTAAAAAGTAATCTGCTAGCTGAGTGCCGATTTGTAAACAGTATTGGAGAAACCTGTGACAAACCATTTAAAACACGGAATCAGCCTGTGTTTCTAGAAACGGATCTGGACTCAGCGCTGGAAGCGAAATACAAGAAATTGGTTACTGAAATGGAGGAATCACAGCTTAAGGGTAGCAACTGGGCCCTACTTGCAGTGGAAGGGGTTCGACTTCGTATCAACAAGTACAATCCGTTACGAGGAAGTAGCTACATACCCCTACCGGCATCTGTTGAAGCAAGGAAAGCGTGTATAAACATCCAGAACTTTAGCGATGAGAAATGGTTCATGTACTCCGTATTAGCTAAATTCATTGAGAAGAATGCACAATGTGTGAGCATATACAAGCAACTTCAAGATCAGTATGACTTCAGCTGTGTTTCTTACCCTACTCCACTTTCCCAAATATCTAAATTTGAGAAGCTTACCAAGATGAAAATGAATGTTTTCGGCTTGGACGAGAAGCATGAAGTGTTTCCAATAAAGGTTGAGACTGAACTACATGAACACCGTGACCTGCTACTATTGAGTGACAGTTGTGGAAAACATCACTATGTGTATATAAAGAATTTTGAGAAGCTCGTTCGACGCCAGAAAACTAAGCGTAATGGATGTGTTTATGCATGTAAGCGCTGTTTTACACATTTTGATGATCAGAGTGGGCGAAGTGGACTGGAAAAGCTACAAGACCATGCAGCCATCTGTAATCAACATGGTGTTGCAAGGGTAGTTATACCTACCAAGGAGAAATCAATTGTCCAGTTTAAAAATGTTGAGAGGATGTTGAAACTACCTTATGTCATCTATGCTTATTTTGAGAGTATTCTCACTCCATGTCATACCTGTATACACAATCCTGAAACTTCCTATACAACCACTTATCAAGAGCATACACCTATGAGCTTCTGTGTTTACGTGAAGCCATCATCCTGTGTTGAACATATTGAAACTGATCTTCCTCAGCAGCCTCATGTATATCGTGGTGCTGATGCTGCTCAGAAGTTTATGCGCTACCTCTCGTTCCTTGCAAAGGAAATTAATAATGTATACATATCAGCCAAGCCTCTGAAACTTACGGACCAACAGCAAAAGGATTTTGAGTCTTCTACGACATGCTACCTGTGTGGAAAAGGCTTTACAGGAGAAAACTACAAAGTACACGATCACATCAGTGGTGAATATCGTGGAAGTCTACATAATGAATGTAATTTATTCTGCAAAACACCTAAATATATCCCAGTTTTCATGCACAACCTCAGCGGATATGACTCGCATTTCATTGTCAAGGAGCTGGGTTGTACAAGTGAGAGGATTGAGGTAATTCCTAGCTCTGAAGAAAGCTATATCTCATTCACCAAATATGTAGGAGATATATAGTTTAGGTTTGTGGATAGCTTTCGATTCCTCAGTACAAGCGTGGATAAGCTTGTAAGAAATCTAACCTCATATCCTGAAACACTGAAGTACTTCGGAGAAGACAAATTGAAGTTGATGACACGTAAGGGTGTATTTCCATACGATTTTGTCACATCGTGGGATGTTTTGAACGAGACCTGCTTGCCTCCTAAGCACTCCTACAATAGATTAAATGAAGAAATTACTGATACTGACTATGATCATGCTAGAAATGTATGGGAGCTGTTGAATGTGAGAAACCTGGGTGAGTACAGCGATCTCTACTTAACTTCGGATGTGCTTCTTCTAGCTGATGTCTTTGAAACGTTCAGAGAGCAAACCCTCAAAACACAAAGTTGATCCGGCCCATTATTTTACCTCTCCAGAGCTTACATAGGATGCTATGTTACTGTATACAGGAATTAAGCTGGAACTGTTACAAGATTGTGATCAGGTATAAGAGGAGGTTTATGTCAAGTTTCCCATCGATATGCAGAGGCTAATAACATGTGTATGGACAAGTTTAATCCGTCGAGACCAACCCAATTTATCACATACGAGGACGCTAATAACCAATACGGGTGGGTAATGTGCCACAACCTCCCTTATGGAGGATTTCAGTGGGTGTCACCTGAAGAAATCGACATAGAAAGACTACAAGATGATCCTCATAGGTACATATTAGAAGTTGACATCGAGTATCCTGTAGAACGTCACGATCTACACAATGATATACTTTCCTGCCTGAGTGTATGAAACCATTGGAAGCATCTACAAAGAAACTGATACCTCATCTTGGACCTCGAAAGAAGTATGTAGTGCATTACATGGCTTTGAAGCAAGCTCTTAGTCATGGAGTACAACTAACAAAAACCCACCGTGTGCTAAAATTCCGACAGTCTTGGTGGTTAAAACCTTATGTAGAATTTAACAACAGACTACGACAACAAGCGGCAAATGATTTTGAGAAGGATCTCTACAAGCTCTTTAATAACGCCATGTTTGGAAGAACTATGGAGAACCTGCGTAACCGTATGGACATACGACTGGTGACAAATGAGAAGACTAGAGAAGTTGATTGCCAAGCCTACGTTCATCGACAGGACAATATATGCTGCTAATCTAGCTGCTGTACATATGGCCTCTCGTCAGATTGTATTCAACAAGCCCATATACATTGGAATGAGTGTGTGGGACATCTCCAAGACATTAATGTATAACTATCATTATGATGTGTTGTTGCCTTATTACGGAGCTGGAAACCTGAAGCTTATGTATATGGACACTGATTTATTCATATATAGTGTAACAACTGAAGATGTGTACCAGGACAAGCTACGTTTTCTTGAGCATATCGATACAGCTCATTACCCTGTCAAGCATATATGCCTCTCTACTCAGAACAAGAAGGTATTGGGAAAACTTAAAGATGAGGCTAATGGCAAAATCATCCTACGCTTTGTTGGACTACGACCTTAGATATTCAAGGCTCGATGATAAAGATTAAAGGTATAAAACGTAGCGCTATTAAGCAGTACATTACATTTTACAGCAATACAGACTGTCTTAAAACCTGTGAAATCATCAGAACGCCCATGAATCTAATCCTATCACGAAAGCACGCTGTTACCACTGTACAAGTGAATAAAATTACATTGAATCCCTTTGATGATAAAAGAGTTATTGCCGAAGATGCAATAACTACCTATGCGTATGGACATTACGGTATTGCAAACTGTGCGTAAGAGAATTTTAGTCGAAGATGAAGATTTTCTCCGCGAGTCTTCAACCTTTAAAAATTGAAGTTTACTCACGTGCTGTGTACACATAGTAGACGAATGTGAAGAAAGGAGAAGATGGAAAGGGAGGCGATAACCCTGCCATTAGGAGCAAATACTAGTGTTAGCCTCAAGCCTAGATAAAGGGGGAGAGACGTCTACCCTTACAATCCTTGTTTAATGAAGCAATGATTTAACTGATAAAGCTGCTACATTTGAACAAAAAATGTAAACATATAAAACAATAAAGCTGTCTAAAAATGTTATAATATTGTCACGAGTGCTGTTGAGGAACATAAGGATCCACAGAGAGGTTCAGACATACCTACATTTTTGCGACTCCTCTTTATTTAGGACTAAATTATATATACACCTCGTTATTTCGGATAAAAGTAGACATTTCTTGAAACTTTACATTTTCTCACATTTTGCAATCGTGACGCAAAGATCGGGACAGCCAGCGTGTAACAGGATGTACGCGGCTAACCCCTTCCGCGAATAATTCTCTAGGAATAACTTGGAATAATAGTTCTCTAGGAATAATAGTTACATCAGCTTCCTCGAGCCTACGTGCAGATTTGCACATCGCTCAGAGGATGTGCGTCAGATAGAATGTTCTAGAAAATTCGGTTTTGCTTAGGAATCCCACAGGAGATGACCCACAGGAAACCACGAACTATATAAAGGCTCACAGAGTCAGGGTTCGCAGGTTGTCCTTGCTTGTATTGCCTTTGACGGGGTGTCCTGTTTCTGGTCGCACTGGTCGAAGTTATCACTCCGAAACTACTGGATTCTGGGGCCATTCTCGCTCCCGGCTCAACGGTTCGCCCCGGACTAACTTCTCTGACTGGCCTGAACACCTCAACAGCCATCGTGTCTACTCAACAAGATAAGTCCCTTACGGGAATTTATTGTATGTTATTCCTAATCATGTTTGGTCAAGCCCTACTCACTAGAATACTGAATTAATAAAATGGACCATTCCGTATAGCAGAGTGCTCATTGCCATCTAATGGTGAAACCCCCCTGTCATCCTCTAGCACTAGCTTAGAGTAAGGTGACAATATCTACTCAACCATGTGAATGCACTTGTTATGCTACTTCTATGTGCTCTAACCGTTTCATCCTTACCGTTTCACCCGCTAACTGTGTAACATATAAAAGCTTGCAAGGTCTAGAAAAGTATATATAAATGTAGTGTAATCTGTGATACTATGAATTATGTATTAAAATGAAGTTTTCATTTCGATAAATGTTCAGTAATAATCGTTAGTGATTGGTTAAAGCATGAGTTACGTCAACATATTCGACAGCTGCAGCAAGAGTTACAGCAGCAACAACCGGTTACACATCAGGTGTAGCAGTAGCAGCAGTAAATCCAACAACTAGATTCACAATCTTCAGCAACAGTAAGCATCACAACAACAGCAACGGCAAATACGACAGGTGTAGTAGCAGATGCAGCATCTATAGCAACAGCAGCTACAACATAGCATCAATAGGTCCTGCAGCTACAGAAACATCAGCCGCATCCTGCACAATAGCCGTAGGAGAAGCAAATACACAACAGCTACCGTAGCAGATACAGCAGCTGTACAACAATAGATGTAACAGATCCTACAGCTGTAGTAACATCTGCTACAATAATAGCAGTGACAACAACCGGTTACATATCAGCTGTAGCAGCAGCAGCTAATCCTACAGCTATAGATTTAGCTGTCTTAGCAACAGCAAGCATCACAGTAATTATATTCCAGCTGTAGATTCACCCACCACAGCAACAGCAGCCATCACGGCAGCTGTAACATCAAATACGAGAGCTGTAGTAGTAGATACATCACTGCAACATCAGCTACGACAATAACAGCATCAGATCAGGCAGCTGCAGCAACGTTAGACACAGTCAGCACAATAGCTGTAGCAGAAGCAAATACCGCAGCTATCGTAGCAGATACAGAGGCTGCACAACGATAGCTGTAACAGATTCTACAGGTGTATCAGCATCTGCTGCAACAATAGCAGCAGTCGCGGTCACAGCACTAGCAGCGATAGCAACAAGACATCGTGGGTTAACAGCAGTAGCTAATCCATTAGTTGCAGATTCAGTACCCACATTTATGAAACTGAATTACTTTTTAAAAAAATGGCCTCGAATACCTTGGATACTACTTGAATCAGCTAAAATTACATTAAATAACAGCGATAAAAATCAGTGATTGAAATTATCACAAACACCTGTGATTCTACTCTATTTGTTTAAATACAGTGAAACAGCTAACATTTCCAGTAAACAGCTTTCCGTGATGATTACGTATAAAGAAGACCTTCAAAGTCTAGCACCTGGATAGGTAGTGAACAAACTTGCTTCACCAGTTCTATCATAGCATGTAAAATAAATAATGCTTAATGAATATATGCTAATGCTTGTGAACAATGACAGTATAAAAGAACAATGCACTAATAAAAATCAATTAGTATACCATGAGAGCTAAGGGGGTTAAGGTCGCAAGACGTTCCGGTTTAATTAACTCTCATTAACCTGCTACTAGTTGAAGCACATTTGCCTGGTTACAGATACTGTGGACCTGGGACAAAGCTAGAAAAAAGGTTAAAGAGAGGAGACCACGGAATCAACCCGTTAGATGAAGCGTGTAAACTTCACGACATTGCCTACGCTCAGCATAAGGACTCTGCTTCGAGAAACGTTGCCGACAAAATCTTGGCTGAAAAGGCCTGGAAAAGAGTGCAATCATCTGATGCTACATTAGGTGAAAAGTTGGCAGCCCGACTAGTAACAACCATTATGAAGGGTAAGGTAGGTGTTGGTGCCGGATCCAGGAAGAAGAAACGAGGAGGATTTCTACCGCTCATACCAATTATTGCAGCCCTAGGAGCCGCCGCTGGAGGCGCTGCACAAATAGCCTCCGCTGTAAATAAGAAAAAGGCCTCGGATAAACAACTTGCTGAAATGATGAGACAACACATAAATTGAAGCAAGAGGGAAAGGCCTACGAGTGAAGAAGGATAAGGCGAGGAACACCGAAAGAAAGAGGAAGCAGAGCAAGAAAATGAATTAAAAAAACTCCGGCACAGGACTATACTTGTCCCGGAAAAAGCATTGAGTAACATAGACCTCGACTTGTACGCCCAACGTTTAAAGATTCCTCATTTTAGGAGTGTATACGTGATCGATCAGCTACCCTCAAGACCTCGTTACAGAGAGAGAATTATTGTTAATCTCGGTACTTCAGAGAATGAAAGCACTAATTGGGTTGCTATAAAGAAGGATGGCAACGTGTCATTTTATTTCGACAGCTTTGGAAACTTGAAGCCTCCAAATGAGATAGAAAGGTACCTCAGAGGTGTTAAGGTACTGTATAACACTAAGAGGTTTCAGAGTTTCAGCTCAGTCATCTGCGGGCACTTGTGCTTGCAATTTCTATCGCAATAAGTTACACTTGCTGTCAGTGGTAAGTCTGTGCTTACTACATACCTGAATCCTCCTCTTCAGCTAGATCCAAGGGGTCATTATGAGATTGCTCTACTGAATTTTGAAACCTATTCCATTCCCAATGTTGATAGTAATAATCAATTTCATTACATGCACAATGATAAAATTAAGATCATTGATATACCTGATGGAACTTATGAGATTACTGATATTAATGAATACATCAGAGATAAGCTAGGTGTAGATGAGAATGTCTTGTTTATTAGACCTAATAACACAATGAAGGCTGAAATTAAATGTCGTTTCACTATTGATTTTTCCGGTTATCGTTCTATAGGCTCGCTATTGGGCTTCAGAGGTAAAGTTATTCCAGCTAGTCAGCTGTCCGAATCTGATTCCCTGGTGAATATATTTAAGGTGAGCATAATACGAATCGAGTGCAGTATTGCAACAGTCTCTTTCATCGACGGTAAAAGCGGACACTCGATCTACGAGATTTTCCCTTTGTTCCGCCTGCGTATCATATTTCCCAAGAGCCATCAAATCCAATTTACCTTCCAATCATAAACACCAATGCTATAGAGCAAATTAGTCTTCGTTTAGTGGACCAAAGCGGTAATATCATTGACTTTAGAAACGAAGATATAAGCATAAGGCTTCACATCCGCTGCAATGCCAATAGACTTTAGAAGAAGTCAACGACGTAAAGGATATAATAAGGGAGTGATTCGACGCACACATCATCCTCTACCCTTGATACACAGCGGGTTAACATCACGCAATCGACACTTCCTCCAGGTATTGGGCTTCAGACTCCTATAATCATGGACATCTTCAATGTTACCGGTGCACCGAGATTCGATGACCAAATCACTAAAGAAGAGGAACATGTGTTTTTACCATATAATACATCGGCTGTGGACGCTAATGATGAAATTAGAATCCCTTGTCAAGCTGAGGATTTATATACTTTACCTAATCGAAGTTATCTATACATTGAGGGGAGTATTACTAAACCTAATGGAACAGCTACTACTGCAAAGCTTACCAATAACGCTATTGCATTCATGTTTGAGGAGATTCGACTGGATATGAACGGCTCAACTATTGATCGAACCAGGAACCCCGGGATCGCATCAACTTTACGCAACTATGCTGCTCTCAACCCTATGGAATCTGATCAATTGCTGAATGCTGGATGGTGCTATCCTGGAGAAGACATGGACATTGTGAATGCAGCAAATGGAGCCTTCAACGCCATAGTACCGCTTTCGATGCTTCTGGGATTTGCTGGCGACCACAAGGAACTCATACTCAATAGCAAGTTTGAGCTGGTGCTGTTTCGATCCAAGGACTCTAAAAACTGTATTATAGCGCCTGAGGGTGAAGAGAATGCAACCGTTAAACTTGCACGAATCGAGTGGAGAATGCCAGTGATTCGACTTTCTGATGCTGAAAAGGTTGAAATTCTCAAGATTGTCAAGTCGGACAAGGCGCTGTATCTCCCATTTAGGACCATGGATCTGCAAACTCAGCCTGCTGTACCGCAAACTAAATCATTCACCTGGAATGTCGCCACCTTATCAAAAATGGAGAGGGCAAGATTTGTCATTTTGGGTGCTCACACTTTAAGATCGAGTAATGCATCTAAAGACGGTTCTCTTTTTGATCATTGTAACATAACTAATTTGAGAATTTATCTTAATAGCGAATGTTATCCCTATCATGACATGAATTTGGACTTTGGAAACTCGAGATTTGCATCATTGTATGACATGTACTCAAAGTTTCAAAACTCTTATTATGAAAAACAGAATTATCCTTTATTGAAGAGAAAAGATTTTCTTAAATTTGCTCCTATATTTGTTATAGATTGCTCACATCAACCAGAAAAAGTTGTAAATGGTGCTGTTAACATTAGAATAGAAATTCAAGCTAGTGCAAATATTCCTGCGCAGACCACATTGTATTGTTTAATAATTCACGATAAAGTGTTTACATACAAGCCTCTGACTCATGTGATGCAGCTTTTATTTTAAACTAATCATTGCAAGGATTTGTTTTTTCATTAGGAATGTAAGGATTTTAATGAATAAAAACACTATGTAAAAGCATACTTTCATTCTTTTTTATTGTTATTATTTATCCTGCATTTCAATCACTTTCTTCCACCAACTCCTCGTTCCAGCATATGGCATTACATTTGCAGCAGACAAGTTACCTAAATGGTAATCTATAAACGATTCAAGTCTTTTTAGCCTGCAAATTTCATTGCTATTTAAAAGTATTTCATAATCATTTAAGTTAGTGTTCAAAAATTTTATTTCTGTCTCTTGCATATAAGCAACAATATTATAAGAGAAAACAAGATTTTCACAATATTCCACACTCGGACACTTTCTCGTTTGGAGGAATGGATTGAATGTAGGAAGACTCTCAAATTATCTCCCAGTTTTGAATTGTCATGTATACAAATTTGTCTGTGTTTTTTACTATAAGCACTGGAAGATAATAGAAGAATCCTATCTTAACGCTATGCCTTTTCGAGATGTAGACGTCTCGGCACCCGCTTCTTACCAGCATGTTTCTTGGGTGTCTCGATGTTGCTTATTCTATCCTCCAATAGCGTCAGCCTCCTTTGCAGGTATGCAAACCTGTTCCTCTTCTTCTTCCCCTTATTGCACCGCCTGAAACATTACACAATGAAAGTCTTAGAAAAGTGCTTGGGTGAAGTTAAGGTAGCCTGAAAAGAATTACTTTTTTGTTAGGTAACGGGAATGAAACAATGATTTTTTATAGATGTGAAGATACTCACGTCAATGTTTTCCTGAGTTCTGCCGGCTTTCCAGGGGGAGGTTCGGAGGTCGTCTGTGTTAGATTCCCGGCCTCCTGTGAATTGGACTCCTTGTGTTCCTCATCTACGTGATTAGCATACTGCTGTGCAATGGGATATTCCACTATATCTTCCGGTTCTTTATCATCAGAATGTATTTCGGTTTTAGGCGCTGGTGTCGTCATTTGAATGCTGCAAAAGCCATTATAATTTCCGGTGTTAGTCGTATACAACTGCTTTTGTGTTATAGTACCATGTATCTAAATAGTAATGTATGTTAGTATCGTCTACGCAATTAATGTTTGCATTAATGATCTGTGAAGTTACATATATGACGATAGCAATGTACAATAATGATACATATTTAAAGAGCTACTTACTTTAAATTTCTCTGCCTGAAGAGGAATACACTGTAGCTCTCATTGCATGGAAAGTATGACGCCATCTTGTCGTGTACCTCAGGTTTTGCACAAAGTACAGAGTGAGTATACCCATTGCAGTACTCTGAATGCCACAGAGAGCTGTGATTAGAAATGAGGCTGGCCATCTCACCGTCACTTTCGGTATCAGTTTCCCTGGAAAGAAAGAAAATACAATAGAATCAGCCATTTTATTTTTACTCTTCTTTAGAGAACAATTGCACACTTTTTTAGAGATTGCATTCAATAATAAAAATCTGTACTTACATCATGCCTCTTTTGTAGACCGGACAGTTGTCTGTGCATATGCCTCGAGAAGTCATCTGGTCATGATAGGAAGGCATGTTACACACTAGAATACATGATACCATTACACGACTCTTTATGATAATATGTATAATGGTATGACTCTTCTCCGCATCACTCCAAAAATCGTCCATTGTATTATCGACTCGATTACACGTAGAATAATATTCAGAGCAGTGTGAGAAGGGGTTCCTTATATACAGCGGATAGAAAAACCGGTTCTTTTATCACATGTAATGACATGCAGAGAGGATCGGTGGGGGAAGCGATCTGTAGGAAGTGGGGGATGAATGTGTTTTTCTATGCAAGAGAATTGAAGATTCAGTGAGGGGAAATGAAAACTTTTATTATAGAGAGGGAATGCACGTAAAGGTTTTTGATATCTCTGTTTGAAAGAGATAATTGCTGTGTTACAGGTGTGTATGTGAGTGTGTGTGCGTGCACCGGTGTATGTGTGTTGATGTATGTGCATGTGTTCGTGTATATGTGAACGCTTGGATGTGTAAAAGTCGAAGAGAAAGAAAGATAGATGGAAAGAGGAAAAAGGAAGGAAGAGAGAGAAGAAGAGGAAAGAAAATAAAGAATCGTGTCTAGGCATCGAAATATCTAAGTATACACCACGGTTTAATATAAGTAATTATATTTGTTAAATACATTTCTAACCTTCTAACCTTCTCGTGCACGCGTCTATTACACATTAGAGTTTGCAGGGTAATATTCGAACTAGGACCTCTGAACAGTCTTTCATTAATCAGGATAATGATATAATAATGTTTTACCCTAACAAAGTATCAATTTGGATGCCTAAGTATTCACATGTGTTTAATATAAATAATTATATTTGTTAAATACATTTTTAACCTGCTAGTGCACGCATCCATAATTTAATAGTTATTACACATTAGAGTTTGCAGGGTAAGATTCGAACTAGAAACTCTAAATGGTCTTTAATCAGGGTAATGATATAATAATGTTTTACCTTAGCAAAGTATCAATTTGTATGCCTAAGTATACACCGGTGTTTAATATAAATAATTATAGTTGTTAAAACATTTTAATCTGACCTTACATAGTTTAATAGTTATTACGCATTAGAGTTTCGTCTGGTAAAATTCGAGCTACAACCCTCTGAACACCCTTTTATTAACTAGGGTAATGATATAATATCAATCATCAATTTCTCATTAACAATTAAAACATTAAACTTTTTGATTGCAGTAAGAATCGAGCACCGATCTATGGATATCCAAGTATACACAGAGGTTTAATGTATGTAATGATATAGGTTAAATACATTTTTATATCGCTGATTGAAAGGAACCAAACAGAGAGCTTGTTTAAACTATGCTCGGGTATAACCGTAAGACCTCGCTAAGACATTCGGGGAGAACAGCCCTGACATCATCTCTTGCAGCGCATGCGCAGAGAGAAGTAGCCCTCGGGCAATGCAGGTGACGCCTGAACATCGGGGTGGGATGGGGTGGAATTTAGGGTCTAGCTGTTATATGATGCTTGGCTCGTGGGAACTCAAGCCTCTCTCTTTTCCCACAGTTAGACAAAGACAGGGCGAGCATAAAGCCTCCCTCAGATTCTTTTGTTAAGCGCGCAGGTGTTCGAACAATGGAAAGGGACCAGCTTTGTTATAGGGCAGTGGAATGGGATGCCCGCAGGGGGCCTTTCTAAAGAAGCCTTGCCCCGGACAATAGAAAGAGAATACAATAGAACTTGTTTCTTTGTTAACGGGCTTCAGTCCTCTTTTGTCATGACCCTAATTTATCATGGCCTTTGTTCATTTTGACAGTCGAAGGGCAAGCATTGTTCTTTTGTTAAATGCTAGTGGAATGGGATGCCCGCAGGGGTCGTTCTAAAGAAGCCTTGCCCCGGAAAATAGAAAGAGAATACAATAGAACTTGTTTCTTTGTTAACGGGCTTTAGTTCTCTTTTGTCACGACCCTAATTTATCATGGCCTTTGTTCATTTTGACAGTTGAAGGACAAGCATTGTTCTTTTGTTAAATGCTAGTGGAATGGGATGCCCGCAGGGGTCGTTCTAAAGAAGCCTTGCCCCGGGCAATAGAAAGAGAATACAATAGAACTTGTTTCTTTGTCCAGCATTCTCTTTGTTCATTTTGACAGTGATGGACGGCTTCCTGCACGTGTTCGAGAAACAATGTGAGTGGGGGTGGGTGAGCTGCTGCAGGTGCAGAAGTGGCCGGATGTGGAATGGGTAGAAAAAACATCTCGCCTCTGTTACGGAACCATAAATTTACGACCCCGTTTGTTGGTTTTGACAGGTGAAGGATACCCTTAATTACTTAACTGTCAAGCTTCCATTATACTCAACAAGATTTATGACCCACAGCTGCAACTAAAAGTTCAAAGGAGCTGGGGGAGAGGAGGTGGGGGAGCTCATTTGCATATGAATACACATTCCTGCATATTAAGTGTTTTTAAACCATCATTTCCCCCCTACTGACTTGGGGGTTTTTCCACTAAGACCCTTCCTGGAATACCTTACAAGTGATCTATACTCGAGTCTTTTTGTTGTTAAAGTTCTTGAATAATGCGGTCCTTTGTTTACAGTTTCTTTAACCATTCCTTAACACCTATCAACGTTTCCCTACTTCTCACGTATAAACGCATACTTCACTAGATCTCTGATTATCCTAGCTTTTTTTTCCTCGTATTCCCTATGTCACCTGTATAAGCGCATTCCACGTTTAACATAGTCTATCTTAGCATCTTCCCTCGTATTCCCTATCTCCCAAGTATAAGCCTATATTCCCCCTCCTTCAGCATCTGTCTAGCCTAGCACCTCTCCACATATACCCTATCTCACTCATATAAAGCGCATTGCCCTACTTCAGCCCCTGTCTAGCCTAGCATCAGCCCTCGTATTCCCTATCTCTCCCATATAAACTCATTTTCCTCCGTGAACCTCCGCATCTATCATCGTTTTCCCTATCCTTTCCCATATAAACGCAAAAAACTGTGCTCGATCTCTCTATAATAAGCTACTATTGTATTCCACCCAAAAATCCAATAGAGGCAGTCACCGGAAATACACGTTTTCAGACACCCTGAAACCAAAGAAAGCGTTTTTACTTTACTACGTAGTACAGTAAGTACAGCAAGTATTGTATTCCACCCAAAAATTGAATAACGAGATTTACCGGAAATACACGTTTTGAGACCCACTGAATCCAAAGTAAGCATTTTTACTTTCCCTACTATAGCAACAGTAAGTAGAAAAGTATCGTATTCGACTTAAAAATTGAATAACGAGATTTACCGGAAATACACGTTTTGAGACTCCTTGAAACCAGAGAAAGTGCTTTTACTTGCTCTACTACGTAGTTATGTAAGTAGAGCAAGCAGTGTATTCCACCCAAAAATTGAATAGCGAAATTCACCCGAAATACACGTTTTGAAACCCTGAATCCAAAGTAGGCATTTTTACTTTCTGTACTACGAAGCTACAGTAAGTAGAGGAAGTATTGTGTTCCACCTAAAAGTTCAATGCCGTAATTTCACCAAAAATAACGTTTGTGACTCCCAGAATACAATGAGTTTATTTTTAGAAAAAGGTCCAAGTGTGTTTGTGCGTATCCCGAACAGCATAACAAGAAGTTGGTTAAAAACCAAACTTAGTGTTAAAGTTCGATTTCTTCCAAGAATATGACACTGAGATTTTAAAGAAAGTCTCCCACGCCAAATTACCCTTTACATTCGACGTTTTTCAAAAATTTGTATTCTTTAAAAAATGACTGAGGATTTTGATTAGAATACATATGTTTAAGCTATTTTCATGATAAATGAAATGTATATCTTTAATTTTCTAGGAATAGTCTGTAAATTCGTCTTTATTGCGAATGACTTTTGATAATTAGTAAATCGTAAGAGACAAAATCTTACCAAAACAAATGTAGATGTTTTTAAGGTACAAAATTGATATCAAATAACATTTTTATGACTAAAACTTTAGATTTCACATATTCTAAAATATTCTTCGTTATTACTTTGAATTTTCAAATACTTTATACTTCTCTCAACTGCCAATAGCTATTGTATTTCTTTCTTTCTCGTGCTCATACAAAGAGAACAGAATTTCAAAGCTATCACGTCTGTAGCACGCTTTCGGTAGGTCGTGGGTTCGATTCCTGTGGCCGACCTTCCTGACAGTTTTTTTCGGGGTTTCCCAGGTCGCCAGGCGAATGCTAGGAAGGGTTCTCACATCCCCGAATTTCCTGTCCATCCATTTCATTTCCCTTCCTTTTCCGTCCGTTGGTCTCTTTTAGGGTTTGAAGTGTGGCAGGAGGAAAGGATGCTCTTTGTGACTCTCTCCGTGCCTCGGCTTCAAGCTGGCTGTCGGGGTATCCTAACTCCCTTGAGGGGCGTTGGACCCCTCTGTGCGAGGTGGGGTCCCCGGCCAGCCTGTCCGTCTGACGGGGAGTCTCTATCTGAAAACATAGGGACCCTGCCATTCCTTTGCCGTCACTCCTGGTTTCGGCCACCCGGTGTCTCATTCTTCCTCCCGGAGACGCTTATGGGGCGTAAGCACAATATCCACTATGTGGATTAGTGCCGAGTCCCCTCCGTAGCCAACCAATCCAAAATGATCAGCTTTGAGGGGTTTGGCTATCGCTTTAGCTTAATATGTTCTACTTATACCTACAACGAATTGTGTAAACAAGTGATGGAGGATTATCTGTATTAACATGAAATGTATGCAAGAATAAGCTTTGTAAGAATAGTTTGTAGAAGAGTGAGTAGAGAAAGATATGTGAATGCAAGACATACTTTATAGCAAAAGCTCCGTGTGTGTGTGTGTGTGTGAACAACATAACTCTAAAACGAAAAGTGGGTTAAATACCAAACTTGATATTTAAGTTCAGCATCTTTCAAAGATGTGACAAAGATTTCCAATAAAATCTCCCCCACCTCGAACAACCCTTTACACGTAGTGGCGTGCTTTTTGAAAATGTGACTCGCTTTATCTGCGTATACTACAACGAAAAGTGTAAATGTGAACTTTTTCTTTTGGTATTTAATGTCCTTTAACCGTGGAGGCTATTACGGAGGAGAGTGAACAAAATGGTTAAAATGATGTTCAAATGGGCTCGAGATCCCTAGAGCTTAGAGTCATCTGACAATCTTCTAAGGATAAGAGGAAATCCTGGAAAAAAACTTTATCCAGGTAACTCACTCTAACCGAGATTCGAACTCGGGACCTCATGAATGTGAAGCAGACCCCTACACCACAGAGATGGCCTAAATGTGAATTGGCATTTTATCTGTATTATAAGAAGTAGACAGAAGAAATCGATTTAGTAAAAAGAACTTGTAGAATGGTGAAAAGAGAAAGCTATGTGAATGCAATGTTAGATTTTTCTCGTGGTAATGTAAAGAAGGTGGAGTTTCAAAGGCACCACATAAAAATCTTACTATCGTTTGAGCTACTGCATTCTTATACTTGCAACGAAGTTTGTAATGACAGTTCATCTCAATTAACAAGAAGACTCTTTCACTCAAGCCGTGTGTAGGACAAGGTTGGAAAGAGAATCAGATTGAAAAATTCAATGTCATAGCCAAGATTTGAACTAAGGATCTTTCAGTTTCCGTATAGGTGGCGTTGCGGTAACGCGTGCGACTCGCATCCAGGAGATCCCTAGTTTGCTTCCCGTCCACTCTGACCCATGATTTTTTTGGGTCATCAGGCGAATGCTGATGTGATTTCTCTCAGCCCCCGAATTTCCTGTCCCTCCATATCATTCCATTCTTAATTTCATTCATCCTTAACCCCGATAGGCGTGTTAAGGGTTGTAAGTGTCGGCGATGGTGTTCCGGTGCGGCGTGGCAGGGAAAAAAGATGCTCTGTGGAACCTTATCCGTCTTTCGGTCTTCGGCTGGTTGTCGGGGTATACGGACCCCTCTTGGTTGACTTTGGACCCTCCGTGTGGCGTGGAATCCCCGGTTTGCCTGTCCGACTGTCGGGGCGTCTCAATCTGGAAACTTTAGGAACCTTGTCATTGCTGTGCCGCCACTCCTGGTTCCGATGTCTCGGTGTCTCTCACCTCGTCCCTCCCTCACGGGGGCGCACCTTCGAGGGGCTCAAGCACAATATCCTCATCCACTGGATCGGGGTCGAGTCCCCTCCGTTACACATCCCGTTCCATTCCAGACCAGGAAAGAGAAGCATTTTAAGAATTCAGGACGTGAATCATAATACAAAGTATCTAGGGGTTTTTTTCTTCAGATTTGTAATTTGAAAACAATTTAATTTTCTGAATAGAGTAATATCAAATGAACCAATTGCAACAAAAGCACATCAACCGTTCTGCATTAACACTTTCGGGTCACCATTTTGAAAATTTTGGTTATATGTTATCCTAACCGAATAAAACAGCCATATAGAAACTGCGTATGTTGCGTTAAGTGTTGTTTCCTCCTATCTATTAACATTTTCTCCTTTTAGATACAATACCCACATAGATGTTTTTATTCTACGTCCACTATATGACTGGCACGGTTTGTTTCCTGTACTTTCCTTTCCCCTTTCTCTTGTGAGTGTGTGTAACGGGAATTATGTTTCGAATAAAATAATCTTTATTTGTTTTTCAGCAATAAACGCAAAATATATCTCATTTGGAAGAAAATTGAATGTTGCACTTAATTGTCCTCAAACTGCTTCAACAGTTTGAGGTTAATATTACTTTTGCTTCCGTATTTTAAAACATTACTTGAATATTATCAGAATTGAATGTGCCAACTGAATGGAACTACACACTTAGCGCTAAACGTTGTGATCAACCTCTATTAAATTAAAAAGCAAAATAAACTTATATTCAAGATAATAAATACCCTAGACTTCGAAGTGCGCGTAGAAGAGTGAATTGCTAATTATGAAACTATTATTGCTGTTACTATTTATTACTAGCAACAAACGTTAAAAACAATATATACATTATGTGAACCTTGTTTTTCAAGAAAATTACTGAATAAGACATCTTAACTTTCTGTAGCACCCGCATAAACTGCAATATTTTATTTTCTTTATTATGTAAAGAAAATGTTAATTTATTTCCCTTGGATAGATCTAGTAAAGATAAAAGTATTTAGTTTCGTCTTCTTTCCTCTTAGATCAGTCGCTGAATTATACGAGCATACACAGAAGTAAATGTGACCTTTGAGACGATACCGGCATTTGCTGTTGGCTATAGCCAGGCATGACCAGTCGAGAAGATATTCCTTCCCCCTCTACCTCTACACCTCTTGGTCCATCCGAAAACTTTTGGAGCCTTCGTACATAGTCTATCCAACTTTCTCTGGCTTTGCCACACCAGTCTGGATGTGGTTTTAACCGTCCTAAGCGCTTTCAAAACTGCCATACTATCCGCTCGTCCGCATGACGTAGTGTAAATATGTATCGGACAGGTTAAGATCGCAAAGACCTTAACCTGGAAAACTGTGGCAAATCGCCCAAGGGGAATGACAAGCCTGATTTTAGGACCATAGGTTCCAGACTTCATCCTGCCCTCGAGGCGGGAACCGTCTGTGAACCACATCCTGTCCCCCAGCCTTCGTGAGATAGCCATTTGACCACCTTGGGCCTCGGGCCCCACCTCAGTCCTATTGATCTTCGACAGGCCCACAAGGCATTGCAGGCCTTCTTAACTTTATAATCTACATGCTTTTTCCAGCTCAGCCCAGCATCCAGAATAATTCCTAGATACTTGGCCGCCCCGGAAAGCTTCAGCTTCTTCCCAAACAGGTGGGGCTCTACCAAACCTGACAGCATCCTCCTCCTTGTAAAGATAATTATTTAAGTCTGTTCCGAGTTAACGGAAAGTCTGTTTCTCTGCAGCATCCCTCTAAGGCCTGTGGGGAGCCCTGTGTGAGCTCCGAAACAGTGCTCGGGAATTCTCCACTTACTATAAGGCATATATACTCATAGCCTTAAGTATGAATTCCTCCCCTGTTTAGTCTATCCAGCAGTGCATCTACCACCAGACCACAGGGTAAGTGACAGAACTCCCCCTTGTGGGAAACCTCGGGGCACTGTTGCCCTCACGGACACGCTCCCCAGAGTCGCCACAGTCTGCCGCCCTTCCAAGGAGGTCATAATCCAGTCCCGTTACAACCGGACTGACTTCCCTACTCTCCAGACATTTCCGAATGGTGCCTAAAGTCATATTAAAGGCACCTTCCATGTCCAGGAAATCTGCCATGGCGATTCTTCACAGTCCAGCGCCCTCTCCAGCCTCACCACAAGCTGGTGGAGTGCCGTATCCGTGGATTTACCCGGCCAGCAGGTATGTTGATGTATGGGTCTGTACGCCATCCGTCAAAAATCTATTTACCAGTCTTTCCAGAGCCTTTAACAAAATGGGTATTAGACTGATAGGACGAAAATCCCTAGGTCTTTGGTAGAATTGCCTACCTGGTTTAGGTATAAACACCATTTTGGCATGTCTCCAGAGGCAAAAACATGCCTCATAGCCAGATAGGTCCTGAATATTCTCACTAAGTGGGATGAAACGATCTCTAGCCCTCTTGAAGGAGACCCGGGAAGATGCCATCCACACCTACGCTCTTATCGTCCTCAAAAGTATAAATGGCCCATTTTAGTCTTTTAAAAGTTACAATCTTGGTGGCCATTACCCAGCTTCCTGCGAAGGCCGGCGTGCTCTTCCAGAGTTTTGTTCTTGATTTGTAATGCAAGCTTCCGGAAAATGGGTCTCAAGCAACAGTCTCAAAGTCTCCCCCTCCGACTGAGTCATAGCACCAGAGGGGTGTTCTATCGAGACCAGCTGGCCCTAGCACCGAGGACCAGCAATTTCTGCAGGCGAGCAGTGCTCGACTGCTTCTGTACATTATCACTGAAGAGCCTCCAAGATTCCTCGGAGGCCTTCCTGATGTCATTTTTGTATATTCTTTGGGACTCCTTTATAGGAATTCCGAGTTTTCTGACACTTATTGGACTTATACGCATTGTGTAGCCTGCGTGCTTTTATCCTGATGGGACTTAGAAAGGAATTCCACTTGAATTTATCTTTGACGCGAGTTTCGTATATGAGAGGGCAATTTCTTTCATAGGAAGACACCAGAATGTTATGAGAAACTCCACGTAACATTCCCGGTCCTCCGCATTCCTTAGCTTAGTCTGAGGTTTATTCCTCAGCCCGCCTTCCAGGTCCTCTCTGAAGGAGTCCCAATTGGTCCTCCTTGGGTTCCTGTTCAGGCGGTCCTTTCCTTTGCCCTCAAGACTAAAGCGTATATGTCTGTGGTCGGAGCATGGAGGGTTCAGAGCAAACCTTCCAGGCCTTAATATCTTCTAGTATTCCAAAGGTCACTGGTGACAAGTCTAGGATCTCCTCCCTTTGAAATTAGCGAAGGTCGGAACATCCCCTTGTTTCACGATCTCGAGATCTGCAGAGCTCAGGTACTCGAGCAGCTTCTCCTCTCTACCGTTGATGTTCATGCTGCCCCAAACGCTATAATGGGCGTTGGAGTCACAGCCAATCAGCAGGCTGAGGTTTCTATCCTTGCAATAAATCACAAGGTCTTTGAACTCCTGAGCAGGAGGTGGTTCCTCGGAGTCATATGGGAAATAAGCTAAGCAGATTAGCACCTGACGTGGCATTCCGCCCTCATACCTCACTAGGACTGCTGCCAGATCTTTAATAAGAAATCCTGGCACGGCCTAAGTATTACTGAGACTAGTAATGAGACATACTCTAGTTTTTACCTCAGACGAAGCGTTGAAAATAGCAAAACCTTTAATATTCAATCCCATCATGTGGCCCTGTCGAAGCCAGTGTTCCTGTATCATGACGACATTAATTGCATGCCTCGCTACGCTACTTAAGAGCACTCGCGAGGCAGTTACACTGTGTTGCAGGTTAGCCTGAATGAACGAAATCATCTCGGCTTACCGTGCCCCACTTAAACACTTTCCCATCGGAACTGATTCTCCTAAGATCCCCAGGTCATCTGAGGGATATGAATCCCCCTTCCAATCCGGAAATCTCTATTGAGTGTATGGACCTCTTTTGGAGGTTCCAGAAGAACCTGGCTCCGGCCTGGTCGCGACTTCCGCAAGGCCCCTATGACTAGAGACACGTGTTTCCCCCGCGTTCCCGGCCATTTGCTTAGCCCCTCTTCTCTTCCCTACTGGCTTTAGTTTTAGGGTACTGACCACTTTGGTCAATTCCCCCAAAGCATCAGACTGTATCTTTCTCAAGAGTCAGGGCCTGCATCTCCAAATCTTCGGGAGTCACAGTTTCTGCCACCTATTATATATCTCGCATATTCGGGTTCCCTACTGGGGCCCCAGCCTCCGCGCTTACCTTTATAAATAATCCGGTGTCCCTAAATGGACGTCGGTTTTAGGTACAGATCCTGCTTCTCCACATCTTCGGGAATTGCAGTTCCTGTATCACTTTCCTTAGTCTCGACGTCAAAGTCCTCTTTCGAGGACCCAGCCGCCTCACCTTCGGTTTTAGTTCTCTCGGGGTCCCCTAACACAGAGCCCTCCGGTTTATTGGAACTTTGATCTTCAATAGTTCCCACGATTAGCTAGGGATAACTCAGGTCCGCCCAGACAGAGCCCCGCATGCTTTAGTAAGACTATATACTCTGGGAGGTCGTCGGGTATCTCAGAGAGTCCGTTTGCGACACATCTACTCATGTGCCATGCACCCCATTGGCATGGATCGCATAACACCTTAGGGTTGGGGAGTTGGTTCGCGGTCTCCTGTTCATTATTCAGAGACAGGCCTGATTCAGCGTGTCAGCAATCAACCGACGCCGCTGATCAGGTGCCGACTATCCACCACCTGTCGACGCGTCCGGGGCCCGCTCAAGGTCTAGCGTTAGGGGCTTATGGGCTGTTAGTCCACTCCAAAGCCCCCCACCCGCTGCAGAGGAGTGATGGAGCACAACCACGGCCTTATGTGCCAGGAACTGCTACACAGTAATGGCGGTATGCAGGCATGCATTATTGTGCAGCAGACACCAAGATCCATTTTCAGTGCACTGGGGACACACGTCTGATCCTCTTCAGGAGACGACGCAAAACGTTCATGTAGATGGTCACATTTAATGCCATGCCTTCTGGTAGATATTCTTTGTGAATTATCCCTCCAGCATCAAAAGATGTAATCAGCATTTTCTTGATGTGCGACTTCTAGCACCTGACTGTTTTGGATTTTGGTGACCCTTTGCGATGCCCCTCCATGTTTTTCCTCTTGGATTTTCGGTTGTACTTTAGGCGCTGCGATTCATTGCCCATAATGATCCTTTCAGAAAAGTTGGGGTCACTATCCACAATGTGGACAGTTTCTGCATGTCTCCATCCTGTCTTGTTTCTGATGAGTCAAGTTGTAAGGCACTAACCCCATACACAGTTTATGCTTATCCAACTTTTCGGTTACTATTGAGTAAGTACTTCCATATTACATTCCTGTGGCCTCTACCACCAGTTGACGATCTTCAGACAAGAGTTGGCAAATTTTTTCAATGGTTTTATTAGTACTAGTCGTCATGGGCCTACCTGGTCGTTGCATGTCTTTCACGCTGTCCCAACCTTCACGGAAGTGCTTGTACTACTCGTACACACACTTTCTCGATAAAACACTTTCCAAAAACCTGTTGCAGCATGTCATTACATTCCTTTGGAATTTTCTTAGGTTTGAAGTAGAATTTCATATCCGTACGTTGCTCCATTTCACCCTTAATAACACCGCTGCACTACACCTTACTTCCACAATGCGTACACACAAACTGCACACTTAAACAAGCACATGGTTTCGCAAATGACAATCATTGACTAACCTCAGGTCTCCCCGAACTGAACGTCAACCAGTAGGACAATCCACATTGCACTCCAGTTTATTCACTGTATTTATTGATCACAGGTTGTATACAAGTTACAGGATGGTAAAAATGTGTGGGTGGGGTCATCTGAGTGAAGTTTTTTTAACTGCTGGTGCGATTTAATGGGAAACAGTGGAGAGAGAGAGAGAGAGAGAGAGAGAGAGAGAGAACTGCTGAGTGCAGTGAACCTAGCACTGTAGTTGTGTACAGGTCATTCCGAAGTAAGTTTCTGCCCATAAAAATGAATTCTCTTAATGTAGTTTATGCGTTATATAATCACTTTAAAGAAAAGAATTTGCTGTTCTCCGTTTTAACCAAAGAAGGCGAGAGAATATTTTCAATATTTAGCAGATACATTAAAGTCTAATTCAGAAATATACGCAGACTTTTAGATATTAATGAATACGAACCAGCATCCAAAACAAATGTTAATGCCCGATGAATACAAATCTCCATCAGAAGAATCTACTTCAGCTTCATCAAAACAGGAATCAACATCAGAAGGTCCACAGTGCCCGGAAAAACATAGAGTGGAATGGACATCGGAAGAAGAAGAAATATTATTAACACTTGGTTAAGTGCAAAGAAGCGGAAGCCAAAGCAAACATTTCCTCACTTATCGTGGAACTCCATGAAAAACGCATATCCTCAATTACAGCACAATTTGCAGTTTTGCCATTTTAAGAAATATATTGCAAAAGTGGATTTAGTAGGCAAGTCGTCTTCTAGTTTAACAGTCACGTTTAAATATAAGCAGTTGTACGAGTTGGTGTTTGTAAAATTTATGGAAGCTCACGTAAACAACTTAATAGTGCACAATATGAGCTTACAAAAGTGGGCCCATCACTTGATTTACCTTTGTCAGCAAGTGCAACATGGGTGTGAAATTCCAACCAACATTTTCACATATGATCACAAAAAATTACGCAGTTTGGCACAAGAAAAGAAGATGATGATGAAACTACTAACAGTATACTGCATTCCCAGAGAGAATTGTATAATGCAGATCAATGTGGCATCAGTAAAGAAATGCATTCTGGGAGAACAACTGATCACCATGGTAAGAAGATAGTATGTGGTGTTACACAATCACAAATCGCACAGACACATTCCTTCACAATCATGCCAATTGCATTATGCATGGGATGTCTCCTTCCCTGTTTATCATCAGTGTCATTAAGTCAAGCTGTCAAGCAGGGTATGTGTAAAGCCCCTAATTTAATTGCGCAGTGGTCAAAATCTGGAAAAATGACAAAAGACTTTTTCCATATAGTTATGGCATTGAGATTTTTACGCCACACTGGCCCATTGAATTGTTTACTGTTGGATTACTGGGTGCCTCACAAAGGTAATTTAATACATGAAGAACTTTCATTAAGTAACTATGAACCTGAAAAGTTAAAAGTGCAAACCACTCTGGCAAAAACAACTTCTGAATTACATACGTTACGATGCATTTTTTTCCAACTGTTCAAAACAATGGAACAACATATATGTGATTTCATTGTGTTAAATAATGTTGATGTGAACTTGAAACAGCATAACAATATTCTCAAATGCATCTTTGATCTACAATCAAAAAAGTTAACTGCGCTTCCGTTGGTCATATAGACATGGGTGGAAATTAGCAGGTCTGATTAGCACGAATGAAACTTGAAAACAGCAGAGACTTCCTTACGGAGGACAATAATAATTGTGATCAGCTTTCTTTACTAAATGTAACTGGTGCAAGAAGCTTAATGTGTTTCAATTTTTTTTCTTAATTTACATTATCATTTACAGGAGATTGAATATGTTGAAGGAGATTAAACAGGACTGCCACTTACTGTGAGTACATAATTGTATAATCAGTACATACTAATACCTATAGTGTTTAAATGTTTGCTTTCAATATTTTATCCCTCATGCAATTACAATACAACTACAGGTTAGTATTTAATTATCTTTAAAACAAGTATAAATGAATTACAAGTTTTGAGATTACTGCATTATTATTTAAAGGGAATTAATACGTAGTTTAACAGGCGCACAATGTTCACAAGGTTTACTGACAGTCAGTGCTGTCTCTTGCCCGTTTCCTATTATGTCACGCCAGCAGTTCAAGAGAAGTTCTCTCCAATTGGACATTGACCCCACCCGCACATCTTTACCACCTTATAACTCGTATATACCAGGTGAGCCAGCTGCCTCTATTTATTTTTTAATTTATGCAACATACTAAGCGGCATATGTGACTTATGCCTTTCTTGAATGCTTTCTAATGGCTGATTTGCATAACACTTTATAGAGGAGGAATAAATAACTCAATACATAAGTGTTTTACGGGACAGAATGCAATCGCCATTTATATCGATGCCAAAAACATCCCATGCTGACACTGGGAGCTGCAGTAGCACTTTTAGCTGATTCTACAAACTTCTATTCTTTAGCATACATTCATACACACCTTTGAAAATTCCCCTGAAGGAACAACTTATCACATGCATCGGTTGACAAAACTATCTGAAAACAAAATGGCAGATCTAGGCAGTGCGATCAATTGGATTTAAGCCTTCAGCCAACAAAGGTTCGTAGTACAGCCTTGCCAAAAAAATGCTAGGTATCAGGTAAATAATATTGCTTCTATCACAAACTAGGGCATATTTCAGTTCATACAGCAATTGAAATGGCTGATGCAGATTGTTTGTTTGAGTTAAAACTATCAAAATGAGCTCCAAATGCTGTATGAAGCTGCAAAAAGCATCTAAAGATTCGAGGTGGGGTCTGAGTTCTGCAATGATTTATTCGTATAGGAACCCCACCTTGCAAGGAAGCATTGGCCGAATGGTATTATCATCGTTGCTTTACAACTGTGCCGCTTCAGTTCGGGTTCAAATCCTTCGTGTTAAGTTCAAACTTTTCATTACCTTTTGTTTTATCTCTTTGGGCCTATAATTTGATATTATGATACAACGAACAGTTTTATAACATTATAAGTGTGTACAAAACAGAATAATCGCCATGTTTTTTACTGACAGGTGGATAATTTATACTTCGTAGTAGGTATGTTATTGTGCTCGGTATTATTCTTGACCAACCAAGTGTAAAACACTTCACGCATGCAAAGTGGCTTTAGCTATTTGCGCCTGCGCCAATGTTTGGCTGAATAAACTCTCCATTATCTACTGAGTATTTGAAACCTTTCTACGAGACACGGCTGCTGTCATGATGTATACAAAACGAGGGGTATGTTGACTGCTGTTAATCTATGGAGAAACAGCGTGTAAGGCACTGTCAGCAAAGCGCCTGTATGAAGAACGGTTTCCAGAAAGAAGGACACCTACTGCAGACACTTTTCAAATGGTTGAAAGAGACCTTCGTGAAACAGGATGATTTGGAAGAGCACCACCTGCTCGCGATACTCCAGTGTCCTCTTGAAGCAATGAAGAAGCTGTGCGAAACGCAATAGAAAACAATCCACATACCAGTTCAAGAGCCATAACACAATATCTGTATATAAGTCTAATTCGGTCACCAGTGATGCGCATATTGTACCGTAATAAATACCATCCGTACCATCTACAACTACACCAGGCTCTCCACGGATGCGACTTTCAAGCGCGAGTGATATATGCACAATGGCTACAGCAGCGAGCGCAAATGGATGCACAATTTTTAGGAAATCTTCTCTTCAGTGATGAAGCCACATCCCACAATAACGGAACTGGTAACCACCATAGTACGCATTACTGGAGTATAGGCAATCCTCACGGGATGAGAGAAGGTACGGTGGAGCACCAATGTCTGGTGCGGAACATTAGGCGACCAGCTAATTGGACCGCACTTTTTTTAAGGCAGCCTCATAGGACCACGGTACCTTGCATTTCTACAAGAAGAATTGCCATTGCTACTAGAAGATGTGCCACTAGTGAAAAGGACAGGAATATGGATCCAGCAGGATGGAGCTCCACTACACTGGTCACTGATTGTAAGGAATCACTTACATAGAACATGTCTGTAAAATATATTCGCCGAGGGGCCCAATCGCATGGCCCTCTAGATCACCTGATCTCGCTCCACTGGATTTCTTTCTGTGGGGTCATTTAAGGGAACGGGTCTACACTCAAGAACCACAAAGCCCAAATCATCTACGGGCACTCATACGTGAAGAATGCAGGCAGATTATGCCGGGCATGTTACAGCATGCAAGAAGGTCTCTCCGGCAACGTACCCAAATGTGATTGATGAAAGGTGTCATTTTGAACATTTACTTCGTTGATGAAATTTACGCTCTTTAACAATTTATCATTCTGTTTACCCGTGAACTTAGCACGTTTACAACTTATTTGTCGGTAGAAGAAGTAAAACAAGATTTAAACATAAAAGAAAAACTGTTAGATTTAATAGAGTCGACATGCGCACAAAAGAGTGAAAGGTAACTACGTAACACGATTTACGACACCAGATACGGTACATGTTATTAGGGTAAAAATGACCCACAATTATTATCTGATTGTAATTCTTGTGTCTGGTTCACAGGAGAGCCAATAACAAAAATAAATAAATTATTATACTATAATGCAGAAAATAGACACAAGGAGAAAGAAAAAAATAACCAAAACAATTTGATGTAAGTATTTGATTCGAACTTCCGAAGCTAACCCACCCGGCTAGAAGCCACGTATTCTGTCCCGCTCTTTGGGAAAATATTCCTTTACCTCCTTGCAACCGTTATACTCATGAAGAGCCGTCTTTTTTTAAAGCCTTTCGCAGCTCCTTGGTTCCCATTCAGATCTTTAATTATTGATAGTGGTTGCGTATAGTACCGAATAGAAGGGCAGAGCTACAATAACAGTTTGTTTGCTAAAAGGGTCGATGATTTCATATTAGACTATAAACTGTGGGTTACATAGATAGGAATACCTAGGGGCAGCTCACTCGTCTGGAATATATACCGCGTGAGTCTTCTCATCCTGCGGGTTTGTAACTAGGCAACCCTGGATTTTACAGATGGTGTGAAATGCATTTGCGGACACCGCATTCACCAGTCCGCTGGTTAGGGCTACGGTGGTGTTCGTTAACCTGCTTTAGTAGCGCAATGGTTAAAATGCTGGAAAGTCATGGTGAAGGTCGGAAGTTCAAATCACGTCTGCAAATAAATGAGTTTTTTTATTCATTTCTGTTCATGTTTCAAAAAACCTAGCAAATCATGATTTCTTTCCGAATGCACTAGAAAGTGGATTTGCCTATAATTACGAAGTTCCAGCGTTCGTGATCACTGTGGAACAATGTTTTCGAATAGAGAGTATCTGGAAATGCTGTTAGTATACGGGGAAGCGCAGCAGAATGTAACGGAGGCACGTCGTTTATACCAACAGAGGTTTCCACAGAGAACACTTCCTACAGATCACACGTTTTTGCTATTTGTGAACCGCCTTCTGGAATCCGGAACAGTGCACAAGACACTGCATCCACGAATAGATCACCCTGTCTGTGACCAAGCAACGACGAATCGTGTGACTGACTATGTCATTTAGCATTCGCATTGTACTACGAGGGAAATTCACAGGCATTTCAATATTAGCCAATCTTCCGCTTGGAGAATAATACATCATGCAAAGTTTCACCCTTATCATCTTAAACTACACCAGGAGCTACTGCAGCCGGACCATGGACGGAGAGTAGCGTTCGCTTGGTGGATCATACGACAAACTGAACTAGATCCACATTTTTTTATAATTGTGTTATTTGCAGACGAAGTAGGGTTCCACAACACAGGCCATGTAAATCGCCACAACATGCATTACTGGAGCACTGTAAACCCACATTGGATGCGAGAGACGGCCTTACAAGTCCGATGGGGTTTCAACGTTTGGGCTGGTATATTCGGTGATCATCTAATAGGCCTGTATTTTTTATAATGGCTAACTCACTGGGAATCGCTATATCCACTTCCTACAACATCAACTGCCTACTCTACTGGATGAAGTGCCATTGCAGAACCGATTAACTATGTGGTATCAACATGATGGGGCACCAGCTAATTTGGCCCGTCGTGTAATGGCTTATCTCAATGCCACCTACCCTGAGCGATGGATTAGATGACATGGACCAATAGGGTGGCCAGCACGCTCACCAGATCTAACTCCATTATATTTCTTCTTATGAGGTTATGTTAAAGATACCATGTACCAGGAGCGGCCAATGACCCCTCAACAGCTCAGGAAATGCATCATCTTAGCTTGCTGTGACATCACACCGACCATGTTGCGCCGGGTTATGCTGGCGATGATGTTTAGATTGAGATCTTGCATCCACCAGCATGGTGGCCAGTTTGAACACCTATTACAACCACATGGAGGAAACAGGTAAATTGTAAAGGTTTATCTGTTTGATGGTCCGGCATGATGTCATAGTCGCTTTTAAATGCACTTCTTTGGGAACCAGAGAGGTTTACAAAACTCATAATATGGGCTTGCATACGTTATCTGGTTTGTATGTACATACTGCATTTTGAAAATTTTCAGAACAATTTATTGTTGTTCTGTTGTATGAAAGAATAGCTTTAAATAGTAAAATATTATTTAATGATGCCTTATGATTTTAAGCTATAATTACAATGTTATATGTATATATTTATGATATTCATTAAAGCATACTGTAACAAGTAACAATTTGTTTTTATGAGATTCACATAATTAAACTAATTAAGTGAAACGACACTTCCATGCCAAACTATCAGTTCTCGTTAAATTTACTAAACACAAAAAGTACCTTCAAGTGGTAGTATTTGAAACTGTGACCTTTACCACTAAGGCTAATGTGCACACTGTTGCGCTACGAGTGCAAGTCATTCCACGCACAGTGGTGCAAAGCGTCATTTCAGCTGAAATTAATATGACGCGATGCAGTGGTCAGTGTTTATGGCATAGCCTGTACAACGCTGGCACTGTATAACTTCTCAATCCACAGGCTGAGAAAACTTACCCGATGTATATATGCATGATAGAATGTAATCCAGAGTTTTACATATTTCAGTGTGCTCTTTGGAATGGTGTATAAATCGGTTTCAAGTTTTCTTAACATTGATTGGTGTTCCCTTGTTAGAATGGATGGCCAGATAGCTTCAGCACCCATCCATTTAATGCAGACACCACAGCTCCCAGTAAACTGCTGGATGTAAGAATTGTGGTTACTGCTTTCGAGAGGTTCATGAAATGTGTTTCTTCTGTAACACACTGAAAGGTTTCCACTCAAGACTTGTACTCTCATATCCCATTCCTTCCTGATATTCCTGGATATGCCTGCTCTAGGCTAGTTCAATGTAGTGTGTAAAGTACTGGATATTATTGCATTACATTTCATATTGTGTAACATAGAAAGGGAAAAATGATACTATTTTTATACACTAAAAATAATACTGGGGTTGAACTCTGTTCCTGACAATCCACTCATAATATTACTTGGTATAAGTGACATTAACAAAATTCAGGTCCTACATATGCAGTTTGAAAACAGGTAGAGAGTTGCAACTTTCAGCTTTGAAACTACCTCATGCAGCTGTGTAAAATTTAATTCTCCAAAATAACATATCATGTGATTAAATTAAATTGAGTTTTATTTATGGACGTTCTTTAACTACTATGGTCCTTAGTGTCCCATTGTATATTGGGCGTGAAAGACCAGTAATTTTGCTCAGAGGCCTCTTTATCAGGCTTAAGGTTCTTTTACATGCTGTAAATCTATGACACAGGACCATCGGCTTTACTTCCCTTCCAAAGGAAGCCATGTTAAGGATTTTTACGCCTGAAAAAAATCCATTGCTCTCCGTCGGGTTTGAACCCATGACCTTTGGAACTAGAGGCTAGCATGGTAATCACTACACCACGGAGGATGACAATATACCATGTGATGCACAAATATATCAGTAATAAGATATAAAAAATACTAAAATGTGCAAAAATGTGATGCACAGATATATCCATAATAGGATATAAAAAAAAACTAAAATCTGCAAAATACTGTCAACATGGCAATTTGATTTGCTTGCTCTAGTTTTTCAACTCATATACAATATCACTGGAAATAAACCAGAAATTTTAAGCTCAAGTAATATGGTTTATATTGCGTGTTTATTTATTTTTGGACCTTCATGGGCAAGGGTTTAAAGTAGGAAGGTCATGATTAGGAGAGCAAGTTCCATAGGGCTGGGTATAATGCAGAAGTGCTAACAGTGCTACTATAAAAAACTTTTAATGGTGTTGTTGGACTTTTGATTGAGTTACTGCATTTGCAAATGTGTTAATTACACATTGTCACCACTAGATTGTGCAATTCAGCCATAGCAGTGCTTAACATGAAAATGATAGAACTGAAAAGTTTGAAGAGAGAAATGTTTATGAATCTGTTGGTGCCTCCTTTATTATGAACATATTTTTTAACACAGCAGTGCATACAACCAAAGAAATCTAAATAATAACTAAAAACATTAATGCGTAACGAGCCTCATGTGAAAGGAAGAATATGATGTAAGTTACCTCAGTTGAGCATCATGTTTATAAAGCAGTGTGTATAGTTCTTGTAGTACATAGATGAAAAGACCGAACACCTTTGAAAACCACTCTTTCAGCAACAGGCTTATGTACTAACTATAGAAAACAATTTTGGTTTCCTGTTCCTACTTTGCATCGTGCATCTTACTAGGAATGATTCCTATGAGCGCCAAAAGCCATTTCCTGGTGGTGAGGAAATTCTATCATCTTCACTTTCAGATTTCAATTTATTAGGATCTTCAAATGGAAGCATTTTTCATTTCCATCCACATTGTCCAAGCACAGGAGAGTCTTTGCAGCTGCTCACACTCATGTCAATATTTGGCCCTGGAGTATGTTCACTATCTGTATCACTTCTTTACTACTTCATCAGTCTCTGCATTTTCAGTGTCTTCACTGGAACTAAAATCTCTGTCAAAGCTGTTTTCATCTACTTCTCCTTCAAAAAGTATTTTCATAAGCTTTTCTCCAAAATTTGGGTCATCTTCACACAGAATACTCATCTAAAACAATGTCAAGTAATAATTCAATTGCTTCCCCTATGACATATTGTGCACATTATATTATCACATATACTTATTGAACTAATATTCTTGCTGGAAATAGTTCATGTTGTACTTCCCTTTGTAAATCTGGATATGAACACACAAATCTTTATAAAATTTATGACTTAACACTCAATAATACTGAATTAATCTGAGTTTCAACAGTGCATCCTCACTGACCAACCTCTGAAAACTAGGAAGCTACTGAGAAGTATAGCATTGTGGCGGGAAAAACATAATCAGTAAAGCAAAATTGCCAATTATACGTCGTCAAAATTATGAGGCTTTGTGATCTAGGGTTAAGGAAGTGTCTATCCATGAATGCTCCTCTCTAAAGAGGAAAGGCGGCAAAACATGTTTATCTGACCTTCCTGAAGCTGTTTGTTCTTACACCTCTTAGCAGAACGAAAAATGATATAGCATTTACAATAATGTTTCCTTTCCATGCATTCAAATATTAATGTATTAATTATATCATAACTTATTAATCTTTAAAGCAGATGTTTATTGATAGGTTACAATAGAGTAAATTTTTAAATGATATACTTGAATACTTTCCCTTGTCAAATAAAAATATTTTAAGATACCCCTACTTGATTACAAAAAGTTAACAGATTTAGCTTAAGCAATGGCTTAGCTATCATATCAGCAATTTGATAAGCAGTACTGATCTGTTGAACAGTCATTTCATTTTCTAACTCTTTTTCTTAATGTAAAAATCACTATCATTGGTAGATATTTCTATCTTGACAACTTCCAAAATTTCCAGGACTATAGCAATCTTAAAACCATGGTTTATATTGACATTTGAAAACTGTGCCTTTGGGAACTTAACCTGCAGTACACCAAAACTATAATTTCACTTCAATCCAGCTGTCTTTTGTGAGATTTTCCAGACTTTGGGATAAAACACTATGCTGTATGCTAAGTCTGGCCTTGTGCCTAACATTAAAGATACTAAAGCACCGACTGCTTTTCTGAAGGATATAGACTGGCCACTTTCTTCATTTTCTTCCTTTCTCTGAGTCAAATCTTGCTTAAGCATGGAAGCCAACACTCTGCAGCTCTCCATTCCAAACCTGTTAAGTATCTTTATGCTCTCACCAATTCGCTGAATCTCAATCCCAAGAAAGAAATTTACTGGTTTGGCTGTGATCTTGAATCTTGGTTGCAGCTGCCTGATCAATGTTTCAGATTCCTTTAGGTCATTTGATGGCATCAGTACACCATCTATATTTAAACCACAGTTAGCTTCCTACTGCCTATGTTTCTTATAAATAAGCATGGAACTGCATCACTTTTTCTGAAATCTGATTTTGACAAAAATTCTCCAAACATTGATTCATTTCAGCAACATGAAGTATGTTTTAGTCTATTAGGGACTATATTGTACCCCTTGGGCTGCTGCTTGTTACAAATGGATGCTTAAGTTCTCTGTTTAAAAATGCTGAGCAGACATCAAACTGGGTGAGGGAATGAGGTACATCTTCCGATTTCTTGCAGTAAGTACTCAGAACTGATCAAACAGTTCCCGGTTTTGTCACAGTGCTAAATGTCTGGTCATAATTGATTCCATATCACTAAAAGCATCCTTTCACAATAAGTCTAGCTTTATATTCGTCTGATTGAGCCATCAGAATTTGCCTTTATTTTGAATATCCACTTCCAAGGAATGGCTCTAGCTCCTCCTGGTAATTCTTCTATGTCCATGTCTCATTAAGATAAGATCTTTATTCATCTTTAAGCCATTTTACAGGCAATTGATTTATCAACCTTAACTAATACAGTACATTAGAAATGACTTCAATTACTAGCACAATCTACTGAGTGCTTTGTTTTACAACTTCAAAGTAATCTTCAGCTGAATACAGAACCTTGTGTTTTAACCATTTATCTTAGAAAGATTTAAATTTATTTATTGGAAGTGCGTATCTCTTATAGTATATTGCTCAAAAGTTTCTTTGATAAAAGTCAAAATAGTAAATATACTAATCCCAGCACTGTCATGACTCTTATTCATTCATTTAAAATGTTCTTTACAGGATTCTATTGTAGGTAGTCTTAATGTGCTTCTGAGTGCCTTTTTTGTCATTTGAAAGGTACTTGCTTCTACAAAGTTTCCGCAAAAAAGAATACCATATGTTAAACATGAATGAAAAAATGCATAATATGAGTGTATAAGCCAAGTCTCACTTATGTTGTTCCTCAGTTTATGTGGTGGAAATGTAGCCATGCTAGATTATTACATATATGATTTATATGATGGTCCCAGTTTAGTTTTTGATTAATATAAATACCTAGTAATTTAATTGACCTATTGTCTTGGTTTTTAACATTTAAATCAAATAGGATTTGTTTGGGTTTATGCTTATTAATATGTAATGAATTTACTATAAAGCACATTTCAGCCATTTTCATCACCTGTTCATTTGTGTTTACAACTACATCTTTACTCTTGTCGGAAGTCATTAGTATTGTGTCATAAGCATATGTTGTTTTACATGGGATATACTTTGAAAAGTCATTTATGTAAATTATGAATAGGAATGGACCCAGAACTGAGCCTTATGGAATCCACAATATAATAGACGTGAATTTAGATCTTTCATGATTAACGACTACTGCTTGATATCTATTACTAAAGTAGGTGTTTATTAGATTTATCACAATGTTTATTAATCTACATTGTTTTAATTTTAGTATCAATGTTTTGTGTGATATAGTGTCTAACACTTTTTTAAGATCTATCATTGTGGCACTACAAATGTATTTATTTTCAAAGCATTCATGAATATAGCTCATTATTTTTTCAACAGCTTTTAATGTGGAAAGTTTGGGCTTAAAGCCAAATTGTGAGTTACTGAGTATATTATTATTTTCAAAATATTTGGAGAGCTGTTTATGGATGCAGTATTCAATAACTTTTGAGAACACTGGTATTAATGAAAGTGGTCTATAGTTATCTAGATCATGATTGTCTCCTTTCTTCTATAGTAGAGTTTCTGTTGTTACTTTTAAACAGACCAGAAAAATACCTTGTTGTAAGATAGATTTTGTAAGTACTGTTAGTGGAAAAATAAATTCAACTAAAAGTTTAATAACATAATTTGAGAAATCATAGTAATCTACTGCTTTAAAATTATTCAGCCGTTTGATTGCTGTGGAAATATTTTTAGGTATATATATGATGAATTAAAATCTCCATTACTTAAAGCACATGTGTTTTGTGATATTTTCTGTGCTTTTTCTTGATCTTCCTGATTAGCGAGTTGTTTATTTTCTACAACCTTGACAAAGTGAGAATTTAATCTATCAGGTGCAACAGGTATCAATGATTCTACTTTTTGAAAATTTATTTCTGTTTTTGGCGCCATGACCAAGTGGTTAGACCGCTCGCCTCCCATCGAGGCAGCCCAGGTTCAATCCCAGGGACCTGCATTTGGGATTTGTGGTGGACGAAGTGGCGTCTGGGCGGGTTTTCTCCAGGTTCTCCAGTTTCCCCCGCCATTCATTCCACCAACTGCTCCATCATCACCTTTCCTTTCATCCATTTCACCAACATTTCGTTTCATCTGCTTCCTTCATCCCATACCAGGCACCGGGCTGATCACCCATCCTGGATACTCTGTCTGATCCATGAGTGTCTGCTCCTCGACGGGCCTCTGACCCCAGGCATCCGCTTGTAAGTCCTGGGGGAGTGTAAGTCCTATATAAGAGGAGGGTAAACAGATAATGAATGAATGAATATTTCTGTTTTTGTGCCACTCCAAAATGCCTTAAATTTGTTTTTTGCATTCTGTATGTAATTATCATTTCCTGCACATTTTGCTAATTTGATTTCTAGTTTGTAGGTATTAATTATTGGTAAACCCACTTATCATTGGAATGTTTCTCTCTCTGATATCTGGCATGATAATAATAATGTTCAAAGTTTGTCTAAGTAGGGAGTATACCAATAATATTATTTTATTTGTTTTTGTATTCCTCATACATTAAGAGACCTTGGACAATTAATGTTATAAATTTCGCTAATTGTGTTTAAAAGCTGGCTAAATGTATGAATAACATCAGGATGTGAATATAGTATATTATCCCAATTAACATGGCTTAATTGCACTTTCAATTTAATTATATTATCATCACTTAGGGAACGGATAAGCTTGTAATTCTAGTTGAAATGGCTTTTGAATTATTTACATGCAGTTTGAGCCAAAGTTCATTGTGATCAGATACACTGAATTCAATGAATCAGTTTGAACTGTTGTTTTATGTGCATTGCTAATTATATTATTGAGGCTTGGATTAAATCTGGTAGGTTTTTCGTTTAAGCACTACAAATTAAGTGATCTCAATAAATCGAGAAATTGTGTGATACATTTTTGCTCCTCTTTGTAATATCTATATTAATGTCTGCAAGAAATGTGTATATATATACGATAATTTTTATTCTTATTTAGCGTTGACATTAATTTTTTAGTTTGCTTATGAAAATTCTTCTTTTGTTGAAGATACTCTATAAAAAGAGAGAATAATTATTTTACTCTCTACCAGCCAAATGGCTGTAGCCTCAAAATTGTCTTCCTCACATAATTAGGTGATATGCTTTACACAATTTTTCAATTTTAAATCCTTTTTTTTTTACCAGGATTGCTGATCCACCATATGCATTTCTTCATCTACAATAAAAGCCTGCTAAGTCGCATTCTGTTGGAATACTTAATTTAATTTTAATACAATCTAACCAATGTTCATTTAGGCATAAAATGAAACAGTTTGTAATATTTAAAAACTGAGTCAACATGTCAATTTTATTTTTGAGAGATTGTATGTTAATATGTATTATTAATAAACTACTACTACTCCTGCTGCTGCTGCCACCGCTGCTGTTACCCAAGTATCCTTACTATCCACAAAATTTAGGTATTTTTATGTTATTTTGAGTTTCATGCAGTATTCAGTGTGTTCAGGTTCTGGTTCAGTGTTGTTTAAATGGGTCCTAATCTGATTTATTAGCTTTTTGAGTCTTTTTTGCTGATTGAATTTAAATATACTGTAGGCCTCTGATGAGAAAATGTTTGCGGAGTGTTTTGCTCTCTGGAAGAGTGAGGAGGGATAGCAGGGCCGTATTTAGAGGGGGGGGGTTTAGGGTTCAACCCCCCCCCCCAAAAAAAAAAAAAACTTCTGACAGCTTTATTTATTTAAATTCATATCAAACCAATATGGGAAAATTTCGTTAGATAAAAGTAGGTCTACTGCTAGTAGCACGTTTACAAGAAAAAGGGAAAGTTAATATTGTCACCTTACATAGGTAAGGTGACCATATATCCTGGTTTTCGAAGCAGTCTCGATGTTTTGTGCTGTAAGGTAGAATATCTTCATTCTGGTGAGATTTTCCTGTTTCCATAATGTCCCCAAGCAATTTTCTTATCTAAGTAACATTTATTTACTATAGAGTAGGTACGTGGTAACTGTGTGGGGTACTGTTAAGTTTAGATCTAGTTATGGAAAACCCTCCCCGAAATTTTTTTCTGGGTACGGGCATGAGGGATAGTACCTCGTGGCAGCTCAAGATGATGTCATAAATAGATCTACTATCTACATTAAAAGCATCGCACAATGCTAGCATCCCAGTGTGTTTCACTTGGAGCAGTATGTGTTTTCTAGTGATTTATAAAGTTATTTACAATGCCCAGTAAGAATGGAAGAACTCTACACAGTAGCCCAAGAAATAGTTGCTAATGTTGTTAAAGTCTATAATAAGGAAAGCAGACAAAAGCAACTGGTCATTCAGCATTCTAGTAGAAGAACGTATGTTTTCTAAGAGGCCGTAAGTCTTGTTGATATGTTGAAAGTATAACTGTAATCTTTCTCAGATAGCGGTAGAATTGTTGATGTCAACACATTCCTTATAGACACATTCTGTGAGAGGAACACAGTACTTATACTAGTATATGGGGTTAGTTAATGTTATTTTACCATAGTTTTTTAAACGAAGCCCATGCCTGGTGTACATTTTGTGATGAACAGTGAATGCTTTTACTTATGTAACGCGATCATACTTTGAGCACATTTGTACTAGGATACTATTTGTTTTGTTGACTTTGTCATGCAATGGTGAGCCTTCCCACATATCATACCTTACAGAGAGATCCACCAAGTTTATATTACTTCTAGGTTAAGAGTTGACTAGATGTTCTGTTCTTCTGGGTTTTCCTCTTAGAGTAAATAGTACCAATTCTCCGTAGTAAAACTATTCTTTTCTATCTGATTATATATATTGTTTTGAATTCTGGGGTTTTTTGAATAAATATTGTGTTTATTACTTACAATTCTCCAATTTGTGCATTCCTTATTTGTGGTTAGGTTGGACCATTTTTTGTTTTTCATATTTATGAAAGCCCCATTTCTTTCTTTCATTTCCTTGAGTTCTTTCAATTATCTTTTTAATCAGTCATTTTCTTTTGATAGTTTCTTAATAATGATTTCACCATCTTTCATACTATAAGTGGTGTTCATTATTTGCTTACCGCCATTTACCACAGATCACATTCCAATGTTTCATGTAGGATTTTGTTTTCATTTATGTTGAAACCTTTAAAAAATGATACCACTTGTCACATGAATCACATAGTATTCCATTAGTAACTGTATGATTACATTTCCCACATTTTAGATCACTTGAAACTTTAGAAAATCAGGACGATGATGAATTCACTTCCATCTGACTCTTACTGGACATGTCTTCGTAGGACTCAGGTTCTTCAACATCTGCAACAAAAGCTTCAGCTAGCATAAATAATCTTCAAAATATTTAGGCATCCTCAGATGGGTTCTGCTTCTCAGTTTTCTTTTTTGTGCATTTGAGTTTTCTTTGAGGCATTCATCTCTGAACATTTCTACTTCCTCAGATGAATTTCCTGGTTTCCCCCCTTCCAAAAGGTTTTGCAGTCCACCTTCTTGCTGTTTTTCAATGGAAACCTGAGGGATTTTTTTTCTTGCTTTTCTTCTTCTGAATGATTCTGAATTCTAAACTGAAACCTTCTTTCACAGTTTATAGCCCTTTCATTGAATGTAACATAACATGAGCAGATAACACTATTTATTACTTTGATCCAAATGTAATATTTTTCATCTACTCTATATCCAACCAAATAAACTTTTGAAGACCTATCTATTTTCCTCCTCTTTTGTTTTGGAATATGGGAATAGGAGAGAGATCCAGTGATTTGTATGTGCCCGACTCTTGGCTTCCTTCCCATTCATAGCTCACACTTCCATGTTCTTTTGAGCATGTAGACTCAAGTGTGGAAAAGTTCAGCCCAGATTGCAAATGGAAACTCTACTTCAGGGTTAGAATTCCTTGAGGTTCTTGCCAATTCTCTATTGTCTTATTTCCTTTTTGCTTCCACCAGGTTGTTCTGGATCGAATGATGCTGTCAGCCTCTGAATTATTCAGTTCTTTTATAAGAGTGCCCAGCACTCCTGTTATTAAATTAACCTCCATTCAAAATTTCCTTGACATGTCCTAAAGTCTTTGCATAAGCCAATAAATTCTGTAGAGCCTCAACAACTTCAGATTTCTGTTGAAGGAAAAATGCATAGCAGAATTTTATGAATTGATCTTTGAAGACTACAAAATATATAGGATATGTTAGATGGTCCACTCACATGTGTTGAAATGAGCTCTCCAGGTTTGATACTCTTAGTTCTAGAACCAAAACTTAATTTGTGTGACTTTCCAACTATACATGTTTCACATGGCTGATCATAATTGCTTGCTTTGCTGTTTATTTGGTGGGTTAGTGGAGATTTCTCATGTCTCTGTCTTAAGCCCATGATTAGCTGAAGAAGTCAGGAATTTGATGTAACCCTGATTCCTGTGGAGTTAGGACTCTCATAGCTGCCTTGAAAAGCCCCTTTCCTTTAATGTATATGGCATGAAGGACACAGACTCTATTGATTTTTAATCAACACTCAGTTGCAGTTAATTCAAAACAGCTCTTAGAAAGTCGAACCTCGGCAGAAAGAACTGAAAACAAGTTCTTGCAGATCTCTGAAACTTAGGAAACATCATGTAAGCATTTAAATTGTTCTTGGCCATTCACAAATGTGACTATTTTAAGAGTTCCTTTCCCTAGTGCTGGAAGAATCCTTCTATTTGTCACTGTAATGTCGTGTGGAGTCTTGAAACTTTGAAACACAAGAAAGCTTCTACTGTCTTTAGTAGTGCTCCCAGATTTTAAAAACAATAAGAGAGGACTGTTTAAAATGTTTAGCAAAGGTACTACTCACCCTTTAAATGACACTTCCAGTCATTCAACTACTAGAAGGCAAAGATGCCACCTCTCCTGGGTTTTGTGAACTGTATTCTGGCATCCAGTATGAGAGACAAAAATGTATGATTTTTCCAAAGGAAGTAACAAAAACCACCACATACATAGTTACTGAAATTATGTTTTACTGCAATTACAGCTTTCAGTGTGTCAGTGTCCATGCAGTTTTGATTTTGTCCAAACTGCATTCACAAGGGAGAATATGCTGTTTTCCAGTGGAATTGGTTTCCCAGTATACAAAATGAAAATTCTAACAGCTTGTTAAGGTTTTCAAGTGATATGCCTTGTTTAAAATACAGAAACACTTCCTGCCAGCACTTTATAGGAGATAATTTATTTCTTTCCCATAATACTTTTTCACTGTCCACACAATGCATAACATACCCTTTTTCTTTAAATACATATTTGCATTAAATTTCTGGTCTATAATAAGCTTGAAGGAGTTCAATACATCTTCCCATTTATAAGGTGCCTTTAGAGATGTCCATGTCGAGCAAGTTGACTCATCAACTGAATAACTCCGTACCTTTATATACTGTATACATGTATCATAGAAATCATGGGTCATAGACATAAAACTTAGCTTACAACTGCCATCTGTTTTCATGATAACATATTTTATTTTATAATCTACATCTGAAATACTATCCTGTTTCAAGTTATTTTATTGAAGAGTTAAACAATTCAAGCTGGTTATACATGAATATAAGAAAGAGCAATGAATTTTCAGATCCAGAACATTTTTAGCATCAGGCATTTTACACTGATACAATACAATTTTAAAATGGGATATACATCAATTCTCTTTACAGCAAGCATTAATGAAAGTCACATGGTTTATAATGTGTCCCAATGTGTTTTTATATTCCACTGCTACAAAATTGCAAAATTATCCAAGTGTTCAAACATACTCTGTATAAATGTGAAAATGTTGAAAAATTTTGCCCACAATACATTGGGTGTTCACTGGTAGTCAGCAGCTATTTTTATAGCATAATGTCGTACATATGCTACATAACCCACAATTACTTCCTCTTTGCCCATAAGTCTGTGGTACATGTTGTCAGTCACTTTCGTTTCTGATCCCCCAAAGCTAGTGTTGGTATTATTTGTTGAAAATGGCACATTTTATGATTTAATTGGCATTATAAAGTACCTACATTATGTGATATGTTAGCATATCAAGATGAGAACCCATCAAGTTTGAGAAAGTAATTATTTTTGGAAAGGTAGAATCAGATGACTGAAAAATTCAATGCCATAGCCGGGATTTGAACCATGGATCTCCCGGTCTACATCCGGTTGCTCTAGCCACTGAGCTACCATGGCAACATGCCGACACAACATTAAATTCTCCAACTGATTTGCATTTTTCCGGTAAACCACACGGAGATCTCAAATTGTATTGAGATGTCTTACCCCAGTGGTGACAATTCCATTAATTGACCTAATAGTGGTTGAAACTATAAAGCCCGAGACTTAAGTACTTACAAAGAATGTAAGTCGCGATTGGGGTAAGACATCTGAATACAATCTGAGATCTCCTTGTGGTTTACCGGGAAAAATGCAAATCAGTTGGAGAATTTAATGTTGTGTCGGCATGTTGCCATGGTAGCTCAGTGGCTAGAGCAACCGGACGGAGACCGGGGGATCTGTGGTTCAAATCTAGCTATAGCATTGAATTTTTCAGTCATCTGATTCTACCTTTTGAACCCTGTCCAACACACGGCTTATGTGAAAGAACAATTAATTCCAATAATTATTTTTATTTTACTCTCCTCGAATGGAATAAAATAGCAAACCTATACAGGAAGTACTTTCATATGCTTGTAATTATATGAGTATCATTACTGATATGTATGTAGCTGCAGGTTCCTCTTTCATTTGAGTGTATGCTAATGGAGCAAGAACATTTAAAATTATTGCTTTCACATTAGGTTAGCACAAGTAAATTTAGGTTGAAATAACTTATATATAACTGAAGATGTACAGTCCATTGACTTGAAACTCTTATTGTGAACGACTGTGTGAAAAGTGAACGTCCCTTCTTTAGCTGCCAGCACCATTTCACTGTCACCCATACACTTATTGGGAAAATACACATTAATTGATTTGCTTGCCACTTTCACAAAATCTGTTTCTTTAGTTTCTTAGTTTTAATATTTTACCGCCATGGTCAACTGAAAATGTATACTTGCAAATAACACAAAACCCTTTATCCATGTTATTTTCAATGGTAGTATGAATGAATGAATAATCTTTATTTGTACATCTTTTATACACAATCCCTTTTTGCAATATTCCACTTGTAAACTTAACCTATGTACAAATTTTCTTACTAGCTATGTTCTGCCTATACTGTTCATTTTGCCTGGCACCCTGGCCTTATGGCTCAGCTGAGCAGTCCTTGCTACCCTTAATCACCTATGATCCATCCTCTCCCTCTTTTGTTTGCCCTTCTACCTTTCTTATCTCTCTTACTCTTCTAATCCATTTCTCGTTTACTTTCTTTAAGAACTCCCCCATATTTTTGTTTTTCCTTTCTTCTTTTCTTGTCAACATTTTAATTGCTACTATTTTCCCATTTTTCCTCCCATATTTTTTGTCTCCATTCTGCTAATTCTTTGCATTCTGTCATATAATGCTCTGTGCTTGCGCTGCCTTTGCATAGTTCACAAATTCCACTTTTTCTGCCTCTTAGCCCTCTCAGGTACATTGATCCTGTTCTCATCCATGCAAATGCTTCTTTTTTTGCCCTATTACAATAATCCACATACCCTTCTCGCATTTCCTTTTTACTAACCTATAGAACCCTAGTGATTTTTTATTCTCTAAGCTTACCCAAATCTCTTGTCTTTCTATGTCCTCCACTCTGTTTCTTACTGTTATCCAGAAGCTGTTGCTATTTCTTTCTCCTGCTCTCCAAATATCTCCCATTCCTCTGTTCTCCATAATTTTTTCTACCTCTATCCACCAGCTATTTTTATTTTTCATACTCTTTTGTTGTACCTACATATGCTTAAAACTTCCCCTTCATCTTTTTCAGACATCTAAACCAAAATTTTGATATCCTTTCCAGTATCACTCCCTTTCTTCTTGTTCTTTCTAATTCCACTAATACTATTTCCCCCACTGCTGATCTTGGTAACCCCAATAGCTCTTTACAGAATGTTCTGTAGCTCTGGTTTATTTTTCTGCTTAATTCAGATCCCCCCCCCTCGAAATTTCAACTGCATATAGCATTCTTGCTTCTACCAATGCCTCATACATCCTTTCTATCCATTTAGTTGGCATTTCTAATTTGTATTTGCACATTCCTACTCCTGTCATTGCCGCCTTTTCTTCAGCCATAACCTTCCTGCTATGCGCCGCTCATTCACCATTACTGCTCATCCTCACCCCAAATAATCAAACTCCTTGGCAACTTCTAACTTTAAACCCCCCCCCATCTGCCATTTCTCTTCTTTTTTAATTTATTTCCTCTTTTAAATACCATAACTTTTGATTTGTTTATATTTACTTTAATTCCTCATTCTTCACAGAATTCTTGTATTCTGTTGATTGCTTTCTGTAGTCCAATTACCGTTATAGCCCCAACCATAAGATCATCTGCATATAGTAAACCTGGTATCTCTCTATTTGCTATTATGGGACGGTGCATATTTTTTTCTTTCGCTCTATCTGATATATCATTTATGAATATATGTAATAATATAAGGCTCAATTTACACCCTTGTCTTAATCCTATTTTTTGCTCAGTCATTTCTGTAATTCCATTAGTTCCACATCTTATACATAATTTTATATCTTTATAAACCTTCCTAGTTTCTTTTATAAAATTTTTGCTTACCCCTTTCTTTCTTAATTTATAAGCTAATGTTTCTCTATTTATTGTATCAAATGCTTTTTCAAAATCTGCAAAAAAACATGTATATCCTTCCTCTTTTCCTGCTCAGAAACTTATCTATTATAGTCTTTATTATAAATACATTATCTATTGTTTGTTTACCTTTCCTAAATCCTGCTTGGTATTCTGACAGTTTTCATTCCTCTTCCGCCAACTTTCTTAATCTATTGAGCAACATACCTATGTATATTTTCCCTAATATTGATAATAGACTTATTCCCCTATAATTCTCTGGTCTAATTGCTCCTCCCTTCCCTTTGTAGATTTGTACCACCATACTTATTTTCCAACATTCTGGCACGTCATTCTTTTCTTTGATTTTATTTAGTAATTTTGTCATCACTTTTAAACCATTTTGTGTTTCCCCATACATTTTCCAAAATTCCCCTGGTATTCCACATATTCCTACTGCCTTGCCTTTTTTATATTCCTTATTTGCTGGTAAACTTCCAGCTACATAATTTTACCATCTAATTTTCCATTAAATATTCCTCCTTGTCCTACCCCTTTTGGATCTAACTTGACTCTCTTCCCTTCTCCAATTAGCCTTCTAAAATATCCTATCCATTCACTCAATGTAATTTCCTTTCCCTCCCCTTTTTCTTGTTCGTCATCCTCACTACTTCCCATAGTTTTTTACTATCCTTTCCATCTGTTGCTGCCTTTAGTTTCCTTTCTATATTTCCCTACCATTCTTTCCTCTTAACCTCTAGCAAACCTTTATATACTCCCTTAAGTTTCATCAGGTTTTGTCTATCCCTTTCCTTCTGTGATCTCCTCTACCTAATAAGCTCTTTAAATACCTCCCTTTTTCTTGCTCTACACTCTTCATCAAACTACCCCTTAATTTCCAGGTCTATTCTCTGCCTTCTTTCCATCCCTGCTCCTGCTCTTGTTAGTAATAATTTCAGTAGCTATAATACTTTTTCTGGTTTTCCCACATTCATAGCCATTTTTATTCCACACTCCACAATCTGACTTACCTTTGAATTTAATTCTTTTAAAAAGTCCTCTTTTAGTTCCTCTCTCCATTTATACACTTTTATTGTTTCTATTTGAGCTCCTTATTGTTTACTTTTTGTTCCAAAACATTTATTTCCATCATTAATGGAAAATGGCTACTACATACTACTTCATTTATTATTTTAAATGTAGTGATTCTCTTCTCCAGTTCCTCACTACATAATATATAGTCTACTTTACTTTGCCCATTTGCATTTACAAATGTAAACTCCCCTTCCTCATCTCCTTCCATTGTTCCATTACATATTAACATGTTTACCTCCCAGAATTCTAGTAATTCTTTTCCTTTCCTATTGCTCTTTCTGTCCCTGCTTTTCCTTTGCCTTATCACATCCCTATCTCTTCTACCTGTTCTTTTCCTAATAACCTTCCATTCTCCTCCCCTATTCTTGCATTCGAATCTCCCATCACAATAAATTCTGTATCTGGCATCTTTTCCCATATTTCCTCCATGTCTTCTTCTTTCTTACTAAAAATTACTGTTGTAAAAATATGATGCTTCTGGAGGGTTATGCCACCCCTATTCCTATATTACTCAGTTATTCTGTTTAATTATTGGCCATAACACATTGGAACCTGTATTCTCAATTTTTTCTATATCAATAGTTGTTTCCATATCGTTCTTTACAAACAGACCTACTCCTGATGCTCTTCCCCTGTTGCATCTTTTCCTTGCCTTTTTCTCTAGAAACTTAAAACCTGCTATCTCTGCTACCTCTTCTTTTCCCAACCATGTCTCTGCTACTCCTACAATATCCATAGCGCACATAATGTTTTTTATTTCACCGTTGCGTATCTTATTTCTTAGCCCTTCCACATTCCAGAATGTTAATTTCAACCCCTTTCCCTATTTGTTCTTGAAACTTAAAACTCTCCGTCATTTTCCTGTATCTTGTAGTTCTAGGCTCCATTTTCCTTTCTTCTCTTTCACCCCTAAGCGGAATATAATCTTCCTTGGATATAATTTCTAAACCCTTCTTTTTTATTATTTCTTCTGCCTCACACATGGATCCTACCCATATCACTTCCCCACTCTGCGCTTTGCCCCTCCCCACACTTTCACTTCTCACTGTGTCCCTTCCATCACTCCTCACAACTCCTGCTGCCTCCCCTCTTCTTTCTTCTGGCCTCTTCCTCTTGGTCATCTTGCTCACCAATGTCGCTCCTTCGCCATCCCCTTCCACTACCAAACTCTTCTTCCTGCCTTCCCCCTTTTTGTCTCTTGTTGATGTATCTCCCTTGTTTGCTCTTGCTCTCTCCAAAACTGCTTCTCCCACTTCTGCCCTCCTGATCAGCTGTTGTATGTCTCTTGTTTCTCTCATGTGATGCTCTCCTCTTGCCTGGGTTTGACTTTGCTGAAATCTTGCTGACGTTTCTATTCTCTGTTCAGGTCTTTGGCCTGTGTTTTCTGGCCGTTCTGTGTTTTGCTGCAGTGCATATGTTCCTCTGGCTTCGTTTCTTTTTGTATTCATACTCCATTTTTCACCTTCTACTATTAACCATATACCTCTTAAGAATACTTTTTTTCCCTCAGCCCTTGCTTCCTTCATTCCTTGAATTAGTTCCTCCCTTAGGTCTTGTTCCTCTTTCATATAGTCCCGTTCTATAAATATTTTTGTCTCCCTTAGTCTTCTTGTTTGTCTTATAATCTCCCATTTGTCAGTTTCAAAATAATAGGTCGTGGTCTTCTTCCTTTTTTGCCTATCTTAAACATATCTTCAATTTCCCAGCCATACATCTGTATTCCCAGCACATCTTCTATGATTTCATATACCGTGTCTTTCAAACTTCTTCTGTCCTCTCTCACCCCAAATATTACACATTTTCTTCTTTTACCCATTTCTTATCTTTTTTCTATCCCATCTATTCTTTCTCTACATTCTTATATCTGTTTTTCCATTTCTTCTCTCTGTATTTTCATTGTATCTTTCAACTCTCTTGTATTATTATCTATTCTTTTTCCTAGTTCCTTTCCCATCTCCCTTATTTTTTCCATTAACTTGTTCATTTCCACTGGTCCTGGGTTCTGTTCCACTCCTCCTATTATCAGCAATATCACAATTACCATCATGATGACTCTCCATATCTGAATTTCCATTTTTACTTTTCCGTCTTTTTTTATTTTTTTTCTGCCGAAACTTCCAATTCTGCATCTGTACGTTTGAACATCCACTTCCATTTTATCGTGTTCTCTCATACTTGCTCCGTTACACAACCTTCCCCTCTTGCTGCTGGCTTATGACTCTTAATGGTAGTAACAAAAGGAAATTCACATTTTAAAACCATTCATAAACACACACCTTTGCTTTGGTGGCATCTCACTTCACTGTCATAAAACAACAAACCCAGTCTGAACAACTCACATCATAAAATGTTATTGATGTCCCTTCCTTCAGCTCAATCATATAGTGCTGAACAGTTAACTAATTAACATCTGACTTAAAAAAATGTGGGTGCTGCGTGAGTCATATGGTGGTGGTTTGTTGGCAAACTCAATGTTGCTGATAAGGCAATAAGAAAACAAGATAGGGAATGAAGGTGCAATTCAGCATAACAATGCAACAGTAATAAAGGCTACAAAAATGACCTGAGTATTGTCAGCTCATGAAATCATAAAGTAAATCAATAAATAGAAAAACAACATCAAAAATCGGTACCAATGTATGTCCTGCAAGACATCTAAATGTGACACGGTGCAAGGGTTTCAAAATCAATATGTCTGTGATCCCTAGTTTTTAGCAATGTATTTCCAAGCTGCATTATCAATCTACCAATCATCTGAGCAGTTGTATGTTGAACATATTATACTGCCAACATAAATGAGTCCTTCATTAGTGTCTGAAGAAGAAGTGTTTCTGTTTGTCACAGACTATTCGAAGTTAGAAACAGACATTGAGGATCTGCCATATGTGATTCATTTTGACATGTCTTAGCCTATTTTCTTTTGGAATTACAGTAATTGCACATCCACTCTTCTTAGAATTCTTATGTTTACTTGGTTTTACTGTTTTTACAACAAGTGCTTCTTGTTCCACTTCCTTGTCCATGTCATGAATCTATGTACCCCTCTGATGAGAAAATAATTACATTGTCATTTCATCAACTATTCACTTATCACTTTGAAGTAATGAGTGTGACTTTAAGTTATACTCATATGGCAGTGAATCTTGCAGTTCAGTAGCATGTCAGATAGCCTGCTTCATTTTCCTTCTTAAATCTTGTTCAAATATTTCCACAAATTTTTCAGCTTAGACAGGTTAAATGCCAAGTATTCATTTTCTTTCAATTTGAATTAAAAAAAACTGCTTTGAAATCTCATGCAGCTGACTTTCTGAAGAACATTAAAATAGTTTATATGGCTCCAACCGAGCATTTCTTAGATTTTGAAATATCATAACCTGAGCATTTTCTTCTGCTTACTGTTTGTTAAGACCATCATAGTACTTGTGTTTCCCTTGACAAAATATCTACTTTTTCTTTGTATTCACATTTATCAGCTGTTGCACAGACAACTAATTGGACGAACTTCAACCAAGCTTTCCTCTATGACTTCCAAAGCACCAGGTTGGCATCACAGGGCAAAACCAAGCCTGTTTCCACATGGGCCAGTCATTCTTTCCTGCCAAAGGCTTCACTTGAACCCTGGTTATTTCCATTTTAACAGATCAATAATTAGCACCTGTGAACATGAAGCTTAGCCTAAAAAACAACTGAAACTTGTTTCTTGCACTGCACTTGATTTTGCACCACAGTTTGGAAATGTGCTTAGCCCAGAGCTGTTAACATATTAAATGAATCATAACTTATTAATGTTTAAAGTAGGGGTTTATTGATACATTTACAACAGAGCTTTAACTTGATTGCCTTTCTACATGTTTTGTAGAGGAGTATACTGACAGTATAAATGTTAAAAAGCAAATGCTCCCCACACAAAACCAAAACACTTAAAAGTTTTATATGATATACTTTAATATTAAAAGTACTGAATTATTATCTGTACAGTTTGCAATTTATTCATTGGCACACCAGCATAGTGTTTCACATGGGGGATGTAAACACATTCTAATTTAAGAGACGTGCTCAGCAGGCATTACAATATATTTTTTAAGAAAATCCAGGTGCAGTAAATTGTCCTCTGTGGTGTAGTGGTTAGCATGCTAGCCTCTAGTTCCTGAGGTTGTTGGTTCAAACCTGGCGGAGGGTGATGGAGTTTTCCAGCATAAAAATCCTTAGCATAGCTTCCTTCGGAAGGAAAGTAAAGCCGGTGGTCCCGTGTCATAGATTTACAGCATATAAAAGAACCTCAAGCCTGATAAAGAGGCCTTTAAGCAAAATTACCAGTCTTTCATGCCCAATATGGATTGGGTTGCTAAGGACCACAGCAGTTAAAGAGTGTCCATGAATAAAAATCAATTTAATTTAATTTAGCTGTAGTAGTCTTGTGATCTCATAATTGTGGCTAAGTGTTCCAAAAACCAAATAATATTTTTTCTTGTGGTGCTGTATATAATGTAATGGACAAAATATTAGATGCTGTTGCATTTGCCACTGTTCAAAATTTCCAAATGGTTTGTGCAGAAATGTGAGATTAATTAAAGTTGTAGGGAGCAAACGTTTTGCAATGATAGTTTCTTCACAGATATTAGTGATCTAATTTTGTAAATAATGTTATGTTTACTTCATTTCTTCAGAAATGGCAACCTGAGGTGAAGGAATGCTAATACGGTCTTTTTGAATGTTTCTGAAACCAGAATTTTAGAGTTTTCTGATTTTTCTAGTGTATGGATGAATAGTATTGGAAGATTTTGCATAATATAAGATAGCATGAATCTATGTACACATAATTACATATATGCTGTGCATGAAAATCACTTCGTTGAAGTTTTTGAGATCAGATATGCAAGTTTTATTGGTAATTTAGTTTAATGAATTATTAAGTCATGCAGTAAACTACTTTTAGTCCAAGGAGAGCTTTAATACTTGTACTTCATGTAAAACAAAATCTGACATTGTGAGTATGTTAAGCAATTGAACTTCTTGAGTTTAAAGCATGCAGTAGACCATTCAGAAGCTTTGCTAGGTATATTAGATAAATCCATTTTACTCATTAACTATTTTTGGACATCTTAGTACAAACATAATCACTTCATTATAAGCAAGTGTTTTGAGAGTGGTCTTTTAGAAATATTTTAAGGGAGATTCCATTAATGAAAATGAGAACAAAAGGAATAGCTAGCGTGCTTGCCAGTTTTCACAGTTTACGTTAAAATGTATAGGAGTGGAGTTTATTTTACGACTTTATGACAAAGTAGGCATTTTTACAGCTGTGTGAGCAGAATCAAAGTGTTACAGATTTTCACCATGGGCATGACAAAGTATTAAATTCTATTGCATAATATTGCAACTTAAGATTACAGCCTGAATGTACCTCACTATTTGTTTTACAGTACTATGATACACCAGAGCTTATCTGTGTGTGTCCTTTATCATATCATGGTCCCCCTTCACTGGGCTGCATAGCATACAGAATTCATTTTTTGGGATATAAAATTTGATTACACCACTAGTGACCTCTAGTAACCAGCATGATGGACATGAACATTCCGTAGTGGATGATGTGAACTGTAAAATTAGCTCCCTCATGTTGATTATTTACCTTATTCATATTCAGGATACTTTCCTATTTTTTGTGAGTTTTTGTTTATAGCTCATGGTATGAAGCATAAAATATGGACCATAAATCTGTGTATAACCTGGACAGCGGTGTTCTTTTCTACCTTTTAATGCATGTTTATTGTAGTACCAGGAGGAATCTCAACATGTGTAACAGAAAGAAACAGTACAGCCAGGTCTTCAATGATTCTAATAAAACAATACCAATTTATATTCAGTTGAGATAAGGGGTTAGCATTTGCATTCTGATCACTTCATTGGAAGTGGGGGAAGAATTAAGCTTTAAGAAATAGAGGATTATGGCACTGCAGCCAAGATTGTACCTATTGCATCTCTAAAACCTCTGGGAAGAAGGGATGAGGCAAGAGAGTATGAAATGCATTTCCAGATAGAGCATCCTCCCTATCTGGGATGGACAGTTCTGGGCTAAAGGTTCTGTGCCAGGAAAGAAACAGTTCTCTCCAAGGCAGTGGCGGCTCGTGACCTGTTGCAATGGGTGTGCAGTTTGTTACATGTTCTCTTTCTGACACACACACATGCACGCACACATACACACAATCAATGCAAAAAAGAAAAGTTGACTCACCAAAAATCTCTTACAGCTTTCAGTCTCTTTCACTGTTTCACACCAGCTTACAGGACATGGTGATGCATGAAGTCCATTCAGCGCTCCTTTTTAGTTGCAAACTTGTCTATTGCTCTCTCATTGAAGTCTGAAATATTCCTTACAAGGCTTTTCTCTATTGACAACAAGGCTAGAGCAGCCAGGCGTTCTTCTGACATCGTGGACCGAAGGAAGGTTTTTATGTGCTTTAAACTTGAAAAACACCTTTCAGCTTCACTAGTTGACATTGGCACTGTTACAAGTATTTTCAGTAATTTAGAGACTTCACTGAACGTTTTCTCTAGATTATTTTCCACAATAAACCCTAAAAGATCTACAGCATCCGATACATTTCTGAATTCTCTGCGCATGTACATCAGTTGCAACTCCGTTCGTAATCTGATCGTGTCTATGAATGGATATGCTTAGTTAAGGTATGCATGTATTTCTCCGGATACGTTTTGTTGTATTCGTCAAATCTTTCGGAAATGAAGAGATTTGACGCGACAAGATGATTGTGAAATGAAAACCTTTGTTTTGCCTGTAGCAGAATCATGTCACACACCTCTTTCGCTGCAGATTTTCTTGACAAATGTTCAACCTTACGTCGTTTTATAGCCTCTGCTGAATAACATGGGATCTCGGCATATCATCAATCCTTCGTCTAACTCCCTTTATTGCACTTTCAAAGGTTCCAATGGCAGATTTTGCAAATACTGCATCAATGGATCGTCTTTGGAACTGATTAGATAGCACATCCACATGTGGCATTATAATGAAGAATATTTCTAGCCAGAACAAGAAGTCTGGCTGTATCAGTTTAAGGCGCAGTCCACTAGCCTGAACTATTGTGTTGCTTTGTTTACTGCTTCTCTCTATGGTCTCTAAACATTCGGTAATTGATTCCTTGTGCTCGAAAACTGTTTGCACTAATCGAGATTTGAAACTTCATCTTATTGTTGAAACTCCAGGTATCCTCCCACCTACAATCTTATCCAAAACACGAACTCGTTGCGGAGAATTAGAAAAAAATGCAGGAAGTCCGCGAAAAATATTCGAACTTCCGTATTTTGACATGCTGCTTGCGCCATAATTAAATTCAATTTGTTTGTATAGCAATGAATGTAGTGAGCGAAAGGGTAATCTTTCTTGACCAATGTTTGTACACCAGTATGCTGCCCACTCATGACATTTGCGCCGTCGTAACTCTGAGACACGACTTTGTTTTTTTCAGTTTCAGATACCACCATTGAGAGCGCGTTTTTTATACATAGGAAGAGAGCGTTCGCATCTTGTCCATCTGGATTTAAAAATGTCCAGAATCTTTCCACTGGCTTACCATTTGGTAGGAGGTAACGAAACACAACCACCATTTGAAAAAGAGATGAAATATCAGATGTTTCGTCGGCAATTACAGCGATATAGTCTGCTTTAGAAATTTCTCTCTTAATTTCTTCTTGGCATAGGTACGTCAAGCATACACTGCAACAGATCATTCTGTATTTCTTTCGACGTTCCTCGAAAAACGCTGGCCTGCTTGAGGTGATCTTTCACCACGGAATCTAATTCTGCGGTGAAGTTTATCAGTCCACGAAACACTCCAGGGTTCAATGAACTTTGACTTTCGTCGTGTCCCCTGAGAGCTAACTCGAACGCTCCGCAGAATTTTATGCAATTATCTGCGACAAGACATATCTGTTCTTAGTAACTTCCTCATTGTGTTTTTCCACATTACGCACTGTCTAACTGCTGAGATATATTATATTTCCCAGAACATTTAGTTCTAATTCGCAATTCATATGGGCAATTGAGCTCTCATGTTTTGCCGTTTTTTGTTTTAAATGACCAATGTCACCACAACCATTATTTGTCCAGGTGCCGTTTCTCTCACTCGCAAACAATAAACACGGAAAACAGAAGAGCCGGTTAGTTGCTTCACAAGCACATATCCACGAGCAACTTTTATACACACTTTCGTTAAACTTTCTTGTAACAGTCTTCCCTTTACAATTAGTCACTTGAACTAAATCGATGGTGGCAGCGGTCTGCCTTCGTTTTTAATTTGCAGCTTTTCTTCTAAGGATAAACCCGAAAGGTTTATCTCTTTTAGTTTCGCAACGCTATTCATTTCCACACTTACACAGATTCAAATCTACTGCTATGGGCCGACTCAAATGCATACCAATTGCCACCAGGACACAAACATAACAAACAAAAATGAAAACACCCTAAGAAATTAACTAACCCAAACTAAAATATTTACCTTATTATGTTATGCAGAATAATTATATGCATTTATAATGGTTTAATCAAAATAGATGTAATGTGTTTGCAGCATTAACGTAACTCTCACGTTAATACCGAAAATGGCTAGATTGTGCTTAGAAACGTAAAGTTGGCTAAGTGTGTAGCATGTTGATCGCAACTTCTGCTAGACAACAGCGAGGGAAATGGTCGTAACAAGGGAAGCAGAGAAGGAGATGAAGTTATACGGGAACGCAGTGCGCTTGCGCCATAACAATCGCATCTCTTGGGCTTGTCGATTACACTGCGTTAACTCGCCGTACTTTCAAATACAAGCGTTGCCCCGCTCCCCGCGACCTCTCGCCATAAAGCTTCCTTCGCCAGTCGCAAAATCTGGTTTGTGCGTCTCTACAGCTTGTTGAGCAAATACACTGGCGTTAGGCAAAGAAGGCGCGGGGAGTTTAAATAAGCTCCTCATACAGGAGAAAGTTTGACATTTGCCCTTCTTGTATACATACCTATAGAGGCAAATGCATATTCACATACAGGGAAAAATTACTGGGTGTGCATTTGCGAGTATACGATCACCCAAGAACCGCCACTGCTCCAAGGACATCCGCTGTATGCACCACTCACCACCAACCATCATGCCAGGCCCTGCATGCCTGAAAGGAAATAAAATGGGAGACCAGAAAATATATGGTAGCATAAAATCCACTCCAACATTCACCTACCAACCTGGAAAAGACATTAAAAATTCCAAAGTGATGGTGACCGGTCTGCCAGGATCAAACCTGGGACCTCCCTAATATGAACCTCAGATGCTACCACCTGAGCCATCCCGCTCAATGAAGAAGATAATAAATGGGCCTGATTAGCTTGTATTTGTGTGTCAAATGGAATGTTAATGTACGGTAAACTAACATAACTTATGTTGGTAATTTTAACTCTTACTCACAGTAATGCTGAATGTACCATCTTATGAGAAAGAATGGAACTGATCTCAGGTCACTGATGTCTTAATTAAGATACTGGATTTAATTTTCCACTTGAAATGCTGCGTGCTACATATGGATATGGGCAGAGTTTCAGTAAAGGCTTTCTGAAAAGAGCTAAGTTACAGCAGAAAGCCTTAAAGATTCTGCATCTAATGCCACAGCCTGAATATGTAACTCTATGTGCCATTATTAGGATGATATCTGCACACACCACCTCCAGATTGATAGTTTAGTTTTGTAAATAGTGATGTCATGATGAACTTGATGTCCAAAATCTGCAGTATATATATATATACTAGTTGTCTTCTGCTTGAAACAGCTTACTGAATATGTTTTATTATCTTTTCAGTGTTGTGGCATATATTACATGTAATTTTTGCATATTTTATGTATTATAAATTTCATCACAAAATTATTATGCTTTGCTGGATGAGAAAAAGTTTTACTGGTTTCAATTTCAGGAAGTTGGAAACTATGATGTAGGAAGTACTTGAGGACTGTGAAGTTAACATTGGACCTTACTCTTGTCCATATACCAGAGGAGTATAACATTTTGCCATGGATTGTTATGTTACAGGCTCTGCGTAGTGAGGAGAGCATTATGAAATCTATACCTTCATATAATTGTTATTATGTGGTATACTGAATTAGCTTTAAGAAACATACAGTGGCGGCTGGTGCCTAAAATGACAGGGGTTTCACTACTTTTATTACATTATGCTATTTACCTTTCTAAATAATTTGATTTTCTAAATTATTTCAAACATTTCTGTAGTTATACAATTACCTTAAAATCAGCCTGATGACCTTCATAGGGTTAAATCTCCTGTAGGGATATATTTATAGAGAAAGTCCATCTTTCTTTCTTTTTCGTGGCAAATCTGTCTGTGACTCTCCCATTGAAATCTGGAAGCCTTTGGATCATTTCCTTTTCAGTAGATAGCACGGAAAGAGCATGGTGCTTCTAAGAAACGTTTTGATCTGCAACAAAGTGGAGAAAGGCCTCTCTGCTTCACACATTGTCATTGAGATAGTAACTACTAATTTCAACAATTTCATAACATCACCAAAGGGTTCTTGCAGGTTATTTTCAATTAAAAACTTCAGAAGGTCTATTGTATTTTTCATTTCTTGAAAACCATTTCGAGAATAAGTGATCTGTAATTCTGTTTTTAAGTTGGCTTTATTTAAAAATGAATGGGACTGCACAACAATGGAAAGAATTTTTTCAGGAAATTCATTTTTCAGTGAAGGGAAGAAGTGCTGATGAAGTAAATTAAAGGTTAATAAGTGGCTGGAGAATTCAAACCTTTGTTTGCTGTATTATTATGTTACATATTTTCTTTACTGCTACATTCCTTGTTATATACATATCCTTGTATCTTCTTTTTGCTACATTTGATTCTTCCTCGATTATGATATTATCAACGTGGTCTCTAATTTTCAAAATTTCATTTTCGAATTGTGCTATTGCTTGCTTTATTGAGACAGAATCAGTGGTGCGCTTTATAATTGGTTTTACAAGATATCTACATGGGGTGTTATTTTATACAATACCTCTAACCAAAAGGAAAATTTTGAATGTTGGAGTTTCAACCTTAGACCATATGCTTGATTCACAGTTGTCGTCTGATTGCTGGTATCCTCTATTTGTTGGAGACATTCTAGAATGGCCTTTTTATTCTCATGAACTGTAAGAACTGTTCTCGATTTTAAGTTCCATCTTGTGTCTGATCGCTGAGGGACTCTTCACTTCAAAATTGTATCTAGAATAGCCACTCTTTGAGGTGAGAGAAGAATATTGGAACCTCTGCAATAGTACTGAAAAACACTTTTACTTGTTTATTTTGACTTGCAGCTTGAGAAACAATTAAGTTCAGTTGGTGTGCATAACAATGCACATAATATGCAAAATCACACTCCTCTCTTACAATTGTTTGGACCCCTGCATGTTGGCCATGCATGACGCTAGCAGCATCATTACTTTGAGATGTCACGTTTTCTTTCTGTTCTTTGACAATGTCTCAGCGAGAATATTTTTAATGCAAGCTGCTAAGGAGGAAGTGTTGTTATAATCAGCGCAACAGTTCTAGACACGTGAAAATCTTAATGAGAGCTATGATGCGAGTTGCTTACCAGATCAGGTGGTGACCGGTCGACTGCATACTGCAGGAGTGCGTGGGACAGTCATCATCAAATATTCATACCGGTTATGCACTGCTTTGCGCTGATAAACTTAGTTGTATTACTATCTGGTCAAGTATGTATGACATCTGAAGCTCTTTGTTGGTTTTAATTAAGTTATATACCTTTGTTTTACTCATGCTTTCATCTAAAGCTATATTATGTCTAAGTAACCAAGCTCTCATTTCTTCTTTCAATGAATTTGAGGTAGATGGTTTGTCAATTGAGTGTTGACGCATTGTGAAGCATTGTCGATGACTAGAACAGACCCAGCAGGCATATTAGGTCTCAACATGGCGTTGATTCACTTCATGTACTTTTCTGTATTCATTTCTTGATGAAAATCTCCTGTTGTTTTTGCAACTTGTAAAAGAAGGGCATTTGGAACGAAGCCGATCTCTCTAACAGCATGAACGATAATAAGTATTTGCCCTTTAGCAACAGGAACCTGCAACCTAATTCGCTATCGTCACTCCAACTTTTAGATGCTGTACGACTGCTGTGTATGTATGACTCATCTTCATACACTATAGTATTTTTCTGAAATTTGTAGCACCACCTTAAAAATTGATGCTGATATAAGTACACACTGATACAAGTACATATAAAATTATACTCATTTGGAAAGGTAGAATCAGACTGAAAAATTCAATGCCATAGCCAGGATTTGAACCACGGATCTTAGGCTTTCCGTGCCGTTGGTCTAACCGACTAAGCTATCATGGCAACATTTACTTTTTTTTGTTTTTATTTTATTATTTTCTATTTTATTTATTTATTTTTTATTTTATTTATTTATTTATTTATTTATTTTGCTTTTCTGTTAGAGTTCTTCTATTTGATTTCGGTTTCTTCCACTTGAACCCTAAATCTTTAATAATTTCTCTGAGATTTGTAGCACCACCTTGTAAGTTTCTGCTGCCTTTCAGCTTGATGAGCAATCTGCTTATTGTTAGCACAGTTTTTTCTTCCACATAGGAATTGTGAATCGTGTGCCGAATGACGCAATCAAAATCATCTATTTCTGTAATATGTTTAGGGACCTTATGTTTCTTCCCAGGTGTGTCAAATGGTACTCTTTCATCCATATGTTTTTTTTCTCTTATCTTTGAGAACTCTGGAATCGGAACTCGGTGAAACACCAGTTGCTTTGACTACTCTTTCTTTCATTCTCTTAAGGCTTTTGTGGAACTCGGATTAACATATATTTTCTTCCTTCATCTCTGCTTCTTGCTTCATGAAGTCGAGGACATTTTCAATTATTTCCCTACTTTGACTAGTAATACCTTACCACTTAACTTTGAAAACATATGAGCCATGGTTATAAATATAACAAATATAAAATAAGTACTATTTAGATACTGCAGCTCTCTTTAAAATTACAACCAGATGCAGACACTTTCTATGCAGACTGTATGTGTTACGCACTGTGAGTAAGCAAAGGTATTATATCGCTTTCGTTGATAAAGCTAAACATAAACCATTCCTAGGCTCGGCAGCTGGGATGGCAATCAAGGTCACGATTCCAGAAGTTTTGCGCGAGTAATACCAGGTGGATTTAAAAATGTCCAAAATCTTTCAACAGACTTTCCAGTAGATAGATACCACAACCAACTGAAATTTAGAAGCTACATCGGAAGTTTCATCTGGTATTAAAGACACAAAGTTTGCATTAGCTATTTCAGCATTAATTTCCTTATGACACACATGTAACACACACTCTAGTAAATCATTTTGTATATCCTTGGATGTATACTTAAAGACTGTAGCATTGTTCTTGTACTCTTTTACAACTGCATCTAAAGCTGAAGTGAAATTTATTGGCCTTCTGAATACTCCAGGATTGATAGATTCTGCTGTTTATCATGTCCACGTAAGGCAAGTTCGTGTGCTCTTTCACAACTGCATCTAAAGCTGACGTGAAATGTATTAGCCCTCTGAATATTCCAGAATTGTTAGATTTGCTATTTCATCATGTCCACATAAGGCAAGTTCAAATTCACTGCACAACTTAATACAGTCAATTCTTTTGGAAAGAATATAGCAATTTTTTCTTACATTGTCATTGTGTCTTTCTATATTCTGTCCGAAAGCTGAGCTAAGCTGTTGCCTAATTTCTGTTTTTCTAAGGGCTGATAAATCTAAATAGGCATTCTTATGTGCACCAGATTCCTCATGCTTCTTAACTTTCTGTGTTAGATTACTACATCTGATGACATGCCAGTGCATGGCCCCCTTGTATCTTTACCCTTCAAGCAGTAAGCAGGAAAAGAAAATAGCTTATTTATAGAAATGCAGCCACAAATCCAATTATATGTTTTATATATATTTACATTAAAGGACCTGCAAGCTGTCTTACCTTGGCTAGTTTGCGCTTGTAATTTGGGCTGAGGTAATGGCCCACCAAGCTTCTTTATTTTGCACTTTTCTTCCAAGCTTAAAGCTGAGAAAGTTATTTGTAAGATAATGAACGCTATTCATTGTTCTTTGAAAACAAAATTTAAGAACAGATGAATATGCATATGAACACTAACGCACAAGTAAATAACTGAATACACTGTTGTTACAATTGTGAGAAAATCACTCCATTACAATGAAAACACATGTGCTAGTCGTTCCAGCTGTGGGCAGCACTTTCATTTCAGATCAATTTGTGCATTTCTGCCAGAGTCCAACTCACAGTTGAGCTCGGTTCTTCCACCAGCTCAAATTCACATATTCCTAATGACGTTTCCCCTTGCCCCTCCCTGCTGAACGAACACCATAAAGCTTACTCTTGGAGGTACAGAAGAGAAATTGAACCTCAGCAATGCCTGGGCAATGCTTTGGCACATATGCGTGCTATCTCAATAACTTAAGTTTTTCATACAAAAAAATACATTGAAAATGCAGGTAAAATGATCTAATATGAGAAATAAACAAAGAATGATTGTGCAAATTATAAATGTATTAAACAGTCAACTTTTTTCTGGGGCTTCAATGAACCACTGAACACACAGGATGCACCACCCCTGGAAACATGCTAGAAAATTCAAATGTGTTTGGAGAAAGAAGAAATAAAATTAAAACTATATGTGTGATATTGCTTTTTGATTTGGCAAAATGGTGCAAGTGTACTTAACAACACTTATAACATGCGTTCAATTTATAGTGGTCACAGACCACGTATATGTGTAGCTCACACTGCAGTGACATTGGTATGTTCTACTAGCACAATATTGGTGAATGACCCGCTCAAGGCTACGTTTATCAGCTGTGTTATACTGTGTCAGTTTCTGCATTCAGTTTGAGCTGTAAAGACTAGTTAGTTCATTGTGCACCTCAAAAGTGAAAGTTTATTGAAGACATCTTGTGTTGTGTGTGAATCACATTAGACTATTCCTATTATTCCATTGAAATGCTTAAAAAAATTCACATTTGAACCAAGAATTTTTATGTATGATACATAGTAAAAACCAAATCATGTAGACAAGTATGTAGACATTTTCCGAAGAAATTTCTGAGTATTCCAGTTCCAATTGGAGAAACTATTAGATGTATGATTAATAAGTTTAGGACAAGGGGATCACTAAATGCTAAGCCTAAGAGGGAAAAAAGAAAATACGTTCTAATGGAGGAAAAAAATTGATGAGATTGTTGCATAATTCGAACCCTTTCCAAAAGTAGTGTCATACGTGTTGCACAGCAACTGGGTGTTTCAAAAACCTGTGTTCATAGAGCTTCTAACATTGTAAAATTGAAACTGTACAGAGTGACTGCAGTTCATAATTATAATTCAAGAATTACAATCTCGTGACGAAGAGGAACACCAGGAATGTCTCAGTGCACATGAACATCACTTTTAACCAACTTATAATGAGTTATTAGTCATTATAGTGCATGTTACTATCACTCACAAATAAGTAACATGAGAGTTATAGAATGGAAAACCTCAGAATGTAATAGACATTACATGGAGCACGCATATGTGCGATCCGTGGCCCAGCAATATAATGAATGCGCTGTGTTAAAGAAAGAAACAAAAACAGGTTAATGCCAGGTATGCAGGTAGGCCCACCTTAACACTCAGTTGAAGGGCTTAGAAAAAAAAGTGGTGCAAGTGACCACATTTGAAAAATAGATTTTGTGTAATATAACTCGTAATGCTACTCGTAAGTCATCCAAAGAGCTCAGAAACATGCAGTACAAGTGTAGTGCCTTTTGTAGCCTTTCAAGTGGCATGTGTAATATGCAAACAAAAGAAGTATGTATGTGATGGATTAACAATTAACATTCTCTTCCCCAGGGAAGGGAATGTTTTGCTTGGACAAGAACAATATACCAATAACCAGGGGTTTCATGTATATTAGAAAATAGATAGATTTAAGTGCAACATGTAGATATTTAGGCGTAGTATTTAAATTTTCTATATTGTATTCTCAATATAATGTATGTTATGTTTTATATATTTACAGTAAACCCCACCCCCCATTATAACAATCCCCTTTATAATGTTATATTGCATATAGCATCAGAATTTTGAAGTCCTGGCTTTATTTCATTTTATATATATATATTTCCAGTTTTGCAATGCACAAACATTTTTCCTGCACCCAAGACTACAGTTTTTAACATATTCTTAGCACTTTTCTCCTTTCTTGCCTGTTGGACCATAAATCTTCCTCAGTTTCCCAATCCATCATTGCCCCTCTAATTCCCTGAATCCATGTGCTATGCAGTCTTCCTTTTCTCCTTCCTGGTGGCATCTGCTCCATTATTCTTTGGGTAATCTTTATTTCATTTGATAAATTCTTTATATAATTTGACATAATGTGTAGGTTTGTTTTGTGAATCCCACATATGTTAAAATATGCAGAATATCCAAATCAATCATTGTATGTTTTACAATTCATCATAAATTATACATACATTTGAAAATATAAATGTTTCAACAGTTGCTTCTCTTCAGGATTCATTGCATATATTCCAATTTAGCAATGCTGCTTCTGCCTGCTACCTATGGCATGTTTACTTTGTATCCATTCCTAGCCATCTGATTGGCCATGCCACAAGCCCCATGCTAATTCAAATGTTCAAAGCATCATGCATTAGTCATCTTTGTTCATTGTGATCACACATGTGCCAACACTATTGTTGAAATCATTAAAGCAGATGTTTAGGATCACAATGTGCTCATTTGGGATAAAGTTTTTTTTGTTTTACATGTGTGCATTAAGAAGGCATGTTTTTTATTAAATGAAATGGCAGCAGCAAAGAGAACAATTTTATCTCTTTATCCCAAAATGTTGAATCATTTGGGAAGTTGAAAAACACCCCAAACTGAAATCTGCGGAAATGGCTAAAAAAACTTGGAAAGGCCACCTCAACTCTTAGGTCCATTCTGAACAATAGTGCTACGATTTTGAATCAGGAAGCAAAATGTGTTTTGAAATTTAAAAAAAAGCAAGAAGATTAGACATTCACCATATGAGGAGATGGAAGAAATATTAATGGAATGGTTTAATGTGGTACAATCTGTAGGCTTTCCTGTTGATGGTAGCTACCTAAAGGCAAAGACATCAGTAAATGCTTTAAGACTAGATTTGACGGACTTTAAAGCATCAAACGGATGGTTGGACAGATTTAGAACATGAAATGGAATTTCCAGTAGGGGGATATATGATGAAAGTGACAATGTAAGTGAAGAAACTGTACAGCATTATGACATTACTGAAACTTTTAGAAGGCTACCAAAAGCAGGATGTCTATTATGCTGATGAAACTGAAGTGTTCTTTTTCTCAGCTAATGCTGTCAAGAATACACATTGTAAAAGGTGACCCTTGCCATGGTGAAAACAAAGCAAGCAGAGGCTGACAGTATAGTTTTGCACAAATGCAGATGGCAGTGACAAATTATAACCATTTGTAATAGGCGAATTCAGGAAACCAAGATGTTTCAAGAGTTGCAGCATATTGTTATGCAAATATTGTAGTAATAAAAATGCATGGATAACAAACAACAGATATTTTTGTAACATTCATACAATCATTTGACTCAAAAATGGGAGCTGGAAACACAAAAGTTTTGCTGTTCATTGATATGTGTCCTGCACATGCACTTCAGCTTTCTTTTTTGCGGGATACTACAGCTCACTTCTTTCCCCCAAACTGCACCAGCCACTACATTTGGGCATCATCCACAGGTTTAAAGCAAAATACAGAGAGTCGCTGATTAAGAAAGCTGTGGCATACTTTTACAAAAAAGAAACCTTGAAGGTTAATATTCTACAAGCAATGCACATGTTGACTGCAGCTTGGGATTCAGTTTCTGCAGAAACCATTGTTAACAATTCCTTGAGGTTTTATGAAACTGACTCTACATCTCCTGCAGAAGACACAATTGATCCCAATGACTAGAGTCTGGCTTCTTAAGATTCTTCGGTTACCTTTGAGCATTATGAATCATGTGGTATTAATGTGCTTACTTCTGATATCTAGGCAGTGGAAGAGCTCTGTTCCTGCAAATTGCACGAGGGTGAAAGTGAGGAGGAGGAGGAGGAGGAGGAGGAGGAGAACAAGAAGAAGAAGATGAAGATGATGAATCAAACATTTTCAGAAGCTGTGGCCAGCTTTGAAATACTTAAAAACTATATGGCTTCCTTTGATGCGGATGCAGTGGCACTGGCAAGGATTAACCCGGTGGAGCATGACCTGCTACATCTTCAAAAGTAATGTACCATGAAGCAAACCACAATTATAGACTTCAAGAAGCAGAAGTACATTATCTATGCACTACACAAAATATTAACACTATATATGAAGACCACACAGAAAGAAATTTCTTTCATGTTTTTGGAAAAAATTAGATATTCATGCCATCTAGTGGTACTGCAGCTGAACTTTAATGCTTGTGAATAAAATCCAAAGACCAAATTAAGCCATAGAAATTATGGTGTGAAAATATGCTATGCTTAGTAAGATCATTCTATTTACATGTTTACAGCTAAAACGCATTTCAACTTTGTGACTGCAGTGCTTTGAGGTTATAAGTGCCCTAATCTCACAACTAATGAGGTGTATTTATTATACATTCAACTAAGCCTTCACATGTTGAACATACACCAACTTTCAAATGATGATGGTGATGATGTTTTCTACTTTTACGGGAAATTATTGCAAGAAAGGGTAGCAACAAAGTCTGTTCTCTCCTACAACATTACTGAAATAACTTTCTTAGTGAAAATATTTAGACATTTGGATGTTTTCATGGACTTGTGTATGACAAAATAAAAACTTCACTATAATTTGTTTCCTTTATTACCTCTGCGATGTAAAACAAAGATTCAGTTCAAACTGTTAATTTTCCTGTAAGAGACCATTCATATATATATTGAATCAATAAAGATATGAGCAAAATAAAATAAAAGGTTTTTGAAATTACCAGATGATTTGGAATAATCACATTGCAGGAAGTCATTTCAAACCATCACCTTTCAAAATTGTTAAGTGCGACCAGTCAGAGTTCCACAACCGGTGGCAATATTTCCCAAAAAATTGGATTATAAACAAAAGGCTCACTTTGAAACCAGGCCTAATAAGGAGATGAAGTTCACTTCTCAAAATGCGCAAATGTGCCATTCTCGAGAACACTACAATGGTGCTTGGATATCACCCCATCTTACTCAACGTGGATGTAAGATTACTTCAGAAGGTAGTGAAATGAAGAGTTTGTATTCATCACTTTTACCAGTAACTGCTACAAAGTATGAAGATTTGTAGGTTCTCAAGAAACTTGGCGCACCTGAAGCTCAAAAATGATATTCAAAGTGAACAAAGTGCATAATAAGCAGAAAATGCATGCACTGTTATGTTGCAATAATGTTTTGTTGCTATGCGCATTTCCATTTGAAACTCATATTTTCTTTGTTTTTAAATTTATAGCATAATATTATGTTCAGTATGTAAAATTTAGTTTGGTTATAAACTTTAAAATGCTAATATCTCAGAATCTCAGAACTTTTTGTTACTTCTTTCTTTGAGGTCTTCACATATATATGAAATAAAAAATTAAAGATAAAATGTGCTAACCTAGTGTAGTTTTCTTTGAAATGTGCAAACTCATGTATAAGGTTAATTTTTCTGAATCCCCCAGAACAGTTATATAAAGGGGTTTTACTGTATGTATTTATTGTACACTTGTTTGAACTATAAATAGCTTCATTCCTACAGAATATGGAACCAGTATTGATGAGGAAAGTGAAACAGGTGACCAGCCAGACATGGAGAAAAGAGAATATGGGTGACTAAAGTGACACTGATGAGTACATTCCATACTCAGTTGCTAGGTTTTCTGATGAATCAGGTTCTGATCCCAAAAGAAAAAGGGATGCTAGTACTTGAAAGAATAATGCAGCCAAACATTTACAGAACAGTGTTCAGCAATATATTGGCCATGGGGGTCAAGTGAAGCAGAAGAGAAGTTTAAAGCAGTTAAACCATCAGTGTAGGTTTCAAATGTAAAGTTATAAGTGAAGAGAAACAAAGAGATATTTTTCTGAAAATTGGGTTCTTTGGAACCACAAAATTAATTCATTGTATCTTTTGTGACACTGAACTCAACAGCATGCCATAACAAAACCACTATTACTGTAAGAAAACCACAAAATTGATCCACATAATGGGACAGCAGGTGTGAAAAGAATTCTTTTTAAAAACTTTTGATGTTTCAAACGGAAGGTTTATCAGGGCAACTGATGCAGCTAGTGAGTAGGGTATGTCTTATCAGGATAGAAGAGGATTTAAAGGCAAAAATACCAACATTAGATCAATTTAAAGAGTCTGTGAGGAATCATATTAAATAATTTCCCCATTACAAAAACCACCATTCCAGGGCACAGAACCCCAACTAAAAGTATCTCTCACAGCATTTGGCAATAATGAAAGTTGACTTACAGAAAAATGTAATGGGAGTAATGACCGAATTGTCAAGGAAGTTTAATCTTAGCTTTCACCATCCACATTCTTATATGTGCAATAAGTGTGATTCCCTTGAGGGCCATAAAATCGTCAAAAAATGAATGTCAAATTAAAGAATTGAAAAAATAACAAGAACATTATCATGACTAGGAGAAAATTCTGTCAAATCAAAGAAGCAGAATCAATCAATGCCAGAGAAAGTAAGATGGTGCAATACCTATTGAATTTGATCTTCAGAAATCATTACCCTTTCCTGCTCTAACAATAAACAACATTTATCTCATGAGGCAACTTACTGGGGAGACTTTACCACTTCTGCATTCACAACCTCGCAACAGACATAGCATCTCTCTTCTAGTGGGATGAGTCCATTGCCTCCCAGTGTCTCATGAAGTTGCCTCCTATTTGAATATGTGTCTTAATGATCATCCAGATGCTAAACATTTTCATAGCATACAACTGTTGTGAAGGACAGAACTGTAGCAAATATAATGGCAACATTTTGGATGTATATTGTGAAGGAACGGATTATTTTAGACATAGGCATGCTAGTAATACTTATTTATGAAGGGTGACAGAGGTTTTGGAATAATCGAAAAAAGCAAGTCCAACATAGAAAATGTTTTTATACCAGGTCACTGAGACAATGCAATTTCTAAAGCAAGCAATAGCTTAAAAGTTATACAAATGAAACAAAGTGATTTCATTTCAGCTGATGCAAAGGATTCCATCATTGATGTAAAGCCTTCCTCATGCAAAGATGAATCAGGACATCAGCTTAGTGGTCATCAATTCATTTGGTGCACTTTGAGAAACAGAAGCCATTAGTTATGCAAGTGAAACCTACCCTCAATGCTGGTTATCAATGTCAGCAAAGATTTTCAAAGAAATCCGAAATGAAGGTTACCCATTGTTACAGTTCACAATCTCTCCATGGTATCTTTTAAAATAAACGAACCAAACTGAAGATATCTCCAAGAGATGCTACCTCTCATTCCTCCTGTATATCATGAATTTTATACCTCTCATGTCAGAGTTAGAGGATGTTGAAATTGAGTTTTGTTTATGGACGTTCTTTAATTGCTATGGTCCTTAGCATCCCATTCTATATTGGGTGTGAAAGACCACAAATTTTGCTCAGAGGCCTCTTTATCGGACTTGAAGTTCTTTTATGTGCTGTAAATCTATGACACGGGACCACCAGCTTTACTTCCTTTCCAAAGGAAGCCATGGTAAGGATTTTTATGCCCGAAAAACTCCATCACCCTCCGCCGGGTTTGAACCCATGACCTCGGGAACAGATCTATAGGAGGCCAAAGAGCATCTGTGATTGTACCAGAGAGATATGAATCTTGACTGACGCAGCATTGTGTTTGAAACAGGCAGTGACTAGTATTACAGGTTTATTGACAGTGCAAAGTATTTCTTAAAGAATGTAATACAACTACATTAAGACTTACTGTCACAACTATCACACATATACCATTTTTTTCTAATTACTCTTGGTTATGCTTATTGTGTTGTATTGTATTGAATTTAATTTATTGTGCTAAGAGTTTTACAATTTGATTGTCTACTACACTTTGACCCTGGCCACTCATTCAGTAGACAATCACTACAGTTTATTTACATTTTACAATTTCCCATTAAAGCATTCTGTAGACAAGCACTACAGATTATTTGCATTTACAATTTCTTGTCAATAAATTATCTTGTTTATTTTCAGTTTTTTTCATGTCCCATTTCCACTTGTTTTTCACTTTTCACTTATTGATTACTTAACCATCACACATTTACTATAGTTTTCCATTCAAAGTAAGATATGTTACCTCTTACTTTTCTCTATCCACTGTCCAAAGCCATTTATTTTTTACTTTACACAAAAACTGTCCAATGCTTCTGGCATCCTATAACCTAATCAAATTCAATTTTTACATCTTAGAATTACTACAATCCTTATATGTATGGTTATAGCTAAGAGGGTATAATTTACATCCAATATGAGTATGTTCTCATTTTTTTAATCTCACATTAAAGTACACTCATATTTCATAACTTTCTGAAATGTAACTTATACCATCCTTTTTCTAAGTCCTTCAATTAGGGATTTGGATCTTTACAAGCAGCAGATTATTAGTTTCTAAGGTATAATGGGTAATGTGTCTGCCTAGTATTTCAGAGTGTCCCGTGAGTTTGAGTCTTAATTGGGAATTCTTTATGGGATTTTCCCTTATCCCAAAAAGGCAAACATCAGGTAACTATTGACTTTTTTGACCTGGGCTCATGTAATCATTCATTAATCATTTATTTGTAGACCTGAGATGTTTTGAGAGAGAGTGAATTCTCCAAAAGTGGGAGGGAGAGAAATGGTACCCCTACGAAGGCCACTTCGTAAGTCATCACAACTATGTTTTATCAGCCAATAAAGCTACAGGAACCGAAATTCAGTATATATGATTGAAAGTCACTGGAATGTCCTTTGCAATGCTGGTACAAAATTGGGATCTGGGCACAGGAGGCTATGGATCAGGGACATTGAAAGATGCATGGGTAGAAATCATTGTATTACTTGTGTTACATATGCACAAAAAAGTACTCATATATTACTCACAGCTAACACCTTTCAAAGTAATCCCCCAAGGCATTCACACATCTTTTCCAACAATGAGGAAGGCACTGAATACCATCAGCTATGTGTGATGCATCTACGTTCACCACCCCTCATCAAAATGCTGTTAAGATGTCCTCCCTGTTTGCAAACCACTGCCCACACAGCGGCTTCTTCAATTTCAGAATGAGATCATAGTCGCATGAACTGAGATCAGGGGAGTATGGAGGATGTTACAAGATCTCTCACCCTCACCGCTGCAGAAGGTTCTGGACACCAGTTGCATTGTGGCTTATTACATTATCATGGAGGATTATGGCATTGCTTAGAAGTGCTGGATGTTTCCTCTGCAATGTGCGATACAGATTGTGCAGCAGGAATGATCTGTAGTATGCGACATTGACAGTGCTGCCCTCATGAATAGGAAGGCACTAGGGAATACCTTGGCTGTCACATGCCAAATGATCATGACCTTCCAGGGTGATGGGTTCCATTGAAATTTTTGTCTTATGGTGAACCATGACGATGCCATTCATTCGATTGACTCTTTAGTTCTGATTCATATGCTGGTGCCCAGGTTTCATCAAATGCAATTATTTAATTCAACATGTCATTTCCTTCACATTGGAATCACTTGAAATGGATATGGCATGTCTTGTATCAAGTTCATTTTTGCACCTTATCTAACTAATGTGGCACGCACTTTGCACAAACCTTGCGCATCTTCAAGTCCTGTTGTAAAATGCAGAACACTGTCAATGCAGAAATACCAGTATATGCAGATAATTGTGCCACAATCCGATGCCTTTTGTCTTTTAAACAGTGTTTGATAACAGCCGCTTGGCACCTCTGTGTGTGTAGACTCTGGATGTCCACTGCACGGCAGGTCAACAGTTGCTACACGTCCATGTTTGAAGGCCTCCACCCAGTATGCAACAGTTCGATAAGGCAATGCCCTATCACCCAATGCTTCTTGTAGCTCAGCATGACACTAATGAGCATTTCTTCCACACAGAAATGGAATTTTTATGTATGACTGCTGTTCAACTTTACTTGCATCCATCTTGGAACACAGCCTCTAGGATACTAATTTTTGCATATGCTGTCTACTAGCCACCAAAACACTTGGGTGCAATCTGGTGATGGCATCCTGAGCTGTGTAAACATGTTTTCAAACGTATATATTGAACTAACTGCATATTCAGTGATTCAGAAGATAAAAAATAGTGGCTATGACCTCAGAAATGACCCTTGTATAAATTCATTCAACTTAGAGCACAGAGAAAGTGCATACCCATTTTGTTTTTCAATGCTTGGAAGAGCTGAAAAGAGGATCAAATTCATGCTGTGTTATATTCTTTTGTTTATGGTAGTTATACATGTCTACCCAGCATTGTGTAGGTAGGCTCCTGCATAATGGAATTTGGCTCTGCAAGGAAATCACAGGCTATTAGAGGAAGTTGTGAGGAGAGATATAGTCAGCTACAGTTCAAGATGAGTTTTAATGACCTTGCCTCATCCTACTGCATGCTGAATGAGTTATTTGCTAATACATACATTTGTTCAGGAAGAAAGGATATTAAAGTCTGACCTATAGTATACCTGCCTTCTATAAAGCATAATGGGGATATGGGTCAAAGATAAATTTAACTATAGTAAAATTATGGCTTTCTAAAGGAACAAATTAACTATTAAACCAGAATGCATGTAAGTTCACATTTTAGGAGTAACACAAGCAGCAAGAAAGAACTTTGCATGTGAAACCCACCAACTGTGACACGTACACCACCATTAGCTCTCAAAGTAAAATTATTCGGATGGACTCTGAAAACTGTTTCTGCATGTATAACATCAGTCTATATCCCATTTCTACTTAGTTTAGAAGTAGCAAGTATCTGCAAAAGAAACAAAATTTCAGGTTTTAAGAATGACATGGTTCAGATTTCAGTACAAAAGCTTCTGTGCAAAGGATAATCACAAGCATCTAATTTGCCTACACGCACACGCACACGCCCGTGAAAGTGGTACTGTAACACCTAGAAAACGTAACAGAAACAAACAAGTGACTGGAGAAGGGGCAGAAATTAATGTTTTGGCTGCTGTTGCAGTAGATCCGCAAATTAGTTCCCACACAATCGCATGTGGAAGTGGCATAAGTCAGGCAAGTGTACTGCACATTCTCCATCGACATAGGTTCCATCCCTATCACCTCTCTCTCCATCAAGAGCTGCATGGAAACGATTTTGAGATACATGTTAACTTTTGTACATGGGCATGAAGGCATGATACTCCAAATTCATCATGTATCTTGTTTGGTGAGTAGGCAACATTTACTAATCATGGCCAGGTAAACTGCAGAAACATGCACTATTGGTCTGTTGACAATCCCCATTGGCTTCGTCAGGTGGAACGTCAGCGTCCATGGAGTTTAAACATGTGGTGTGGGATAGTGAACGATCAGCTCATAGGCCCTTTGTTCATAGAAGGAACAATGAACTCGCACAAGTATCGCAGCCTCCTGACAGACCATCTGCCACAGATGCTAGAAGATGTTCCTTTGCAGACTAGGAGGAACCTGTGGTACCAACATGAACGCTGTCCAGCCCATAGTGCATGAAGTACTACAGATTGTCTTAACGGATTGTTTCCAAATCGTTGGATTGGACAAAGAGGACCTGTACCTTGGCCAGCCTTTTCACCGGATCTGACCCCTTTAGACTTTTTTCTGTGGGGAAAGCTGAAAGACACTGTCTACAAGAATTTACCAACTACACCAGATGATATGAAACGAGTACTACTGCTGCCTGCTCTGAAATTTTCACTGAAATGCTAGAACATGTGCAGCAGTCTTTCCATAGCAGACTGGAAGCATGTATTGAAGCTGCCGGTGGTCATTTTGAACACAACCTTTGAAGGGCTATGTTCCCTTTACTTGTAAGAATCCGCAGAGGTATTGTAATTCCCTTTTGTTTTTCTTTAGTTTGTGCTACCACAGGTTGTACAAGTGTCGGTATGTAAAAGTTTCAAAATAAGATTTCTCGTAAACCACTTGCACTAGAATCTTGCAACAAACGCCACTGACATTCTAATTTACCCTACCTTTATTCTGTTGATGTAACTAGGCATTGTTCCATTTAAAAAATTGTATGTTTGCTCAAAAAATACACTTTCTCAGTATTATTAAAATCTGTTTATAGGCTAAATGTACGAGCCTCTGACTACCAATCAATGCTGTGAAAACTTCACATCAATAGCACTTTCCATTTCCGAAATATTTGCTGTGCAAGTTGAATGTGATTCAACGTATATCATGGCAGAAGTCATCACTGGATTCAGAAGGACTGGTCAATTAAAACTTTGCTGCAGGTTCTATGAACATTATATGTCAGTCTTATTGTTCTTCATAGGGGCTTTTCCTCATTTACATTAAGTTTGGATTGATGATACAGTAGCTTTGAATAAAGTTGGGGCATACATTTCTGAGAAATTTCCTGTAATCTCAGAAGTAAAATTGAAACAAGACATATTTATTGGTCCCAATTTCAAAAATCTAATGTTTGATGAGAGATTATGAATGAATCTACAATGGACATCATGGAGGCCGTTGAGGTGTTCTATTGGCAGTACCAAAAAACGAAAAATGAAAACAAATCCTAACTTCATGCAGTGGCATCGAACATATTAGCCAATTGACAAGAATTGAATGTACTTTTATTTTAGACCATTTATGCCCAATATCAGTTATTCCAGTCTTATACTAATGGACATCTCCAAATAACACAAGGAAAACAAAAAGAGAGCACTGTTTTCCTCACCATCACAAATCCATTTGTTTTGATAAAAACCTGGATTGAACTTATGACATCGATTTTTTGTTTGCTGATTTGATTCAGATTTGGGAGTGGCCTACCCAAAATTTTCATATGTTTGTAACTTTCACATACAATTGGATATTCACTTAAAGAAAACAATCAACACACAGCTATACTGTTTTAGTTCCCTGACTTTGCAGTGAACTACAACGTCTTTGGACTGAACTGATACTAAATGAAGATAAACAGAAATGCTTGAGTATTGTTTTGAAAACAGATGCTCAACACGTAGTGAATATGTTAGTTTATTGTTCCATGGTAGATAAGATACCATGTATTGAATCATCACCAATAACCCTGCTGCTGTGAAATATACAAATATTGAAACAATTTTTCTTAGTTTCAAAATGTAATGACATAATTATATTCAAAACATATATTTGTATTTATAAAGATATTTTAATATATACTTCTGCATTCAACTTAAGGCATTAATTTCCATTCCAAATGCATTAGCATCAACTTCCAGCAAGATGGTGACACTATGTTAAAGGAAGGTGTAGTGCAGAATATCTATTCTTCCATTGTCGCTAGATTCTGTGCTTTGCTGCACTCTAGTGAGTGGAACGTAACTTCTGAGTCAGAGCAATCTTGGCTTCACTTCTCTCATAAGAACCATATAGAAACATTCACCCTAGCCTTATACACAGAGCTTATGAGCATAGACAGTGTCAATCTGGAATTGTCTCCAAGCTTCAGGAAACTACTGGCAGAGAACGTGCAGATTAATGTGCCTGTTCAAATGAGGGAACACATACTCGGAAACAATGCTTTATGCACAATTCCTATACACTTCTCTTTCTTTCCTTTTGACACAAGTGGTGCCATGGCAGAGCGGCACTCCCCCAGAAGCCGCCCTTGATGGACATGATGTTATACGCATATTTATTGCTTTCCAAAGAACCTCTGTTTATTAAGTAAAGAAAATGGTGCCGGATATAAGAGAGTTTGATAGGAGATAGAGGATGCTGGTATAGCAGCATGCAAGCAGACTATTATTGGATGCTCAAGAAAGACAACCCAAAAGCCTTACACAGAAGAAAACGAAGTAGAAGAACTTTTAAAAATATAAAAGCAGTGATCATAAACAAAATTTGCTAGCAAAAGTTCAATTCATGTTTAATGTGGTATATATTACAGTGATATTGAGAATAAATCATGATAACATGGTAATATATATAAAAAATTTAAAAGAAAAATGTACAAGGATATTTATACAAAACATTTTAGTGTTATCAAGATATGTGAACTACTGGGATACTGTAATAGATAGTCTCCATGTGCAATGTGTGTGCATTGTCGTGTCGGACACATTATTGCTGTGTATAATGATATTGTTGAACTAAATATTTTGTTTGTGAGTTGAATTCTTGTCTGGCGTGGCATATTTCTCTCCAATTCCTAGTCAAGGGGGGTGAAGGCAAGTTGAGGGAAGAGCCTCTTTGTCTGATGGCGTGGTTCAGTCTGGAAGTGTGGCGTCAGTTTAGTGTATATCTTCAGAGTGTGTGGATGTATGTAGGAGTGCATGTTGCCGTGTGTGTGCATGGGACATCTCCCCCAGTGTTTGTTTGTAACCTTTTGGAAATTATGTAGCAGCACCAAGGTAACTTTATAATAAACCAGAGTTAAATGTGAATTTATATGTACTATTTATAAATATCCCACGCCCACTTTAGCTTTGTGCAGCAAGTTCCTGGTATCTCTCGTATGACTCTGTAGTTACGATCCCCCAGTGTTTATGCCACGGTAACTAAATTTAATATTTTAGCTGCAAAACCTTTTGGCCCCACCCCGGTGTATAACATTTTTGGTGATGTAATCACATCACTGTGAAGAGAAAATTTTGTGTGCTAGCGCATGAGTGTAAATTTTTTTTGTGTGCACATGCTGGTTGTGTCTGTAGTTTAAGGTAATTTTTTATATGTAAGTTGGTGAAGGGTTTATTTGTTTATCTGAATTTGTATAGTGAGTTTTGTTTTTATGTAATGCAGCAATGTGATACAATTTCCTTTTTAAGGGTTGGCGTACCACGTGTTAAGCAGCATGTTTTGGCTTTGTAACTGACCGTTACATGAATCCTAAATTATTTAAAAGTGTGGCATGTCGATTATTTCTTTGGCATAGCAAAATTGTATTTTTTTCCCTCCATTTTGGCCGTGAATATTTTTCACATTTAGTAGATTTTTTTTGTTTATGTAATGGTTATGTAATTTTTTTGGTGTCACTACATTACCACTTCTTCCTCCTTTCTCCTTTTCCCCACTTTTTACCCTTCCTTTTTTTCTCTCTTCTTTTTATCCCATTCCCGGTTCCCATGTTGTTTGCTGTGTATATGTGGGTTATGTATGTGAGCAGTGTCTCTAGTATTTCTGTGAAATTTCTGGATTTTATATGTCTGATACAACTACATTAATCTTTCAAATGTGACTATTACCTCATGATATTAACATTTTTATGTGTGCTTATGCCACCTTGCTACTATATCTTATGCCTCTGTTAATAACTTCTGCTAGTGAAATTACTGAGCGTTATGAATCTTGCTTTCTTATGACAAATTTGCCACTAATGCATTACAGATGTGTTGTATAACCTAACATTTCTGACCAGTGCTCTGATTGAATTTTCTTTTCTTTACAGTCAGTGTGCTTACTTTTTTACATTTCAGATAGTATCAGCGTCATTTTTGCATGATTTTAGCACAGGCATGGCTTGTTATTTACCTTCCTACCTAGATTTGGTTCATAACAGTGCATTTTAACTCTTTGAACTAATTTTCAGCATCACATTACTCATTTTAGCATACTCTAGTGCTCTGTGCACAATTGTACTACTGAAATTGTGTTCATTTTGGTCATAATTAGCCTCATTAAGCTTAATTGCTTTTGGCATCACAATATAACTATTTTGCTTTCATTATACTGTGATATGGTACTATAATTCTTTGCCACTGTCATATTTATTTCTGTGAATATTACTGGCTTACACTGCTTTATACTGAGTAATTTTCACCTGTGTGTACCATTGACTTACATATTTGATTTATTGCTAATTTCTGGCATTGCTATGGAAATTTATTTGTTTTTAACTGTGTTGTGTTATGAATGCAAACTCAGCCTCTCTTACAGCATTGATATTTATGCATTTTGCTCATACCAATTTTTGTCTCTGATACAATAATATTTTACATGGTGTATGTCCAATCATCTTTTCATTACATCCATTGTTTAATTGCATGCCTGTGTCTGATTAATTTTTTTGCCTACATTTCTGTGTTAATACCGTACTATATAGTTTCACTTTGCCAAAGAGAAATAACAGACAACCCTCAGACATGCCTGTGGAAGACTATCCTCCTATGCCTTCTTCTGGTACTGGGTCATCGATCCTGGTGGCCACCAATAATGATTTAATTACACTTGTACAAGCAGTTGTTCAGAGTAATGTGTCTGCTATTCGACCCTCTGTCGAACCCCCTTTCTTTAATGCTGCAGTAGATAATCTTTTTGATTTTCTTGATACTTTTGAAAAAGTAGCGTTTGCTAATATCTGGTCAGATTTGCAAAAAGTCAAGTATTTGCCTTGCTACCTTAAAGATACTGCTATACAATGGTTTCAGACATTTTTTCACAGGCATCACTCTCATGATTGGGCTCTTTTAAAATTTTCTTTTATTACAGCTTTTTAGGTTGCTCACCAAGATGAATTGTTAGAAATCAAACTCTGACAAAGAATTCAATTAGATTCTGAGCCTGTTTTACACTATGTTTAAGATGTACTGTCTTTATGTGATCAGGTTAACCCAAGTATGACTCAAACGGAGCAAGTAAGGAATTTACTAAAAGGTCTGAAGCCTGAGTATGTAAACATTATCCTCCCAATGAACCCTCAAACTGTAGATGATCTTTTACAGGCTTTTAAGCGGGTGGATAAAGCACAATTTTATATGACACAAAGAGAGCACTTGGTTGCTGCACAGGTACAAGCTACAGATTATGTTTCGGCTCCTCCACCTCGGGCTCTACCAGATAGGACTACTAACCCATTTCTTACAGGTCATTCGCCTTTACCTGCTCTTCCAGCTCCTCCTACTAATGTTGTCACTGGGTTAACTGCAAAGGTGGACCAGTTGGCTAGCCAGTTATATGCAATGAATACATCTCATCCTGAGAGGAACAGACTATCATCTTCCACACAGAGAGGACAATGGCAACCACATTCACCAACTTCAGATCTGTGCCAACCCCTGATTTGTTTTAGGTGTGGCAAACCAGGACACACAGCAAGATTTTGTTGGCAGCAGGTGCCTCAGTCCAAAAATAACCAGCGCCACGCCTCACAGCCATCCTGGTCACCTCGCAGTGATGGGAAACATCCTACTGTCGCCAGTGCCTCTCTTCCTGTGGGTCACATTTTGCAGGTTTCTGGACTCATCAATGGAGAACAAATTAACATTCTTTTGGATACAGGCAGTGCTGTTAACATCATCCATGCCTGCCATGTCCATGACGTTGCCAAACTGGAGCCTGTTAATATGCTACTGCGCACAGTTGGAAACAAGTTGTTAGATGCTCCTTACCACACTGTTTTATCTTTCCATATTAATGGTTTTTCTTTTGAGGAAGATGTTTTAGTAGTTAAAGATTTAGCACATGATTTCATTCGAGGTAATACTTTTTTAAGTTAACATAAAGTTGTCATTGATTATGCACATAACAGAGTTGCTATGGTAGTAGTTGCTATTTGTGAGGTTGATATTTTAGAAAAGGATGTTTTGCCTTTGTCTGACATAGCTATAATCCCATTATTGGACGAACCCTGTGAAAAATCTACTACTAAGGCTTTTGTTAAAAGTGATGTTCGAATACCTCCCTTTTCAGTCTGTAATGTCTCAATACAGTTTTCTGAGCCTCCCTCTCATGCAGTTATGTTGGAACCTTCATAAAGCATTATGCACAAAAAGAATATTGCTATTCCATCCATTGTCTGTGAATCCAAAGATGATTTGTTTCTGCCTGTTCATAATACTTCTGCCCAACCTCAAACTTTATTTACTAACACTCTTCTCACTACTGTGCAAGATGTTGCATTTGTACAAAGCAATTCTATCTCTCCCAGGGATGTTTCTATACTGAAAGCTCCTAATTTCAATTTTAATGTCAATAACAAACTTTTCAGTAGCCAGTCTGACCAGCTTCATTAGCTTTTGTTTAAATACTCTCATGCATTTGCTACCTCATTGCAAGAATTAGGGACCACCGATGTTGTTGAATTTTTTTACAGGTCACTGACCCCACTTCTATCAAACAACAACCCTATAGGGCTCCTCATAAGCAGAAAGAAATTTTTTCTCAACAGATTTAAGAAATGCAGGATGCTGGTATTACTACTGAATCTGTCTCCCTGAGCATCTCCTGTCATACTTGTCAAAAAGAATGATGGGTCCATGGGATTTTGTGTTGACTACAGGAAGTTAGTGTATCAGTCACCTCTTCTTTTCCATTACCCATCATTGATGACTTGTTCAGTTATCTTAATGAAGCCTCTTGGTTTTGTTCTTTGGATTTATGGTCAGCATATTTTCAGGTACCATTAGAAGAAAGTTCTAGGCACTTTACAAGTTTTGTCACTCATCAGGGGCATATCAGTTTGAAAGACTTAGCTTTGGGTTATCTAATGCTCCACGCTTTTTCAGTTATATTGCTGATAAATTACTAGGGGACTTAAATTTCAAAAAGACCCTGGCAAATTTCAAAAAGGCCCTGGCATATCTTGAAGAAATGTTGGTTTTTGCCAAATCTTTCTAGGATCTCCTCGACAATCTGGAGGCTCTTTTTCAGAGACTGGAGCATCATAATTTTAAGCTCAAGCCTGAGAAATTCTTTTTGGGACGAATAAAGTTAAATTGTTGGGTTTTGAAGTATCTAAAGACGGTCTTTCTCCACATCCTGATAAGGTTACAGTTATCCAAAAGTTACCCACACCCAAGAATGTTCGGGATGTCCGTAAGATCTTAGGTTTATTCAATTTCTACAGAAAATGTGTTAAAGATTATGCACAAATTGCACATTCGTTAACCCAGCTCACCAGAAAAGACCAAGACTTTTCTTGTGGACCTGATCAACAACAGGCTTTTCAACAGTTAAAAGATGCTTTATCTTCAGCACCAGTGATGGCTCATTATATTCCAGGGGCTTACACTGAACTCCATACTGATGCCAGTGGTCTTGGTGTTGCTAGTATCCTTCTTAAACGGCAGGATGACCATCTTCGATCCGTGGCGTATGTGCCGTGTGAGAAAAACTAGTGTTCCAGAATTGGAATTATTGGCCATTGTTTTTGGGTTGACACATTTTAGATGTTTTGTCTATGGATACAAAGTTGATATTGTTTCGGACCACTACTCCTTGTGTTACCTTAATAATATTAAAGATTTAACAGGACGGCTAGCTCGCTGGAGTCTTAAGTTTCAGGAGTTTGATTACACCATCTGTTATAAATCTGGCAAATCGCACCATGATAATGATACTTTATCTCGTTTCCCTGTCTGGCAGCCCGAGGACCATAAAGTCGAAGAACTTGACGACCTCATCACCTGTTTGTTTCCACTTGAGGTTGCGGAGAAGCAGAAAGCTGATCCTCTTCTTCGACCTCTCGTTGACACGTTACAGCCTGGGTCGACCGCCTCTCCCAAATTACAGCGTCAGGCGTCTACTACACGCTGAAGTCAAATGTCCTTTATAAAAACAATTCTGGATCAACAGGGCCTCTCCACTTGCTAGTAATTCCGGAGTCTCTAAAGCATGAGATTTTATCCTGATGCCATGGCGTTCCTCTGTCCGGCAATTTAGGTTTTTCCAAGACTTTCAGCAAGATAAATTCTCGATACTATTGGGCGGGTATGAAGAGGGACATTGAACACTATGTCCGTACCTGCCCTAGTTGCCAATTTCGGAAGGCGCCCAAGAATCAACGGCCAGCTAGTCTTCTTCAACCTATTCCTGTGACCGCCATAGGTGAACGGTGGGGAATTGATCTCTTGGGTCCCTTACCATCTTCAAATTCTGGCAATCGCCATGTAATTGTTTGTACGGAATATACTTCTAGCTGGGTGGAAGCCGGCGCCTTACCTGCTGCTACAATTCCTCATGTGGCTAAATTCATCTTACACCGTATTATTTGCCGCCATGGTGCTCCGGCAATACTCCTATCTGACCGTGGTTCTGTTTTCATAATTGAGGTGCCGCAGGAACTGTTGAGATCTTTATCAGTTTCGCCACACTTCACCAGCTCCTGCCACCCGGCTACTAACGGCCTCACCGAGCGTTTTAATCAGACGCTGGTTAACATGCTAAGCCATTTTGTCGACTCGAACCAAAGAAACTGGGACACAATTTATGGCATCTTCTCATACAACTCTTTTGTCCATTTTCCCTCATCTATGGCCGAGAACATACTTTACCTCACCAGGTGCAACTCCAGTCATCCTCCAATAACTTGTTTGTCCGTAATATACTTCAGGATATACAAAAAGCTAGGGAAGCCGCCATTGCCAATATTAACCAATCTCAAATTAAACAAAAGCAACGATATGACATGAAACATCGTGATGTGGCATTTCAAGTGGGTCAAACTGTAAAAAATTTTTCACTCCCTTTAGGAAAAAGGGAAAACGTACCAAACCTCTCCACCGGTACCTTGGTCCCTTTGAAATCATCAAGCAAGTCACCCCTGTTATCTACGCACTCCGTCGTTCTAACGCTCCCAGGACCAAAATCCAACCAGTACATGTTTCTCGCATCTTCCCTTATGATCCTGTAAGACCATATAGGTTGTAAGATGTTAATTGCGCTCTCCTTTACAGATAATTTTTTTGCTTATTTTTCTATGTATTTTGTTATAACACTACATTTTGTTTTGGGTGAAAAATTAACATGTACTTACCAAGATTCTTTAATATGATTCTTTCCAGCTTTGTGAGGGTATTTTAAATGTTGTATGATTATAGGGTAATGTTTTTTTGTTTTGTTTGTCATGTTCTTGCTGAGGTGCCGTTGGGTACTTAGCAAGGCGTGTTCGTTACTGTGTCTGCTGTATGTTCATAGTAATGTCGGTTTTTTATGCACTGTTTGAGTTTGCTTACAGTCGCGGCAGATGCCGTCGTTGTGTTGAATAGTATGATGTCTCTCGCCTAGAAAGAGGGAAATGGTCATTGAGTCATCCTTCTGTCCAGCAGCAACGCTATGCCCCTTCACTACAAGTTTATCTGGGTGAGTAGGTATTCCCAAAATTTGCAGGTCGTCAAATCCATAATATGTCATAATGTGTACATACAATAATTTCTTTGCTTTGGTCAGCTCTAACTATTTTCATTTTATTTTTTCTGTCTGTTATATGAATGCGTTTTTCAGAATCTATTGACTGGGGTTTGGTCCACACTCCAAGCATGACAGAATATAGGGGGCTATATGTATCTGTGGAAAAAAAAGAGTTCGCACCAGTCGCTTGCGAATTGCACATAGAGCGTTCCTTGGGGAGTAGATCCTTAGAATAGTTGGTGATGGTTCCTCTATCTACACTACATGATCAAAAGTATCCGGATACCTGGCTGAAAATGACGTACAAGTTCGTGGCGCCCTCCATCGGTAATGCTGGAAGTCAATATGGCGTTGGCCCACCCTTAGCCTTGATGACAGAGTTCACTCTCGCAGGCATACTTTCAATCAGGTGCTGGAAGGTTTCTTGGGGAATGGCAGCCCATTCGAGACTGAGAAGAGGTATCGATTCAGGTCGGTGAGGCCTGGCACGAAGTCGGCGTTCCAAAACATCCCAAAGGTGTTCTATAGGATTCAAATCAGGACTCTGTGCAGGCTAGTCCATTACAGGGATGTTATTGCCGTGTAACCACTCCGCCATAGCCCATGCAGTATGAACAGGTGCTCTATCGTGTTGAAAGATGCAATCGCCATTCCCGAATAGCTCTTCAACAGTGGGAAGCAAAAAGGTGCTTAAAATATCATTGTAGGTCTGCGCTGTAATCGTGCCACGCAAAACAACAAGAGGTGCAAACCCCCTCCAGGAAAAACACAACCACAACATAACACCACCACCTCCGAATTTCACTGTTGGCACTACACACGCTGGCAGATGACGTTCACCGGGCATTCGCCATACCCACACCCCACCATCGGATCGCCACATTGTGTACCGTGATTCGTCACTCCACACAACGTTTTGCCACTGTTCAATCGTGTGATGTTGACGCTCCTTACACCAAGCGAGGCGCCGTTTGGCATTTTCCTGCGTGATGTGTGACTTATGAGCAGCCGCTTAACCATGGAATCCAAGGTTTCTCACCTCACGCCTACCTATCATAGTACTTGGAGTGGATTCTGATACGGTTTGGAATTCCTGGGTGATGGTCTGGATACATGTCTGCCTATTACTCTTTACGACCCTCTTCAAATATCGGCGGTCTCTGTCAGCCAACAGACGAGGTCGGCTTATACGCTTTTGTGCTGTACATGTCCCTTCACGTCTCCACTTTACTATCGCATCAGAAACAGTGGACCTAGGGATGTTCAGGAGTGTGGAAATCTCGCATACAGACTTCTGACACAATTGACACCCAATCACCTGACCACGTTCGAAGTCCATGAGTTCGACGGAGCGTCCCATTCTGCTGTTTCACGATCGCTAATGACTACTGAGGTCGCGGATAATGAGTACCATGCAGTAGGTGGCAGCACAATGCACCTAAGATGAAAAGCGTATGTTTGTGGGGTGTCCGGATACTTTTGATTACATAGTGTATATTTGATCCTGTAATTAGTACGTCTATAGCTATATTGTATTTTGCTAGTAGATTGAACTAACAAATCTTTTTTTCTTCTCTGAGGATATTTTTAAATTCTTATTACCAATGCCTCAATGTGTTTTGGTTCTTACTTGTATTAATCTCAGTAATACCATTTCATTGTAAAGCATCAAGAGCTATAAATTTCATTGTCATGTTTAAACACTGAAAATTTCTCATTAAATTTTGACTTGATGCCCCTAATTTAAATATATTCATAAATAGTTGTTAGTCACACCCCCCCAAAAAAATTGAGCGCTCAATCAATGTATTTTTTTTGCAAGGCCTTGCTCTAGATTTAAGTTTTATTGGCTTGGTGTGTCCCCTGCCTTTTTTTGTAATATTTGTTCTGTGTATCTTTTCTTGTATATTGTGACCTTGATGCTTTCCCCAAATCTTGTTCCAGTCTGCCAGTAGCCCCAGGAAACACTTCCCTCCACAAAAGAGGACAGACCCGGATCGTCCGGAGAGTGGTGGTACTCCCCCGCCAGCCGCATCCGCACAGGTGTCCAGCTGCATTTCATCTGTGACCCTCTCGCCATGGCAATCTATGGGGGTGTTCTCCCTCTTGGTTTGTCTGTGCCGGCAGGGCCCGTCGGTCACAAACCTCTTCTACAGAGTTCCAGCTATTTTACTGTGTCGCCATGGTGATTGAGTGGTACAGTTAACTGTGTGATAAGTTTTTTCCATCTTTTCTTTGGTGGGTATGGTTCAGTGTTGGGAAAAGTTAGCGGACAAAGCAGTTTTTGCTCCATTCTCAAAACAGTATGTTGTGATACACTGTGTACATACAGAAGAGGAGTTATGAGCTGGGGGAAGTTTCCTGTGGGACTACTTCATTGTAAAACAGAATTGTTATCCATGTGGGGATTCATCAGGGTTTATATTTGCAATATTTGTGTGTTTAATATTGTATGTTTATATTTTCTTGTATTATTCATTTTTTTTTCGGCGGAGACGCCTCATTGTTGTGAGTGGAGGGATATGTAGTATATATGTGTGCATTGTCACGTAGGACACATTATTGCTGTGTATAATGATATTGTTGAACTAATTATTTAGTTTGCAAGTTGAATTCTTGTCCAGCATGGTATATTTCCCTCCAATTTCTAGCCAAGGGGGGCTGAAGGCAAGTTGAGGGAAGAGCCTCTTTGTCTGATAGTGTGGTTCAGTCTGGAAACATGGCGTCAATTTAGTGTATATCCTCAGAGTGTGTAGATGTATGTAGGAGTGCACATTGTCATGTGTGTGCATGGGGCATCTCCCCCAGCACCAAGCACCAGGTAACTTTATAATAAACCAGAGTTAACTGTGAATTTATATGCATTATTTATAAATATCCCACACCCATTTTAGTTTTATGCAGCAAGTTCCTGATATCCCTCGTATGCCTCTGTAGTTACGATCCCCCAATGTTTATGCCGGGGTAACTAAATTTAATATTTTAGCTGCAAAACCTTTTGGTCTCACCCCGGTGTATAACAAGATTTATACCAAACATTTTAGTGTTATCAAGATATGTGAACTACCTGGATACTGTAATAGATAGTTTCCACATTCTGCTGTTTGCTTTGGATTTAAAATTGAAGAGTAAGAGGAATGTTCATAACACTTAATGAATTAATCCAGCACCATTTATCTCTGTAGAATCTTAATGGCAAATTTACGAACATTGCTTATGTGATAGCAGAAAATCTGTTGATTTTTCAAACTTAGCTAATCAATAAAGCAGAGGGAAAATCAAAGCCTACGCTGAAATATAAAAAAGGTTTGACAGTGAGTGAAGTTGCATGAAATTCAATTACAGTATAAGCTCTTATCAAAAATGTCTCTTGGTCCAAAGCAATGTATTACTGTGTTGGCAGTCTGCAGCGGACATTTTGGTTCACCTTAGACATTAAACAACTTGGAAGCTTTCCTGTTTACTTCGGTGTTTCATCTTCTTGCATTATTAGGATGAGTGTTCAATCTATACAACTGATTACCAGATATTCCAGCTGCCATCCCTCATTTGTAGTTTTGGCAATTCCCATACAACCCTACAGTTATTAATGTTTTTTAGTTTTTTTTCCCTTTCTTTCTTTCTTTCTTTCTTTCTTTCTTAGAAATGCTTGATTTTGACAGTAATGTAGAATACATGAGAGGCTTTTAAAATTTGCAATAGTAAAGAACCAGTTTTGATAAACCATTGGATGTACTGTTAAAACAAGAACATAAATTGAAATATTTAAAAATAATACGTTATCAAATGGCTAATAAAAACTATTACTTCAAATCTAAAATGGTAGTCTAAAAGAAGGTTTTAAACATATAAATGAATTAATTCCACTCATTAGTTTACCAGAAATCATTTTAAACAGTCTGAATTTTAATGCTCAGACAATCCTTTCTACCCTTAGCAGCCATTGTTTTTAATAATATTCTTGTATTAAAAGGCAGATGTAAACAGAATTAATAGTCATATCTATGCCTCCGACACAGAGAGTAAACATTATTTCCATATTCAAGTTTTAAACAACATTCACATACAACCCAAATAAGGAAAAAGAAGGAATGTTAGAGATATGCTTAAATGAACATGTACACTTGCACTTAACAATACTCTGCATTCTCCACCTGAAGTTCAGATTTAAATAGAATTAATATATACTTCTTTGAGGGATCTTTTTAAGGCTACTCCTTTCTGAGACTTCACGTAATTGGTAACTATGAATTTGAAGTTTCCCTTCTAAGGGCTGGTTACACCAATAGCAATAATTTTTATGTTTTTTGATTTATGTAAATCCAGGTATATGTATTTATTGCTGGAATGTAGAAGCAGTTTCACCATGAGGTTGCAATCCCAGGTAAAGAAATCATAGCTTTGCGGCGGTATTATGTTTATTTATTTATTGAGCCCCACGTTTGGGAGCCAAATATGCGATGGTATTAGTGTTAAGTTTGAAAGAATGCTACTGTTTATTTGCCGCACGTATAAAAGACAATTTTTCGCGGTCACTTCGTGTTATCTTTTACTGAGCGCCTATTATTGTATTTAATTTTGGGTTCACTGTCCTCCGGCTAGCTATGATCTCTCGGTCAAGCAAATCTCTTAATCAAGGTGTGTAAACGGAAAGGAGTTTTTTATCCAAAGATAACACTGATAAAAGAATTTGTTTTATACTTTTATTGTCGTAATACATTATGCACTTTCACATATTAATCTTGACACTCGCCAAACTGAAACTGTTATAATAACTTCTTTACTGCCCCTTATTAATTCGCAAACTTCAACTTTTTGTGTAATTAACTTTACGACACTTGAGATTTTTCATAACATTGCTACGCGTAACCTGCGAATCGATAAACTATGCTAGGTATTCACCATGACTGTTTTTGTTAAACTCGACGACGTGTAATGTACAAATGTTTCCGATGGACTGGGGGGATCTACCTCTGACTTAGCTCTTTTTATACTCCCACACCCCGATATGCCTAAAGATTATAACTGAGCTGCTATTGGTTAATAAAATGCGCCAACATTAGCGTCTATTTTTTATATCCAATGAAAATTATGAACGAATATGCTCTAGGGAAAAGTTCCCGCAAATTCCTAAGAAAAATGCGCCAATATTACGTCATTTGCTCGTCTCTAATAATGATAAACAGCTCACCCCCTCGCTACATTATTGCACGCTATTATTATCAGTTTCAGTAAGGCCATATAAACCCACTTCTCAACAATGCTTACAATCATCAAACATCTCAAATCAATGTCACACAATAATGCATATTCACACTATAATCACTCTTGACTTTTACATAATTTGTGATACAAATTACTGCGTCAGCTTTGGCTTTTGTGTGTAATAGGTCAGCAATTTCTCATACATAACAATGAGAAACGCTTTCTGCTGCTTCCGGTCTTTGACTTTGGGCAGTGGAACGTGTACCTGGAGTGACCGTACATGATGCAGTAGAGAAATACAGGTTAGGTGTGGTGACTAAAATGTTTATTATTATTATTATTATTATTATTATTATTATTATTATTATTATTATTGATCCAACAGTGTGCAAATCTTTAATGAATTAGTGAAGTTTCTATTCTTTATGAATTTACTGCTTGCATGTTGGATGGAAATTCCAATTCTTGCTGTATTTCTTCCAAAGTAGATAGTATAAATTATATGAGATGAAACCATGTCAAAATCTACATCATCATATACATTGAAATCATTGCTTCACTCACTATCCATCTTGATCGCCTTCTGTTTCCCTCATACTGCCATATTCATCATCACTATTCATATTCCTTGTTCTCCATAACCAAAGCCATTACTCCGAGGTCGTGGGTTCAAATCCAGTGGAGCGCAATGGACTTTTTCGGGTGCAAAAATCATTACCATGGCTTCTGTCAGAAGGGAAGTAAAGCCGGTGGTCCTGTGTTGTAGATTTACAGCATGTAAAAGAACCTCAAGGTTAATAAAAAGGTCTCTGAGCAAAACTTCTGGCCTTTCATGCCGAATATAGAATGGGATGGTAAGAACCATAGCAGTTAAAGAACGTTCATAAATAAGACTCAATTTAATTTTCAATTTTAAAGCCGTTACTTTTTTGCAGTGCTGTTTTTCTTTTTTGCTTCCCTAACTTTGATTTCCACCTGCAAATGATGGAAAATGGCTGGTATACTTGAACTAGGTTTGCAGACCTCAGTAACCATCACACTGGTTGTTGTAACAGCTGTTTTACCAACATGTGGTTTTAACAACTTTTACTAGAGTTAAATAAGATAATCATCGTTGGTGAAACCTGACCTAAGCCTCAAGCCTTTCAGATCCTTTAGGTTCATTTGCTATTTCTAAGAGCATACATTTGGTTTTACAGTGACACTACTATCCTTATATTCCAATGTTTTTTTAGAATTTTCACCTCAACCATATTCTGCATTCCTAACCTTTAATTTCTTAGTAGCAGAAGAGTATCTAAGTCATACATTTAGTGACTCATCAAGGGTGATCAGATACTAAAAATCCTACTTTCTTTCATAGAACTCAGTTTCTAAGTTAAAACAATTTTTTAATCTGACGTGTGCTTATAGCTTCTATATTCATTAATGCATGTCAATGTTTCAGAAAAATGTAGAAGGTATCCAGAGAGAAAAGAATTTTGTTGTTAAAGTAATGGATCGCTTTAATTCTGTTAGGAAAACTCTAAAGACAAACGAAAAGACGAAGAGTTCATACTAGAAGTGTAGATTTCTGCAATGTTTACTGCCTGACCTCAGCAGGTAGATTTCCTGCAGGTTAATCTATGCATAGGCAGGCAGTTTTCCTCAATGCTGGGCAGGTCAAGAAAAACCTTCTTAACAGTGGTTTGCAACCAAAAATTGTTGTATTTTGAAAATATTCATTTTGGTGTAAAAAGGAAACCATAATGTACCCACTTTGTTACAAGCATGGTTGCAAAGCAAAACAATAGTTGGTGTTGGTTGCCTATCTGACTGTAATTTTATGATCCTATCGACAATAGGGACAGTATAATCCTAGGACAGTAGTGTTAGCCAAGGCATTTTACATTGTCCAAGCAACTTCTGCAAAATTGCAAAAGTCCTTGAGTTCTGTTGTACAAATGGTACAGAAAAAAAAATAATTCTCTTCACTGTTACTGCTTCTAAACTAAACGATGAAAGATCACAGCCATGATGAATACAATTATGCAAAATGTTAGGCGGAGAACCAACACCAACTATTCTTTTGCTTTGCAACCGTGCTTGTAGTAAGCTGGGTACATTATGGTTTCCTTTTTACACCAAAATGAATGTTTTCTAAATGCAACAATTTTTGGCTGCAAAACACTGTTAAGCAGGGTGCCCAATATGTATCCTCTTTTAGTTTCTGCTGTTTCATTTGGAGTTGTTTTTAGTTCCAAACTCTGTTTGAATTTCCCAAATTTGTAATAAAAATATTGCACAACAGTGTGGACAATTTTTAGATGTCCATGGTTGCTTCTCCCAGTTGCCAGTCCTAGCATGATATTCCACTTAATACCTCAATAGCAATGTTTGTTGCATGCAGAGCCAACACATTGTGTACTATTGCTTCTATTTTTGTACTAGCACAAGATGTATTTTTCTCAATTTCAGAATCACTAAAAATTGTTTCATTGAGGTTAGGAGTACAGCCACTCAATCAATATATATGAAGATGTTTCATTGTACATATAAAATGCCTGAGTACCTTTAGCAGTGCTTAATTTTTTATCGAACTTGGGTCTTTGGCATTAAAAAAGGAAGTAACTTTAGAAGAATCAGTTGCATTTTTCATGGAGGATTTGTGTGTATCACTCACCCACGTGGCAATCCAAATTGCCAGAACCTTTGTTGCCAACAAAAATATAACAATCTTACACTTGAAGTTTAGCTCCATAGTTGGTCCTTCCTATAACAAAGCCGGGATACTTTACTTTAATATTTTCGCTGAACTTATATTTCCTTTTCAACCTCATTATGTTATTCTTTATATTGCATGTAAACTACACTAACTGCTACATGCTACAACAAACCTGTGCTACTGTACCATAATAAAAACCACAGAACAACTATCTACTAACCTCTGGAAGAAGCCAGAAGACTAAAAACAAACATCATGGAGATCAGACTCTGAAAAGTTGATTCTCAACACAATAGTAAACGTGAGGTGACATGGAAATATACAAATATGAACAGAATAATAGAATCTGACTTTGCTATGTCATATTAAACTAAATAGGTCTTTATTTCAAAAGCAAAATTGTTTTCTCCATAAAAATTGTATGTTTTACTAAGAGTCAATTTCCAGTGGTCACATAAATTTAAAATGCTGGGCATCTTGATGGATTTTAAAATCCCTTGAGGATGGGAGGACAGGGCTTAAAAAGGACATGTCCTCTAAAATCGAGACACCTGGTGTCCCTGATCATGTCTTAATAAAAGTTATAATAATTATAGAATCAGGCATGTCTATACCATGTGAATCAGCTGCTTCTAGATTTTCATATCTGTCCAACCTGCAGATTATAGTCTTACATAAAAATTCACCAGTTTGTCAGAAAATATGTGCTGTAACTGTGTACTTCTTGCAACACATGTGCTTGCAGTTTGTGTACAAGCATTATTTATTTAATGCTACATATATACAAAGAAGCTACAGAAGCATAGATCTAAAACGTGATGATAAATATTTTCCTTTGGAGAATCTCATCAAATGTTTCTCATGATTGAGTGGAAGAGTACTTCAAAACTATAGGTGGCCTTAAACTGGATGGTTCAAACTTTATGCCATTAGAAGCACTGGGTCACATGAATAAAAAGCAAGTCATTTTTCACAGTTCATACTCACGAGTATGAACACTTTCTGTGATTATATACTCAGCTCAATGAGAACTTTTTGTAAGAATAAAAACCTACTACCTCACCTGAGTATATACTCATCTTCATAGCTATCTTGCTCACTTATACTAGTGTAATCTACACTCTTTGACCATATACTAGCTTCGCTGATTGTGTTGTTTGGCATTCTGAATTAGAGGACTAGATTTTTTTTGCATTGGGTTCTGTCCCATCAAAGCTGCTCACGAAATATCTTGTGTAGCCTAAAAGTTTCATCAGTAATGCTAGGCAAACATGAAGTCCTTCTAAAAATGAAAAATTAATTGAAGTGTAGCATTCTGCTACTTTTGTAAGATTAGGAAATAAAAGGAAAGGTAACTAAATACAAATTATCTAATTATCAAATTGTTATAATGCTGGGCACATTTTACAAATGCTTCGAAACATTAAGTGTTCCCAGAAGTTACAAATTATTTAAATCTTGTGACAAAGTAGGAAAGAAAATGAATATGAGGATTCATAAAGCAACTGCTAAACTCAATAAATATTTGATTTCTTGCAACCAAAGCATTTTCTTTATAATACCAAATATTTAAATAAGTTTACACATAAATTAGCTTTAATACATTTGACTGTGTCACTATCAAGCTTTAGTTTCTCTTGCATTATTCTTTCATAATAAAGAAATGAACAATTTTGATTTAAAATGAATTATTCTCACTATAATCCGAAAAGTTAAAAGTTGGCACATTCCCTGAATGTTTCAATTTAGAAAGTTGCTTAACCGAAAAGATTTTATAGCAAAAATTTAGAAAGCCGAAAAATGGTATGTGCACAACGACGCTTCCTAGAGCCGATTTCGATGCGTTGCTTCCCCAACGGCCGACGAACCCAGACTTTTTTCTCCCTTCAGCTCGCCTTCCTTGCAGCTGGGGTCGCGCAGAGCACCCACGTGACATGACGTCAGGAAAATATCCAGCACCACGCCAGTCATTTGCGCTGCCAACTTTTGAATAGAAAGCTGCAGTACACCGGCCGGTAATGCAGGAAGATGTAACTTTCTGGTGGTATTTACTTTCAGCAAGGCGCAGGTGGACCTCAGGTATGCCGGCAGCATTCCTGCAGAGGTCAGTATCCTTCAGCAACGTAAATTATTCTGTTAGGAGGGAGCCAACCTGGCTCAAACTCCCCCTTCTGCCGAGACGGGGCGCTCGCAAAAACACGTCATTCCTCAGGTCGAGCACAACCCCGGGTGGCGAGCACATCAAACATCAATAACACTTATAAATCAAGGCGAACGGGAAGAAAAATAATACCATATACAGGAGCAACGTGGGAATATCGCAAAAAATACTTAAAGCCCACAAAACTTTAAATGTAACGGACAAAATACAAAATCAAGTATCGTAAGCAAAAGTTACAGCAATGCAAATTAAAACAACTGAATTTGAATAATATAAATCAGGATGCACCCACAAGAATAAATAGATTAATATAACAATTTAAAAAGCTGCGTAACAAGAATATATACTATGTGATCAAAAGTATCCGGGCACCCCAAAAACATACTTTTTTCATCTTAGGTGCATTATGCTGCCACCTACTGCCTGGTACTCATTATCCACGACCTCAGTAGTCATTAGACATCGTGAAACAGCTGAATGGGACGCTCCGTGGAACTCACGGACTTCGAACATGGTCAGGTGATTGAGTGTCACTTGTGTCAGAAGTCTGTACGCGAGATTTCCACACTCCTAAACATCCCTAGGTCCACTGTTTCTGATGTGATAGTGAAGTGGAAACGTGAAGGGACTTGTACAGCACAAAAGCGTACAGGCCGACCTCGTTTGTTGACTGACAGAGACCGCGGACATTTGAAGAGGGTCGTAAAGATTAATAGGCAGACATCTATCCAGACCATCACACAGGAATTCCAAACTGCATCAGGATCCACTCCAATTACTATGACAGGTAGGCGTGAGGTGAGAAACCTTGGATTTCATGGTTAAGCGGCTGCACATAAGCCACACATCACGCAGGAAAATGCCAAACGACGCCTCGCTTGGTGTAAGAAGCGTCAACATTACACGATTGAACAGTGGCAAAACGTTGTGTGGAGTGACGAATCACGGTACACAATGTGGCGATCCGATGGCAGGGTGTGGGTATGGCGAATGCCCGGTGAACGTCATCTGCCAGCGTGTGTAATGTCAACAGTGAAATTCGGAGGTGGTGGTGTTATGCTGTGGTCGTGGTTTTCCTGAGGGGGCTTGCACCCTTTGTTGTTTTGCGTGGCACGATCACAGTGCACACCTACATTGATATTTTAAGCACCTTCTTGCTTCCCACTGTTGAAGAGCAATTCGGGAATAGCGATTGCATCTTTCAACACGATCGAGTACCTGTTCATGCTGCACGGGCTGTGGCGGAGTGTTTACACGATAATAACATCTCTGTAATGGACTGGCCTGCACAGAGTTCTGATTTGAATCCTATAAAACACCTTTGGGAAGTTTTGGAACGCCGACTTCGTGCCAGGCCTCACCGACCTACATCGATATCTCTCCTCAGTTCCGCATTCCGTGAAGAATGGGCTGCCATTCCCCAAGAAACCTTCCAGCACCTGATTGAAAGTATGCCTGCGAGAGTGAACGCTGTCATCAAGGCTAAGGGTGGGCCAACGCCATATTGACTTCCAGCATTACCGATGGAGGGCGCCACGAACTTGTACGTCATTTTCAGCCAGGTGTCCGGATACTTTTGATCACGTAGTGTATACACGTAAAGGAACAATAATTTAACAACAATAAAAATATAAGACTCTTACAATAATAAACTATAAATATATACCAACACCGTTTTACCCACTAACCACGCTTGCGCGCAAGCTACTACAACAAACCAACTACGGGGGCCTAAATAACATACAAAAGCACAGTGGTTACACAACAGAGAAAGAAAAAATCACATGAACATGAGTTCAAGATATTCACATATAAAAAGGGAAATAGAAATTGTCTGACATGGTACACACACACACACACACACCCACACACACACACACACACACACACACACACACACAAATCGGCTTGCATTTCCTTGAGACGGAAAAAAAGCTCAGAACTGCAAGGAGCCCAAAAAACCCATGCCAGTCGAGCCGCTATTCTGTTGGTAGTGAAGAAGCAAAACGCAATTCAGAAGCGTGTGCAGTTGCTTGCTTACCAGACAACAATGCTGTAATTTGAAAGAAACCCGATTGACAACTTTCATAATGCGGTACGGGCCTACATAACGTGGCGCCAACTTGTGAGTAAATTGCTGCTGTGCAAAACTAAGTGGGTAATTTTTCAATAAAACTAAGTCTCCAACTTGTAAAGGAACAGGCCGACAAGAACTATTATACCGACGTTCACGTCGCCGTCTATCAGCTCAAAGTTGGTAAAATGTGGTCTGGCACAACTTATTGACTTTTCTAGGTCAGCTTGATTTGTAAGTAAATCCCTAAGGCGCCAAGCATTTGCTAAGGGACAAATAGGTTGAAATCGGAACATGAGGTGAAATGAAACCTATTGATGGGCCTTGTCCTCCGCCAGATTAAAAGCCAATTGAAATGCAGGCAAGCTGATGTCCCAAAGACGACGATTGTCGGAATGAAAAGCAATCAACGTGTTTTTCACATTGCGGTTCACTCTCTCCGCCAAAAACGGGCGAGGATAATATAGTGATGTATGAATAATGCCATATTCAAACAAACAGTTCCTAAAATTCCGTGCCCTAAAGTAGGAGGTATGACCGGATACTAATGACTGAGGGAGACCAAAGGAGCAACAAATTCTGGATAACACGTTTATAGTGTTGTATTCTGTTGACGCCGTACCAGAACTAGCTAAAGAAACTTAGTGAGGGCGTAAATGAGCACAAATAAACAAGTATTCCCACGAGGAGACGTTCTTAAGGGACCAATAAAATCCATAAACACTTTCCATTGGATAAGTGGCCAGTTTGGAACTGAGGAACCAAAAGTGAGTAGAATGTGGCGGTAGAACTGCGACAAACAGAGCAATCATCAAAAAATTTGCGAATATCGCGGTACATATGGAGCCAAACAAAATAACGCCTGATTTTACTTTTCGTTTTGAAAACATCTAAATGTGCACCAAATTGAGAAGTATGAAAATACTTCAAGACAATAGATACCAAGTTCGACGGTAAACGAATGCGTATATCTTCAGAACGCGGTAACGTGGTAAACAAAACGTCATTCTAAAAACGCATAAGGCCGCCGAAGGTCAACCGGTCTTAGTCTTCAACCACAAAGGCCGCAAATGTGAGTCCTGATGGTCATCAGATTGTCTGATAATGGCGTAAACATTTATGGGAAGTCACGTCATAATACACTGAGCATAGCAATCTGCGGAAGTTGAACTTTCGAAGGTGGATCTTCCTGAAATAAACGCGTGAGTGCATCTGCAACTAAATTATCCACGTCTCTAATGTGGTGTACGGTAAATTGGAATGCACTTAAACCCACTATCCAACGTTCTAATTTTTCAGGTTTGGCGTTTATGTGAAAGTACCCAAGTAATAGCCTGGTTATCCATTCCAGCTCAAAATGACGGTGTTCGAAGGAAACTTGTCACAGGCGTATAAGACCGCTAAGGCTTCCAAATCATATACGGATCGGATCTTGATCGGACAAAGTACTAAATAATAGGCTATGGGGTTTTGACCCTGACCCAAAACCTGTGACAAAACTGCCGAAAGTCCAAAACGCGAAGCATCAATTTGTAAAATAAGTATTTTGTCTAAATCCGGCATCGCTAGAACAGGCGGATTCATAATTGCTGCTTTCAAGCGATCAAATGCCTGTTGATGAGTAGGAGTCTAAATAAATTTGACGCTCCTCCTACGCAAAGCATAAAGCGGCTCTGCCATTGTTGCCAAATTAGGAATAAACTTTGCAAAGAATGATACCATGCCCAAAAATGATTAGAGTCCGCAAATTTGTAGGAAGGAAAGTTTCGAAGTGCTAAAGTCCTCGATCGATCGATCGATCGATCGATTGAGATTTCTGCCGGTGAAATTAGATGTCCAAGAAAGTAAGTTTGTGAAGCAGCAAAAGTAACTTTGGAAGTACGAACTGTTAGTCCTGCCTTCCGAAGGCAGTTAAGAACTGCACGCACATGCTGTAAGTAGCCCGGTGAGTAAATCTTTAAATCGTCTAAATAATTTAACAAATTTAAATGTATGAACAATACGATCTAGCAGTCTAGAGAGAACATGTGTCACAGTTGACAGCCCAAAAGGAACCCTTCGAAATTGATACAAGTTCCATGGAGTAGCAAACGCATTAACGGCATTGAACCCGGCGCCAACGGTATCTGGTAATAGACCTTATTTAGATCTAATGTAGTAAACACCTTTGCCTGTTTAAAACTATGAGCTGCATCGTGTAAAGGTAATGGCACAGAGTCCAACCGGACATGGTTTTATTCCATTTACGGAAGTCTATTACTAACAGTGACTCATTCGGCTTAGGAACCACAAAGCTAGGACTAGCATAACTACTATTTGAAGGTTCAATAATGCCTTGGACAAACGTATGATCTAAGTACGATGAACCTGTAATTTCGGCGGTGATAACTTCTACGGTGGTGAACGAACAACTATTACCTAACAATTGTATGTCATATCGAAAATCTCGCACTAGTCCCAATTTGTTAATCAATACATCGCTATACTCGATGAGAAGTGGTGGAATTTCCCTTTGCTGATGTTCTAAAACGTGCAACAAATTAACATAGGAACGAGTAGAAACGTCCGACGGATGGATTAAATAAGCAATCATCCGAGAGCCCAATGAAAATTTAATCCGTTGTTTCGGACTAAACGCAAAACGTACAGTAAAGTCTGAATAATTAAGCAGCATTTTAGAATGTTGCATAAATGGAGCTCCCAAAATAACCGAATGTGGTGAAGAAGCCGCCGCTGAAAAATTAATATTCCAGGAAAGCTGTTGCAATTTAATGTGCAATCTAACGTGGGCCAAAATATCCACTAACACGCCCGAAACCGTAGCAGCTTGCAAAGTACTCATATGAATATCTTTTACCAAAGCCTTAGACAAAGAATTAAAGAAACGTAAATCCATTGAATTTAAAGAGCAAATCTTGCAATACCTGAGCAGACACTATTCCACAAAGCAACGAAATGACAGGTAATGATGCAAACGGTACACCGTATATTTGTGATTGGCGGTGACCATAAGATTGAGGCACCTTTAATTGCCATAGTGAATTGAGCTTAGTTCTATTTAAGCTGCGTTGTCAACGAAAACACCGTTCACTTACGTGTTCAGGTTTATCACCATAAGTGCAATGTAAAGAAGGAGTATTATTCTTAATTGAAGCATTAAAACTCGACGACTGACCTAATGCTGACGGAGTTTGCATCGTCTGAGTTGCATATTGTTGCATTTGACTGTAAGTAACAGTAGATGCTCCCTCAAGCTGTTGGTGCCACATAATTAAGTTATCTAAGTCGATAAATGACGTTCGATTAACAAAGGCACACCGTGTACGAGTTACCTCATTCAGGTCAGAAACTATGTCGCAAATTTCAGTCTCTGTACCTGAAATTTGAAAAACAAAATAGCGCGTTTGCGGACACGAGAAATATACTTCATTAAAATTATCCTCCTGCATGTCTGCATTGCATAATAATACTGCACCAAAAAGTTTGACGTTAATCGCAGAGGGGAAAAATTGCATACCCGCCGTATGGAAATCCACAACTGCAAGTGACAAATTTAATACTGAAAGCAACAAATGTTGAATTTTACCTTCCGTAACTGTTAAGAGAATCGAAACAAATCGTGAGGCCGATAACCTATTTCATTTAATTCTTTCTCAAGACGAATAAAGAAATCCAAAGAATTTAAAGTCTGTTGTGGTGTATACACCATAAGATGAGTATCTGATAGCAATTTCTGTCAGTTACATCATATGGCGATTTAAAGACACACCTCATCGCTGAATTTGAGGAATCTGAGACCCGTAGAGCCAAGAAAATACTTAAAGAAGTAGAGTTATGAGATGAAAAACCATCATCCTAACTCAGAGAAAGCCATGCTCTGGCTGGATCACAAATAACAAATCATCTTCTAAAAACTATTTTTCTAAAACGACTTCCTACTAATGCACAATCTATTGTAGCTATTTGTCAAGATGTAAGTCTGGAAGCTATGGTATCCATGACCGATAAAATCGTAGAGATTACAACACCTAGTTATTCCATCTACAGCAGTGAAGTAGTTGGTCAGTCATATCAAAATGAACGATTGTCACGTCTGGAAAAGCAGCTTCCGAGGAAACGAGTTACATAGAAGAGCTCCGAATCCGATCACCATCACGGACTAGATCCCAGTCACTTCAGCGAAAGCACAAGAGTTCCATTTGCTGGTACACTTTTTCAAGCAAAATGCTAAGAAGTGCACACCTCCATGCTCGTTCGTTTATCAACTTTCCAGCAACACGTCGCCGGAAAACCCTTAGAGCCATCATTTGGTGCGGCAGAAAGTGAGGGAGCTGAATTATCTCGCCGCATGTTCGTAACAGATTGCAACACCGTTCTAGGATTTTTGGTGGATTCTGGAGCCGATGTTTCAGTTCTACCCAACTGCATTAGAGTACAAAAAACATTCAGAAGCGACGACTTAATGCAGCAAACGGTTCCATAATACACACTTATGGGAAATGTCTACTTAACCTTGATATATGCCTACGAAAAAGATTTCCAAGGCCATTTCTCCTAGCTGATGTCCGCCAGCCTATTATTGGAGCTGACTTTTTAGGTTATTTTGATCTCTTGCTAGACGTTAAATCAAAGCAGCTGATTGACAGACAAACTCAAATCGCAAGTACAGGCTTTATAAATGCAACAAATCACAGCTCAGTACTCTTGATACATCCACAACACAATTATCGAGATTTATTAAACATATTTCCTAACTTCCCCATTGAGAAGCTAATTTCATCTCTCCTGAAGTTGCGGCACACCACACCACACAATCGCCGCTACATGACCTCCACTGCATGCACGAACCAGACGTTTACCACCAGATAAACTAGCCCAGGCAAAACTCGAATTCCAAGAGATGATCAACCTTCGCATATGCCGGCCTTCAGAAAGCTGCAGGGCCAGTCCTTTTCATCTCTATTCCTCTCTGGAAAATGGCGCCCTTGTGGAGATTATCGAGCACTAATTGCCGTCACAGTACCCGATTGCTATCCAGTTCATCTGCAGGATTTCAACAGTCAACTCTCTAACAAAGCAATTTTTTCCAACGTCGTCCTCATTAGAGCTTATCATCATATCCCTGTAGCACACGAAGACATTAGTTTACGAAATGCAGCACAAAGATTTCAATGCTAAATTCATAACATTTTGTGTGATTTGCCCTTTGCTTATTCTTACCTTGACGACATTCTGGTAGCATCATCGTCAGAGGAAGACTTGATCCACCTAATACAACTTTTTGAACGCCTACATGCACATCGCCTCAATATCAATGTAGGAAAGTGCATCTTCGGCGAAAAAGAAATATCGGTTCTGGGTTAAGTGGTGTCAAACCGGGGATTTTCACTATTAGCTGACAGAGTGTAAGTCATCAAAGACTTTGTACATCTCACAACGGTAGTAGAACTTAGAGGATTTTTAGGACTTGTGAAGCTCTACCGACGCTCCTTACTGCACACTGCAGAAACTCAACAACCCCTATATGAGCTATGCAAAAACGCAAGAAAAAGGATAACCGCCCAATCATCTGGAATCATGCGACAGATCAGTCATTCAGCAAGTTGAAAGAAGAGCTAGCTAACGCAGCCCTACTTGCTCATCCTTCATCTCCCTTTAATCTTAATGGTTGATGCTTCGGACAACGCCGTAGGTGTCTCGCTACAGCAACTGAGGAGAGAAACGCCAGAACCGCTCGCATTCTGCTCCAAGTCTCTCACAGAAGCATAACGCAAGTATAGCACTTACGATCGTGAATTGTTAACGGCCTATTCTGCTGTAAAACACTCCAGATACTTGCCAGAGGGTAGGCAGTTTACAATCTTCTCGGACCATAAGTCATTAACTCTTGCTTTCAAACAACGCTTGGACAAAGCAGCACCCAGACAGCAGCGACACCTTAGTCATCTTGCTCAGTTCACTACAGATATTCGTTATCTTTCAGGTGGAGAGAATATTCCTGCCGATACATGTTCTAGGATTACAGACATCGATTTGCCAGGGAGCATCTCATATGAAGATATCGCTAAGTTACAAAGGAACGATACAGAACTGGAAAATCTTAATACATCAGAATCCTGTTCATTGAAAGCCACCACCATTGTATTACCTGATAGATGTGGGTTAGTTTGTGATAATTCTACAGGAAAGCTCAGACCTTACATCCCACCATCCTACAGAAAGACAATCTTCCATGCATTACACGACTTAGCCCATCCCGGCATAAAAGGTACAATGGATTTGATACGACAACGCTTTATTTGTCCTTCATGGAAACAAGATGTAAAGCTGTGGACGAGGGCCTGTATTCCTTGTCAACGAGCAAAATTTGGAAACCACGAATAGTGCTATAGGAACTTCCAGCCAAGTTAACGATCGCTTCTCTCATCTTCATGCGGATATAGTAGAGCCACTACCGTGTTCTCAGGGCTTCACATACATCGTAACGATGATATACATATTTACACCTTGGCCAGAGGCAGTACCACTAAAGAATATCACGGCAGAAACTGTTGCTAGGACCCTCTTGTATAAATGAAATGCACGTTTTGGCGTCCCACAATTTATCACCACGGAGAGGATAACAGTTTGACTGCAAACTGTTCACTCACCTCACCAAAGCCTTGAGTATACATCACATAAAAATACTGCTTGCCATCCTGCGTCCAACGGGAAAGATGAATATTAAAGCAGCATTAAGAGTTAGCCTCTCAGATGACTGGGTCTACAACTTGCCCACCATCTTAATGGGCCTCCGCGCTTATGTCATTACCAGAATATAATATCACTCCGGCAGAAATGGCCTATGGTGTCATAATGAAGCTTCCAGCTGATTTCTTTGATTCAAAAACAATGGACTGTGGTATTCCTTCTTTTGTCTTCAAACTGAAGCAGCACGTGGCCTCATTAAAACCAATCAACTTTCAACATCACTCTGCAAAATCTGTATTCATTCATCCAGAGCTTATGACATCCTTGCATGTATTTATCGGACAGAATGCATTTCGGAAACCTCTCCAGCCTATATACAATGGACTATAATATGCAGTGGTGAAACGTGCTGAAAAGTACTTCACTTTGGAAATGCCTCAAAGTCAACAGACTTAAAGGAGCTTTCCTGCTGAATAATACGGACACTATATCACCCAAGTACCTGATAATCAATCCGCCAACCAGTCCAGCAACCCAGCAGACTACACGTTCTGTTCGCACAGTGCACTTCCCAAAGAAGTTTCTCCACGTTGTCACTGGGAGAGGGAGTAGTATGTGGCGGCACTTATTCGTTACTCTATGTATATAAACAAAAACAATCTACTTGTTTCTTTTTAGTTTTCTCTACATCTTTGTCTGGCTATCAATAGAGGACACCACCTGTTGTTAATGTTTCAGTGTACCTAAGTTTAAGGTAACCTTTTAATATGTTAATAAACCACACATTTGGAACTAAAGGCTACAAAGTAATCACGTCATACCAATTGCTCATGTGCAAAACTCCTTAAAACGTGCACAAGTCAAGAAGTGCTAGCGACCTTGTTCCCATGTTTTATCGAGTTTAGCTTAACGTGGTATATTTAAATGCCGTGGATTTTAAATTGCTGCATATACGTTACGTTTAGTAATGTTTAAAAAAGAAACAAATGCGCAACGTGTCCAAAGTTAGGGTGTTTTTGTGCTCTTATACAGCAGCCGCCACTGGATACACCTGCTTCTAAATAGATTATATAAGCTGGATAAAAATCCTAGGGTTAGCTGGTTCACCTGGTGTATGTTCTGATTTTTTTTATTTAACTTTGTTATTTATTTATATTTCAACGATTCAATGTTGGAGGTGTCTGTGATGCATGTGGTTTATGTTCTAAAATGTTCTCTGTTAATTTACAAATTGGTAAATAAACATGTAAACATAACCAGGAGGAACAAGGAATTTGTGCATAAAACCATACTATTGAGAAATGATATAAAATGAATACAGAACAATATGCTAAACAACGACCAGTGACAGCAACCTAATAACTTAGAACCAGAGCTATAAAATGACTACTCCATCCATTGACACTGCACAGCTTCAGAATGCCTGCAAGCAGTGTGTAGTATTACACTGGCTCAATGTAATCTAGAAAAAATGGTGTCCCCTATACTAACTTTGTGGTTGACAATTATTATTAGAACTATGCTGACAAGTTGCATACATCAACTTCTGAATAAAGTTAAGAACAGACAAGCTCGTACGCTCACACGATACTGCCATAATAACGCAATCCATAAAACTACAATAAATATTATATGTACGGCTCCAAAATGCACTTAAAACACTTGAGCCGTGGTTCACTAAATGGCGAATTAAAATTAACGCAAAGACTCAAGCAATAGTCTTCACGAAAATAACATTGAATCGTAAAGGTAAACAAGTCCTTTATCCTCAAAACTATAATCGCTGTATCATAACTTGTCGCTTGAGACAGCTCACGTCACTGCAGCTCAAATGTGACAGCCAATCATCGTTGATATCGCCCAACACCCCTTGGACCCGTCTGCCTATAACCTCCAGATAACATAACGTTTCCACTGTTGACGGATTTGTTTATATTGCTGCACGTATATGTTTTGGTCTCGTGAACCCTGGAAGAAATGCATGCACGTATAAAAGATAGACAAGGCTTTTAAGTAATATATAATAAACAATAGTCAGATGTTATTAGAAATAATAAAGTGAAATACGCACAAGTGTACAAGGATGAAACAAATCTTTAGTTTTCGGCACTCATTTCTGTTAGTGATTTTGAGTACTTAGTGCAATATAGCGCGTGACATTTGTGGCACTTTAGTTCACAGAGTTTACAAATACATTTGTCCGTTACAACATGAAAATAAAATTATTACGAGTGTATTTATGCAAAATTCATTACGACGTTTCTTATGCGCTGATTTGGTTCTGTTATAAAATGTTCGTTCTGTTATCAGAAATGTTGCTGATAACGAGCATTTAGCATTTTCTCTTCCCGCTATCTCACCTTGCAACCCAATAATTACTTATATAATTGTAATACCGATAATTAATATGGCTTTTGGTAATAGCATTAGTAGTTCCGCAGTATAAACATTAAGTTATAATTTCCTCTTTCGTTAACAGGTGAGAAAGACTGTTTATTTAGTCATGTAAATACAAGAATGATTCAACCATTAGCATGGTCAAATGAGTGCGACAGGTAGCATTTCGCCCTCCCGTTCCCATCCGTGCAAAAGTTTGCAACGTAGCTCTCCCTCCACTTAAGTCATGCCACGTGGTACCGCAGCTGTCTCAAGGGGCAAGTTATAACACGGCCATTGCACCAAGTTAAAGAATCGAATGGGAAGACGAGGAAACCTATTTAGTCCTAGTTATGGATTAATGCCTTACCTGGAGTAAACACATAATTCAAGTTAGAGCAAAGTTCAATGGTCTACCAATCATTGATATAAACAGCCAACTTCAGCTAGATTTGGGGCTCGCCCTATAAAGAAACTCGAAATAGTTCATTATATATGCAGCCCTGTATGGGGTTATGCTGTAAGAACACACATATGACATACATACTTCAGACACTTCAGAATATAATTGCATGAATAACTGCAGCACCACGGTACATCTCTTATATCAGGATCTAAAACTTCACTTATTTGAGGACTTTATTAAAAGTCTAAGCTTTAAACTATGCTTGGGCAAGACAAGCAGCCCTAATAGCCTTATACAGGAAGTAGGTACTTACGAAAATAATAACTAAACATACCTGTTTCTCTTTGACAGAAACTTCGGCACCACAAATAAAAATGCAACAATATCCAAACGCACTGGTAAGATGCTACAATACATAAACACGCTCTTCATACACACAGCCGTAGTTTTCCAAGTCCTTGTTCTCTCACCCACGGGGGGAAAGGGGACGACCAACCTGGTATTATGGCATTGGCTAACGACAGATTACAACTATGCATATACCAGGTGTAAATGGGCAACACCACAGAATTTGACTGATAATAGATGGTTCATAGGCAATCAATTTGGGATGGGAAACCTATGATCTACGAAGACATTGCTGAGTTACACCTTAAAATTGCTAGGGAGTTTGCACGCCACTGATCACTTAAACTTCAACTGCAAGGTATGATAAGAAAAGAAGTAGAGGAAGTCGCAGCGTTGGTCTTTAGCGCAATGTATGCGTTACCAGAAAGGCATCGATAAACAGACCTGTATTTCACGTTCGAATACCAATAACCGCATTATTTTCTTTCTAAGTACATGTTCAATTTGATTTGATTTACAGGAATCGGTTGTGTGTGTACGTATAAATCTCAACTTAACTTCAAAACTAAAGTGTTTAATTTCAGATTCTTTAGTATCGTTTACACTTTCGGGACCTAAATAGTACACAGTGAAAACTGAATAGTACAATAATGTTAAAAGTACTAGCGCAAATCTACACAAATAAGGACTAACAAAAATGTAAATTTAAAAGTATTTAAAGCATTTGAGTGCGACTGAATTATTACAAAATAAGTTGCCTCAGTATTAACGTTACAATACAATAGATACTTACAGTAAGAATAAAGATAAACAAACAAGTGAAGAAAATGCACTGGTTTGAAAGAAACTGTTCAAAATGGCAACCTCTAACATCAATGCATGGGCGACATCTACCCAGAAATGATTGCTGAACCCTGTTGAGCATTCCTGGTGCTTTAAGAATCTCATTAGCTGCAATAAACTCTCTCTCTCTCTCTTTGTCGATTTGGGTGACTTGGTTAGGCGCTGGCCTTCTCGTCCCAAGGTCGCGAGTTCAAAACCGGCCCAGACCGATGGTTTTTAAGTGTACTTAAAAGCGACAGCCCCGTGTCAGTATATTTACTAGTATGTAAAAGAACTGCGGGACATAATTCTGGCATACCGGCGGCGCTGATATGATCCTGGCAATTGACAGCGTCGTTAACAAACAAAAAACTTTGAAATATATTTTTGCAATAATGTGGACAGTGTTCTTCATAGTCAATCGTGATGAATATACTATAGTCTGAAGTTGACTTTGGAAACAAAATCGTTGGGTTTGAGATCCGGAGAACCAGATGGCCAGGACACGTTAGGAATGTCTATTTCGTTCTAGCGATTGAGGAAGACTCGATTTAGGTGCTCCCGTATTATAGCATAATGCGCAGGAGCTTCGTCGTGTGGGAAATGCATTTGAACCCGAACATTAAGCGGCACTTTTTTCCATAAAGGTTGGCAATACACACTCAAGAAATGTTTTATAAGTATCCTCCTGCAGTCTAGGAAGAAAGTATGGTCCAATGACGTGGTTAGATAGAATGCCAGCACATACGCTCACTATAAACTACTATTGGTGGCTCTTCTGCACAGTAGCATGGGGGTTTTCGTAAGCCGATATGTGACTGCTGTTTAAAATCGGCCCATCCCTAGTAAATGCGGCTTCATCGGTGAACAACACCAATGAAAACAGTTCCGGTAGCTGCGTTAAGGCCCAATCACAAAACCGCAGGCGTAAATTAAAGTCCATGGGAGTTAAGGCTTGCACCTTTTTCAGATGGAAGGTATAGAGCTGCTCCTCGTCCAAGACTTGCTTCACACTCGTGTGATTGGTGCCCATTGCACGTGCAATAGCATGGGTGCTGGTTGACAGTTCCTCTTCCAGTGTATGCAGTATGTTTTCTTCGTAAATCTTTGCAGCTATCGAAGCACGACCTCCTGCTTCGCCGAACACAAAGTGCATATTAACAAGTTCAGAAAAAAATAATTTTGGTACATTTTCCCTGAGTGTTTAGCTGATTCAAGAAGGATCGTGGGCTGAAGGCGAATAGGAAATTAGACGTGAATGACTTTACTGCGTTGGAGAATACAGTGGTTAAGGTATGGTTCCTTAGAGGCGTGCGTTCAAGCATCTGAGCGCGGCGACGAACGTCACGCCTGACGACTACATCATTTCCGAGGGATCGCGACGATTAGGAGCTCGGCGCGGCAATGCTTCCATAGATCGCATGAGAAAAGGCGGAGTTTCTCGCAAAATGTCAACAGTGAACGTTCTTTTAGAGAAAGATCTTATTTTGTTCTTGCTAACAGATGAAAATGTTAAAAGAAAAAATGTTAATCCGCAGTTTATGACGAGGGCACTTGAAAGCTTCAGCACCGTATTAATAAATAGACATCTGATTAATGAAGAGCAGACATTTAGGGATTTTTTCCTATTGAATATGAGTCAGTTCAATTACTTCCTGAACATGATCGAAGTAGAGGTGTGTCGTCCTCCGTGGTGTAGTGGTTACCATGCTAGCCTCTAGTTCCCGAGGTCGCGGGTTCAAACCCGGCAGAGGGCGATGGATTTTTTCGTGCATAAAATCCTTAGTATGGCTTGCTTCGGAAGGGAAGTAAAGCCGATGGTTCCGTGTCGTAGATTTACGGCACGTAAAAGAACATCAAGCGTGATAAAGAGGCCTCTGAGCAAAATTAGCGGTCTTTCATGCCCAATATTGGACGCTAAGGATCACAGCAGTTAAAGGGTGTCCATAAATAAAACTCAATTTGAAGTAGAGGTGAAGAGGAGATGATACAATAGAGTTAGGAAACCACGCCTGCTGAACAACTTGCAGTAACTGTGAGATGGTTCCAAACTATTGTACCTATTTAAAGTATAGATAATTAAATCTTTATTTATTGCATAGACGAATAATTGCAGTGATAATGTGAAAGGTTTACTTTTACAATAATGTGTATTTTCGTTCATTTCTGTTGTAAGGTATTAATTATTAATTAAAGATTCGTAAACACTGGGCTATGAATACTGTTTTAAACATGCATACAAAACTACACAATGGCTTAAATATGATGAACAGAACAATCCAAAACCATCTTCGATACAAAGTTAGCAGGTGAGCTAAAACCTAATTAAAATTCCATATATTCATTGTCCTCCGTATTTAGCTCCTCCTATGAGCGACGAACATAGACGATGCACCAGGGTTTTCTTTGGGAAGGATTTCTAGATTGGAAATGATATTTCTAATTCGGAAACTATATTATACATTTTTATCTTGACTTCAGCAATTAGAGAAGGCCCCATTTTTTGCTGATAAGACCGTACTACAAAAAATAATCGTGTGCATCCTTTTTCGCGGCACCTTGAATTTGTTGTATCGTTAGCAATTCTCAATAGGCTGCTCTTTCCTCTAATAGCTTTAAAATAAATTCCCGTAGCTGATTTTTGCCCTACTAGATGTTTACGGGTAGAGATGAAACTTATTGTTGAGAAGAGCAAGTCGCAAGAGGGGACTTCTAGTTCATTTATTTACTTACGTTGTGCTTTATGGTTTATTGTTACTTAATACCTAGATAGGGTTGTGGGAGGATTGAGACAAGAACAATACTTTCGTACTGTAACACTGCATTTTCTGTACGCTGTATCGCTATTCAAATAGTTCGGTTTTATAGCCTTTGTTCTTATTACAATACTTAAGAGTTTCAGCATGTAAAGACGTACAACAATAATCGTCAAATGTTCTCATAATCAAGAGATTACAATGTGTCTAAATTCTCCATATAAAGCCAGTTTTGAAACATGCATTGGGAGGCTTGAGAAACGAAGTTAAATCTTAAAGTGTGTTAGTTCTTAATCTTAAATATTTTACAATTCTGAAACAAAATCACCTTTGTATAATTTATGAAGGAGGCTTGAGACTGTCTCAAGGTCATAAATTTGCGGCTATATGTTCCATGACAATAGGTAAAAAACTCATCGTTTGCTTCCGGCATTTTGCCCTGAAAATATCGGAGTGTTAAAAAGTATTCTCATTTTATTCTTAATTTCAAGGGTAAAACATACAATAAAATAGGTTTTTGCATAATATTAAAATCCTTTTCTTCAGACAAATAAGGCACACTGGCATTTAATGGTAGACAAAACCGACATTTTATGTAATGAACGTCTGTAATGTGATTACCCTGTAGCTATTTAAAAAGAAAGAAAAAAAAGCAGAATGTATTTTAGAACCTCAATTATGTGAAATCATGTTCACAACCCTAATGCCAAACCTGTTTTGTAAAACCACAAATACCATGCATCATTTTGTTAAAACTTTTATTAAATACGCCGCATCTCTTGGCTGATTTTGCAATTAGTCCCGATATTTCAGGCCAAGCATTCTCCCTTCAGTTCTGATTTTTGTAATTATCTAATTTGAGGTAATACAGACCAGGATGTTGCCCCCAGTAGCTGAATTATTAATAAGCTGCCTTCTGCACTAGTGAATGACATTTTTTTGTATACGCATCAGCGCTTGACGTATAAATTGCTTCTCGGACCAGTCGAGACAAATTGTCGCGCCAGGCAGTGGCATGAGTATGAAAACTTTTCTGCGCACGCTCCAGTCATTGCGCCTCAACGCCATGCCTCTAAGAAATCATATCTTTACGCATGACTTGAATAAAAAAACAACAATATCGCATGGTGTTTTTAGCGTCCTGCAAGGTATAAAGGTGGCATTGATGGCAGAACTACATAGGTATACGGCGTGCTACCACATTCAGAGAGCCTGTTTTGCGGAGTCATAATACTTTGTGCTATTACTTAGACAAAGATGAATGGATTTGTTCCACCTGATTAACTGTTAGATTCAAATTGTCCTTATTGACCTCACTCGCAAACTTCGCCAACCGAAAACTTCAAACCAATGACGATTTACAACCATCCAGGCTTAAATGTGAGAGCACGCAGGAGTAAGTGATTCCTCGTAAATTGCGCATGATGATGGTACTTTGCCTGCATAACATTGCTCCCTCAATGGGAAAAGAAAACAACAGAGTAGCTCATATAGAGCAATTCGAGGCCACTTTTTTGCGTTTATATGGGAAAGGATAGGGAAAACGAGGGTGGATGCAACGGTTCACTGAGGAAAATGCGTTTATATGGGGGAGATAGGGAATACGCGGAGAAGTGCTAGGCTTGACAGTGGTAGGAGGGGAATGCGCTTTATATGAGAGATAGGGAATACGTGAAGAGGTGCTAGGCTAGACAGATGCTGAAGGAGGGGGAATATCGGCTTATACTGGAGAGATAGGGAATACGAGGGAGGTGCTAAGATAGATGTTAAAGCTGGCATGCGTTTATATGAGAGGTATAGGAAACCGAGGAGAGATATTAGGCTAGCAAGGGTTGAATGGCAGAGTATGCTTTTATATGGGAGAGACGAGGAAAACGGAGAGAGATGCTATTCTAGGAGATGGTTGAAGGAGAGGGAAATGCGTTTATATGGGAGAGGTAGAGAAAACGATGATAGGTGTTAGGGATTGTGATTAAAACCTGTGACACAAAGAACTGCATTATTCAAGAACTTAACAATACATAGGTCTAAGTATAGATCATTGCACGGTATTCGAGGAGGGGCTTTTAGTGGAAAACCCCCCTAAGCCTCAGTAGGGGGGATTTAGGGATTCACGGTCACTTAATATGCAGGAATGTGTATTCATATGCAAATGAGGTCTACCCGTCCACCACCCCCTCCCGCTCCCCACACCTCTCCCACCCCCATGGTACCTTTTGCTTGCAGCTGAGGGTCATAAATCGTTTTCAGTATAATGGTAAGCTTCACAGGTAAGCAATTAAGGCTGTCAATCATCTGTCAAAATGAACAATGGGTATAATAAATTATCTTCTGTAACAAAGGCGGAGACGTTATTCTACCCACTGCATATCCGCACACGTGTGCACTTCTGCACTGAAACAAGCCAGGGCTAGCCGCGTTGTTTGACGAACACGTGGAAAAGAGCAAAAGGTTATCAATCACCTGTCAAAATGAACAATGGAGTATACCCAAGTATTGCGAACAAGGAATCAGACGCTATTGGCCCAGCTCTATTGAATTCCCTGAGTGTGTACTTTTAGGAATGCAACCTCGCAGTCGCATTGTCTGACGAACACGTGCAAAAGAACAAAACTTGCCCTCCACCTGTCAAAATGAACAAAGACCATGATAAACTATGGTTGTAACAAAAGAGGAGTCATGCTAACAAAGGAACAGATTCTATTGTATCCCTTTCTATTGTCCAGAGCAAGGCTTCTTTAGAAAGACCACCCGAGTAGCATCCCGCTTCCACAGCCGTATAACAAAAGGACGGGCTGGACCCTTCTACCAAAAGGGAGCAGACGTTATTGTCATCCATTCCATTGTCCGGACACGTGCATGTTAGGTGAATATAACAAAGAGGCAGTCAGGCGTAGCATTAAGAAAAGAAACTCGTGGAGGCTGTATACTTGCCCTTTCTTTGTTTGTCCGTGTGAAAGACAGAGAGATCAGTTTACCTGCTAGATCATAAAAAATTCTACCACCGCTCGAGCTCGACATCATGGCGTTGGCTTTGCCCCGAGGCCAGTTCTCTCTGAGCGCAGTAGTGTCTTCACGAAGTCCTACGGATATACCCGATCATAGTTATACAAGCTCTGATTACGCTTCTATAGGCTCTTTCAAACAGCAATATCAAAAATGCATTTAACATATATCATTACCTATATTAAACTCATGTGTATACTTAGATATCCATAGCTCGGTGTTGGATTCTTACTGTGATCAAAAAGTTTAATGTTTTAATTGCCAATGAGAAATTGATGCATTGATAATATTATATCATTACCCTGATTAATGAAAGCGCGTTCAGAGATCCTAGTTCGAATTTTACCCTGCGAAACTCTAATGAGCAGTAACTATTAAATTATGGAAGCATGCACGGACAGATTAAAATGTATTTAGCAAATATAATTATTTATATTAAACCCTGGTATATACATAGATATCTCGATGCCTCGGTACGATTATTTTATTTTCTTTCTTCTTCTTCTTCTTCTTCTTCTTCTCTTTTTCTTAATTTTCCCTCTATTTATCTCTTCCTTTCTTCTTGGCATGCATACATTCAAGCATTCATATATACACCGGCGCACGCACACACACAACTGTAACATACTTACACCCCCTCCAAACATGCGAATCTGTACGATGACCTATGGGAATCATTGAGCATAAATATACATGTACAATCTATTCTAACTCTCTGTTTTTACAGCAATTATCTCTTTCAAACAGAGATATCAAAAACCTTTACGTACATCCCTCTCTATAATAGAAGTTATCATTCCCCTCCCGCCCTTCACTGAATCCTCCAAGCTCTTCACGATTCTCTTGCATAGAGAAAAAACACATTCCTCCCCCACTCCCTACAGATCGCTTCCCCCACCGATCCTCTCTGCACGTCATTATATGTGATAGAAGAACCGGTTTTTCAATTCGCTGTATATAAGGAGCCCCTTCTCGCACTGCTCTGAATATTATTCGATGTGTAATCGAGACGATAATACAATGGACGATTTTTGGAGTGAATGTGGAGAAGATTCATACCATTATACGTATTATCATAAAGAGTCGTGGAATGGTATCATGCATTCTATAGTGTGTAACATGCCTTCCTATTATGACCAGATGACTTCTCGAGGCATATGCACAGACAACTGCCCGATCTACAAAAGAAGCATGATGTAAGTACAGATTTTTATTATTGAATGCAATCTCTAAAAAGTGTGCAATTTTTCTGTAAAGACGAGTGAAAATAAAATGGCTCATTGTTTTGTATTTCTTTCTTTCCAGGGAGACTGATACCGAAAGTGAAGGTGAGATAGCCAGCCTCATTTCAAGTCACAGCTCTCTGTGGCATTCAGAGTACTGCAATGGGTATACTCACTCTGTACTGTGTGCAAAACCTGAGGTACACGACCAGATGGTGTCAAACTTCCCATGCAATGACAGCTGCAGTGTATTCCTCTTCAAGCAGAGAAATTTAAAGTAAGTAGCTCTTTAAATATGTATCATTATTGTACATTGCCATCGTCATATATGTAACTTCAGAGATCATTAATGTAAAACTTAATTGCATAGACGATACTAACATTCATTGCTGTTTCGATACATAGTACTATAGTACAAGAGCTGCTGTATGTAACTAACACTGGAAATTATTATGTCTTTGCAGAATTCAAATGACGACACCTGCACCTAAAACCGAGATAGATTCGAATGATAAAGAACCAGAAGATATAGTGGAATATTCCATTGCAGAGCAGTGTGCTAATCACATTGATGAGGAACAGAAACAGTCCAATTCACAGGCGGCTGGGGATCTAACACCGACGACCTCCGAACCCTCCCCCGGCAAGGCGTCAGAACTCACGAAAACATTGACGTATTTTCATATCTAGAAAAAATCATTGTTTATTTTCCCTGTAACCTAACAAAATGTAATACTTTTCAGGCTACCTTCACTTCCCAAAGCACGTTTTCTAAACTTTTATTAGGTGATGTTTCAGACGGTGCAATAAGGGGAAAAGAAGAGGAACAGCTTTGAAGACCTGCAAAGGAGGCTGATACTATTGGAGGATAGAATAAGCAACATCGAGACCCCAGGAAACATGCCGGTAAGAAGGGGAAGCCGAGACGTCTACATCTCGAAAAGGCACAACGTTAAGATAGGATTCTTCTACGATCTTCCAGTGCTTATAGTGAGAAACACAGACAAATTTGTATACATGACAATTCAAGAGATATTTCGAGAGAGTCTTCCTACATTCAACGCATTCCTCCAATCGAAAAAGTGTCCACGTTTGGAATATTGTGAAAATATTGTTTTCTCTTATATTATTGTTGCTTATATGCAAGAGTTCGAAATAAACTTTTTGAATACTAATTTAAATGATTGTGAAATACTTTTAAATGGGGATGAAATTTGCAGGCTAAAAGACTTGAATCGTTTATAGATTACCATCTAGGTAACCTAACTGTTGCAAGTGTAATGCCATATGCTAGAACGAGGAGCCGGAGGAGGAGAAAGTGATTGAAATGCATGATAAATAATAAAAAAGAATGAAAATAAGCTTTTACATAGTGCTTTTATTTATTAAAAATCCTTACAGTCCTAATGAAAAAATAAATCCTTACAATGATTAGATTAAAATATAAGCTGCATCACATGAGTCAGAGGCTTGTATGTAAATACTTTGTCGTGAATTATTAAACGATGCAATCTGGTCTGTGCAGGAATATTTCCACTACCTTGAATTTCTATTCTATGTTGGCAGCACCATTTACAACTTCCTCTTGTTGATGTGAGCAATCTATAACAAATATAGGAGCAAGTTTAAGAAAATCTTTTCTCTTCAATAAAGGATAATTTTCTTTTTCATAATAAGAGCTTGAGTACATGTCATACAATGATGCAAATCTCGAGTTTTCAAAGTACAAATTCATGTCATGATAGGGATAACATTCACTATTAAGATAAAGTCTCAAATTAGTTATGTTACAATGATAAAAGAGGGAACCGTCTTTAGATGCATTAATCGATCTTAAAGCCTGAGCACCCAAAATGACATATCTCGGCTTCTCCATTTTTGATGTGGTGGCGACATTCCAGGTGAATGATTTAGTTTGTGGCACAGCAGGCTGAGTATGCAGTTCCATGCTCCTAAATGGGAGATACAGCGCCTTGTCCGACTTGGCAATCTTGAGAATTTCAACCTTTTCAACATCAGAAAGTGGAATCACAGGCATTCTCCACTCGATTCGTGCAAGTTTAACGCTTGCATTCTCTTCACCCTGAGGCGCTATAATACAGTTTTTAGAGTTCTTGGATCGAATCAGCACCTGCTCAAACTTTCTATTGAGTATGAGTTCCTTGTGGTCGTCAGCAAATCCCAGAAGCATCGAAAGCGTTACTATAGCGTTGAGGGCTCCATTTGCTGCATTCAAAATGTCCATGTCTTCCCCAGGATAGCACCATCCAGCATTCAGCAGACAATTAGATTCCATGGGGTTGAGAGCAGCATAGTTGGGTAAAGTTGATGCAATCCCGGGGTTCCTGGTTTGATCAATAGTTGAGCCGTTCTTATCCAGTCAAATCTCCTCAAACATGAATGCAATAGCGTTATTGGTAACCTTTGCAGTAGTAGCTGCTCCATTAGGTTTAGTAATACTCCCCTTGATGTATAGGTAACTTCGATTAGGTAAAGTATACAAATCCTCAGCTTGACAAGGGATTCTAATCTCGTCAGTAGCATCCAAAACTGATGTATTATATGGCAAAAACACATGTTCCTCTTCTTTAGTGATCTTGTCGTCGAACCTCGGTGTCTCGATAACATTGAAGATGTCCATAATTATAGGATTCTGAAGCCCAATACCTGGAGAAACTGCCGATTGCGTGATGTTAACCCGCTGGGTGTCAAGGGCAGAGTATGACATGTGCGTCGAATCATTCCATTGTTAGATTCTCGATGTCGCTGACTTCTTCTAAAATCTATTTGCATTGCAACGGATGTGAAGCCTTATGCTTATATCTTTGTTTCTAAAGTCAATGATATTACAGTTCTGGTGCACTACACGAAGAATAATTAGCTCTATAGCATTGGTGTTTATGATTGGATGGTAAATTGGATTTGATAGCTCTTGAGAAATATGATACCCAGGCGGAACAGAAGGGAAAATCTCGTAGATCGAGTGTTCACCTTTACCGTCGATGAAAGAGCCTGTTGCAATACTGCACTCGATTCGTATGATGCTCACCTTAAGTATATTAACCAGGAAATCAGTTTCAGACAGCTGATTAGCTGGAATAACTTTACTTCTAAAGCCCAATAGCGAGCCTATAGAACGATCACCGGAAAACCCAATAGTGAAAGGACATTTAATTTCAGCCTTCATTGTGTTATTATTAGGTCTAATAAGGAAGACATTCTCATCCACCCCTACCTTATCACTAATGTATTCATTAATATCAGTAATCTCATAAGTTCCATCAGGTATATCAATGACCTTAATTTCATCATCGTGTATGTAATGAAATTGATTATTACTCCAATCATTATCGGGAATGGAATAGAAGGTTTCAAAATTCAATAGAGCAATTTCACAATGACCCTTTGGATCTAACTGAAGAGGAGGATTCAGGTATGTAGTGAGAACAGACTCGTTGCGCTGACAGCAATAGTGTAATTCATTGCGAGAGAAATTGCAAGCACAAGTGCCCGCAGATAACTGAGCTGAAAGTCTGAAACCTCTTAGTGCTATACAGAACCTTAACGCCTCTGAGATACCTTTCTATCTCTTTTGGAGGCTTCAAGTTTGCAAAGCTATCGAAATAAAATGACACGTTGCCATCCTTCTTTATAGCAACCCAATGAGTGCCTTCATTCCCTGAAGTATCGAGATTAACAATAATTCTCTCTCTTTGTAACGAGGTCTTGAGGGTAGTTAATCGATCATGTATACACCTCTAAAATGAGGAATCTTTAAACGCCGGGCATACAAGTTCAGATCTATGTTACTCAACGCTTTTTCCGAGACAAGTATAGCCCTCTGCCGGAGTTTTTTGAATTACCTTTCTTGCTCTGTCTCCTCTTCCTTTCGGTGTTCCTCGCATTATTATTCTTCTTCTTCACTCGTGGGTCTTTCCCTCTTGCTTCGATTTCTTTGTTATGTCTCATCATTTCAGCAAGTTGTTTATCTGCAGCCTTTTTCTTATTTACTGCAGAGGCAATTTGGGCTGAGCCTCCAGTGACGGCTCCTAAGGCTGCAGTAATTGGTATGAGCGGTAGAAATCCTCCTCGTTTCTTCTTCCTGGATCCGGCACCAACAGCTACCTTCCCCTTCATAATTGTTGTTACTAGTCGCGCTGCCAGCTTTTCGCCTAATGTAGCATCAGATGATTGCACTCTTTTCCACGCCGTTTCAGCCAAGATTTTGTCGGCAATGTTTCTCGAAGCAAATTCCTTATGCTGAGCGTAGGCAATGTCGTGAAGTTTGCACGCTTCGTCTAACGGGTTGATTCCAGGGTCTCCTCCCTTCAATCTTTTTTCTATTTTTGTCCCAGGCCCGCAGAATCTGTAACCAGGCAAATGTGCTTCAGATGGTAGCAGATTAATGAGAGAGTTAATTAAACCGGAACCTCTTGCGATCTTAACCCCCTTAGCACTTATGGTATACTAATTGATTTTATTGCTGCATAGTTCTTTATACTCTGACATTGTTTGCATTCATTAGCATATATACATTAAGGGTGATTTATTTTATTTTAGTTGTTACGATGGAGTTGGTGAAGCAAGATTGCTCACTGCCTATCCAGGGCGTAGACTTTGAAAGCGACTTTAGACGCGAACGTCACGGGAAGCTGTTTCCAGGCAATGTTAGAGCGCTAATTCCAGGTAGCTCCAGTGCTGAAAAAACAAATGTATTACTCAATATGATACTTCACGGGAATGGACTACGCTTTGAAAATGTGTACATTTATTCAAAGTCGCTATACTAACCAAAGTATCAACATCTAGTTGAGCTGCTTGAAAGCATTGAGGGTGTAGGTGTGTGTACTCATGAAGAGGGTGAAAGCGTCTTGCACCCTTCAGAAATTAAAGAAAATTCAATCTTTATATCTGATGATGTCATCTTTAAAAAGCAAGACAATATTGCCTCATTTTACAGCATGGGCAGATATCGAAATGTGGATTCTATATATCTAGCACAATCCTATACCAAAGTCCCGAAGAATTTAATTCGAGATAATGCGAACATGATCATACTCTTCAGACAAGATAATTTAAACTTGAAGCATGTATGTGAAGATTACGTAAACACAGATATGTCGTATACGGAATTTAAAGATTTGGGTAAAGGTGTTTGGGAGGGCTCTTCAGAAGGAAGACCCTTTATGGTAATAGTTCCCGAATTTCCGATGAATGACGGTCGATATAGGTGCGGATTCGATGTATATATTAAAGTTGTTAATAAAGAAATTGTTCATTCATGGTTCATTATGAGTATTGACAGGTTTGGATCACAGAGGACTGCGCCAGTGAAAAGATCGCTACATCAATTCATCATAAACAGAGATGGAAAAGGAAATTACCAATTCAGGAACAGACTGAGCATTGTTCAGGATCCTGAGGAGGACGACGACGTAAGCACTAAACGCTACGTGTATACGCTTACGTCTTCTTCTGAAAATCGAATGCAGGAGTTCACAGAAAAAACGCACATCAGCGCATGGGCGAACTTCAAACCACGCTTAGGGATCACATCCAGAAGTCGCTAGACGTGCAGCATGATGCTCCAATGGAATATCTGAATTAAAATACCCTTAAACGCGACGATGGAAAGAAGATTATCCTGGATGCTATAAGATTGAAGATAATGCTGCCAGCTCAAGAGGATCATGACGTGCCGAATAAGAAGCATGTATTGGAATATATAAGAGTAAGAACACCGCCACTCGATTCACATGGTAACGTTTCATTTCAAAAAAGAAGACTAATAGAAGTAGCAGATCCTGTCGATGACAGTGATGGAGCAACAAAAAAGTTTGTAAAGGTTCACGTGGGAAGGAAACAAAATGAAATACAGCAAGATTTAAACAGCAGACTTGGTGCAATAAGTACCGCTGTTACAGAAACAGTGGAAAAACACATGGAAACTATGGTGATCCGTCAGAAATCAATGGATAAGCATCTGACAACTACAACGGATAATATCAATACCCTTAAAACACAAATGAGAGTCATAAATTTATTAGTAGAGCAAATTAGAGGGGAGCATGTAATTACACTGCAGTCGTTGCCTTTCAGAGGGAAATCACAAAGGTACATGCTAACAACAGGTCTTGAATACTACAAATCAAGCGCAAACGGAGAAATATTTCTTGCTATGTGACGCCACCAACAGCTCCTACTGTAAGGCCTGATACATTAATTGAAATAAATAACAAGTCTGTTAGAGCTCTGCCTGCACCAATTGCAAATGGTGACAGACTAAGCTTCACTGCTCCTGCAAATCGTGTAAGGGACGGCCATTTTCTAAATATGAAGCTGAAAATCTCTTATAAACTGAAGTCTGCTAAATAAATAGGGTATATATTAATGCGAATATCTAATTTCAGTGTCATTTCAAGATGGACAGCGAGCACATACGACTTAAAGAATATGTAGCCATACACACGAGGGCTATAAGAGAAAAGTTACATTCTCTTAAAGGTCAGCAGTTTGAAACCCAGAGAGTGATGAGTGAAGCTCTTCACCCATTGACAGATCCGCTTCAAGATATACTTGAAATACAGAAAAAGAATACTACAAGCAAGGAGGAATCACCGAATGACGTAAAAGATGACAATTTCTACAACTACCTTAATAAAGTTCGAAAGAAGGACAGAAATGAAATAGATCCATCATATGGAGTACGATATGAGGATGGTAACTACATGTTAGGGAACAAGATTATTGATTTCATCAATAATAAAATTCGAATATGGGAAGAAACGTATGAAACCACGTCTGGATTGAAAGAGCTCATCTTCAAGAAAATACCTGAAATGCATGCATACACTGAAGATGACCTTGAAAAATACAGCAAAATACTTAAAGCAACACATGTTCATCGAAGGAACTTCAGTAAGCATGGGCAGCTGAGATCGGGTAATTCCTACAAGTATAAAAGCGTTATACGTCCTCTAGTAACGAAACACAAGGGATTAGGACTACAGTGGAAAGAACATCGCCCTAATACGAGACAAGACTACATCTTCTAGACCGACCCTAATGATGTGGTCGATCGCCTTAGGCTACTTGTAGCATCCAGAGACACCGGCAATAACAATCATACTCAGAAATTGAAGAAATTATTTAAGAAATAAAAGCGGCAAGGATTATAGCATGACATCAGTGAAGCAAAATATACCAAGCGAACTCCATGCTCCAGCCCGGAGAAACTTCATGCGTCGAAAGATTATCAGCAAGGGACTCCATGACTTGGTGCAGATGGACTTGGTGGAGATGATACCGCATACAAAAATCAATAGGAATTTCAAGTACATCATCATCTTCTACTCTAAAATGGCATACACGAGACCCCTAAAGGACAAGACAGGACTTCAAGTTGCAAAGGCGATGGAAGATATACTGCAAGAAATGGTAACCCTGCCCAACAACATACACAGTGATAATGGGAAAGAATTTTATAACAAGACTTTTAAAAATTTAATGACAAAATATAACATCAGTCACTACAGTACCTATACACATGTGAAGGCAGCTGCTGTTGAACGGTTAATAAGAAGTTAAAGAGTATGATGTATCGCGAATTTCTAGTCGAATGATAATAAAAGTGGCTAGGTCTTTTACCTCAGATCATTGTAAGATATAACGACACTTACCACTCCACTATTCGAATGAAGCATAGAGAGGTGAAGAACAATGATCTTCTTCTGACTGTATATAACTACACTCAAGATCGAAGAGAGAAGAGTGGAGCAAAAAAGCTTAGTGTTGGTGATTATGTGAACATATCCAGGGACAAGGGACATTTTGAAAAGGGCTTTGAAGCTAATTGGAGTGTTGAAATATTTCAAGTTGTTCGTGTGAATCACACCAATCCCGTTACGTACTTGCTAAAAGGTAATGACGGTGATGAAATAAAGGGGTCCATTTATAGGCATGAGCTGCGATCCACACTGTATCCTAATACGTTTCTGGTAGAGAAAGTATTACGCAGGCAGGGAAATAGGGTTCTTGTAAAGTGGTATGGATTCCCTAATACTCAATGGATTGACAGAAAGGATTTATTGTAGAAAAGTAATAATGAAAATAAAGAGGCTTTCATTCCACAATAACGCGTATTTTTTATTTCATGATATATGACTTTTCCCGTAAAAGCATTTTTCCCTTAAATAATGAGCCCAAAAATGAATAAAAAATCATTCTTCAAACATATTTTTTATACATCGTTAATGCTTTTATGATCGCAGGATTACATTTTTTGCATTTTACATGATTAAAAATCAATAAATATATAAGCACAAGGAGTTTAACTAAAAATTAATGAAAGTAAAAACTTACATATGTATACACATACATTATTACTTGTATTTTATGATTAAACCCCTGCATACATACATACATGAATATATAAACACAGAATCACTACGCTACATTTTGCTTGCACTTTATATAATTAAAAAGTCAATAAATTCAAGCAATTCATAAGGGTAAAACATTTACACTTATACATATACATATATTTATATGTAAATTCAAGGTCTGTCATATACAAACACACAGAAAGTTAAAATTTAAAAAAATGTACACAACTAAAATTACATAAATACATGTATATATGCATATATACACCTAAGGGTCAGTCATACGCAGACAATAGTGACCCCAGGCAATTGCTTGGTCTGTGTCTTCAGTAAGTTTTCTTTTATCGTCTCTACCACAGAGAGTGCCCTTATTCATTTCTATCGTCGAGACTTTATGTTTCAAGCTTCGAAATGTTACTGCTTTTGTTAAAATTGTTCTTCTAATGTCGTTTAGATAGCCGAAATTGTGCTCAAAATTTATCTTCCGCATGCCGGTCTTTTTGATGCCCTTTGCTTTCATCACAGTTTGGTCCTCGTATCTGTACGCATATAACTTGGACCTGAGCCCAACATATTCTATCATAGGGATTCCTGCAAGCATTTCCTTGAACAGGGCGATAATTTTCTTGTTTTGCGGTGAAATTCCGTAGCAGTTTTGTGTCTCATATTTTGATGTGTCAAGGTATTCCTTGTTTTACCTGATAAATTTATATATGTTAGTTGAAGTTTCCAGTATAAATGCATCTGTGTCCATGTAGTTCAACATTAAATCCTCTAGGCCTGGTTTCAATATATTATAATAAAAACTATGCATTAGATGTTTTGAGATGTCAAGGAGGCTTGCCCTATATAGATGGGTTTATTCATGTACACTTCCTCTCTGGCAAGTTCTATCCCTACAAGATTTTCTGCAAAAAAAATGCTCCGAACGTAAGTTGGTCCCGCTGTCAACTTCTTGCATTGCTTCCAACTGGTAACGATACGGAAGTCATTGTATTTGTGTACATCTCAATAAATTTACCATATACAGGGTTGTTCAGTTTCTTCCATAAATTCTGACCGAATTTGGAAGTTTCCCTTGCACGTATCTCTGTATTTATATTAATGTATGTTTTCAGCCATTCTGACTGATCATATGCAACCACTCTATAGATATTCTTTAGCTTCATGCCTAAATCAATGCAGTGGTGGAGGTTTCTGTAGTGCAAGGCATACTTCTCTTTATTCTCGAGTGTTGTCAGCATTTTCTTGTATTAGCCTCCAGGTGGTATCTCTCTTTTCGGGCAGAGAAAAAGGTTATTATGCTCATCGTGGAGAGGCTCAGGGTACTCAAGGTCGACTTCCAAAACGTATCCAGTTGGGGAATCAGGGGCAACAGCAAAGAAGTGTATCGCTGAAATTTCTTCTGGCAAAACCATCTCAGGTTCTTGTGCGGCATAGGGCTGGTCATCGAAGCTCCATCTGAATTATTGATATCTAGATAGGCCAAATATAAGTTTTTTGTTTTTCATCGTGTCCAGGAAGGTATTCGTTGTTTGCTTTGGCATGTCTCTTTGATACAGTGCAATTTCCGCCCCTGATTCCTCCCTCAAATAATTTAATCATTTCCTCGTCATGAATAAGGTCTAGCTTGACCTTGGTCATCTTGAGCATTGCATCAGATGCAAGTCCTGGCAGGGTATAGTACCAGCACAGGTCCAAATAATGTACCTCCGGAGAGAGGACCCTAAACTTCTCGAATGCATCGGCCAACAAGAGCATATCCGTTTTCATATACAGGTCGCTGTATTCGCCCAGATTACTTATGTTGAATGTATTCCAGACTTTGACAGCATGGCTGTAGTCTTCTTGTGTTATGTCATCGAATTTTTCTATTGAAGGCAGTGCTGTTTCCTGTAGTCTGGAATGAGAGTCGACGTATGTGTAAGGGAATATTCCCTTAGATCTCACCAACTGCTGATGTTCGGGATCGGGATACTCAGAATTCGTGATCTTGAACTCATCACTGCTCAGCATGCAGGCTAAACTAGATAGCTTATCGTCCAAGAATTTGAAGCTATCTAGAAACCTGAAAAAATAGTCCTATACTTTTTGCTGAATGATATATATCTCTCTTAGGAGTTTGAGATACACGCAATTGGGTAATCATCATATGCGAGGTGTTGCATCAGGAAATGGCTATCATAATTGCTGACGCAATGAAATAAGATGGATATAAAATTAGGTACCCATGTATTTAAATTGCATGCATTATAAGCAGCCCACAGGAATACACCGGTCACATGGCAGTGATCGCGTACCTTCAAATCGTCTACCTCATATTCCTTCTTGCATATATGGCAATGACGAGCATTGCGGAAATCAGCCATGTCCCTGCATTCAAGGTCATTTCTTTATTGCGGCTATATTGGTCAATAAACATATCGGCTATCAACCTAAGCTCAATGAAGAACTCCTTGATTGCATCAGGACCTCTGAATAGCTTTAATCTCGACAATGAATCGTCGTGGCGACATACGAGCTTAAGTGATATAGATATAGCCTCATGATGCTGGATATCCCGAGTCCAGCTCTGATTAGCCGACGGTTCACAGGACTGAACTCTGGTTAACACGCTCTCAATATCGGCATACACAACAAAATTTACAGCAGTACCCTGCGAGTAGGATGAGAACTCAATCACTTCACCCTACTTAGGCATTTTGAGCACCTGGCACTGCGTGCACTTCAATTGATGCTTTTTAAAAGTACCTTTATTATTGAAGTGCTTCAGACAGGGCTCGTATACCCACTATTTCTCGTCATGTTTACTGATTTGCTTTGAAGTCAGCCTTGGCATATCCTTAATCAGGCAGTAGTGTGATCTTCCATTTTGCTCGATTAGTAATAGGTTAACGTTTAAGTCTTTCCTGCTGGTGGTTTGGTATAGTAATATAATTGAGCACTGCCCTTCTAATCCAAATACTGAAACTGATACTTCTGAGTTTTGCTGCTCAAAGTCTAGAATCTGGTGTAGGCTTACAGGGAAGTCCATCAGCCTGTAATTGAATGCTGTCAATAACTGTTCTGCAGGGTATTTGCTCGTTCTTTGTCCAATGCGCTTTGCGGGATACTTTGCAGCGAGCGAACACCATGCAAAACAGTATTCATCGTCGTTTTTATGTTTATTACAGCACCCTTATTTTTGATGGCACTGGGTAACTCTATGTAACGCGATGCATTCAAGGGATCATAGAAGCTAGTTCCAATAATAAGAGCCCTGACAGCGAGCAGAGATTTTGAGCTTGCACCTCCTTCGAAATTTCAGATGTTTTCTAGAATTTCAGCGACCATAGAAGTGTATAAGGTATCAAGATTACTTGATTTAAGGCGCAGATTTGTCTTGCTATTGAAAAAGATGGTTTCTGCATGCTCTTTTTTCAGGAGATTGTATGAGGTATGTGATTTCAATTGATGTGTTTACTTTAATACCAGATGAGCTTCTCCCGAGTACAGACACCATCTCTTCCAATACAAGGCCCCTGCATTCCTTCTGAAATTGACCGGGATCAGCTATCTCTAAAATATTTTCTATGCGGCTATTGAAAAGGTCTCCCTTGAAAGCCGATTTAATAACCTTACACTCTAGCTGGGTATGACTAACCTTTAGTTTTTGGCATTGTTGCTGTATGCGATATCGTCACTGTAGGAGTTGGTGTCAGCAGTGTTGGCTGAGTTGCCATAATGGTCGTTACGACCGATGCCTAATGGTCCTGCAACTGGTGATGGAGGGGCCATGAAAGATCCTGGATTGGTGAGGGGGTTAATTCCTTGACCGTGCTCCTCTTAAGTTTAGTGATGTCTTTTGGAACCCCGGAGCAATGCTAAGTTGTCTGCATTCTCAGACTCCGGGCTCGTGACCACTATTGATGGTTCTATAACAATAACAAAGCGGAATTAATTGGAATGCCAGTTAAAATAGAAATGCGAGAATATATGTTTATTAAATCATTGAAGAAAGAAAAGCTTAAAGTCATGTGTTAATGTTACGATAATTATTTATATAATTGCATATTTTAATAAATAAAAATGTGTAAAAATTGATTAAGAAAAGTTTTGCGTCAACGTTACGCTAATTATTTATGTAATTGTATATTTTAATAAAAATGAGTAAAAAAGTTTTTAAGAAAAGTTATGCGTTAACGTTACGTTAATTATTTAAATAACGATGTTAGAACTAGAATAAATGAAGTTAAAAACTCGCCATTCAATTCACTAAGTAACTGCAGGTACACAGTGCTGTAGGCACAATTCACGCAGGTGCACACCCCCTCACTAGGAATAATCGTCCATAGATCTCCTACAGGCATCGGTGCAACTTCCTCGAACCCAGGAGGAGGCGGAGTCAGGTAGCCTTGCGAGAATATAAGTGAAGGCAAGCTACCACCCTCGTCCATCTCCCCTGCTCCTAATGAATTCGCTTCAGGAACTACATCAAAGAAGCAAAAAAAGCAGAATTAACTTCACATTGAGTATTTTTAATTGAAAAGATGATTGTAGGTTGAAGGTTTCATTTAATAATTGAAATTCTGATGTAAGCATGAATTGTTTGCTGGTTATGCATTGATTAAGGATAAAGCTAGTATTTTCTAGAAAACGTTAAAGCGTGATAATATATCTAAACCCACCATTTACATCGTTAAACATCTGTATTGTAGCAGCTCTGTATTTGCAGCTATTGCATGCACAATACTGCTCTGAAACGCTGTGAATGTCTGCATTCACCCCTGTAACGGGAGTGACATCCTCAAATCAGGTGGCGGTGGTATGATATATTACCCCCCGAAAAGATTGGTGACGAGGGGCTATAAAAATCATTAGAGATATAGCTGCTATGCAGCGGCAGAGCTGATTTCTCATCTCCCGCCAGGGGTGCCGGCATGTTGTATCCTGATGTGAAATTGTTATTAATAGGTTCTCTATGAACCCGCACTATTTGGTTAAGTCGAGAGCCCGCTCCTCTGGTGACTCCCATGGCGTTTGCAGTATTACCTGCGAAAAAGTTTTTAAATTGTGTGAATTCGATTGTTTCTTATAACCGATAGAAGATGAATGAGTAGAGAAAGTAATGTAATGTGAAAAAATGAGTAGAGAAAGACATGAATGTTAATAGAATGTGTTGTGAAAATCGTATGAAGGTTTATGCAAGAAGAACGTGTAGCGAAAATCGTATGAATGTTAATAGAAAAATGTGTAGAGAGAATCGTATGAATGTTAATAGAAGAATAAAAGAAGACATCGTATTAATGTTTTATGTAAGAAGAATGTGTTGAGAAAATCTTATGACTTAATAGAAGAACGTGTAGCGGAATTCGTATGAATGTTAATATAAGAATGTGAAGAGAAAATGGTGTGAATGTTAGTAGGGGAAGAATGTGTAGCGAAATAGTATGAATGTTAATAGAAGAATGTGTAGCGAAAATAGTATGTTTATGCAAGAAGAATGTGTTGAGCAAATTATATGAATGTTAATAGAAGAAGAATGTGTTGAGAAGATCAAATGAATGTTTATGTAAGAAGAATGCGCTGAGAAAATCATGTGAATGCTTATGCAAGAAGAAAGTGTAGCGAAAATCGTATGAATGTTTACAGAAGAAGAATATGTAGAGAAGATCGTTAAATGTTTATAGAAGGAGAATGTATGTTAATAGAATGTGCTGTGGAAATCGTATGAGTGTTTATGGGAGAGGAACATGTACAGGAAATCGTGTGAACGTTAATAGAAGAAGGTGTTGAGAAAATTGTATGAATGTTTATGCAAGAACAATGTGTAGAGAAAGTCTTATGAATGTTTATGGAAGAAGAATGATTAGAGATTAGGCATGAATGTTTATGCTTTAGGATCTACAGAACTATTTTCACCATTGATGAAAGCTCTACATTTCTTAAAAAATTCTGATGTTAATTATTAAAGAAATGAAATTCAGATAAACAATATGATAATCTTGCAATGATTCGTCTTTTCACATAGTTATGTAAAAATTCACTCACCTTGCATTATATATAGATGACGATAGTGTAGAAGACAATAGCACCGACTTCGATTAAGCTGTATCACACGGGTGTTATAACGTTAAGTTAATAAACTCGCAGTGGTTTTAGGATCCATCGATGGCTGTTTATATATGGGCCTAAAGCCCTCAGGCAATTCCAACGTGTTGGTATGGCGGGGGAGATGTTACACGTCACGTGATTATTGCATCCAGTGACATCATCTCTTGCTGCGCATGCGCAGAGAGTAGTCTCAGGCAACGCAGGTGGTGGGATGGCGAGGGTCCCGTAATTAATGGTGACATAGACGCCTGGAAGTCAAGGTGGAGTGGGGTGGAATTTATGGTCTAGCAGTTATATGATGCTTGTCCCCGTGGGAACTGAACCCTCTCTCTTTTGCCACAGTCAAACAAAGACAGTGCCAGTATAAAACCTCCACCAGATTCCTTTGTTATCGCAGCGCCTGGCTGCCTCTTTGTTATATTGCAGCGGGATGGGTGCTACACGGGTAGTCTTTCTAAAGAAGCCTTGTTCTGGACAATAGAAACGGATACAACAGCATCTGTCCCTTTGTTAGCAGGCCTCAGGCTCCTCTTTTGTTACAAACATAATATATCATGGTCTTTGATCATTTCGACATGTGAAGGGCCAGCTTTGTTCTTTTGCACGTGTTCGTCAAACAATGCGACTGCTAAGATGCAGGTGGCATTTCTAAAAGTACACGCTCAGGGAATTCAATAGAGCTGGGACCATAGCGTCTGATCCTTTGTTCACAATACTCCATGCTCTATTGTTCTTTTGCACGTGTTCGTCAAACAATGCGGCTAGCGCTGGCTTGTTTCAGTGCAGAAGTGCACACGTGTGCGGATATGGAGTGGTAGAATAACGTCTCCGCTTTTGTTATAGCAGCGTAATTTATTATTCTATCGTTCATTTTGTGAGGTGATTCTTATCATTTACTGAAAACAAAATAACCTTATAATACCTAATAAAGGGGAGAGGTGAATATTGAATAAAGAGATTTGTTTTTGCCGCACGCTATATAAGAATCGAAAGAAAAATACGTTTCAACAATGAAATAGGGCCGCCTGTCAGCGGTTGTCGACCGCTTGCACCAAACCAAGTTAAATGTTATGTAAGTGTAGTAGTATACTGTAGTACTGTTTAGCATGCAAATAAAATAGATTTTAATCTTCGGTTTATCCTCAACCTGGCTTCTTATATCCAAATTCGGAAACTACATTTATAAAATAAATTATATTCCTCAACGTATTTCTGACTTCGTTCCAAATCCAACAACAAAATGTTAAAACATGTGTTAACACTGCACATTTGAGAGAAAATCCCGTTCGTAGCGCAGTTGAGGTTATGACTGCTTAGAAATTATTCCATAACAATGTAATCGTAATCGAGAGGTAGGCTACTAAGAGTAGTTATAAATAGAGACTTTCAAAGGAAAGGAACCGCCTAATTAATATTCATTGCTTTCACAGCTCCACCAGCCCTTCTATCGATTACACAAAGATGCTGACAGTGGTGACATCTGACAACCCACCCCCTCATAATTGCTTGTTATCTGTCAGTTTTGATCGATGAGGGTCTGCCAGGGGCCAAATTATGACGTTTCCCCTACTTATATGGATTAAACAAAAACGCCGACAAAGCGAATGTCGATAGATGTGACATGTCCAGCCTCCGCTTCTTCTAATTGCTTGTTAGGTACCAATTTTTAATTGATGAGAGTTCGACAGGGGTCAAATTATCACGCCTCCCCAACCATACAAAGACGTTGAGAAAGTGAATTCCAATAGGTGTGACATGTCCAATTACCGCCTCTTCCAATTGTTTGATAGCTGTCAATTTTGATTGACGAGGGTCTGACAGAAGTGAAATTATCACACCTCTGTTCGTCTTTGAAAAAAGCCGCTAATGCAAGTCGCGTGCTGCCGATTCATTAAATCTAAATAGCATAATTAATCTTATTTTTTAAATCGAATTAACCATATGAAGTATGGTATCAGACGAATGGTATTCTTCCCACTGAATGCTGGTATCACTTTAACTCTATCCTTACAAAGGGTTATACTTGCCCCACAATTAGATTTCATTCAAATTGCATAATTCATTTTATTTTAAAACCGACTTAACCACATGAAGTAAGGTATCAAATGAATGATACTTTCCCTCTGAATCCATTGATGTTAGTTTTCACCTATATTTCAAAATGCATTTAATAATTACATATTCATGATGATACAATCGGTAGTTATTCTTATAATATAAATAATGCGTACATAATTCCCCTCATATGTTGTGTACAAATCGCGAGCCCCCCTTTTTAACAGAGGAAAGCTCAAATAGAAATTAATTACAAAGAACCACTAGCGAGGTCTGTTCTTTGTAATAGTCCGCCTTTGAAACCTTTTAAATACAAAGCCTTGTAAAACTTAAGTGACAATATATTTAAAAGTTATTGAGTGATGAAACCCACCACTTAACATATATATTGACACTTCTTCTGGCTTTATATAAATTGAGCGATATACATGCATACATATATACATAGTGCATACATACATGCATACATACATACATACATACATACATACGCTTCCCCTAATAAAGACAATATCCATTATCGATTAAATTAATTCAACTAACAATACAATAGGCGATATGAATTAAGAGCAAGTACTGTCTCAGTTCATACTCGTTGAGTATGAACACTTTCTGTGACTATATACTCAGCTCAAAGAGAACATGCGGCATGCATAAGAATAAAAACTTATGACCTCACCCGAGTATATATTCATCCCCATAGCCATTTTGTTATTTGAATGTAAGTATATGCTCGTGTTATCTACAGTCTTTGATCAAAAGCTAGTTTCGTTCATTGTGTTGTTTGACCGTTTGGCATAATGAATTAGAGGAGTAGATTTTGTTGCATTTGGTTCAGTCCTATCAAAACTGCTCAGGAATTATCCTGTGTTGCATGAAAGTTTCAACAGTAATGTTTGGCAAATATGAAGTCCTTCAAGAAATGAAAAATTAATTGAAGCAGCACACACAAAGACATAGCTGTAAAGCAAATTAGCAAAACAATAAACAAAATGAAATAGGAAACAAATTATTTTCAATAAATCAGACAAACAGAAAATATTCGCGGACTCTAAAAGCCGTAATTCATAAGGGGTTGGATGCAGATTTAAATCAAACTATTTCTAGAATCCTGGGACGTTTACACTATTTTTCTACAAAACAGTTTTGTTATAAGTAGCTTCTTAAGCAATGTAATTTTTCGGTTAGGACTTTACATAGGAAACTTAATAAATCTTACTTTTAACGATTGTTCTAGGTGATGTTTTCTTGAAGCAACAGAGGAATTTGAAACTCCTTGAATGTTAATGTCAATGTTAGAAAACGAAAAAATAAAATGGCTGTAGGCAAAAATAAAAGCATAATTGTGGATTGGAAAGTCATAGCTGATTAGGTGTTGGGTGAAGAGTCATATCAGACTGTTTTTAGAATCCCAGGACATTGATGCTTATGTATACTATAAAACAGTTGTCTTATAAACATATGAACAAGTATCTGGATTTTGAAGTTAACATTTTAGATAGTAAGATTAATCTTTAAAGTTGACATTCAAGGTTACTTTCAGGCTGTTTTTTGAAGCAATACAGGATTTTAAAACTTCATCAATGCCCATGTTTATGTTCCTAGTTTTTTCGTGAGTAGTATATAGCTCATAAATTGTGCCCTTTTCTTCATATTGAGTTTTAAGTAAAAAGAAATCAATATATACTCAAAGGCGAGTATGCATCTAACCATGCTTAACACGAGAAGAGAAAGAACTCATAAAACTGAGATTGTACTAGCCCACCCTCTACAACACCAGCAGTCAGGCAAGATTTGGAGGGTGAACATAGGCGTTACTTTCGCCGCTAGCGTTCAGTATAATGCAGGCGAAGCAAAAACAAAGTAGTATGTTTTCTCTCCCATCCGTTACTGAATGGCTCCTGAATGTACAGTATTAGAAAGCATGTATAAACCAGTTCGCCAGTGACTGTAAGTAGGGTAATTCTGTTTTTAAAAGGAGCGAAAAATAAACAAATGTACACTTAAAAGCTCCACGTTTGTTAGTTTGGAATAAGCTACGGATTTCTTAACTTGAAATAAGATATATTTTGAATATACATGTAACGTATTTTGTAACAGCTAATCGCTTCAAAAGATATTTTTTGCTTTATTCGCTATCCAGTCAAAAGCGCAACCTTATTCTCTTTTAGGCTTTTCCTGTCATAAAATAGAATATTTCATTAACGCATAAGTATTTTTGTCTACACTGAAATACGATACATTGGAAAATCCTTTTAGTTCTCCAAAAACTATTAAGGTACCGTGATCTATAATACTTCTCTTTCCATTTTCAAAGACTAAGAAGCTGAAACTAAGAAACAACTAAGAAACTTTGCTTTGTTTCTCCAAAGCATATTTAGGTCTAACATTATCTGATATATGCGATAAATTCTACCAGGAAATAGGATATTTTCGTTAACGTAGGTATGTGGAAATTCATTCACACAACACAGTCTTTAAACAACCCAGGTTTTCTGTTTCGGAATATAAAAGCTTTTTATTCTAAAAGAGTTTACGCTTGAGTAACGTTTGAAAATATTTTAGTTCTGCAAAAGCATTACGATTCCATCAAATATAATACTTCTCTTGGTATGCTCAGAGATGAAACAAAATACGGTTGTGTGCTATGTTACACACGTACTGATAGTGGCATTCATTTCTAAGCACAAAAGCATTTAAGATCTTTAGAAACAGAGTACTTATGTTTTACATTTTTAAAGCAACCAAGAAATACGAAACCTTTCTAAGAAGTAGGCTATTTAGTTAATGTATGAATTTATGAAATAATATATCCACTGAAACTTATTGACTGGGAAAATTTCATTTAAAAGCTCCAGCGAAATATAATACCTTTTATGCTTAAAACTTAAATAGGAAATTTGTTTTTCATAGTTGGTTTTTATTTCCAATGCAGGAGAAACTGGCTATTTTTTCAGGATAGAACTTGTATTTTCCTTCCAGGCAATAAAAAAGTTCTCCCCTCCATTCTAGAAACCAGGGTTAATTCTCCACAGCCAATACAAAGCCACGTATTCTCATCTAAAACCTTCAATCTAAAACAAACACCTTAGCTAATCTAATTTTTTCAAGTATTCAACCAATCAAGTTTAATTATTTTTATAAACACGAGATCCTCTATAGTAATATTTCACTGTGTCAGGCATCTACATTGAGATATTGTCATGTATGGTGTTGAAGAGGTAAAAAAAGTACGTTAAGGTTCGGACAATGTATTTGATGGAGACTTTTAATATTTTAGGCAAACTGTTGCATTCTTATATAAATTATATATTTTTGTACTTTTTAGTCTTTCTTGACATCTGGATTGTAACAGCATCTAATATGTAATAGGAATAACGTGGGTAACCACTTTCTATGACAATCCTAATGGATTTTAGCATGACATCAGCTTCCCCAGGGCTACGTGCAATCTTGCACAGCCTTAAGCTGCACCCTGAGCTGTCATGCGTCACTAAGAATGTTCTGAACAATTTGAATACTCTACTGCTAATGGATGTTACAACTCAAGTCTAGGCCGTTGGTACACCATGTTTGGTAAAGCTTATGGCATACTTGTTGAGACCCCTAGGCAGAGATTAACTTATGAAGAGCCTCAGAACTCAGTTGGAGGTTCTCATTCTCTGGTCCGACACCTTACACGACGCTCTTAACAGCTACGTCACATCGTTCGCAAGGTAAGCCCCGTGGGGGAAACCTATATTATGTAAATTGACCAGTTATCATTGTTTGAGGCAGGGGCGGCTGGTGACTCTGAACTTTGGTGGTTCACAAAATTATCCTTGCAATCTGAAATATTTTAAGTAATAAATACGGAATAATTTTCTCACTATAGGCTGATTAATTTACGCAAACACACAAGAAATGGGAATTCACAATATATAACTCATTCACATTTCATAAACAGTGTAGCAAATAGCACTTACCTATTTATAGAGAAAATCAGCCCTTCTCTCCTTCCTGCCAACAAACTTATCGATGACCAGCTCATTGAAGTTCTTGATCTGCATGATGAAATTCCTTTGAATGGAAAGCATGGCCAACGCAGATAACCTCTCCTCAGACATTGTGTTACGCAGAAATGTTTTAATCCTTTTCAGAGTAAGGAAGCATCTTTCTACCTCACATGTTGTCATGGAGATTGTTTGAATGACACTCAGTACTAGTAGCTTAACAGATTCACTAAAAGTGGAACATAAATTATTGTCCCTAAAAGACTCCATTAGTGGAACAATACCAGTTATGTTTTTAAATTCTTCAGTACTATACATTGTGGAAAGTTCTGTAATCAGCTTCTTTTCTTCAATAAAATAATATGTCTGAAGGGCAACTTTAATATGTTGTTCCGGGAAAGAAGTGTTATATTCTGAAAATCTGTCAGGCTGAAAGAGAACTGTTGCTCCCATATGAGCAACAAATCTGAACCTGTCTTTCATTTCGGTAATGATTAAATCACACACTTCAATGGTTTCTCGTTTTCTTTCAGTGTGTTAAATAATTTTTCTTTTCTTCGTTACATTCTCATCAACTGCAGTGGAACCTATGGTGCTTCTAATTTTGAGAATTTCCACCTCAAAATAATTAAGTCTATCCTGGACCATTGCAGGAGTACAGTCGCTCCTCTGAAGTTGGTTGTAGAAAATATTAACATGGGGCATAATTTTATGGAAGAAGGAACCAAAATATGAAATCTGCATCACTTAAAATTCCAATAAAACCAGATGCTTGAAGAACAGAACTTGAATTGGTGATTCTTTCGCCTCTCCTTATGATTTTCATACATTCTATTAACTCCTCCCTGTATTCGAAAACTGTGTTGACAGATCTAGATTGGAAGTTCCATCTCGTTTGCACTGACCTTGGCAGCCGCTTCTGCACTACTTCTTCTAAAACTGATGGAGTTAGAGAAAAAAGCACAAATTCCTTGAAGATTTATGAAGAAAATTCGTACACTACTATTCGCTGATGCTGCATTTAACATAATTAAGTTTAACTGATGGGCATGGCAATGAATGTATTCTGCAGACCTGTACTTCTGTTTTATGATGGATTGAACGCCATTTTCCAACCCAGACATAACATTAGCCCCATCGTATGTTTGAGCAATCTATTTATGTTCACAGCCTAGCAGATGTCGATCAAGTTCTGGCAATATGCATGCAGCTAAGTTATCTGCTTTGTGCCCTATAGGATTCATAAAACCCCAGTACCTTTCCACTGTCTTATCATTTACCAGATATCTATAGACAATTACCATTTGATACTTGGATGCTACATCGCTGATTTCATCTGCTATGACAGATAAAAATAGCGAGTCTTTTATGTCTTTCGATATCTCCTCATGACAGACTTCAAGCATGCATTGCAAAATCTCATTTTGAATCGTTTTTGACGTTCCCTTAAACACTGTTTGGTTTTCCAAATGGTTTTTCAGAACATAGTCTAGCTCTGCACTGAAATTTATCAGTCCACGAAAAATACCAGGGTTACTTGAAGTCGCTGACTCATCCTGTTCTCGAAGAGCCGACTCAAAGGCCTCACAAAACCTAATGCAGTTAATAATAATGTTTAAAATATATCTATTTTGAGCCACTTTCTGGTTGTGTTCTTCAATTGCTCCCCGCTATGCACTGTCCATCTGTTTTGCTATATTTACATTGCCAAACATAACAAGATTGACAGTATTTTTCATGTGCAACTTTGACGCTACATGTTTTTTGGCGCGGTTATGAAGATGCGGCAAATCATTCACGCCATGCTTTGTCCATGTATTTTCACCACCAAACAAAACGCAAGGAAAGCAAAACAGGGCGTTTTTAATATCACAACCACACATCCAATCATATTTTTCATATACATCGCTGTTAAAATTCTTGTTAAAGCTTCTTGTTTTGTTTGAACTACCTGAATGATTTTTAGGTATGGTGTGGGCCTGCCAATGCGTTTAATTTCATTCTTTTCCTCCAAGTTTAGCGTTGAAAACGGTTGCGTTAAAAGAGACTGAACGGAATTCATTGTTTCTCATTATAGCAGCGTTTACCTGTATTTACCTAAATAAACCACTTTGATTCATAAATTAAAACCCGATACACACAACATGGCACAAACCAAGTGGCATACAGACAACGTAATAATCAGAGATGCATGCAATTCAGTAGATAGAAGACCAGACGTGAGGTAAACATTTACTGTGAATTCAATAGATGGCTCCGTGTATGGGACGAAACGAAAAGTATTGTTCCTTTTGATCATCCTATTCTATGCTCTCTGACTACTAGGTTAACCAACAACATGCAGCTTACGCCCCGCACTTCCCCACCACACTCCTCCGCGCTCCCTTGGTTCGTCATTCCCTATACCTCACCATTATACCAATGTGGGTTGCAGCCGGGAGTGCACTACTTGGCACCTGCAAACAATACGCTTGCCGAAGTCCACTCCACAAGATCATGTCAGAATGATAACCGGAATGTATGAATCGTATACGTTATTTACATTAAAGGGAGAGCCAGGATTTTGGTTGTAGCGCAAACCTGCTACCATATTAAGAAGCAGCCCCTGGTTTGAGGTCTCTTCAAGAGTAGCTCAAACAATGTGGGATTTGTAGTCATGCCAATTACTTCAGGTCATGTAAGCCCACAATATAACAAATAATAATCTTAATACATGGGCCATCCAGTTAAAATAAGAATTGCCTCTACCCTCTCTGTATCCTCCTTCTCAGCTGCGCTGCCCCGTCACATCCCTAAAGAGTGACATATGCTAGAGGCGCCGGCCTCTATTAGTTTAATCGAATAATAGGTACGTTTTGAACCTGCACCTTCTTATTCTTTTACCGGTGTATATTTTATTATTTGTTTTTGGTACCATTTGGGTTAAATTATGAGGTGGAATACAATCACAACGGGTCTTATCCTATTGGTCTCATGACGCTTTGTTGTATTTGTTATTTCATTTTACGCGTAAGAGGGTTTATATGGATCCCTAGTTGGTGTACTTATCGCAGTCCTAGTCCTTCTTAAATACCTATATGGATTTGCTCCCGCAATATCAGAGTGATAACCCTGCCAGTACTGTAATTCGTAAACTGATTAGAGAATATCAGCAAACCCTAAATGGTGGTGTGCAAACTTACAATATTGTTATAGATGATATACAGGTAATTTCCTATGACTTAGCTGATTTGTATAAGTCCATGTCCAAAATTTGGACGAGAAGTAGTCGTAGGATCCGTCAACCAAAACCAGTGTCTTACTTTCCAATCAAGCAGAGAAGCCTTAGCGTAGCGGATTTAGTTGAAGCTGACACCAACTCGCAATCTGCCACACCTCCATTGCGATTAAGTTCAAGATCTAGTTCCTACCTAGAAAACACCACCGTGACCACTACTACCTCTCAGGCTGGGCCTGCGGCCTGTGATCAGGCATATTGGAAACCACCTCTAATCTTCTCAGTACCCTTTGCTCGTCCTTTTATAGACCCAGGAATTTTCGGACGTAAACCGGCGCAAGATGTTTCCGCGTACCTCTATAACTTTGAAACGACTGCAGCAGCAAATACCTGGGACGAAAATTACAAAAAGCGGTACCTGCCCTGCTATCTCAGGGAAGCAGCTGCAAATTGGTTTAAAACATTCTCTGCTAGGCACGTTCACCACGGGTGAGCTGACTTGATGACTGCTCTACAGGCTGCGTTCGTGCCTGCAGCTCACGAAGATGTCTTGGAATGACGACTTTGTCAACGGGTACAGGATTTTGTTGAACCCACGGAGCGCTATATTTATGACATATTAGTCTTATGTGACCAAGTCAATCCGGTAATATCAGAGCGTGAACGCATACGTCATATTATGTGAGGGCTAAAACCATCTCTACTAGAACAGGTCCTCCCATAGGACCCCCAAACAGTTAAAGACCTAACGAGTTTTGTCCGCCGTATAGAAGCTGCTAGGTACATAGCTGGTCAGCAAGTAGACCTCGTCCAGGCACCCCCACCAACAAACCTGGTTTTATGGTGAGTAACACGGGACCGGTGGACCCCTAGCGAACTTAACCAAAGAAGTTCGGGGCCTCCAAAGGCAGTTGCAGCAAATGCAATTAGGTCGCAACCAAAATGCCAGTATGCTGCGCAATCAGGGACAGCAAAGTTTACTCCTAGGGCGGAGTAGTAATCGGGGTACCTACAGCACTCGCGGTAGTTGTAATCCCCAGAACAATTTTAATTCACGAGGCGGGACCAGTATTCCAACCCGTGGAGTATGGCGGGGACCTAATGCTGATGGCCGTACACGGGACGGTCGCCCTACTTGCTTCATTTACCGCAGATCGGGTCATGTATCCTTAAATTGCAGAGAAAGGCCGGCCCGCACAAAACGGCCAGGGACGTCACGGGAATGTATCTAGTGACGTCCATCACTAACCATACCCAAGAATATAATCACTTATCCACCCGGTAAATGCACTCATTATTAGGGGTACCTTATTTAACAGCCTGCCGTTTAATGTTTTATTTGATACTAAAAGTGCTGTTAGTATTGTGCACGGAAGCCTTGTCACCACTCCTACTTACCCTGTACCAAAAATTTTAATATTGCCTACAGAAAATAACAAGCTACTGGACGTTGGTTACGCTATAATCCTTAGTTTTCAAATCGAGATCGTTCATTTTTTGGTAGACGTCCTTGTAGTAAAGGATTGTTTTTAATTGAGTTTTTATTTATGGGCGCTCTTTAACTGCTGTGGTCCTTAGTGTCCCATTCTATATAAGGCGTGAAAGACCGGTAATTTTGCTCAGAGGCCTCTATCAGGCTTGAGGTTTTATAACCTGCCGTAAATCTACCACACGGGACTACCGAATTTACTTCCCTTCCGAAGAAAGCCATGCTAAGGATTTTTACAACCGAAAAAATCCATCGCTCTCCGCCGGGTTTAAACCCGTGAACTCGGGAACCAGATGCTGATAAAGGAATTTGGACACTAACTTCTATTGGGAATGGGTTTTCTGAATCGGTATAAGGCAATTATTGATTTGGCATCATTCACAGTTACACTCCGTCTCACCGATAACCGCAAACTCGCTTTACAGTTCAGTGAAAAGCTAGACTGCCCATTGGCACAGATCACTATAGAACCGGACGAGGAATCAGGCAAACAGAAACTGCTTTTTAACAAGATATAAAAACTCCTCCGTTTACATCTCTTCATGTTAACATTGCCACCTAGCACTATGGGTAGATCTTTTTTGAACACAATACCCGATTAATGCAAAAGAAGAACATCGAAATCACACCAGTATTTTGTGCAGTTGATACGCAATGTGTAATTCCAGTGCCTAATAATACAGCTGTACCAAAGACAATTTTTTTGGGAAACCCTTGCTAATGCATATGAGGTTGCTTTGGTGCAATCATCAAACTAGTCAGCTACAGAGTCCCATGCAGTTGATATTGAGGACACCAAATTTAACCTTAATTCTCAACTGACTCCAGTTCAGCATATTCAGTTGTATACACTACTATGGCGCTACCGGAACATTCTTACTACCAACTTATATGAGCTAGGCACCACTGATATTGGGGAATTCAACATTCAAGTAACGAATAGTAAATCAATAAAGAAAAGACCTTATCGTGTATCTCAAGCCCAACGGGAAAAAATTCATTTTCAGGTGAAGGTGATGCAAGATTTTGGCATCATTAGGGAATCACACAGTCCTTGGGCCTCCCCAGTCGTACTGATAACGAAGAAGAATGGGGAAATAAGGTTTTGTGTTCATTATCCGAAACTGGATGCAGTTACCGTAAATTTCGCATACCCGTTGCCGTTAATAGATGACCTGTTGAGCTATTTAGGGAAATCGCGCTGGTATTGTACCCTAGACTTACTGAGCGCTTAATTTCAAGTTCCAAAGCAGAAAACAGTAAGCAATTTGCTTCATTTGTTACTTCTCAAGGACAGTTCGAATTCGAGAGACTGAGCTTCCGGTTGGTGAACGCCCCGAGATATTTTACAGCCATAGGCGACAAACTGGTGGGTGAACCAAATATAACAAAGCTTTAGTTTACCTAGATGATATTGTAGTATTTGCTTCAACTTTCCTGGAATTATTGAGTAACCTGGAAGAAGTATTTTGTAAAATACAAGAACAACTTTAAGCTGAAGCCTCAGAAGTGTTTCTTTGGAATGTCACGAATTAAACCTTCGGGCTTTGAAGTATCAGCCAAAGGCACAGAGCCAGCTATAGACAAAGTTACAGTTATTACCAAACTATCCATTTCTAAAACAGTAAGAGATGTACGCAGAGTTTTGGGATTGTTTAGTTTCTATAGACGCTTCGTCTCTAATTTCGCCTCAGCTGCTCAGCCGTTGCACGACCTTACGCGTAAGAACCAAGAGTTTGAATGGTTGCAAAAGCACCAAGACTCTTTTGATACGCTTAAAACATTGTTGATGACAGCCCCTCTGTTAGCCCACTATCGTGCTGGAGCATATACCGAATTACCATGGACGCCAGCAGTGTGAGCGTTGGCTCTGCGCTTCTACAGAGGACGAATGGCGAACTTCAACCCATAGCCTTTTGTTCCAGATCATTAAATAAGCACGAGAAAAATTACAGTATATCCGAGTTGGAATTGCTTGCAGTGGTATATGACCTAACACATTTTAGACCATACAACTATGGTTATCCTGTAAATACTGTGTTGACCATCATGCGCTATGCTACCTGCGAAACCTAAAGGATGTCACAGGCAGAATAGCGAGATGGGCATTGAAACTACAGGAATACGACTACACCGATGTATATAAATATGGTGCAAAGCATTTGGATTATTTTATTATTATTATTATTATTATTTATCATTGCTTTTCAATATATATTTACCTTGCTTGGCACGTGCAGTTTCAATCTATGTTCAATCCAATATCATTATTAGCCAATAACAATGAAGCATAATATTTTTTCTTCTTAGCTTACATATATAGTAATAACTCAGTGTCCTTACTTTCCTGTGTGGATGGCCTTTTTCTAAATACTAAATTGATATTTTTATCGGTGTCTGTAGTAGCTACACAATTAGAATATGATTTCATTTTTAAGAGGGTGGTCATTAGTCAATAGACTACTTAATCAAATGGTCTGGGGTAACGATGAGATGAGCTACTTTTAACCGCATGTAGTGAGGTTAAACGATGCATTAAGGTTAAATTAGGCGTGCATACACTTTTCTTCAGTCTAACCCATATGTTCTCACCTAAATACATCAATCAAATAGGTTGCACCTGCCATTTTCAGCCTCGAACCGAGATGGCACTACAGGCACTATGCAAAGAGTTGCTTAATTTATCACTGCTCAAATGAGGGGGTACTTGCCTATTACCTGGAAAGGCGATTCCACTGAAATGATACTAAAAACAATGAAACGAAAAAAAGTAAAGCAAACAAAACGACAAAAATAAAAAAATGCAAAGTAAATTAAGATTCATTTTATGAGTTCATGGTCACCGTATAACTAATATTTACAGCAGCAACTACAACAGTAGCAATCGCTTTCCCAGCCACGCATCGTTTTCTTTAGATAATGTTAGCATACGTTGTTCAGAAGGACAAATGCTTTTCACTGTATATGTTAACATAATTACTTCTACTCAATACGTATAATTGCAATAATATGGACTAATATTAATAAGAGTATTAAGGAACAGGTTTATGATTGAGACATAATAATAATAATAATAATAATAATAATAATAATAATAATAATAATAATAATAATAATAATAATAATAAAGTATTAATAGTAAAATTAACACTAATAATAGCAATGAGAATAATAATACCCATCAGCATAGTAATGGTAATAATCATAGTAATAGTATCACAAATAATTGGTACATAATAATTTATGCGTTATTATATTGGGTTTACCGACAATTTTATGATAATACCGCTAATGATACAGTAGTTGAAATCACATTACTAGCCATATATAGCACTGAAAATGTGACCTTTTAAAACTTTCTGACGAAAGGGACTGGAACTTCTTTTTTTTTCTTCTTCTTCTTCTAATCTTATTTCACATGAGCACTAATTTGATTTTCGATTTTCGCTCCATCTCTTTTAGCTTTCTGACTTATTATGCCCCACTCGGAAAAGGAAAGATTGCCTTGCGATATATTTTCAATTTATTGGAAATAATAAAATTATTTTTAAGTCTTGAAATACATAGGTCACTTTTTGCAAGCTTTACAGTGAATTCCGTTGCTACTTTCCTTGTAACTACCTAGACGGCTTAGCTACACTTTCTCGATCGACCACATGCTTTTCAATACGACTTATATCGTATATAGCAATCTCACATAGGATGAGAAATCCTTTTTTTCGCTTCCGTATTGTTTCTTAATAAACCCTCATTGCTGTCTCTTAAGCTTTATCTAAGAATGTTGCACTTTGTTTCCACAACCTTTCGTCAGTCTATAAGTTATCAATACCACATTTAATTTTGTTAGGGTATAGGTGTATTCACTTTAAAAGAACTGGTCTTTAGGAGGCATCGTTTGTTTACAATTCTGAACTATTAGCATTATGCGCACAATAGCGAGTTAAGCTGACAGTATAATGTTCGCTCGCAGATGGGGAAATGACATGGTAACCTGCTTACCATACCGTGCAATGACAGCTATGCACTGTACAGATAGTACAGTGGGCTCCAACTGTTTTCCGATGGGCGAGAGGGTTGAGAGAAAACGGAAGCAGAACTTTCTTATCGAGTAGCTGTGCCTGTATTGGAAGCGGTGTTATTGCAAGTGTTTATTTACCTTTGCATGTTGTCTAAGGTGAGGCAAACGGGGTAGCTTCTGTTGAGGAAACAAGAAAATAAATATTTTGTTCTACACTTAATTATTCTGTCCAAACGAAAGAAATTTGCGCATTCTTTCCACATGCGTTTAAACAAGTTAATATTGCACATTTTGTGCCATTCTTAATATAGTTTTAGAAAATTTTAAGCAAATCTTCTTAAAAAAGATAATGAATATAGTCAATTTTTCGTTCATAATAGTAGTAGTAGTAATAATAATAATAATAATAATAATAATAATAAACATGTGATAAGTATGACGCTTTGGGCTATTTCACGGAAAATCGGATAGTAGAAACGTTTACTTATTTTGGATATAAAGTTTGTCTGCTGACATTATTATTTATATTATTATTATCATCATAAACATGTGATTATTATAACACTATGTGCTATTTCGCGTAAAATTGGACAGTGGAAGTTGTTACTTCTTAGTTTGGATACATAGATATACTTGATAAGGAGCTGCGTTTATCATTTTATTTGTTTATTTTATTTAGTTATTGTTTTTTTTATAAAAATCTGCGTTAATTTTTAAGTTGTTCGTCTTATTTTTAAATACTTTCCATTATTTTAAAGGGGACATATTTAAAGACGTCAGTGTCATTGTTGTTACAACTTTTTCCAAAAATTTCTAATGGCCCTTTGTAAATTGATTTCCACGTAATTTTGCCCCCCTTAAACCTTTTCAAAAGACTTAAAATTCCAGAAACCCTAATATTTTTCAGTGATATTATGAGACTTTCCTAACACTCTCCAGCAACACCTGCTTGTTGATTAAAATTGTTCCTTAGCCCTCACAGAGTCTGGAAGCGTGAATGTGAGTGTGTTTCAAAGGTACAACCAGAATACCAATGTTAACCTATAGAAAAAGTCAACGGGTAAAGAACACCAAGAAATTGTTTCTGAGGCAAAGCCCCCGAAATGACCAGTGTAGTTAAAGGGGGTTATATAATGAAACAATAAATAAATAACACCTGCTTGCTTCGAAATTTTTCTCAGATTGACAGCATCGGTAACACAGGGCTTGAGCATGAATGTATAAAAGATAAAAATAACTGTGTTGAAAGCGGCGATAGACTGTTTTTCAAAATGCATAAAAAAACAATCAGACATAGTGATTTTGGACTATTTTTTCGCATGATGTTAATAAAACTGACAAATTCCCTTAAATCCTATCAAATAATATATGTGCATAATGCCTATAAACAGTTTGCCTAAGATTTTGGAGTATATTTTAATATAAGATGGTTTTATCGTAAATGCGAAAAACGCAGAACCTTAATAATAATAATAACAATAATAATAATAAGGGAATATATAGTTTTGGATTTTCAAATGCGGAAACAAAAACTATATCTATCTAAAATACCTTTTATTCCTTGGGTTGCAATTGCTTCCAGATTTGATACTACACGTTTCTAAGGGATAGGCATATTTGAAATAAATTCTAAAAGTATTCTGCTGTCGAAGTTGTAATATTAGGTAAAGGATTTCAGATTTAAGGGTGATAGGTAAAAACGGGTGAGAGAAGGGCCGATGCAGCTCGTAACCTATTGAAGGTGTTTTTATTCCCTTATTTCCCGGCTTTATTTTTTTTATGTGCTTTCCTGTTGTAATTTTTTTTTTTTTTTTTTTTTTTACACGTATACACCCATACCCGAGGCGGGACTCGAACTCGCGACTCTCTCCGCGGCTGAGCGGCCAAAGACATATGCTCCAGCGACCACGGCTACGAGGACCGTCTAAAGTTAAAGCTAGATTGTATTGTGACTGGACTGATGCACTGATGCATATCAAATACCCACTTCTTTTACTTGCCTTACGTTAGCTTTAACTTTCGTCTGAAGCTCACTTTTCTGGCGTTGCTGATAACAGCCACACGTATTTCTTTAGTCTGTAAATTAAATAATACATTGATCGGAGAAACAATTAATGGTGAATGTATAACAAAATTATGTTGTAGATGTTCATTTACAGTTTTAATTCAGTTTTCATAATAATTGAGTTAAACACATTTCGTTCAAACACCCACTTTTTCTTTAGGAGTAAAGATTCGACAATCTGCAAAAACCTCTGTGTTATTGCTTCAAACGCTATTATCATTATTAAAAGAATTCAGATCTCATTTCTGAATATTTCAGTTTCTTTTATACAGAATGGTAAAAAAACACACAAAAGAAAGAAAAGTACAAGGATAACCAGGTGTGAGTAGTGGGGTAGGATAAAGTAACTGCAGAAAAGTTTCTTAATTTCAAGTTTAATAACTGGTCCATCAGCCATTCACATCCAAAAGAGCATTCAGCCTTCTGGGAACTGAAGCAACAATTGACTCGCATATGTGTGGTCGTCTCCGCACGCTCTCCCACACTTCTTGCATGTGTTTCTCCAGGTTTTCGGGAGTTCGTTCTGCTCTGCAATCCCACTCATTGACCATAATAGCCCAAATATGTTCTATTGGATTATGATCTGGGGATTTAGAAGGCTATAGGTGAAGAGAAACTTCCGGAAGTTCTTCCATCCAATCCTTGGTAATTCTGGAAGTGTGAACGCTGCAGTTATGGTGGACATAGTTAATAATCTACATTTCTTCTGCAGGATATACAGCACGAACAGTTGATAACATGATATCTTCTAAGATGTCCACATACTCATCAGAATTCAATTTTGGAGACAGCCGGACTAACGCACCCACACCTGCAGCAGACATCCAGCCCCAGATAGCGATCCTGCCGATGCCCTAATCCTGCCGCTTTTTGCTGTTGCCACTACGTGCTCTGGGATACAGAGAGTGTTGTCAGGGCGCCAAAGTATCATCCTTCCCTCTTCGTCCGATGAGAACACCTTTTGTCAGTCCATATCACAGTCTCCCAGAATTCCTTTGACATTGGGAGAAACTGGAGAGCAAATCCCACACGAGCAACTTGATGTTCTTCAGTGAGCTGCTCTTTTCGAGCTGGCTTCGTGTGATGGAAATCGGCAGCGTGAAGATGTCTTCTCACAGTTGAAGGTGACAACCGAAGACCCAAGTGACTTACTGTCGATGTGGCAGGACGGAAAGGATTATCTCTTGAATTCTGCACATAGCTGCATTCTATTTCGGGGTGGTGACTCATGGTCTTCCGGATTTTTATCTTATTTTTAACCCGTCTTCTCCTTCTTGAAACTGCCAGATTCAGTAAAGAACACAGTAATTTCCCCCTCCAGCTGCGTTTGCTATTTGTGTTACAGATAGACCACCTTGGCACATACCAACAATGCGGCATCGTGTTACTTCTGATGTTAGTGGCATTTTTCTTTAACAGTTCCTCTTTACGCACTCCAACCAGGAATGGTGCGATGCGTTTGCTATGCTTTAAAATAGGTTGCAAACCTAGCGTCTTTATATACCAAGGGAACATTTAACCTTCGACCCTGAGGTGGACACTACCATTTGATGGAATGTTCGACGATCACACGCCGTGTTAACCACAACGCTAGTTCCGCATTACCTATATTCTAAGTTTTATAAATCCTTAAAATGCTCAGGAAAAATATATTTCGGTATACTTAACCCAATAAAATGCAAAAGTGAATCGTGAACAGTCTAAATCTGCGTGTTGTTAAGATGATAATCTTTTGTCATATTTCATGTTCATTGCAACTTATTCTTGGTGTTTCTGTTATATCCATTTGTTTCTTCCAATAATTTTCTTGTCTCATTTTTTAGCTCTAGGTCAGATTGTTGCAACACACTCGTGATTTTAATGAAACTTAGTGCATCCCTGAAATTTTATAATTAACATGAACTAGTTTACAGAGAACTGTGAAAACGGCATAATATGTAATACGTTAATTTACTTTTTAGAGTAAGCACAATATTAAACTCAGCGTAATTTTCCTGGCGTGAGTTTGTTAGAGGAAGATTCGGGTAGGGAGATATTTGCACAAACAATTTTTGGTAGAGGAAGCAATGCATTCCATTCAAAACTTCCATTTCGAACTTTCATATCAAATACACGATTTGTTCGCTGAGTTAAAACTGTTTAGAAAATTGCTAGCGCGCTTGCTTGGTGTCTGTGCACGAATAGCGTAAGTAAATAAAAAGATTTAATAGGATAAATACAAAATTTCATAACCAAGTAGCCTAGTCAGACACCGTTTAAGGATGGCATGCGGAGATGAATATAAAATCCCCTGATGAACATAAACTTTCCTTTCAGACTTAAACTTTTTTATTTGTTTATTATTTTGCAAACGGCTTTAGCGGTTTTGGTTAGAGAGAGACAGAGAATTTGGTTTAGGGGCGTTCAACCTAAAAGTTCATTAGCGCCCGGGTTTTGAATAAAATAGCGTATGCTTTTTACATTGTCATAAACAAAATTGTCCTCACCATTATTTTATCAAGTCCTTTTAATTCTCACCGAGTTATACACATAACTATTAGGAAACGCCCACATGCTTGGTGGAAAAGATAATGTGTATATACCTAAAGGTTATGTTTGTGAATCTCGTTCAAGGTGAGTTGCCGAATAAAATTTCTTCCGAGGTTCTTTCCCCTACCGTCATAAATATGTCTGATAACACTCAGTTCAATCGGCCTGATTTACGAATTAAACGGGACGTTAAATTCTTTTGTGCATATACGAGGTATAACCAAAAAGTAATGGGAATTTTTGTTTTCATAAAGAATTTTAATTAATCATGAAAATAAACTTTGTCTCCTTCAAAGCAATCCCCCTCAGATATAATAAACTTACGCCAGCGCTTTTTCCAATCTAGAAAGCACTTTTGGAACTCACTTTTCGTTATGGTGTTCAGCTCCTTCAGCGATTATGTTTTTATTTAATCAATGGTAGCAAATCGTAGTCCTTTCATGGTTCTCTTCAGCCTCGGGAATAGAAAGAAGTCGCAGGGGGCCATGTCCGTCGAATACGGTGGCTGAGGCAGCATAACGGTTTTGTTTTTTTGCCAAAAAGCCACAAATTGTCGTGTGCGCGGGTGCATTATCGTGATGCAATTTCTACGACTGCTTTTCCCACAATTCTGATCGTTTTCCTCGGATTGTTTCACGCATACGGCGCATAACTTCCAGGTAGTACTCCTTATTGACCGTACGACCATAAGGCAGGAACTCCTGATGCACTATCTCACTGTAATCGAAGAAAACCGTGAAAAGAACCTTCACATGTAATCAAACTTGAACTTTTTTGGGTCTTGGCTCTACAGACAGTTTCCATTGGGACGACTGAACCTTAGTTTCGACGTCATACCCATATACCCATGTTTTGTCACCTGTGATTTAGAAGTTTTGGATCGTTTTCGGCTTCTTCAGCAATTCCTGGGCGATGTCTACGCGACGTCGTTTTTGGACGAAATTAAACAATTTCGGAACAAACTTTGCTGCTACGCGGTTCATGCCCAAAACATCCGAAAAAAATTGTTTGGAATGAGCCAAAGGATATGCCGACATCATCAGCAACCTCTCTGATTGTGTTTCGGCTATTTTCTAGAACTGTTTTCTTTACTTCTTCCACATTGTCGTCAGTAATTGATGTGCTAGGGCGTCCAGGGCAGTCGTCGTCTTCAACGTCTACTCGACCATCTTTGAAACGTTTATACCTCTCGTAAGCTCTTGTCTTACTCATACTAGATTTCCAAAAGCCACAGTCAGCATTTCGAATGCTGTGCTGCACTTTATTCCGTTTTTCAAGCAAAATTTAATGCAAATTCTTTGATCCACTCTTTTCTAAAGTAAAAATTCGCCGAGCACTCGAAAAGACGTAAAACGTTTTGGACTGTCAAGAATAAACTAAATGTTCAAAACAGCGAAAATGCAAACATACATCAAGAAAATGTGTACCAAAAAGATAAAGCAAAAGTTTTGAACATCGGATGTATAAAGCTCACGAAATTAAAAAAAACCCGTTATTTTGTTATCATACCTCGTATGTAAATGGAAAAGGAATGAGGAAAACCTGCAGATATGTGGAACTTCTTAAAATATACTGTTTGTGTTAAATAACTTTTCGCTAGCGTTTACAGTTCCCGAAGTAGTCCTTAATTTATGTTTAAGTTTGAACATTTGTTTATGAAGTTGAAAGTATTAAACTTATTCACACGAGTTCACGGCAAACAAAACATCTTGCACGCAATAAAAGTAGAAATAACGTTACCAAACCGCATCCCTTACTTTGAAATCCTGTGTGTGTGTTTGTGTACGTGTATGTGTGTGATCGTTGCATAAAATATTGCAAAACATCCTTTATAATACATGTAGTGTTATTGTACCCCTCCTCCCGAAAATATTGTCACAGCCCTATTTATGTCACACTCCTATCTTCAGTGATTATGGACCCAATTAATTCGCTGTTTTACAGCGAAATCCAAAGGAAGCCTGTCGACATGATAATTTATTTTGTTGAAATAGGAAACGTTAGCATTCTAGCCATCAACCGCGTGGGGCAGGTAAACTACTTGAGACGGCTTCTGGCCTGGACTAACTACTCGATAAAATTTACCCTTTTCCTCCCCACGGCGAGTTCCACGTGGGCCGGAAAACATTTGGAAGCGTCTGTACAGTAAACGGACAGTCAATATTGATAAATCTAGTGTTATTCAGCTTAGGATTAACTGCGTTACCTTCGACACCGTTCGCCAAGTGGTGCTGTTAATATTTTAACGTGCTTAACACATACTATGTTTTGCTATGCCGTTTGTCACAATCATTGCCTGTAGTACTGTATAATTTTGAGGCAAGCGGTTTTTCATACCAAATAACATCTTATTTACCTACTCACTTAAAATATGGACATGTCTATCCGTATTCATCGGAGAAGCAACAAGCTATACTATCAGTTATACTAAGTCTTCGTGCTTATGTTAACATAAACTTTCCAAAACAGGCTCTTCTATGCACTGGAACCTTTGACTTATACACGCAATTACCACTGCTTTGCATTTGTTAGTCTAAATTCTCTTCCACATGAGCTTTTAATTTTTTTAATAGTTTCAGTTTAACTGTTTTCACATATCAAAACAGTATGAGTTTTGATATGTGCGTTATATTGTATTTAAGTATTTTACATCCCATTAACAACTTTAATACACTTGTTTCTTTTTTTCAGTTTACGCTTCCCACTTTATTTTCTTTTCTTTTCTTCTTCTTTTTTGGTGCACTTCATAGGTAAAGTAAACCGGACCTACACAAACTTTATCTACATATAATTCCCCTAATATTTTCGGTTCCTATCCATTTCAGGTTCGTGTCCCTTTACCGACAGTTACTTGCCTATGGGCCTCGTGATACTGAAGGAGATGCATTCGACGCTGCTTTTCTTTTCTTCCCATGAAAGGTCTTCTCGTTTTATTTCCCTTTTGAACTTTTTTTTTGCTAAAATTTGACAACTATGTATAGTGGTGTGCATATTTTACTTCCTTTTAAGCGGATGTTAATGTTTTTTTTGAACCGACGACTTAACTATTGGTTAGATTTCTGGTTTCTTTCGTAATATCGACTTCAGTAATGCAGAGTAAAGCTTCTTCTCGATACTTCAAATTGAATTACACATCATGAATTGTTTCTTTCTGTCCTTTTTTCTTTCTTTTTCTGCCCACCTTACACACATGTTTCCCAAACTTTATGATTCTCCTTACTTTTATTTTTTCGGGTGCCTACAAGATGTACTATGTTATCTTCCTTATTATCCTGATATACGAGATTATTATCCTGATATACCTTTCACATAGTAATGTAAAACTTTCTATGGCCAATATATGGTATTGCAGTAGAGCGAAAACAAAGTATTAATAATAACCATGCCTCTTGTAGTGATAAAAGGCACATCTCTCATATTAAAAGACAACCAAATACCTTCATTTATACAGTACTTAGCATCTCCAAATTTTGCAATTTTTTTTATTATTTTTTATTTCTTGGGGTTATTGTTCTAATTTCCGATCGGATTTTTGTTTTATTTATTTTTTAACCATTCACCTATCTATTACAAATTATTCAATAATTTTCGAATTCTCTTTGCTGCTTGACTGACACATCGGTCTCCCGCTTACCCCTGCATTGTCATGGTATGGGTTTTGTAAGTATTTTCTCTTTGCAACATCATGCATATAAAACGCCCGCGAACAAACTTAACATCATTATAGGTCTAATTATGTTTACATTCCTTATAGGACTTGTTAGGACTTTAGCCGAATTGTGTTTTCTTTTTACTTTTATCAGAAAGACAAGAACACTATAACACAATATCGATTCATACTGATTTTTCTATTTGTGGGTAATTTCATCTTTCTCTCTCTCTTAGTCATATATTAGTACTTACGTTTGTAGGTGCTATTGCCCGCCAGGATCACCTGTGCATGATTTTCTTTTGTTTCTCCAAATGTGTACTCCTAGCGCTACGTACTGTGCGCCTTTCACCTGTACCAGCTTTTCAATTATAATATTCCTACGCTTTAATGTTATGTTGAATATTTTATAGTTCACTCACTACCTTCTTTTTTATCTCATTCTTCCTCTTTCCCCCTCATATTAGGAAGAAGGCTGACAACACCATTGTTGTACTGTTTCTCACTATACACATGGTTTTGTCCAGTACAAAGCGTTGTATGTTGCTACACTCACCTTTGTTGTTGTCACTTCAGCTGTTGGTAGTTCATGTAGCAAGATGTGACTCTGACATCCGACGCTCAGCTGGAAAATAGATGGTATTAGAACTCGCTATATAAGATGGTACTAAACTTGTTGCATAAACACAAAAAAAATTATTCTCATTGCATACACTTCATTACATTTACTCCCTCGTGTGAATACATCACACACGCTATACTGGGCACATTTCAGCAACACCAATAAGCAAAATCTCTCAAATCATCACATCAAATCGAATCTCCAGGTACATATAGCCCTCCTGAAAATCAAACATTTACACTCCAACTATCGGGGTTACTCTTTGGCACTTCCACCGAAGCTGACATCAACTCATCTCATCTCTCACATTACCACCGTCGGGGTTACACTTAGGCACTTCCACCGAGGCAATTATTAACTCATATCTAACATAACCTCACAAACATATACACACACTATTCATGCAACAATTTTCTGCAAAGAAAATATCACAGCATCATAATGAAACCCAAACCAAACCAAATCGAGTGCACCAGAACAAATCACATCATTACCCAAAACAATACTGTCACAGAACATTCCTGAAAATCAAAGTTTAATTAAGCACACAGTACACATCAAACACATTCCTGAAGCATAACATAACATACCAAATGATTTGCAACACCCAAAACAGAATTCAAAATTTAAGTTACACAAAATGGTGATAAACTTTCAATTTAGCAGAGACATTCATAGCACACATTATTCCTGAAAAGCAAAACTTAATTAAGTACCAGTCAGTGAAACAATAAAATTTAGCAAACCTGTGTGAATTGTGAAACTGTTTCATTCGTCCAAACTTTAGCACACACAATGTTCACATACTTACAGGTTTTGTTTCTTATTCTTTCTTTTTACCACAAAATTCCAGTGCAACTTTCCAAAATCTGGTAACACACATATAGCTGATCCATCAACATCCACGTCGTACTGGTCCATATTGGAGTCACGTTAAACCTAATTACGTGAAGATACTGGCAAGGCTGGTAGTAGCTGAAACTTTTACTTAAATTAGTCATTTTGAAATACTTTCTCCCAAAATATTTATTGCGTAACTAGATAAACCAAACATGGCAACGGTGAAACAAAATTATCATCATTATGATTACCACTATTCGTACCGCGAGCGTACAATGCACAAATATGAAATTTCAATATATATACTCTTAACTGCTTTCGTTTTATTATTTTATTATTCCAAACAGATGCACCACACTTTTTATACACACGCAATTTTAAACACGCAACACGCGAACTTTGAAATATTTGCTTCCCTTTCGAGTCGTTAACACTTACAAGATGACGCAACCAATAAATGCAATGTTACGTAGACCAGCTAACACACGCAACTATATTATCAAAGTTACAAATATCCCCCAATTTTCCACAATTCACAAAAATATGTACTTTAAAATGACCAGTACGAATAATTTACCACAGTAACAGAATTTAGTAGAAGTAAAGCCAAGGTAAGGGGAAAAATGGAGCCAAAAGTTGTAGCGTCACGCCACCGACAGACAATGGAAAAATTTTAAAAACGAACTTAAAATTAAGATATAGACACGGGACTTTCAGAAAACAATACAACAGGAATTTAGAATAAAGAAACCACAAATGATACAACCAAAACCCTTACCCTTAAGCCAAGAAAAAGATTTGCATTTTTTTAACGAACACGTGGAGGACCAAAAACGCTTCATTTTAGTGGGGAAAAAATTTGCAGTTAAAAATCTCAAAAATATCCGGCCCTCACACCAAGATACTCGGTGCCTCACACCAAGATGTCGTGACCTCTAAAAAAATGCTCAAAGGGAGGTAGGCGACTCGTTAATAAGGTACCAGGAAGTTCACAATTTAAACAAGGCGAGGCCACGACAAGGGACGCAGCTAATTGAAAATGAAAAATATTATAGGATACCTACTAAAAAGGATTCCTACATGGTTCAGAATGGAAGGCAGGAGCTTTATACTATGGTAAATTAAATAGGGAATACTTGGATGGTATTATGTTATATTGCTGAAAGTGTTTACATTACCTCCTTGACTTCATGTCCACTCGTCGAGGACGCCATACATCTTCCTGTATGGAGAGTGCGTAACAACACGACCTGCCCGGTGCGCCTCTACTCACTGACTGCCCAGCCAAGCCAAGCCACGCTACTACAGCGTGGGACGCTATCTAAGCTTCTACCCCCACCACTCTTACGTAATCCTCGATCCAGGCGACCAAGGACACGTATGCACTTAACAATTCTTGCATACGTCACAATATTACCAAGAGAATCAATAATTGAAGCTAGCTCTGCTTCCGTTAGCTGTTCCAAGGATGTAGGTGGTATCCTTCTAGCAGCCGCCGGTGGTGTTGTAAGCAGAAGGACACTTCCGGTAGATTGATCCCCAATTGTGTTAACTTTCGGTCTTCCTATAGCCCGAGAGTAATCACTTGCCAACATGACTTACGGGAGCAATAAGCCACAGCAAAAATAAAAAACAAAAGTAAAATACTAAAAACTATTTAAAAAACCATCACCAAAGACACTGGAATCCTTCCCGGGGGTAAATGCAATCTTCTACCAGGAAATACGATATAGGTGCAAGTGCATCGTTTTTTCCAAGAGACCGGACGTGGTTACCTATAGTATAACCCAAGCATCCAGTGCAGTATATATATATATATATATAATAATAATAATAATAATAATAATAATAATAAGTAAAGAACAAGCAAACACAACAAAGAGAAAAGTAAACAGGGGGGCCTACGAACGGATGTCCGAGCGCATCCCCCATAAATGCTGCATTACCATGATGGCATTATGTTTTACTAAGGCAACACAATAGAATGGAGCAGGCATTAGTGAAGGAATTGTGAGCCCTAGAGAAAATGGTCCGACAAACCATCGCAGATTTGGGAGAAGAAGGAATCCACCCGGGCTCCACAAAAGACTGCGGGAGCACCAGCTCAGTGTCCCTGGCCTAGCAGCCATGATAGAAGGAGGGCACGCCAGCCAGCTTCTTCTAGAAGATATATTCGTAGCAAATATTCGAACTTTACTCAACGCTATGCGGGTAAGTAAACACCGCAGATAGTAGAAAGGGGGGAGTTGAGAGGAAGAACATGAAACTAAACACTCATAATTGGCACATTTGCAGCGGGAACACGTGAAGCGGCTGAGCCCTATCCCGTTTCCCGGTGTAGAAGGTCACCTGTATACGCCCAGGGTGGAAGAGGAGGCCGCCAACGAGGAGGAAGAAGGAGAGGTGGAGGAAGACGCAGACGGCAGCGCCGGAAACAGCTGAAATAAAGGTAAGCTAGAAGTTAAGAATAGATTCCATAAATACCTGAAGAAGGGGCAAATGGCTCCGGGGGGCAGGGCATCGTGATGTAATATAAGAAATAGAAAGGGTGAACAGAATTCTGGTGATCTAATGAAAGACAGAGCCACAATCCCAGGGAAGGGGAAAAGAAAAAAGAAAGAGAAAGGGAAAGGATAGGGGAGTTCGCCCACCACTAAACCGATGACTAATGCAAGTCTTTGTCTGTTCACAGGAAGGAGAAAGAAGACAACACAAAATGGGGAAGGGGGAACGAAACAAATACTTAGCGCTGTAGAAACAAGAGGGAGGAAACTCAATAAAGTTTAAAATAGCAGTAGTAACAAATGAGTAACATATGATCTAGCACAGCTTATCCCTTATCACTAGATATAATGAATGAAACAGTAGTTGAAAAAAACATAAAACATATTGCTAGACGTACCCGCGAACAGATCCATAACGAGAAAACAATCAGGTCGTTATTAAAAGCATTGTGTAACACTTAGTGGCTACTAACACGTCAATAAACAGAGGAATAAACGAGATATAAGACGAAAAAGTTCATTATTGCAATCACAGTACATACGAGTAAAGAGTGGAGCTCCCCAAAAACTGCCCAAATTGAATATAAATAACTTCCCCGTGGGAGTTAAGTTTCAAGTACAGATAAGAAATTTCTTTATACAACGAGAGAAATGTACAAGCCACAGCACACTGCTTCACGGCACAGTGGGGCACCGCAATGATAAGAGGAAATCACATTAACATTTCAGGAATGACACAAATAACATGACATCATACTGTTGCATCCACATCCTCCGAATCAAAATTAAGCTGGAGATGCGGTGTTCGGAGCTGTGGCTTCAAAGGATTTCATAAAGAAGTTGGCTACTACTGGAATGAGTGGGCTGCCCATGGCCACGCCATCGATTTGTTCGTAGTAAGAATGATTCCACTGGAAGTAGGTGGTGGTAAGAACGTGATGAAAAAGAGCTACAATGTCGTAAGGAAAAATTTGCTTCAGTTGAGTGATGGCGTTGTTGACAGGGACCATGGTGAAGAGAGAGACAACATCAAAGCTGATGAGTATGTCTTGAGGCTGCAAAGTGAGATTTTGGAGTTTCTCAATAAAATTTGAAGAGTCCTTTATGTAGGTATCAGTGTTGCCTACATGCGGTTGCAGCAGGTTGGCTAGATATTTCGCGACGCTGTATGTAGGAGATCCAATACCGCTGACAATAGGTCTGAGTGGTACATCCGGCTTGTGGATCTTGGGTAGGTCGTGCAGTCTGGGAGGCAGGGCTTCGGATTTTGTGATGCGTCGTTTGTCTGCGTAAGCAGAAATCATCGCTTCTTTAACTTTCCCACTGCGCTGTCGAGACTCTGGTATAACTCCAAAAATATCCTTAGACTGAAACGACACTTTTTAACCGCTGCAACACACCGCATCTACAATCTCTCTGAGCGTGCGCTGCTCCGAGAACGCATTCACCAAACCCGCCGAGAACTCGCCGCCAACAACCACGAGCTACTAGCCTTGCACCTCAAGCTGGCCAACTCTCTCCAAAGACATGATTGGGATCGCGCTGATAGGATCACATACAGCTCCTTGATCATCAACCAGAACACCACCACTGCACGTCACAAGAGGAAATTTGAACGACTTGCATCCTCTACCAAACTGCCTGCTACCTTGGACATCAGTCGGACGGTATTAAATCTGTCAGATCATCAACTATCACCCGCAGAGACTTCACTACTTGCCAAAGGGGGCAATTACGCAGTTACCACATCTTCTCTACCAGCCGAGGATATCATCTCCAATATTGAATCTGGTATCCGCACACTTCCCACATCCGCAGCCGAAGAGATCCCCCGTGAAACTGCCAGGATTCTTCAACGTACTACTGTTCCACCCAGCAACCTCTCAAAACAGGAAAAACAGCTATTAAGAACCTGAACGCCAACACAGACATCGTCATCTGTTCAGCAGACAAAGGCAATGCTACCGTCATCCTCAACCAGCAGGACTATGTGCTAAAAATCAAGGATCTTCTGAAACCAGATACATATCGCGAGATACAACGCGATCCGACAGCACGCATAGTACGTAATACCAACCTTCTGATCAAGAAGTCATCTCTACCAGAGGAAGACAAACGACGCATCACAAAATCCGAAGCCCTGCCTCCCAGATTGCACGGCCTACCCAAGATCCACAAGCCGGATGTACCACTCAGACCTATTGTCAGCGGTATTGGATCTCCTACATACAGCGTCGCGAAATATCTAGCCAACCTGCTGCAACCGCATGTAGGCATCACTGATACCTACATAAAGGACTCTTCACATTTTATTGAGAAACTCCAAAATCTCACTTTGCAGCCTCAAGACATACTCTTCAGTTTTGATGTTGTCTCTCTCTTCACCATGGCCCATGTCAACGACGCCATCACTCAACTGAAGCAAATTTTTCCTGACGACATTGTAGCTCTTTTTCATCACGTTCTTACCACCACCTACCTCCAGTGGAATCATTCTTACTACGAACAAATCGATGGCGTGCCCATGGGCAACCCACTCAGTCCAGTAGTAGCCAGCTTCTTTATGGAATCCTTTGACGCCACAGCTCTGAACACCGCATCTCACAAACGTCTGCTTGGTTCCGCTACGTAGATCACACCTTCGTCGTATGGAGTCACGGCGAGCAGCCTCTGCTGTGTGTTCTTCAACACCTCAACAGCCTCAATCAGCGCATCCAGTTCAACATGGAAAAAGAAAACGACGGTCAGCTGGCCTTCCTGGACGTGCTGGTCAGCAAAAAAGACAACGGCAAACTTGGACACGCGGTATATCGCAAGCCCACTCACACAGACCGTTATCTCAACAAAACCTCCAACCACCATCCGAGACATAAACGGGATATGATCCAAACTCTTCTACACCGCGCTTCCCGCATTTGTGAGCCTCACCTACTACCACAAGAGTTGCACCATTTGGAACAAGCCTTACAAGCCAATGGCTATTCTGCACAAGAAATAAAGAGAGCCTTCCGACCACCCAGACGTCAGCCGATCTCTGCTAAGCCGACCCCACCTAAGAGCAAAGGCACGGTATTCCTTCCCTATGTTCAGAACGTCACCGACAGGATTGAACGCTTCCTGCGACAGCATAATATCAAGACGGTTTTCAAGCCTACTAGAAAGCTCAATAGCTTACTACGCTCAGCCAAGGACCCGAGGGACCTCCTCTCCTCGGCTGGCATATACCGGATCCCCTGCTCGTGTGGTGCAGAATATACGACGCTACGCAGTGTCAACACCAGACTAAACGAACACAAGAGATGCTGCCGTCTTGGACAATTTGAAAAGTCAGCGGTCCCTGAACATGCTATAGAAGCGGAGGGGGAGCATGTCATCAAGTTTCAGGACACCATCATTCTATCTAACATCCCACACTACCATGCTCAACTACAGCGCGAAGCCATAGACATTTATAAGCATTCCAAAAACTTCAATAGGAAGGAAGAAGCCCTCAAGCTCAACAAAACTTGGTACCCCATCATCGATGACATTAACAGACAGTCAAACAACGCGAACCAATCAGAATCTAGTAGCGCCGAGCATGTAGCTAGGCCCCTCCCACCTACCGCACTGCCTCAGCGAGCCCCGAGCCAATCAGAGAAGACCCCCCCCCCCGTGTATAAATACCGCATTCCGGACAGCCGACGCCTCAGTCACAACTGTACCTTCACCTAGAAGACTTAGACCACGCCACCGATGATGTCCACCGCAGTAGTGGACGAAACGTCTGGATCCAATTACTCCAGAAGACCACGGAAAATCAGCCCGGAAGACTCTTTTAGAATTATTCAGAATTAACAGAGTCTGTTAATGTATACTATTCTGTCATTGATATTTAAATACTTAGAGTTTGTCAAGGTATTTTAATTTTCTTGAGCGAACAACGTTTACTCTAAAGAGATGTCACGAGACCCCTTTGGTTGTTGCGTTGTTATTGTTTTATAAGCAGGCAGATTATTTCGTTCATAGGTATATCGTGAGATCCTATGAATTGTTTTGGAGGAGTGTTACTAAAGTTTATATAATTACCCGCTTGCCTCATCCTGCGAGTACCGTGAGGTCCCATTGGATAGTAAGATGGTTTTCGTGACTTACTAACTATAATTTCGTTCCGTGCACGAATGTATGCTTTATGCTGATTTTTTTTATTATTCTATGTTTATGGACGCGCGGGTCGCTCCATTTAAGTGTAATATCTTGAGCACACATTTTGAATTTTGAGTCCTAGGGCCAATTGCGGCAGTAGGTGACAACTTGCAATTCTATATTTGGATGTTCCTGCCTCAGTATATGATCACCCACGCATGTTCTTATGTGTAATCTTGACCCTGACAACCCCCAATGTATGTGAGAAACGTTTCGAATCTTCGCCTATACAGGTAATGGCTGGCGGTGATTTGTATGTGTTACCGAATCTGACATTATATGAATATTCAGTCCCAATTCCGTTTTTTCTTCTCAATGTTGTGTATGTGCGCCTGTGTCACCTTATTGTAAAATTAATACTAATACTGATGCATTCTGCGATTGGTTGTTATCAAAGTTTAAAAGCATTCAGGATGGATTTCCATATTTATTCCAACAAAACATAAAGCCTCTGAGAGGTGATGGATCTATTTTTGGCTCACGGTATTTACTGGCTGATAAGCAACATCCAGAAAATATGTATGTTTCTGACAATGCAAAGCGCGGAGTACTGCAGAGGGTACAACAATTTAACCATTTTGTTACAATATTCAACACATCCCTTTGTGACAAAGTCTTCAATCTTCGGGATGCCATACTCCTGCATTATGCTGGTCCATTATTTGAACTTTTATGTGGACGGATCGTACTGAGCAGCTCTATACGATGTGTATTACCCTCCATTTGCATCCTTCGGTAATACCAATTTATTTACTGAGTAAAGCATAAGAATACGGGTTTTCGGCTAGTCTGGGGCAGGAAGCCATTGGTAAATACTATAGTGCGCCAATTGTTGATGGCCTGTTTTCAACGCAATTTATTATGCTGGCTTACAAATTCGTTTAAACCAAACGGATGTGCAAAGCGCAGTGGGGCGTTATTTCACTCCGACCCCTTCGCGTTTTTTTGAAAAAAAACTTGCATGATCAGCTTGGAGGGACGCGCGGTTGCAATCCTGTATACCCATGATGGTTTTCGGCTTTTGCTCCCGCAATGCGATACTTCTAAGTCTAGTTTGTGTTTGGTGACCCCTGCGTATGAAGCTTCCGCATTATTTTCCTCTTGTGCCTTTTCTGTTCTATATGGAACGTTAATTTTCAATTTATCTCGCTTATGCACTATGTCTTGCATTATTAGGCATAGACCCACGGTGGGGGTCGTCCTCCGTGATGTAGTGGTTACCATGCTAGCCTCTAGTTCCCAAGGTCACGGGTTCAAACCCAGCGGAGGGCGATGGAGTTTTTCGGCCGTAAAATTCCTTAGCATGGCTACCTTCGGAAGGGAAGTAAAGCCGTTGGTCCCTTGTCATAGATTTACGGCACGTAAAAGAACATCAAGCCTGATAAAGAGACCTCTGAGCAAAATTTCTGGTCCAGTACAGAATGGGAAGCTAAGGACCACAGCAGCTAAAGAGCGTTCATAAATAAAACTCAATTCAAGTCATAGGCCCATGGTATCACTTTTTGATGCCCTTACTTTTACGCTCACTCGTGTGCCTTCGTTTCAGGTTCAATGCCCCAATTCACAACGCACTCTTAACTTACATAGTGATATTGGTGTATATCGGGTAGGGTTCCCATACCAACGCAATGTTTCAGCTTCTTATTATGTACTTTCTCGGCCCAGACAATGCCTTTCTACCATACATCCATCACTAGAGATCCGCCGGTTAATACCGGATGCATGGTCATCTATTGCAACCACCATTCTGTCCCCGTGCAATTCTGCTTGCCTATTCCATTTATACGTCACTTGATGGGTGCTACAACGCCAAATGGCATTCTCAGGATTACTCGACTGTTACTACTATGGTTCTAATTGATGTACTATTCGGTATTAATATGTCAATAATTAGTTATTAGCTTTGTTTGGCTACAACCAACGGGTTGCATCCTGTTTGCTGGCGAAATGCTTCGCCCTGGTCTGCTGTTTTTTCTTGTCATAGACCTCCTCCATCCCAGGCGTCACGGTCGCGGCATGGCTCTGATGATGTCACTCCCCACACGCCTGTCCCTTTACCACCCACTCCTGGCACTTTGTGCACCGCTCTGCCTCTATATAAACTTCCCCGTACAGTGGAGAACGCCTATACCTTTCCAAGGCCAGGGATCAAACTTATGTTTGGCCTCGTCCGACTACTACACCCTATACTAATGTTTCTATGTCACAGGTGTGACATAACCATCTTTAAGTTTTTTGTAATAACCCGTAATGCTTCTTGTTTCTTTGATATATATCACGGTTTTATTGTAGTTCTGTAAATTACGGAAAGGCATCGGTTATTGGGTTTATGATGCCATATGGCCAGTGCATTTAATTCACAGTTTATTTCGTTCTGTGACCCCTCTTGTCGATTGCTCTGCCTCACGGATGCCTCTCCGTTTCTTTATGACCATACCATTTTTTTAATTGTATATAAGTATTTAAGTTCCTTACGGTTGCTGTCTTTTTCTTTAGTAGTACATACATATATTTAGGGTTGCACCTTTCCTTGTTATTTGTCCCCCCTCCCTGATGCTCAACTATTGCTTTCCTCCCTTGTCCTGCGCCCCTGGTAACTTCATCTATTTCTTTTCGTTCCGTTTTCTATTTATTCTCCCCCTCTCCAGAACTTTATCCCGTCTTTTAATTTTTTCTCTCTCCCTGTTTCTTCGTGTTCCACGGATGGGACTGCACCCTCGACGTACTTCGAGCGCTTCGCAGCCCGCTTAGTACTATGGACGCTGTCCACATCACCTGTTTCTTCGGGACGATCGGATAAATCTTGCCCGACTTATGCAGAAAGCCTTGTTAATGGAATCCATGGACTTGTTTTTATTTTCACATCCCTACATTGTACTTCAAAAACATGCTGAACACTTTATTCTTCTTCGGCCAGCAATGTCTTGCTTCCTGAGTCGGATTTCCCAGTCCTTATAGTTCCGTTAGACTATTTACGGTGCTGTAGACACGACTGCGTTCTAGAGCCAGTACATAGTGGACGCGTTCGAGAAGTGTGGACTTGACGACGAGGCTCTTGCTTCACTGGTGCGTTCGGTATGTTCGAACTATTGCATGCAACGGATCCTCAATGGGTCTGCGATGTCGTAGAGTTCACCACCCCCTTCTGTGTCGCTTCTTTCCCCATTTTCTTTTTCCTCTCTTCTCCTTTCCTTTTGTCCATGTGCACCTCCCTCTTTTCTTACTGGTGTTACCATTATTCTTCTTTTTAATTTTTTTTGTATTTGTTTTTATTCTCACGTTCACGTGTATCATTGATGTATGTATTGCTTGCCACTTCTGGGAATGATTGCTTATTGTATATTGGGCTCATCTACATGCCTTATTTTATATTTTTTGTGTTCTTGTGTATGTATATCCCTATATTCGTCTTCAGCAAATATGTGCCTAGGTATTCCTTCTCTCTCCCTCTTATATTTTCTTTGCCAAGGGCGGCAATCTTTTAGCCGACAGGAATATATCACATATGCGGAAGAACAAAGAACATCTTAATGTTCGGATAATTTTGTTTTTGGATACTTTTAATACTTTGGGCAAATTCTTACTTTATTATATAAATTATATATTTTTGTGTAAGAACGTAGGTTTTCACGGCCGGTGTCACAATTATAACTAATATGATTTTGAGTCAAAGGCACTAAACTCAGCTCCACTCAAACCAACAGCCTGGTTCCGCTATGTGGATGACACCTTCGTCATCTGGCCCCATGGTGAACAAGCTCTTCAAGATTTTTTGCTACATCTAAATAGCATCAATCAGCGTATACAGTTCACAATGGAACAAGAAAAGGATGGCCAACTAGCCTTTCTAGATGTACTCGTTAGCAGGAAGGCTGACGGCACGCTGGGTCATACTGTCTACCGCAAACCCACACACACAGACCGTTACCTTAACAAGAACTCCAACCACCATCCTAGACAAAAACGTGCTATGATTAAGACACTCGCAAACCGTGCTTCCCGTATTTGTGAACCACACTTACTTCCACAAGGAATCCGACACCTAGAAACAGCTCTACAATCAAATGGTTATTCAGTCCAAGAGGTGAGAAGAGCCTGTCGTCCGGCCAAGCCCCGACCGGCTACTCAGGACCAACCCAAAAGCAAGTCCATCGTCTTTCTGCCATATTTCAGAAATGTCACTGACCGTATTGAACATATACTTCAACGTCATAACGTCAAAACAGTATTCAAACCTACAAGACAATTAAACAGCCTACTGCGCTCTTCCAAAGACCCCCGAGACCCCCTGTCATCGGCCGGTGTTTACCGTATTCCTAGTTCGTGTGGTTCAGTGTACATTGGTACCACACAGCGGAGCGCTAACACCAGACTGAGCGAACACAAAAGAAACTGCCGCCTGGGCCATACAGAAAAATCGGCAGTCGCCGAACATGCCATTGAAGCCGAGGGCGAACACATTATTAGATTTCAGGACACCAACATTCTTTCCTCCATAAAGCATTACCATACCCGGCTACAACGCGAAGCAATAGAGATTTATAAACATCCCAATAATTTCAATAGGAAAGAAGAAGCATTGAAACTCAACAGTAACTGGCATCTAGTCATCAAAAACAAGAAAGGTCATACAAAACCGAAAAACACTGCGAGCCAATCAGAAGAGAGCAACAACACAGCCGGCGCCAGCCCCCTCATACCAGCGGGCCAATCAGCAGAGAGCGCCCACACTATAAAGAGAGCGGCACTAACGGCTAACGCATCAGACGCTGCGATACTTTCACCGAGAAGACTTCGTCCGCGCCACTGAAGATGTCCACCGCAGTTGTGGACGAAACGTCTGGGAAATCTTTCTTCAGCAGACCACGGCATAACAGCCCGGAGAATCATATTAGTTATAATTATATATTTTTGTATTTATTAGTCCTTCTTGACTTCTGGATTGTAACAACACCTAACATGTAATAGGAATAATGTGGTTAACCACTTCCTATGACAATTCTAATGGATTTTACCATGGTATCAGCTGCCTCAGGGCTACGCGCAATCTTGCACAGCATTAAGCTGCACCCTGAGCTTTCATGCGTCACTAGGAATGTTCTGGAACAATTGAATACTCTACTGCTATTTGGCTGTTACAACTCAAGCCTAGCACATTGGTACACCGTATTTGGTAAAGCTTATGGCATGATTGTTGAGACCCTTCTACGCAGAGATTAATTATATAAAGAGCCTCAGAACTCAGCTGAGGGTTCTCATACTCTGGTCCGACACCTTACACGACGCTCTTAACAGCTACGTCACATCGCTCTCAAGGTAAGCTCCGTAAGGGAAACTTATATTATGTAAATTGAACAGTTATCATTGTTTGAAGTCTCTTCAAGGCTAGCTCAAGTAATGTGGAATTTTTAGTCAGCCCGAGTACTTCGTGCCATGTACACCCACAAAATAACAACTAATAATCTTAATAAATGAGCCATCCAGTTAAAATAAAGGGTTGTCTCTACCCTCTCTGTATCCTCCTTGTCAGCTGCGCTCCCCCGTCACATCCCTCGTGTGTAACAATATCACAGCGTAGAGAAATCTAATGTGTTAACTCGTTTCTCTGAACAGCCTCAACACTCACAGAAAACTGAGAATAAAACTTGGAAAAATGGATGCTAAGTACCATTTTTTAGGGAACGTTCACTTTTATTCAATATACTTACTGCATTATATGGAGTGTATTAAAGTGTTTCCTTAAACGATATAAGTATTGTTTTAGAGTTTTTAAAAAATGGTGAATGTAACTTACACATTCTGTAACTTATCTTAACGTGAAAATCAAATCCAGTATTTCTTTAAGCTAAAAATACATGTTATATTATTAAGATTTTCTCTTATCAGTTCTAGAGTAAATACTTGCTAAAAATAAAGCTAGTGACTTTGTATTCTTTTTAAACGAAGTAATTATGTATCCGATGCTTTCAAATAATTCTCTGAGAATAATACGTTTTTCTATAACACCTAACGAATATGAATATCATTTTGCCTGACAGGATAATACAACTAAACTAACAAAACAGAAGTACAAACTTACTGAAATTTCATCTTCTTAGAAAAGGTGCTAACCGCCATTGGTACGTCCATTTTTCTAAGAAAAGTATTTAACGTTTCTAATATAAGCGAACAGACAACTAATACTATCTCTAAGATGTTACATGGCGAGCACTTTTAGGTATCTTTAACTTAGCCAGATACGTTTTCTCAGAATGTTTACAAAAAAGGGGATGCAGCAAATCCGTTATTTCAATACACTGTATACATTTTAACAAGAAGAATAAGTCTAAGATATTAAGGCATTAGACGAGAAGGTAACGGTTCTCCAAATGCAATTCATTATTTATCTTTACGGAGCTATCTTTGGAGCTTTGTTTATGAAATCATACAGTCAAGGATCACATGAGTAAACAATACCAGTTCACCAGAATAATTACATCGACTTTAGAAAAATGTAACATATAATCTCAATTCAACTTTCATACAATTGTCTTAATACATTAACACCATCAGAATATACGTTTAACGCTATTCACAATACAGAAGCGAATGCTTACATATGTTTTAAATAATACAGACGCGTGCAAATTATTTGACTCATGTAGTTTCCTGTTGTTTTTGTTTAATATCAAAATAATATTCTTTTACTGCCATAACTTCTTGGACAAATTATATTTATTTGCACAATATAAAACAAATTAAATTAAACGTGTCTATAAATTATAGCTTGGAAAGTTTTTTTACTCACAGTGTTATGTTGATTGGTCTGTATTACAACACTCTTTTGTTTATAATTGTTTATGCCGTATTTGGTAAAATTGCCTTAATTTGGTGAATTTAGTGATTAAAGATTGTTAGTATTTGCTTCCTAAGTTTTAAGGCTTATATGTAATAATGAAACTTTATTAATCATTTGCTTTGATCCAATAACCCTAGATATAATATTTTGTTTCAAAAGTGAGGTTATGGGTAAAACTGCTGACTCATCTCCAAGAAAAGTAGCTGTAATTCATCTTTAAGTATTCATAACGTGAAATGTCCAAAAAAATTGGTATTTCACAAAAAATCGTTAGCCGTGTCAATGGAGCTTTGAAGTCTGCTGAGAAGTTGACCCCAAAAAGGGATAGAAAATGTGAGAGAAAAGGAAAACTGTCGTTAAGGAATCAAAGAAAGCTTGTGCAGATGGCAAAGACAAACAGAAGGGCTACCAGTATTGACCCAAGTAACCAACTAAAGCAGTATGGTGTAGACATATCAGACTGAATAATCCGCTGACGACTTTGTGAAGGTGGTTTACCAGCATGCAGGCCCATAGAAAGGTAAAACTGACTCCTTTAATGGTAAAGAAATGTTTAGCATGAGACAAGGACATACAGCGACATTCTATGGAATTCTGGAGGAAGGTGATATGATAATTATACATAGCATAAAAGAAAAATATATAAGTATTAAAATGAAAACAATCAGCTTAAATTCTGTTACTCTCATTGCTGTTTTGTCTTACTATTTTTGAGTACTTTTCAAAGCGTTTAATATTAATAACGGTTTCTTATTTATTTCATATCATTTTCCCAGATCAATTTATGTGTTCAGTGTGTGAAGAGAATAGCCAATATATGAGCAGGACAACTAGAGAATTGTTTTCCCCTCAATGTTCTGACCAAAGACTGAAGCATCCCACATCAAAAATGGTTTCGAGCGGTGTGTCCGTCCATGGGCCAGTAGATTGTGCATAGTTGAGGGATCTTTGGAGCATAAACAGTACGTGACTCTTAGAAAATCAACGAATGGTTTCCAAATGCCGATTTTGTATTCGTGCATGATAGTGTTGCTTGGAATAGATCAAAATTTGTGACACCATTCCTCCAAACAATAATGCAAACGCACTACCATGGCCCGAAAACAGGCCTGATTTAAAGCCAGTTGAAAATCCTTTAAGTATTATTGTTAAACAGAGAATGAAGAAAATCAAAGCATCTACAAAGGTGCATCTTATTGAGAGACTGATGCACATTTAACACGGAGATGAACAAATAAAAGAAGTGTTGAACACTCGTAGAGAGTATGCCTAAACGCATTAAAATGGCAATAGAAGCTAAAGAAATGCACGCAAAATACTAATATTTGTAAGCCATTGGTCTATTGATATAATTTCTGCTAAATATAAGCATATTTGAAAATTTCACAATTAAAAAAAATAATTTGCACACATCTGCAGAAGTCGACCTCCGTGGTGTAATGGTTGCCATGCTAGTCTCAAGTTCCCGAGGTCGCGAGTTCAAACCCGGCGGAGGGCGATGGATTTTTTTCGGACGTAAAAATCATTATAATGGCTTGCTTCGGAAGGGAAGTAAAGCCGTAGGTTCCGTGTCGCACATTTACGGCACGTAAAAGAATATCAAGCCTGATAAGAGACCTTTAAGCAAAATTACCGGTCTTTCATGTCCAGTATATGTAGAATGGGACGCTAAGAGCAATAGCAGTTTTAAAGAGTGTCCATAAATGAAACTCAATTTAATTTAGTTTTTACGTCTGTAGACGTTCGTCTTTTAATACTTAACGAAAGTCCAGCCTAAAACAATGATTCTTAATTGTTACAGGTATCAGTTCTGATGCTATGAAGAATGTCCACGGCATATAATACATCAAAGCTAAGCAACACACATTCACAACAGATCAATCAAGGGAATTCTCCAGACAATGCTCACGGTTTGCAAACAGAATCGTGTGTGTGTTCAAATTTAATCCTGAAGCCTGCAAACGAAGAGATTATTTCCCAGTTTAATTGCATCTTTGTATGTGATAAATTGATAAGTTTTCAGAGAACCAAAGTGATCCATGTAGATGCTGTTAGCTCAACATACCGATGAGAAAAGCTATCGTAAACTTCCTCTTGTACCAGACTCTATCATGAGGAGCTGATTGTAATCCAGTAATAATTCTAGACTATTAGAATGTGAACACCTCTTTGGTTTGGGCGAATAGAACATGTGATATGTAGAATAATCATACACAGGTAGATAGGCCTCAAAGGCGCGTGAAAGTCCCGGACAGTTCGATAATCGGCTATATCTAGATGTGCAGCACAACTCAAGCATTCATAAGCATACTGTTACATGTAAGTCCAGGAGATAAGAAGTAACGTATTGGATCAACTTTATGATTTAGCAGTCTTTGAACGTTTCAAAGATGTTAATTTCATCTTCATTCAATTTACTGGAGATTGCATTCTTACATTGGAGGCGTGTCTTGTTGAAAGTATTCAGTAACGTCACGTCACTATGGCGTGTTTTGAATAAATTATTTGTATTTCACTTTTTATTGCCATATATAGCTAATTAGATTATTATTAGCCCTATTTTTTCATTTCCCCTTGTATTTAATGAGGAAACTGTCCTCTTTAGCGTTGTTTGTGATACGGCAGATGTTGAATAAGAGTCTTCAATAGACTTTCTCTTGTCATCATTATATGATATACCAGTTAATAGCGCTACACTTTATGCCTTTAATGCTTTTAGTCACAGAGCCATCGAAGGGCATACATCTTTGATCTGAGTTAGATCGTTGGATGATTTTGCCTCATGTTTAAACATTCCCAACACCTCTTTGTTTTGGACGAATAGAAAATGTGATTGGTATTATAATTATACACAGGTAGATATGCCACAAAGACGCGCGAAAGTCCCAACAGTTCGATAATCGGCTGTATCTAGATGTTAACGCATCCGTCGTTTGTCGTTATATACATTTATAGTTGTTACTCGATGGGTGAAGGAGACCATATTCCATGTACATACATTTCAGCTTTTCGCCACCGTAATATGGTAACAATACATCAAATTGATGGGAATACATCAGTGCCTGGGAGAAGTCCAACACACTTATGCCGACGTATTTAGACTTGTTGAACGGTAATTGACGTGAGACCATATATACAGATGCTAAGTTAGATAATATATTGTTCTGTCAATGAACGTAGGTTTAGCAGTCAGCGTTTCCATTGCCTTCTCGTTTGTAACAATTCGTAATTCCATACGATTCCGTAGGTTCACCATGGTTTTTCCATACATTATATTATTAAATACCTTATATAAATCCTTCTCAAAATCGTTTTCCCGCCATGTTGTAGCCTTGGTTAGATTCAACGTATGGTTTTAACCATTGCGACTGACATGATTGAAGCACACGAGGGATTTTTATTAACCGTATTTTATGACTAAGAGACTGTTTAAAAGTCAGATAATGAACTAATACTTGAACCGGGGCTTAAGATGTAGAATTACCTTGTTTGTAGAAGAATTCTTAGGTCTCATGAACTCTGTTAGAAAAAGTAAATCTTTTTTTTCACAAGTTGTATATCCATATTTTTGGCTAACCTTCCATTGGTTTCCTAACATGGCAACATCAAAAAAGTTTGTAGAGATCTTTCTTAATTCTTATATACTCTCATATCGTGCTTTTAAATTGAATGTAAAGTTTTAACCAGCATGATTGACGAAATTGGAGTACAATGTGTTCAGTGGCGTTTTACCTAGTCTGTGTGCGAGCCATTCCAAGCAGATAGATATTTAGCTAATAGAAGGAGGCATTGCTTACTTTGTCTGAGGCAACTGAGGAGTCAACACGCGCGATAGTGAAAGACTGTTGGCACTTTTCCACTGTGCGCGGCAGGAGTTCAGCATACTGTGTGCCCCTCCCATCAGCTAAAGCTTTACTTGAGGGATAACCCACTCCACCCCACTGATTAAAACACCACTAAACTGTGCGCTATGTACCTTTTGCTAGCCGTGGAGTGAGAGAGCTTGTTTTAAAATCTATGTAATGAAGTACATACTTCATCAAACTTCCAAAATATGCAACCAGTTTCTTTGAAGTTGCCTCCTTAGATTTCATACACTTGGTAAAGGAATGGCAAATCGCTATGAAATACGTGTACCTCTATAGATTATTCAACGCCAACTTCTAACTGTGAGCATAATCTTTTTATAGTTTCCAGATTGTTTTCTTTGGGAGAGACTCATCATATTCTCCATTACGAAGTTTTTATGTTAACTATAGCACTCTTATGAGTGTTCATTTCTTTGAATACCTTTCATTATAATGTGATTTATTCACACATTTTACAAATTGATAACTATCACTTTATATCGAGTTATAATTATTATTATTATTATTTACATTATATCGTATATTAGCAATAGTATGTTATTTATGAAAAGCTTTTACTACTAGCTATTTTTAGCATGAGACATGGATTGTCATAATGATTCTGGAATACTGCATTGTTATGAGTGTACACAAACATTTTCTTAATAAAGTACATTAAGAAACAATCACTGTATGCTTAAGATACTTATACCTAGAACACCATACACACAAATCCTTTTTTCCATTGGCTAAATAAAACATTCAAATTTGAAGTTATAAATGAAGTTACTGCATGTTAAGTGTATAAAATGATGACTTACAAACAAGTATTAAGCTTAAATCGAAACGTAAAAGTCTTTTATAATCGAAGTATTTCAATTAATATTCCATTAAATAGTTTTTTCAAGTGGTGAACATGGGTTTACATTCACTTAAATACATCAGTGTAATTTTCCTTACCTTATAATCTAATTTTATTACAATTAAAATAAATGAAATAAGATGTAGTATAGTGTATATTTCATAACATTTATAGTCTAACGTTAATAGTAGGTGCTACTATTAACTTTAAGTTATAATAGGTACTACTATACCTAATAGTAGGTACTACTTTACTAAAGCCGTCTTAGCAAAAGCTTGTAATGTAGTTGAAAATTTCAGGTGTTATAATGTGATTAGAATGAAAACTGCTGTATGACTGTTAGTGTATTGTTCGAGTCCTCTTGCTACATTACAAGTTTTTGCTAAAATGGCTTAGTAGTACTGTTAGCGTTAGAGTATAAGTGTCATAAAATTATACTATACTACATCTATTGTCATTTATTTTAATTGTAATATAAATTAGATTTTAAGGTAATTAAAATGATAATGATGTATTTAAATGTATGCAACCTCTGTTCAGAATTTGTAAAATTGCTTAACATAATGTCAACTAAAATAATTAGATAATAAAAACATTCATTTGGATTTCAGCTTAACATTTGTTTTTTATTTATTTTATAAAAATATCTTCTATAACCGTTGCCGCAACTTCATTTATAACTTCATACTTGAATGTCTCATGCCAGTGGAGAAAAGGACCTGTGGTATGGTTTTCTAGGAATAAATATCTTAACAATACAGTAATAGTTTCTTAATATACTTTATTAAGAAAAGATTTTGCGTACAGCTGATAACAATGCAGTACCTCGTGTGAATAATAATAATAATAATAATAATAATAATAATAATAATAATAATAATACGGAAAACGTTTCCATATCTGTCTATTTTAACATTTTGCCCTTCTTAATGGAGCATTTTATGGGGTTTCTCCTAAGGAAATCAATCTAGAAACAATAAGAGATTATGCCCCCCATATATATAATTGTCAGAAGTTGTCGTTGAATATCCTATAGAGATACCCGATCTTCATAAAGATTTGCCATTCCTGTCCCAAGTGTATAAGGTCTAAGGAGACATATTCAAAGAAACCGATTGCATATCTTGGAAGTCTGAAGAATTAAGTAATTCATTACATAGTTTTAAAAAACAAGCGCTATCGCATGGACATGACTAACAAGGAGTACCTAGAGTACTTCAATTTCCTCAGTGATGCTGGTTAAAACCTTACATCGAAATTCAAAGCAGGCTGCAAGAATGTTGAAGAATTGTAAAGGATTTCTACAAACTTTTAACCATGCCGTGTTTGGAAAACTAATGGAAAGTACGCGCAAACGTAAGGATATACAACTTGTGATAAACATGAAAATGTTTTGTCTTTCCTACCAGAGTGCATGAGACCTAAGTATTCTTCTACAAAGAAGCTAATTCTACATTTTGGACCTCGGCTAAAACATGTAGTTCGTTACATGGCTTTGAAGCAGTCTCTTAATCATGAAATAGGTTACCAAAAATCCCTCGTGTACTACAATCGTGTCAGTCGCAATGGTTAGCACTATACGTTGGATCTAACAGAATGGTACTTTTGAGAGGTATTTACATAAAACTATTGAATAATGTTATGTTCCAAAAAACTATCGAGAACCTAAGAATTGTATGGACATAGGACTTGTTAAGAACGAGAGGACAGTGGGAAAGTTGATTGCTGAATCTGCATTCATTGACAGAGCAATAAAAGTTGATTGCTAAACCTACATTCATTGACAGAACAATATATGGTCCTACCTGGTCTTTGTGCATATGGCCATAGTGTTCAACACGGCTATATACATCGACATGAGTATGCCTATATACATCGGCATGTTGGACATATCCTATGCACTGATGTACTTCCATCAATATGATGTACTGTTACCGGTGTCGATAACCTGAAGCTTAAGTACGTAGAATACAGCCTTCTTCATCCATCGGGTGACTACCAGAGATGTATACTAGGACAAACTACGCATGCATAAACGTCTGGATACAGCCGAACTTTTAGGAACTTCCACGCATCTCTATGGTCTATCTACTTATTGGATGATTATCCTACAACTCATTATTCGCCGTCCTACATGGTCTAGAGGTACCATGCTAGCATTTAGTTCCCGAGGTCACGGGTTCAAATCCAGCGGATGGCGATGGACCTTTTCGGGGGTAAAAATCCTTAGCATGGCTTCCTTCGGAAGGGAAGTAAAGCCGGTGGTCCAGTGTCGTAGATTTACGGCACGTAAAAGACCCTCAAACTTGATAAAGAGGTCCGTGAGCAAAATTTCCAGTCTTTCACGGCCAATATAAAATGGGACACTAGGAACCACAGCAGTTAAATGGCGTCCATAAATAAAATACCTAAAGCATTTGCTATTCAGTCCTAAACAAAAACGCGTTAGGAAAGTTTAAAGATGAGGCCAAGTCACCTAACGTTCTGACTACCTCAGACCAAAGTTGTAGGTGCTGCGGTGGCTCTATGATTACAAATATTAATGGCATGAGACGTAGCGCTATTAACCAGTGTATCATCTGATGATGACAAGAAAAAGTCGATTGAAGGCTCTTATTCAACACTGGCGATATCACAAACAGCGCTAAAGGGAGCTCCCTCAGTAAATCTAAAGAGAACTGAAGAAATAAACCTCATAATATACTTCTAACTATATATAAATGGCAATAGAAAGTGAGAATATAAATAATGTATTAAAACATGACTGCCATAATCCATATGATAACGCCACTTTGCTGTGTACTTGAACAAGACACGCCTCTCCAGTAAGAATGCATTCTACACTGAATTGAATGAATATGAAACTACTGGTGTTGACTACGGTCATGCTAAAATAATTTGGATCAGTTTAACATCTTTGAAACTTTCAGAGACCCAACACTGTTCGCTAATTAAGTTGATCCAGTACATTATTTCACATCTCCTGGAGTTACATGGAAAGCTGCTCATCTCAATACTTGAACTCTTCTAGAATTATTATTAGACTACAATCAACTTCTCATCATGGAGGATGGTATAAAAGGAAGTTTACGATAGCTTTTCTCCTCAGAATGCTGAGGCTAAAAACATTTAAATTGATAAGTTTAGTTCTCGAAATATTCACAATTTATTACATACGAAGATGTAATTAATGAGATGAAATAATCTCTTCCTTTGCAGGCTTCTGAACTGAATATGAGCACACGCACAACTCTGTTTGTAAACCGTAAGCATTGCAGGCTGGAAAATTTCCTTGATTTATCTGTTGTGAATGTTGTGTGATAGCTAGCGTTTATGTATTACATGCCGTGAACTGTAGACTGTTATATGCATTCTTCATAACATCAGAGCAGATATCTGTTAACAATTAAAAATTATTGTCGTTTAAAAGACAAACTTCAATTATTTAAAAAATGTAAACGTTGGCTTCATTAATGCGTATATTGTAATTGTTGTAATGTATTGTTTAAAACACACTTCTGAGAGTTAAATTGAAATTATACGTTGCAGTTATCTAAACTCGATGTAATTATTGTCCTGAACCTGTATTTTTAGTAATGTGATCTTTGGCTTATTAAATTCATAAACAAAGCTCCGGATAGGTAGTGAGTTGTGTTAACGGAGCGTTACCTTCTCGCCTAATGACTTTATATATATTTTAGACTTAGTTTTCTACCTACAAGGTATACATTGTATTGAAATAACTGACTTGGTGTATCCTGCTTTTTTGTATACGTTCTGGGAAAATGCATATGATTCAGTTAAAAATATCGAAAAGCTTTCGCCATGTAACACTTTACAGATAGAATTAGTTCACTGTTCACTTATAATAAAATAGTTAAATCCTTTTCTTAGAAATATAGACGCAGCATTTACGTTCAGCGTATTGTCTAAGAAGCATGGAATTTCAGTAAGCCTGTACTTTGATTTGTTTGCTTAGTAGTATTCTATGTAGTCTCACGAGTTGATATTCACATTCCTTTAAGTGTTGTAGGAAACCTATAATTCACAGAGAATACTTTAAAGGTGTTGGATATGTAATGCCATGTGGTTTAAAGACAAACACAAAATCAATTGCGTTATCTTATAGTAAGAGTTTACTGTCGAAGGAAAATCTTAAAAATGTAACATGTATTTTTAGCTTAAAGAAATACTTGAATTGATTTTCTCGTTAAGATAAGTTAATGAGTGTCAAAGCTAAATTCAACGCTTTAGGAAATTCTCTAAAACTATCGTTAATTCCTTTAAGGAAACACTTGAATACAGTTCACATACATGCAGTAACAAATATATAAAATAAAAGTTAATATTTTTTTAAGGATTGGTGTTTGTCATCCATTTTTCCAATTTTTATTCTCAGGAGGTTTCTGTAAATCTTTTCATGGAAACGAATTAACACGTTAGATTTCTCTACGATGTGATATATCAATAAAGGTGCGTGACACAGTGAAGTATGGCTGTAAAACATCGTTCTAATAGCATCTCGTGTCTATAAGAATTTATTAAAGATGATTAGTTGAATACTTGAATCAGTTCAATTGTCTGATGCGTTTGCTTTAGTTTGAAGAGCATTGAATAAGGATACTGGTTTTAGCAAGTTCTATCCTGAAAAAATAACCTGTTTATGCTTGCATTGGAAATTAAAGAAGACTGAAAAATGTTTCTTATTTCTTAAGTTTGATGTATAAAAAGCATTATATTTCTCTAGAGCATATAGATAATAATTTACCCACAGTCAATAAGCTTCAGTAAATATATATGTTAAGCCATTCATGCGTTAACTAAATATCCTATTTCTTAGCAAAGTTTCGTATTTTTAGCTATTTTTAAAATAGAAAAGATAAGTATTTTATTTCAAAACATCTTGAATGCTTTACCGCTCAGAAATGAATACAGTTCTGAGGACGTGTGTAAAATAGTAAAAAGTAACCATATTTTGTTTCATTTCTGAAAAAGGAAAGAAAAGTATCATATTTCATGGGATCGTAATAAGTTTTTGGAGTACGAAGGGATATTTAATGTTACTCAAGCGTAAACGCTTTTAAAATAAAAAGAATTATTTTCCGATAGAGAGAAGCTGGATTCTTAGGGCCGTATTCATAATCGATCTTGGTCCGGACCAACTTGCTTCTTCCGGTGGAATTACGGCGGACCATCGATTTTCGTATTCATAAACCGGGACTTGCGTTGGTCCAGGGATCAAACGCCTTGGTTCTGGACCAAATTTTGGTCCACCTCAGAGGGGTAGATTAAAGCTGGACCATCTTTGCAAAATGGATGACTATGGAGTGATGGGCGTGGCTGCTATGCGTAGATTTCGCGAAATGAGACGGCGGAGAAAAACCTACCTAGGAAGATTAGACATAATTGGGAAGTATGACGACCTAAACATCCGAAACAGGTACAGGTTTAATAAAGCAAATGCTATAAGGCTGATAGAACTGGTTCGTCCTAACCTCTATGACAGAGACGATAACCGAGGCTTGAGTATCTCAATTGATACACAAATCCTAACAGCACTTCGGTATTATGCAAGAGGAGGTTATCAAGACAACACTGCTGATCTGCATGATATTAGTCAGGCGTCAGTAAGTCGCATTATAACGAATATCTCAGGTGCTATTGCTGGACTTGCACCTCATTACTTAGGTTTTCCCGGCAATGAGAGGAGGATTACAACTGCCCGGAAGTTTTATGATATATCAGGATTTCCTCAGGTAATTATTTCTGTATAATTAATGTATTATTTTGCTTAAGACCCAGGCCCAAGATCCACAGTGATTTCATTTTAAATAAATAATAGCAAATGTTGTTTGCTATTTAAATTCAATTTCATTTGTAAGTTTAAGGTTATTCCATCTCAAATGAATAACAATGCCATGGAACTGGTTGAATAACATTTCCAAAAATAGGAGGGGTCTGATAATAAGTTAGAATCATGAAATGAGTTTCAGTTGGTAATTATTTACATTAACTATTGTTTGGACCTTACAAAATGCTTTAGTTATAGTTTGCTGTTACCACATACTTTTTATAAAATATAGTATAGGTCTCATGCAATAGGCTATGGAGAAATTTGGTAATGAATCCCTCACAACCATAACCTAACTTATTTAAAAATAACAATTACCAAATTCTTTTCCTCGTGAGTCATTTTATCATAACTTTCCTGAATGATTAATTACAATTCACTTTTCATTCATGCTTAGCATTACTTCCTTTTTATGGTCTTTTTATAGTAATGAAAATAATGTGGATTTTGATTTCCTGTATGAAGCTGTGCAAATTTATAACAGATAGGGTAAATATATGACACCTGATATAGTGACAAAGTGGATTGCTTTCATGCGGTTATGTTTTCTTATAAAGCAATATATGAGTTTACTTCAAAGTTTATCTTCCAAATGAGTATTATTCTATCACTTAATAAAACTTTATAGAAATTTAATACAGCATTGCTACTGCTTGTAGGTTGAAACATTCGCTCTTGTAATTTTAAAATTGGTACCAGTAAGTTAAGAGGACTTCAAATTGTCCATTTCTCCAATGTTACATTTGCCAAGTTCACGATTCGTTTTCTACGTAAATAATGAAATTGCAAGCAAATTTTGCATGAAAATAAACTGTTGTATTCATCTACTTCTTTGCTTTAGAAACTGACACATGATTTTTTAAAATATTAAATACTGTTAATTTCTAAAAATACTGAACTTTTTACAACAATAATGTTAAGTATATCTCCACAACGTTAGCAAAGTGACATGAAGGAGCATAGAAGGTTTATAGTTTGATAAGTTCCTTAAATATTGTCCTCTGCTTATAATTTTTCTGCAATTGCAAACTTAAATAACTGCAGATATCTAACAGAAACTTTGGTAACAACCAACCTCGAGGTTAGAAGCAGGAATGTTCATGGAGCAAATGCTACCAATGTTTGCAGTGAAATATCTAATTGTAAATCAAATTACAGACATCCACAGTAATAATTTTTTTAACAAGTGTAGAAGAGAACTGAAATCATAATGCATGCAGCAAAATAATTAAAATATATGATAGTACTTGTAATCAACCGAAATTAATTACTTACCAAATTTATCAGGACAGTAAAGATTAATCAAAAGTAATAAAAGCATATATATATATATATTCTTTGCTTGTTTGTTTTTGTTAATTTGGTTCCACAGTGATCAATGCTTTGGGATGTTTAACATGTCATAAGGTTACAAAACATGTAGCATAACATACCCATCACTAAGAAAACCTTTTTTTTAAGAATAGGAACAATGATACCCAATAATATTTATATTTACTTTCCATCATACATTATATAAGACAAGATCAAAAATTTTGGATAAATATTAACCGCCACCATTTCGAGGATAAAGTTTCCAAAATACATTACTGTAAGACAAGGAATAAGTGTAGGTAAATTACCCCAACATGCAATCTATCCAAGTATTGATTATTTAACTGTTGCAGGGCATATTTAAAAATGCATTTGTAGTAAGTAGAAATAAAAGGCGGATTCTGGCACACAGACAGATGCCGACAACTGATTTAGATGTGTTTTAACACATGTAAACAATGTAAACACGTGTAACCCGCTAATGACCGCCGCTAATGTCACGTCTAATGGATATGTGTGGTAATAAATATGTAAACATATGTAACCCGCTAATGACCGCCGGAGATGCCGACAGGTGATAAGATATAATCGACATCGTTTGTTCTGTGTTGCAGCCTCCCGCCGGCTCCCTTTGAGGTGTGCGGTAGGGAATGATTTTCTCGAGGCCTGCCGCCCCTCGGCAAATCAATTAGGTAATGTTCGTCAAACATTTTTTATGACTACTAATGCCTGCACATTGCATCCTCGAGCAATTAAGTTTTTTTGATTAATTAATGGTATATGAATTGACTCGAGCGCAAGTGGTAGCGTGTGTATAAGTAGCGCGCTCACGGGAACAGTCTGTCATGTAATGAAAACCCTGCAACCTACTTCTGTCTGAGGATAACGGTAATGTCCATTAGCTGACAATGTTAGACGCTTTCACCACATTAATAGACTTTTAAGATTGCATCCCGGATCTGTTTACATACATTAGCGAACAACAGCCCGGCATGTAATGAAAAACCCGCAACCTACTTCTGCCTGATGATAACGGTAACATCCATTAGCTGACAACGTTAGACGCTTTCACCACATTAATAGACTTTAAGATTGCATCCCGGATCTGTATACAATTAGCGAACAATGTCAGTAATTGTTTTCCGAAGTGCTCTGAAAAATCCCAGACTTTCAATGTAAATACCTTTTAGCTCGTAGAATTTCCACCACAAACTGTGGAAAAACCCTAGTCTAGACAATTTTTTCCCTGATAATTAATGATTAAGTTTCATAGCTCTTATTTCTTTCAATAAAATATTGCGAATAAAGTATTCAGAATTCAGATTGGCGGAAAGAAATATTACATACGGTATTAAAAATAAATAAGCGTGGTGAATACTACATGTGTTATTAAAAATAAAACAAATACGGATAACATTATAGTTAAATATTATAAATGTTATTAAAAAAATGCCTTTGTATTCAAAAAATAGACAGCCGGCTTCTGACTGGAGGCGAATAACAGGTCTCAACATGCATTCAACCCCCTCCACAGCCGCGTGACGTCACCGTCAACAGTATATAAGGAACGTCGGCAGCCAGAGCGATCAATTTATTGCTCGTTCAGTGATAATCGAAATGGCTGGTGATAATTGTGCATCTGAGATGAATGATTGCTGGAGCGAGTGCGGAGATTATTTTCACTACGTATACTTCCATACCGAAACATGCAATGGTTTAATGCATTTAGTGTTGTGTACTCAACCATCGCATCATGATCAGATGACTACACTGGAAGTGTGTACAGAGAGCTGTCCTGTTTATCGAGGAGCGAACATGTAAGTAATATATATATTTCTTTAACTCGGTAATATATTGTACGAATGTTAAATGAAAACTAACTTGAAATTATTTTATTCTTTCAGTGAAAATCGCATAGGTGATGATGTGGAGGATCTTAGCGATGTCGATGAAGATGACAATGTCTTCGTCTCGAAACATCTAACTGAATGTAATACAGAGTCGTGCACAGGATACATACATTCTGTACTTCGTACTAACCCCGCTCAGCATGAACGCATGACATCCTTCTTCCTATGTAACGACAACTGCGAGGTCTACCAGCGCAGGAGGAGAAAACTCGAGTAAGTAGAAGAAACGTTAAATTACATATTCATTTACTGCTTCTAATGCTACTCTATGTCTAACATAAAATTAAATTATTACAGACTGCGAATGACTGAGTCTAAGGTACCCGTGCCAATAGAGGAGCTGGATCCTGAGAGACGCATTGTCAATATAGAGGAATATCCAATCGCAGAGCGCAATACGCAGCCTATGGATGAGGATGCTGCTCCACTAGCCGACATTACTGCTACCTCTGATGATAAAGCAACGAGGGTACAGGAGGGGATAAATCAGACGATACCAGATTGCTCGCCCGAGATACACGCAGAATCGTGCAAGCCTGTGAAGTGAGTATGACACACTTTGATAGTACTTTTTGTGTGGCAAGGGGAGAGGATTTTTCTAATATATGTATTTTCTCTTTCAGACGGCATGAAATCATTAACTAAACCTATTTCTAACATTGTTTTGAATATATGTTGTAGGGGTGTGAGGAGGGAGCGGAGGAAGAGGCAGAACGAGACTGGGAAGAGAAAGCAGAAGAGTAGGTGTAAGAGGAGGATCCTCAACGAGGGTCCTAGGGTCTTCTTATTCATTGAAGATACAATGCATTCGCCGTAGGAGCATGGAGAATCGATCACAGGAGTTTGATGACGTCAGCATCTCCCTCTCCCATTCCGTGAACATTGGACTATACCATGACATTCCCTCCCTCTACATAAATTGTGAAAGTGATAAATCAATTGTTTATATTACAAAATCAGACTGGGATATAATATCCAAAACATTTCAATGATTGAAGATTACCTTCGCCAAGAAAAAAAGTTGGCGTGTGATGAATATTGTGACAATGTAATTTATGCATACAATATTATTGTATTTTTGGACCATTCAATTCATTTCATAAATACATGTTTAAATAATAATGTAATGTCTTTAGGCATTGAGAGTGTAAGGAACCTAAAACGGCTATTGCCCTATATTGAAAGACATTTGAATATTTTAAATGATTTCTGCAAGTCAGGAGCAATTAGTTTTTCAGGGAGTAGGAGGGGAAGAAGGAAAATGCTTGAAATGTATGCTAAAGTCAATAAAAGAGTGTTTTAGTATATGAATTCAATTTATTATTCATAAACTTATCCTTGTACATTCCTTTACAAAAACCATTCACCCAAACATATGCATAATTATATAAGTGCTTGCATCACGTGAGAAAGAGGTTTGTAGGTAAATACTTTGTCGTGTAGAACCAGGCAGTACAGTGACGTCTGGGCTGGTATATTTGCAGATGCTTGAATCTCGATTCTGATGTTCACAGCTCCATTTATAACCTCCTCGGGTTGGTGAGAACAGTCTATTACGAATAATGGTGCACGGTGAAGAAAATCCTTTCTCTTCAAGAGGGGATAATTATCTCTTTCATAATTGGAACTTTGAAATTTACAGTACATTTCATATAGTGAAGCAAACTTTGAATTTTTAAAGTCCAAGTTCAAATCATGGTAGGGGTAGCATTCACTGTTGAGGAATAGTCTCAAATTAGTAATGTTGCAGTGATCAAACTCGGAACTGTTCTTGCTATAATCACCCAATCTTGCAGTCTGAGCACACACTATGATGAAGCGAGGTTTCTCGAGCTTAGATGTTGTTGCTACATTCCACGTGAAAGATCTTGTCTGGGGTACAGCAGGCTGGGTATGAAGATCCATAGATCGAAAGGCAAGGTGTAGAGGTTTATCAGACTTGACAATTTTTAGAATGTGAACTCTTTCAGCATCGGAAAGACGAATTACAGGCATCCTCCATTCGATTCTAGTTAACTTTACATTAGCTTCCTCTCCATTCGAACTCAGGACACAGTTTCTAGAATCTTTGAATCTTATGAGAATCAATTCAAACTTGCTGTTGAGTATAAGCTCCTTATGGTCATCAGCAAATCCTAGGAGCATCGAGAGAGGGACTACAGCATTGAAAGCTCCATTCGTCGCGTGTACTATATCAACTTCTTCACCAGGATAGGCCCATCCAGCATTCAGCAGCCGATTCGACTCCATAGGGTTGAGAGTCACATAATTTCGAATAGTTGTAGTAATTCCAGGATTCCTTGTTCTGTCTATAGTTGTAGCATTCATATCTAGACGTATCTCATCAAACATGAAGGTTATAGCATTATTAGTGAGCTTCGATGTAGTAGGGGATCCATCTACCTTGGTGAGAGCACCTTCGATGTAGAGATAACTCTTGTTAGGTAGCGTATACAAATCTTCAGCATGGCATGGTATTCTAATTTCATCGTTTACATCCAGAGCGGAGGTGTTGTATGGAAGAAGAATATGCTCCTCCTCCTTGGTGATCTTGTCGTCAAAGGCTGGAACTTCTGTCACGTTTAAGATGTCCATTATAGCGTCATGTAACCTAACCCTTCGAGGAACTTGCGGTTAGCACGTGTTAACTCCTCGGAAGCTGGAGAGGTAGTATGCTTCGAACGCTGTGTACGTCGTCTATTATAGTATTTGCGATGTCTTTTAAAATGTATTGCCATTACGTCTTATGTGGAGTCTTGTAGTGATAACTTCGTTCCTGAAGTTGATCGTCTTTCCGTGTTGGTCTACCACTCGAATAGTGATCTGGTCTATATAGTTTGTATCTATGACCGGTAAATATATTGGGTTCGAAGGTTCTTGAGAGATATGATAACCTGGTGGAACAGAAGGGAAAAACTCGTAGAGCGAATGTCCGCTTTTACCGTCAATGAAAGAGCCTGTTGCAATACTGCACTCCACACGTATGATACTCACTTTAAATATATTCACAAGATCGTCAGATTCGAGCGCTTCTCCAGCAGGAATTATTTTAGTGTCTGTGAATCCTAGAAGCGAACCAATAGATCTTTCCTTAGAAAAGTCTATTGTATAAGGACATTTAATTTCAGCCTTCATTGTATTATTGTTAGGTCTTATGAAGAAGACTTCATCATTCAATCCTAGTTTATCCTTTAGAAATGTATTGATATCGGCAATCTAGTAGGTTCAATGAGGGATGACAATGGTTTCAGGTTTACCATTATGGATATAATGAAATCTATTATTACTTTCATCGACATTTGGTATTGAATAGAATGTTTCAAAATTCAAGAGAGCAATCTCATAATGACCTAGAGGATCTAGCTGTAGAGGAGGGTTTAGATACGTTGAAATAACCGTGTCTGACCCACTCACTGTAACTGTATAACTCATCTTGACGATGAAGCAGCTTCTAGGATAAAAGAAATTGCAAGCACAAGTGCCCGCAGATGACTGAATAGAAATTCTGGTATCTCTGTCTATTATAGTAGATTTTAATGCCTTGTAGATATTTCTCAATCTCAGGAGGCGGCTTCAAATTACCGAAAATATCAAAGTAGTATGCGACATCACCTTCTTTCCTTATAGCAACCCAGTGTGTTCCTTCATTATCTGATGTATCGAGATTGGTAATAAGTCTCTCTTTGCAGTGTGGTTTTAAAGGATGTTTGTCAATCATATAAACACCTCTAAAATAAGGAATCTTTAAACGTTTAGCATAATATTCGAGGGCTACGTTACTTAGGGCTTTCTCCGGTATATGTACAATCCTCTTCCTCCGTTTATTGCCTTCTTCTTTAAACCCTCGCCTTTAGATCCTCTTTTTTCAAAGACCTTGCTATTTTAGATGCAGCGGCTAAAGACGACATCAGCGGCATTACGGGTAAGAATCCACCTTTATTCCTCTTCTTACACCTTCTCTTCCGGAGTCCCTTTCCTCGGGTCTCCATCGCCTTGTTATGCCTCGCAACTTCTGCTAAGCGCCTATCAGCAGCCTTTTTTTTATTGACTGCAGAGGCTATCTGATCAGCGCCGCCTGCTGCAGCGCCTAAAGCCGCAATGATGGGTATCAACGGTAAAAACCCTCCTCTCTTCTTCTTCCTCTTTCCGGCTCCCACTGCAACCTTTCCCTTCATGATTGCAGTTACTAGCCTTGCAGCTAACCTTTCACCAAAAGGTTTCCGGGGTCTCCTCTTTTTAGACGTTTTTCCAATTTAGTACCAGGCCCGCAATATCTATATCCAGGTAAGTGAGCTTCAAAGGGGAGCGAATTAATTATGGAATTAATAATTCCAGAGCCGAGCTTATACTGCAACGACCTCCCTCTCTTAGCTCTCATGATATACTAAACGAGTAATTGCATGCATTAGCCCTTTTATATCATTGCATTCAATCATTAACTACTTTTACATCCGGTAATATATAAACATCGCACATACATTTTTATAAGTTAGTTGTTAACATGGATCTCGTTAAGCAGCACTGCTCTCTACCTATTCAGGTATTAGACTTTGAAAGTGACTTTAGAAGTGATCGTCATGGCAAGGTATTTCCATCTAATATCAGAGCTCTTATTTTAGGGAGTTCCAGTGCAGGGAAAACAAACGTATTACTCAATATGCTACTCGATGAGAATGGACTACGTTTTGAAAATTTGTATATTTATTCAAAGTCTCTCTATCAACCAAAGTACCAATATCTAATTAAAGTGCTTGGAAACATCGAAGGTATAGAAGTGAACACCTTCGACAACGGGAATGATGTTTTGCATCCTTCTGAAGTCAAAGAAAATTCAATCTTTATATTTGATGACGTCATCACTGAAAAGCAGGAAAAGATAGCATCCTCCTACAGTATGGGTAGACATCGAAATGTCGACTCTGTATATCTAGCACAGTCCTATGCTAAAGTTCCAAAACATTTAATTCGCTATAATACAAACACGATAATACTCTTCAGACAAGACAATTTAAACTTAAAGCACATTTACGAAGATTATGTAAATACCGAAATGACCTACAATGAATTTAAAGATCTATGTAAGAACGTTTGGGAGAGTGTATCAGAAGGAAGACCCTTTGTTGTGATAGTTCCTGAATTTCACATAAATGAGGGACGATATAGGAATGGTTTTGATGAATATATTAACTTCGACAAAAAAGAAAATGATCATTCGTAGTTAACCATGAGCATCGACAGGTTCGGTTCTCAGAGAACTGAGCCAGTTAGAAGAGTGTTTGATCGTTTTATCATAAATAGAGATGTCAAAGGAAACTATCAATTCAAGAATAAGAGATTGTGCAATGTTCACGATCCTGAAGATAATCATGATGCCTCCAATAAGAATTATGTGGATACTCTCGAAATTAGGATGCAAGATTTCTCTCAGCAACCTGCTAACAATGTTGAGGTTATGGCTAAGACCCTGATCGATGAATTGATTTCAAGATATATCCTCAAGAGAGATAAGGAAAATAACATTGTGATTGATAAAGTTAGATTGAAGGTATTGATAGATCCTGTTCACGATAACGATGTTGTGAATAAAACGTTCATCACTGGATATGTCAATTCACGCACGCAGTCGAGAGATGGTAATGGTAACATTATATTCGACAATAAGAGAATCACTGATTTAGCAGAACCTCTCGGAGATACAGATGCTGTAAATAAAAGATATGCTAGAGCTATGATCATTAGGAAATCGAACGAGACGCGACAGCAGTTAAACAGGTACTTACGAAAGGAAATCGAGATGCAAATAGGTAAGAAGCTGCTAGACATCACAGCAAATCTGAATAAAACTATGAGTAAAGTGGATACTCTAACAACCTCTACAAAAGACAGAGTGGATTCTGTAATGGACTCTATTAAACAAGTTACCGCAGAGCTTGATAGAGAAAAAACAAATCTTCAGAATCTCTGCAATCAGAAAATTAGTAATTTAGAAAAGTTAGCGACGAAGCGAGTTTCAGATTTAGAGGCTACAGTCGGGCAGTTAAAGACAGAGGTTTTGAATACTCTCAAAACTGATTGCTGCAATGATAAACTTAAGAAAGTGGAGGAAAATGTAAATATGATTATGGAAGCTTACAAAACTAATGTACAGCAAATGACGAGTCTAGCAGAATCAACCAGAAGCCAGTACGCTAATACGGCAATCTTTGCTGAAGCGTTCAAGACATACGCAGGAACATAAGAAAGAAACCGAGCAACTGAGAACTTCGATAGAGATGTTAGCTAAGGCTATCGATACGATGAGAACTCAAGCTGGACGCAGACTATAAATTGAAGGTAATCGTATATTTTCACGTCAATTGTAAGATGGATAGTTAAAGCACAAGACTTAAAGAGTCTGTAGCCGAGCATACCAGGGCTGTAAAAGAAGAACTGAGAGCTCTAAAAGGTCTCAGGTTTGAGACTCAGCATGTCATGTCCGAAGCTTTGAAGCCTGTAACCGCTCCCCTCAAGGATATTTTGGACACTCAACGAGGGTTGACTGTGGAGACAGTCAAGAATGAAGATGATGATTCTACAAGTATTTCTACTTTCCTTCAACACGTTCGCTCAAAAGACAAGGACCGCATTGATACATTGTACGGTGTGAGATATCAGGATGGAAGTTATATGCTTGGAAATAAAGATATTCATTTTATAAATAATCAAATATTGATAGGTGATGAAACGTATGAATCTACCGCCGGTTTGACGGAGCTCATCTTTAAGCGAACGCCTCAGATTTCTGCATACACCAGTGAAGACTTGGAGACGTATGCTAAGATTCTGAAAAGTACTTTTCTTCATAGAACTGTTTACACCAGACACGGTCGTTTGAAATCTGGTAAATCGTATAAATACAAGAATATAATACGCCCCTTGCTCAATACACATTCAGGTCTAGGACTGGCATGGAAGGAGCATAAGTCTGATAAGGAGGTTGACTACGTTTTCTGGAGAAATCCTAACACATTAGTGAATAGACTGAGGTTACTTATTGCTTCGAGGGACGCCGGTAATAATAGTCACGCTCAAGAGATTGAGGAAATTATCCGGGAGTTGAAAGCATCTAAAATTATAGCATGACCGCCAAACAGAATATCGCCAGAGAGCTTCACGGGTCGGCGAGGAGGAACTATTTGCGACGCAAAATTATCAGCAAAGGTATGAATGATTTATTACAAATTGATTTGATTGAAATGATACCATATGCAAGAGTGAACAAAAATTTCAAATACATTCTGATCGCAATCAATATTTACTCTAACATGGCATATGCAAAACCCTTAAAGGATAAGGGCGGAGTTAATGTTGCAAAGGCTATGGAGGATATATTACAAGAAATGGATGTCCCTCCCCGGAATATTCAAAGTGACAACGGGAAAGAATTTTATAACAAGTTCTTTAAACGGCTAATGTTTAAGTATAATATTAACCACTACAGCACCTATACCAATGTGAAGGCTGCGGGTGTTGAACGTTTAATTCGAACCTTGAAGAATATGATGTACCGAGAGTTTTTAGTCCAAGGCTCATACAAGTGGCTAGTTCTTTTACCTAGAATCCTTGTAAAGTACAATGATACTTTTCATTCAACTATCCGCATGAAACCTAATGAAGTGAAAAACAACGATCTTCTTCTGACTGTGTATAATTATAAGCAAGAACGAAGAGAGAAGAAGGCTTCAAAGAAGTTTAGTGTTGGTGATTATGTCAGGAAATCTAAACATAAAGGACATTTTGAAAAGGGTTATGAATCTAACTGGAGCGTTGAAATCTTCAAAGTATTTCGTGTGAACCGTACCAAGCCTACAACATACATACTAAAGGATAGGAATGGTGAAATCATAAAATGTGGCTTTTATGGACATGAACTAAAAAAGACTAACTATCCTAATACATATTTAGTAGAAAAGGTTATACGTAAACGTGGAAACAAAGTTCTTGGTATGGTTTTCCAGTGGTAAAGTGGTATGGTTTTCCAGATACTCAATGGATTGATATAAAGGACTTGGTGTAATATGTGAAGAATTAATAAAGACTAAAGTTTTATGATTGTAAAATCATAAGTATTATTATTTTAAAAAAGCATTCATATTTTTCTTTCTTTTTTTTGAGGGAAAAGTGTTACACAAAAAACCCTCACACATTTGATATATATTTTACACAATATATACATTATTTAAAAGTTTAGGCACTAGCAATCACCAGGTCTAAGGGAATAATGGCCCCACGCTACGTTCTTATAGCTTCCTTCCATCAACTTCCTCTTATCGTCACCCCCCTTCAAAGCCAATTTGTTTGTTTCAATGGTTGTAATTTTGTGGTGTTTACTCCGAAATGTTTTTTGTACCAAATAAATTTTTAGGCTATGGTCTTTTAAGCATTCAAAATAATGGCCGAAATCGATTTTATCCATACCTGCCCTGGTGATGCCCTTAGCTTTCTTAACTGTCTGCCCTCCGTATCTGTATGCGTATAACTTTGCTCTTATACCGACATACTCCTCCATAACCAAGCCGCCCAATTCATCCTTGAACAACCCAATCTTTTTCCTGTTGGCTTGCTTAATACCATATGCATTATCCTTTTCGAAGTTTGAAGTGTCGAAATATTGGGGGTTCTCCCTGATGAATTCATAGATATCAGAACTCGTTTCAAAAATGAACGAGTCTGTATCCATGTAATTCAGCAGCAAGTATTTTAAATTTGGTTTCATTATATTGTAAAAGAAGTCATACATGATAAATTTTGAAATGTCCAAAATTGCGTGTCCTATGTAGATTGGTTTGTTCATATGCACTTCCTCTCTGCCCAGTTCGATTCCTACAAGATTTTCCTCAAACATTATGGTGCGTAGGTAAGTGCTGCATGCTATCAACTTCTTTGCCTGTTTCCAGGTTCCAACTATTTTGAAATCAGTGTATTTTCTGACATTTTCTATAACTTGTCCATATACGGCGTTATTCATCTTTTTCCATAGGTTTTGCCCGAATTTTGTCTTTTCTTGAATTCTTTTCTCGGTGTTCACGTCGATATATGTCTTCAACCAGTTAGACTGGTCGTAGGATAGCACTCTGTGAATATGTCTCACAGTTAGACCTTGTTCGATACACTGCTGCATCACCCTGCAGTGCAAGACATATTTGCTTTTCTGTTCTAATGTCGCAAGCAGTTTCTTTTATTGGCCATTCGGTGGTGTCGCGCTCTGTGGGCAGAAAGGAAGCTCGTTGTGGGCGTCGTGGATATGGTCGGGGTATTCGATATCAGCCTCTAGCACATAGCCAGTCTCTGAATCTTCTTTGATTTCAGCGAAGTTTATGCTGTCAATTTCTTCTCTGGTGAGCCATTTTAGATTCTTGTACGGGAGGGCAGACCCCATAGAAGCTCCATATAAGTTGTTTATGTCCCAATAGGACAGGTGTTTAACAGGAGTATGCTGGTCAAAGTTGGACATGTATCTGTGGTTAGCTTTGCTGTAGCCCTTCACCACTGTGCACAGTCCGCCTCTAATTCCCGACTCGAAAAATTCCAGCATGCTCTTGTCGGATATTAAGGAAATGTTTGCCTTTGTTATCTTCAACATATCGTCAAAGGCGAGTCCTGGTAATGAATAAAACCATGCTTGGTCAAGTTTATACATTCCCAGGATGAGATCTCGAAACTTTTCGAAAATATCCACCAAGAGCAGTATATCTGTTTTCAGGTATAGATCGCTGTATTCTCCGAGATTCCGGATATTAAAGGTATCCCAGACTTTTTCAGCATACCTGTATTCCTCATCGGTGATGTGGCTGTCAGTGAGAGTGCTGTAGAAGGCCTCCTTCGGTGGTAGAGAAGTTTCTTTGAGTATGGCAAGGCTTGAAACATAATCATATGGAAATATTCCCTTGCTCTTTGCAAGCTTAAAATGCTCCTCAACAGGATATTCTGCCCTTGTTATTTTAAAGTCGCTCTCCTCCAGCATGTCAGCCAGGCTGGACAACTTGTCGTCAAGAAACTTAAAGCTGTCCAGAAACCTAAAGCTGATGCTCCTGTACCGTTTGCTAAACGCTATATACGTTTCACCACTTTGAGCGATGCACGATACGGGCTTATTATCATACGCCAGGCGTCTTATCAAGAAGTGGCTGTCATTATTAGATAAACAATGAAAAAAGATCGGTATGAAATCAGGGACCTTTCTATTCAAATTGCATCTATTATGAGCAGCACCCAGATATTCCCCTGTCACATGATCGTGATCCCTCACGCGCAAATCGCTCACAGTGAAAGCAGCAAGGCATATATGACACTCAGAGGCATTGTCAAAATTCTGTTGCTCTTCAAGGGTTAAATCCATGGGTTTAGGATTGGAATACACATCGATGACGTCATCAGCAATTGATTTTAATTGCTTGATAAAGTCATCGACGGCATTCGGACCTCTGAAGAGGAAGAATTTTGACAATGCCTCGTCATGCCCACATACCACCTTCAAGGCAGTAGACATTGCTTCATGCTCTTGAATGGTTCGGGTCCAGCTCGAGCTGCTTGAGGGCTCGCAAGAGTGAACCTTCGCCAGAACAGATTCAATGTCTGCGTATATAACAAATGGTACAGGAACGCTCTTGGAGAATGCTTTAAATTCAAGGTATTCATCCTGTTGAGGCATTTTAAGCAGTTGGCGTTGCCCGCATCTTAATCGGTGTGTTTCCAGAGCCTTTTCATTGGTGCATCTCTTGAGGCATGCCTCACATGTCCACACTCTACGCTTATGTTTGGTGACTTAACTGCTTACAAGCCTGGACAAATCTTTAATTATACAGTAGTGGGACTTTTCCCCCTGTTCAACATATAACAGATTGGTATGGTGCTGCTTCTTTTCAGCTGTTTGGTATAGGGGAATAATGTTCTCATTCTCCTCCTCTATACCAAACACTGAAATGGATACTCCATTGTTCTGCTTTTCAAAGCATTCAATTTGATGAAAGGGTGTCGGAAATCCGATACCTTCATAATTGAATGCCTCGAAAAGCAGTTCCTCAGGGTATTTTGTGGTTCTCTGGCCGTTGCGTTTAACAGGGTATTTAGAAGCAAGCATGCACTATGCGAAGCAGAAGTTGTCTTCATTCTTTATGTTTATGACTGCATGTTTTTTCGCAATTTTCTGTGGTAGTTCAATGTATGAACCTGCGTATAAAGGATCGTAGTGTGTAAAGCCCATCACCAGGCTGAGTATGTTTAACAAGGACTTCGACGATGCTCCCCCCTCAAATTTAGAAATGTTTTCCAAAATATCCCCCGCAATTGAAGAGAAGATCTGATTGAGATCGCTTGACGGAAGAATCAGTACAGGCTTAGAATTAAAGCCAGTGGGAAGACACTTCTTTTCATCAGGTTTGTGGATTAAATATTCAAGTTCCATGGAACAATGCATCTTTAATCCACTCCTGCTTTTCTGCAAAACGTTTTCCGCTTCTTTAATAATAAGCTCCTTGCACTCATCTAAAAAGACTCTGGGCTCGAGTATTTCTAATGTATTTTCTATTCTACTATTAAAAATACGTCCCTTGAATGCCGATTGGATGGTATTGCATTCAAGGCCCTGGCAATTGCTAGCACTAACCTTGGCTTTTTTATTGTAAGCTGTTCCCTCCCATCCGATGTCGGTCCTCTCTTTCCATTAACTGGTTCTACATCATTGGATGATGATGATGATGATGAGGAGGAGGAGGTTGACGGTGCAACGGCTTCATCTGTTGCGCCTGAGGAGGTCGATGTTGCAGCGGTTTCATCGCCTGCGACTGAGGAGGTCGATGGTGCAGCGGGTACAACTTCCTCCAGAGTGTCGAATGATGATGAGGCGGACGGTGCAGCGGTCGAGTCTTCACCAATCTCCGGTGATGTTGACTCCTGTGTTGCTAGATCCATAGGCTGGCTTCCAAGGTCACCCAGATCATTTCCTGGAATAATAATAATAATAACAATAATATTAATAATATAGAATGTGTAAAGGTACTTCATAAAATGTTGAAAAAATTCTTACCATTCAGTGGTTGCTGCATGTATGGGGTAGGGCCCCACCACTGCTGATTTGGTGCAGGGAAGGCGTGTGATGCAGAGGGCGCTTGATGAACAATCCCGCCTCCGAAATAAAGTCCACTTTTTGGAAATAATAATAACAATATTAATAATAATAATATAAAATGTGTAAAAGAACTTCATAAAATGTTGAAAAATATCCTTACCGGTCGGTGGTTGCTGCATGTATGGGGCAGGGACCCAACCCTGCTGATTTGGCCGCATGAAGGCTTGGAAGCCAAGTGGTGCCGGTGCAGCGGACGATGGCTGACTCATCCCAAAATAAAGTCCACTTCCTGAAAATAATAATAATAATGATAATATTAATAATAATAATATAGAATGTGTAAAGCAAGAAATTCATAAAATATTGAAAAACTCTTACCGTTCGGTGCTTGCTGCATGTATGGGGCAGAGCCCCACCCCTGCTGATTTGGTACCAGGAAGGTCTGGAAGCCTGGGGGTGGCGGTGCAGCGGTCGCGAAGCCTGGTGGTGCAGGTGCAACGGTTGCGAGGCCTGGATGTACCGGTGCAGCGGTCGCATGTTGAGCGGTGCCGCCCCCGAAATAATGTCCACTTCCTGGAAAAAATAAATAATATTAATAATAATAATATTAATAGTATAGCATGTTTAAGTACAGAGTTCTAAAGAATGTATACGCTATACGTGAAAAATAGATGTTTTAAACACATGCGTGAAAATACATATTCTGGGAGACCGAAAGAGTTATGTGACTGCATATGTGTTGAGAAACTCTCCTTAAATATATCATTTTCTCCTTATACAATCCAGAACTCTATGCTGTCGTAGGTAGGTCTTTGTATGCTAGAATCGCCCTTGCATACCTAATATTAAATAATTTTTAGTTACAATTGCTCAAACACCTGTCTGTAAATTCTTACCATTCGAGTGTTGATGCATGTACGGATCAGAGTCCCATCCATGATTTGGCACCAGGAAGGTTTGGAAGCCTGGCGGTGCCGGTGCAGCGATCGATGGATGACAGACACCGAAATAAACTCCACTTCCTGGAAATAATAATAATAATAATAATAATAATAATAATAATAATAATAATAATAATAATAATAATAATAAAGAATATGACCATGAAGTTAATATGAATTGTTACATTAATTTTTTTAAAACTCTGAAGAATGCTTACCATTCGAGTGTTCGGGTGCCTGAATCATGACTGTATTTGAGGAACGATCCTGCAGCCGGTGGCAGGTATCCTGCTGGAGCTGGATGTACGCCTCAGCTACGTTAGCAGAACTGAATGCTGAAAACGTAATTAATTTACGCGTTAGATTTTTATTTATTTATTTATTTATTTATTTACTTATTTTTTTTTAAGAAAAGTTATATTATTAAGTTAATTTACTTTATTGCGGATAGCTTATACAGGGAAATGTCAATGTATTTTTAAACACCTGAGAAATTTCTATGACAAAATAAAGCACTTGTATTATTCGACACACTCATGGAAAAATATCTCTTTTTAACGTGCTGGAAACAGACTGGAAGTTTTTACTAAATAAAATACACAAGAGGAATGAAACATTAACTGATGAATGTTCGATCATTGCATGCAAACATGAAGTCCCAGGATCGATTACCGCCGGTTACCTTCGGGAGTTCTTAAACTCTGAAGAATGCTTACCATTAGAGTGTTCGGATGCCTGAATCATGTCTGTATTTGACGAATGATCCTGCAGCCGGTGGCAGGTATCCTGCTGGAGCTGGATGTACACCTCAGCTACGTTAGCAGAACTGAATGCTGAAAACGTAATTAATTTACGCGTTAGATTTTTATTTATTTATTTATTTATTTACTAATTTTTTTAAGAAAAGTTATATTATTAAGCTAATTTGCTTGATTGCGGATAGCTTATACAGGGAAAATGTCGATGTATTTTTAAACACCTGAGAAATTTCTATGATAAAATAAAGCACTTGTATTATTCGACACACTCATGGAAAATATCTGTTTTTAACGTGATGGAAACAGACTGGAAGTTTTTACTAAATAAAATGCACGTGAGGAATGAAACATTAACTGATGAATGTTCGATCATTGCATGCAAACATGAAGTCCCGGGATCGATTACCACCGGTTACCCTCGAAAGGTTTAAACTCTGAAGAATGCTTACCATTCGGGTGTTCGGATGCCTGAATCATGTCTGTATTTGAGGAACGATCCTGCAGCCGGTGGCGGGTATCCTGCTGGAGCTGGATGTACGACTCAGCTACGTTAGCAGAACTGAATGCTGAAAACGTATTTAATTTACGCGTTAGATTTTTATTTATTTATTTATTTTTAAGAAAAGTTATATTATTAAGTTAATTTACTTTATTGCGAATAGCTTATACAGGGAAAATGTCGATGTATTTTAAACACCTGAGAAATTTCTATGACAAAATAAAGCACTTGTATTATTCGACACATTCATGGAAGATATCTCTTTTTAACGTGATGGAAACAGACTGGAAGTTTTTACTAAATAAAATGCACAAGAGGAATGAAACATTAACTGATGAATGTTCGATCAATGCATGCAGACATGAAGTCCCCGGATCGATTACCACCGGTTACCATCGGAAGAATATTTATACAGAACATTTTTATTCGATTCGCAGGGTATTCAAGTAATTGTATTTTGTCTAGAAAGGAATATAATTCACTCTGTGAAATCCTGTATTTAAATATCTGGAATAATAATTACTCAACAAGATGAATACTTAACTAAATTGTTCACATTTTTTGAGAATTCGCACAGTTAGCTATTAAATGTAGAATAAGCTTGCCTAAAATGAATACTTAACTAAACTGTTCACATTTCAGAAAAATTCAACTGTCTAGCTATTAACTTTTAGAATGCTCAGCTATTTACAAATAAAGGTCCGTCATTAAAAACAAGAACGCAAATATAAGTTAAATGTACTAAGTAATAAGTTAACTTTTTTAATGAAAATGAATTGGTGATACAACTTACCAGACATGATGTTCGATGTAATTTCACGTTGAAAGAATAAAGTTTGCAGAGTGCTTAGATCGCTGTGTTCTCACGATACTGTGAAAATCATTGGAGAAGCTGCTGCTTTTATATCATTTCCTCCGCTAAAAGCTGAAGTGGTGAGAGTTGTGCAGAGCACTTAGGAAAACAATTACTGACATTGTTCGCTAATGACTGTATACAGATCCGGGATGCAATCTTAAAGTCTATTAATGTGGTGAAAGCGTCTAACGTTGTCAGCTAATGGATGTTACCGTTATCATCAGGCAGAAGTAGGTTGCGGGTTTTTCATTACATGCCGGGCTGTTGTTCGCTAATGTATGTAAACAGATCCGGGATGCAATCTTAAAAGTCTATTAATGTGGTGAAAGCGTCTAACATTGTCAGCTAATGGACATTACCGTTATCCTCAGACAGAAGTAGGTTGCAGGGTTTTCATTACATGACAGACTGTTCCCGTGAGCGCGCTACTTATACACACGCTACCACTTGCGCTCGAGTCAATTCATATACAATTAATTAATCAAAAAAACTTAATTGCTCGAGAATGCAATGTGCAGGCATTAGTAGTCATAAAAAAAAGTTTGACGAACATTACCTAATTGATTTGCCGAGGGGCGGCAGGCCTCGAGAAAATCATTCCCTACCGCACACCTCAAAGGGAGCCGGCGGGAGGCTGCAAAACAGAACAAACGATATCGATTATATCTTATCACCTGTCGGCATCTCCGGCGGTTATTAGCGGGTTACATATGTTTACATATGTATTACCACACATATGCATTAGACGTGACATTAGCGGCGGTCATTAGCAGGTTACACGTGTTTACATGTGTTTACATGTGTTTACATGTGTTAAAACACATGTAAATCAGTTGTCGGCATCTGTCTGTGTGCCAGAATCCGCCTTTTATTCCTACTGTAGTATATGAGGAGTGAGTATACAAGAATGATCTTATATCTGTCTTTGTTAAACCTTTGTTCACCTCTGTTAAGGTAACCGAGTACACCTCTGCAGCCTGTTGTTGGAACGAGTCTAGTGATCAGAAGGCAAGCGGGATTGAACTGTTTATAATCACATAGTCCATTTGTTTACAAAATGCATTCTTTGTAGTTAACAAATTGTCTGAGTGCCTATAAACAGTTGAAACTCCCTTTGCACTTCAGCCTGTGTGTTTCTCCTGATTGACAGACTGAGGTCTGAAATTTTAATACCATCTAATATTCTTGGCTCCCCATTATTTTATATGCTCTGTGACAATTTCATATTACTGGTTTCGGCTAAATTGCCTTACTTTGGCCCAGCTAGATAATGCTGAAGGAAATGAGAAATAATGGAATAAATTACCTTATGAGCGAATGTAGAAGTAGATGTGAACAACTTTTGAACATCAGGCGCCCGCCTGCCCGCCACTTTTTTGTGCCTTACATATATAGGGAGAACTAGAAAAAACGTGGCCATCTTCACGGTAATACTGATGCTCATTCGGAAGTGCCAACTTAAGTAAGAATTTGGGAATCCGCTAAGTATGCGATGTGTTGTTACTTGTTCTTCTTCTTCTTATTATTATTATTCATGTGGTATTTCCGCTAAAAAAGCGCCACATATTCAGAGCAAGCTGTGCATTTCAGAAACCTAAGCTTATATAAAAAAGCCTAACCTAAAGATAACCTTGCTTGAATTCAGAAACCTAAGCTTAAAAAAAAACGACAGAGTTGGGGATGTATTTCTGCCTATGGCATAAGTTGCCAGCATTGCGTTAAAGCCAGAGAATGACATCTGTTGAACATATAAGGCATCACTTCCATCGGTAATGCGGGCCCAAGAAAGGCAATTTACCCCTGGTTTTTTAGAAGGATATTTTTCCAGCTAGTTCTAGAAGCAGTACCCATTGGGAAGAGAAGAACTCATCAGCATTCACCTTGGATACTTTCTCTTTCCTTATTATACTTCTTCCACTCCCCCTTTCAATACATGTATTCTCATATCACTTTCTGAAATATGTGTATTTGTCTTATAGGTCATTGGCGCCATAGATGGCACGCACATCCCGATAGTAAATCCTGGAGGAGAACACGCCCAAATCTACATAAACAGAAAGGGGTACTATTCGCTCAATATTCAAGTAATTTGCGATGCAACTTTTCAAATTTTGGATATTGTAGCGCGATGGAGAGGAAGTGACCATGATTCTCGAACTTTTAACGAAAGCAGGGTGAAGGAGAGATTTGAAGAGGGTGAATTTGGACGCTTCATTTTGTTGGGTGATGCGGGGTATGGTGTACATCCTTATTTATTAACTCCACTCAGGAATCCGGCAACGCGTCAAGAAGAGGCATACAATGCAAGCCATAAGAGGACATGCAATGTTGTAGAACGCTATTTTGGGTGTTGGAAAGAAGGTTTCGATGCCTCACCCAAAGTATTGGAACAAGCCTGAGAACAGCAAAACGTATTATTGTGGCTTGCGCTGTACTCCATAACTTGGCGTGCATGTGGAAGGAAGAAGCAGAGTACATTCATTTAGAGGATGATCAGGATGAGGATGATGCAAGACAGGATGACATGGCTGAAGAACGGGGACATCTTTTCAGACAACACTTTATTCAGCAAAATTTCTGACATTTAATTACAGTTTGCTTTCTGCAATTTTCCCTGCATTAATTTCAACTCTAATTGTAATTTTTCATTTTCCAGATTTAATTTCTTTACCACTAAATTCTGTACTTCGTTTTCCAGATTTAATTTCTTTACCACTAAATTGTGTACTTCTTCGCGTTTTAGTTGAACCTCATGCTTTCCTTTCTGCAGTTGAAAAACCTCTCTTTCATATTCCGCCATGGACGAGCTCATATCCTATGAAAAGAGGGGATAAATATAAATAAAAGAGCACTGTAATTTGAGGCAACATTTCATATCATAACATGTTGTGAATACCAGAGTGATTATTGTGTGAATTAATATTATTGTATGACAATGATTTTAGATGTTTGTTAGCCATAAGCATTGTTAGGAAATAAGTTTGCACGGCCTGATTGAAACTGACAATAGAAGTGGGTAACAATAATCCGAGGGGGTGAGTTGTTTATTACTAAAAAGAGACAAACAAATGACGTCAGGGTAGCGTGTCTGTTTTAGAAATGGAGGAAATATCTTCCCTAGAGCATATATGTTAGTAATAATGATTGGCTGACAAAACAGACGCTAAAGTGGGCGCCATTTAATAACCAAAAGCAATTATGTTATAATGTTTAGGCAATTCGAGGTGAGGGAGTATATATTCTTGAGCCAAAAGCAAGTATCGCACAGTTTTGAACAATCTTTCACGAGGTGAACGTCGCACAGTTCTGAACAATATCTCTCGCGAGGTGCATGTCGCACAGTTTGGAAGAATCTCTCTCGTAGTGAACGTCGCAAAGTTGGTTACACAAATGTAAAGTACGCAAAAGAATTAATGCGCGGCAACTAAGAACGACTGTAATTACATTTGGAAATATCATAGTTTCAGTCAGGCGTGTATAAAATCAAATATGTCAATTATTAATTAAGTGTGACGGCAATAAAAACGACTGTAATTACATTTGGAAATATCACAGTTTCAGTCAGGCGTGTATAAAATCAAATATGTCAATTATTAATTAAGTGTGACGGCAATAAAAGTCAAGAATTAATTTTTTTATCAGTGTTATCTTTTAGCAAGTTCCTTTCCGATTTCACCCCCTGCTTAGAGACACTTGCTCGACTGAGTTATAATAGCTAGCCGGAGGACAAATGAACCCAAATTTAAAAAAGAATAATTAAACAATAAGCGCCCAACAAATAAGATAACACTAGTCATGAGAACTGTGACAAATTACAATAGCTATTTAGTAGTAAATTACATGAGAAGAATATTTACAAACCTTTGTACTTTCTTTTCTTTTGTGTGTATTGGTCCTCTGAATTCCTGTCTCGATATCCTGCCTGAAATATTAAATAATACCATGCATCTGTATACTTTTAATATAATAATAATAATTTTCAAACATATTTATAATCTATATCTAACCTTTTAGGAGTTGCAGACTTCAAAGAAGTTGGTCCTTCAACACAGGTACCTTGAAGAGGTTTGTGGACTTCAATGACACCCTGAAAAGAAAAACTAAATAAGTATTTTGCATTATAAATATGAGCAGATACCATATACCCAAATGAATGAAATGCTAACCTCTGTTGTTGCACATTCTTCCACCGAGGAAGGGGCTATGGGTATTACCAAAATCTGGAAAAAAGAAAGTTCAGTTAAATATTACAACTTGTATATACAGGTTGAGCCAAAAAAAACTACAAACCGGCTGCGCTGTTTTTTTTCCTGTCTGTGTCCTCGGCGCTTGCTGCAATCTGCGACTATCATAGAAAGGCGCGGATGAAACCATACAACATTTTTAAAACTACTTTTAAAGGCTTTACTTAACAATTTTATGAAAGGAAATGCTGAAACTGGCCACCATCGTTGGCCATACAGTTTTGGCACCTCTTTAGGAAACTATCCATCACTCGCCGTAGTTCACGTTGAGAAATGCTGGCAATTTCCTGGTAGATATTTTGTTTTAATTCTTCCAGGGTGTGTGGGTTTGTCTTGTATACTTTGTTGTAAGTTACCCCAGAGATAGAAATCGCAGGGGGTTAGGTCGAGGGACGAGGGGGCCACAAATCTGTAGTAATAATTCTGCCCTCAAACACACATTCAATTTTTCTCATCTAAATATTGGCCATATCAGCTGTTGCGGAGTCTTGTTGAAAAAAGGCAAAATAATGCTCCCTGGCTGTTAATTCTCTAAAAAAGGAGGCAGAATTTTATTCATATATGTACGGGCTTGAACTGTTGACTCAAAAGAAATTGGAGAGTGATGGATAGTTTCCTAAAGAGGTGCCAAAAACGTATGGACGACAGCGACCAGTTTCAGCATCTCCTTTCATAAAGTTGGTAAGTAAAGCCTTTTAAAAGTAGTTTTAAAAATGTTGTATGGTTTCATCCGCGCCTTTCTATGATAGCAGCAGACGGCGAGTGCTGAGAATGCGGACAGGAAAAACACTGTGCAGGCTGTTCGTAGTTTTTTGGCTCTCCCTGTAATTCTAAAAAACATTTACTGGCATTGAATTGGTTGGCTCAGGGGTTTAATTTGTGTTCAACAAATAAAAACAAGGCAAGTAAACCTGGTGGATAGAATGATCCGGTCTCCAAAAGCTTTGCAGTTTCTGGAAATACTTGTGCATTGTGAATACTTATAACCAGGCGTGGAATTCTTAAGCAGTTGGTTTCATACTATCTCTACTCACATCAGTATGTCAATACAAATAATGTTCCTGCCTAAGTCCAGTAAAAGTTCAACTTTAGTTTCTTTCATCCTGGCTTTAATGCTTATAAATTCATATGTCTGCTTATGACTATAAAATGTATGGTGTCAGAAGAAACCTAAATTGGGCATCATTATTATCTTATGTGGTGGTTAATGGTGTTAAATAATATCCTCAAACAGCATGATAGAAACTTCAATTATGAAAATCACAACATTTGACTGGCACAAAGTTTAATTTGTTAATTTCAACATGTGTTCAGATTGTCTAGCCAGAAAGTTTACAAATTGTTATAAATTTTCATATTATCATAGAAAACCAACCTAAGTCAACTTTGTCTGAGGCGATATTTACATTTAGTACTTAATTATAAATTTTGAGCAGTCCATTAAATTAAAATTGAGTTTTATTTATGGACGCTCTTTAACTGCTGCGGTCCTTAGTGTGCCATTCTATATTAGTCGTGAAAGACCAGAAATTTTGCTCAGAGGCCTCTTTATCAGGCCTTGGGTTCTTTTATGTACCGTAAATCTATGACAGGGACCACCGGCTTTACTTACCTTCCAAAGGAAGCCATGCTAAGGATTTTTACGCCCGAAAGAAAATCCATCGCGCTCTGCTGAGTTTGAACCAGCAACCTCGGGAACTAGAGGTTTTAATGCAGCACTTACAGTTAAGGAATATTAATACTTTTCATCTATCCTGTTAAATTTGGTATTCTGGACATGAATCTGCTTGAAATGGTGGTCCTTTATATGTATTCAATTAAGAGCAAAAAGGACAGTGGCAACATAACTATTAGCAAACGCATGGCACTTCTGAGCTCTATTTTGCATGTGTTAATATTATGTGTATGTAAAGAAATGCATTATAACGTATGCTTTTCAAACAGAATATGATTGTGCGGGTCATCTAAAAAGAAACTGAAAAGCCATTATACACCAGAGTAGTAATTTGTGTTATGTTTTAAAGCAGCATTATCATATAACAGTTGTAGAGTTTGCACTTATTCTGTCACAAGCCTGCATCAACATCTCTTATTGATGCTCAGAGTTCAAAAGTGTATTACTGCCACGTTAGCCGTAAGATGACAGTAAATGATTACACACAAACCTGCTATGTTCTTACTAATATAACTGATGTTATCAAACAATGATCAGAACAATTCATATCAAGTAGGTTTTCTAAAATGAGAATTGTGTTAGGGGCATAATACTCCGATATCAAAACTAACATTTCATACCAAGTAACATTTTATAAATTGAGAATTCTGTTATAGAGATAAATAACTTTAATTTTTGTATTGTTTCACACACCATAGAAGACGCTTTGCTGTTATTAATAAACATACTACAGCATAGAAACAATAAACATTTGTTTTGTAGAAATTGCTAGTTTCATACAAAGAAGGGAAAATATTCTTTTTAAATACTAGTTTTAATTACAGCTATAAACAGAAGCAATCATGCAGTATAATTATTATTGAATACGATTTGCTGTAGGTACTTAAGCTATCATAACAGAAAAATAAAGCAATACAATTAGCATTAACTGAAATGTATATGTATCAACAATTTTAACATTTGAAACAAAAGCAACTGGATATAAAATATGAGAAAAATAATGTTTTTGTACACCAAACTGTTTGACCAAATTGAACTGGAGAACACAAGCATAACAAAATTTTCCAAAGTGCTTATTGCTAACACTGAATTGAGACCAAGACTATCACAAGCTTATGATGGTGGTGAGAACATTAGGTAGCATAACTTGCTTAGGTTTTGAATTATATTGGTTGTTTTTTATTATTCCTGTGCCCATATAAGTAGGATACAATGTCAGAACATATTTTATATGAAAAAAGAATATAAATACAATTCTCACCTCATCAGAATCAAATTTTGCCTCATCTTTGGTAAACTCATGTGGCAAAGTTGCCACAATGTCCCAGTCCATATCTGTTAGGGAATCCTCAGGAGCAGGATATCCTCCTCCAGTTGTCTTTCGGTGCATTTTTAGCTGTAAATTAATAAAAAACAAGCTTTAATAAATAAGATGATAGAATTGGTATGTAACACCTAACATTTCATACCACGTAAGGTTTTATAAATTGATAACTATGTTTTGGAGATAAATAATCAGATATCAACAGTAACAATTTATATCAAATACATTTGCTAAAATGAGAATTGTGTTTGGAGCATAATACTCAGATATCAAAACTAATATCTCATGCCAAGTAAGGTTTTATAAATTGAGAATTGTGTTATAGAGATAAATAATCAGATAGCAAAAGTAACAATTCATATCAAGTCGGTTTTCTAAAATGAGAATTGTGTTAGGGGCATAATACTCAGATATCAAAACTAACATTTTCTCTTCCCTTAGTGCCAACGTCTGTTCTTAGTGCATACGGCAGCACAGAATCTCTCAGTTAATGAGTTACGTTTATTTGATAAAGCTTTTTGAACAGATATTAACAAATATTCAATAACCGTAGCGCAATTCTTATTACCCACTAAACAACGCTGGTAGATAGTTAAAATACACATGATATTGCATGCTAAGCTAACCTAACCTCTACATCAGATGGCAGAAGTGCACGTTACGGTCATCGAATAAGTCTTAATTCATAGTTAAGGGTTATTGTAAGGGTATCAAAATGAAGACTGCACTTACTTTTTGCACATTCGCTTTCGCACGTACCTTCTGTCTTTTCCACTGTTGCTTTAGCCGCACGATACTCCTTTCCTTTTCCCCGAAAACGGCACGAAACTGTCGATGTATTTCCTTCCATGCCTCCTCTTTTTTCGTGTTGGTGTTCGTGGAAACAGACTTATTTTCAATAATGTCCATATTTTTTTGTATCAATGAAAATAGGCCCTTTTTTGTCCTCTGTATAATTTACCGCTCGCTTTTTACTACAATCCATTTCCTTTTTTTTCCCCAAGCAGTACGCGAAGTGACGCCAAAGAACAGAGTGACGCTAAACGGCGATGGAAGCTACCATAGAGAGTTATAAACTTGGTGGTAACTGTGGCTAGTTTCCTTCTCTATGGAAGTCGCGCATGCGCACAACTACCTTTTTTCGTCGTGTAACATTTTCTCCTTGCTGATCCACGGCCTTTTTTGGTCCGAGGCTTTTTATTGTCTATGAATACGAAAAACTTGGTCAGCCTTTGGTCCAGACCAAATGAGTCCAGAGATGGTCCAGACCAACGTCAACACTGTGAATACGGCCCTAAGTGTCTTTGACCAGCAATGAGTCTCAAAAGGTTATAATGCTATTACGGACTATGTCACAAGAAATTTAGGTTTATTATTTCTAATGATTATTGTATTCATCCAAACAGCTAAGGCGTATTGCCTAACTTCCGGGCTCTAATAATGATAGAATTGTACTGATACCCGAATTGGATTCAGAGGGGAAAATACCAATCATTTGACATCATGCTTCATATTGTTAAGCCGATTTTTAAAATAAAATAGATTATGCAGTTTGAATTCAATCGATCGGCGGCAGGCGACTTATACTAGCGGTTTTTTCAAAGACGAAAAGAGGTGCGATAATTTTACACCTTCTGATAGCTACCAGGCAATTAGAAGTAGCGGGGTTTGGACGTGTCACAGCTATGGGCATCAACTTTGTCGGCGTCTTTGTTTAATAGATATGGGTAGGGGTGATCATTTGACACCTTCCAGACCCTCATCAAGCAATATTGACAGCTAACAAGCAATTAGAGGGGGTGAGGTTATCGAATGTCACACCATGTCAGCATCAGCTTTGCCAGCGTCTTTGTGAAATCAATAGAAGGGGTGGGGGTGGTCAGAAAATATGCGGAGAGATGTGAAAACAATGAACATTAATTAGGCGTCTGCTTTTCTCTGAAACGCTCATTTCGTAATTCTCTGAAACGCTTGTTTCATAACTACTAACAAGTAAAATTGTTTTACGGAAGTAACTAAAACAAAAGTATTGTGGTGATGGTGAAAGTAATAGTGCACCAGGCGCTGCTTCTCATTTGGTTCACTGAACCGCCTGTCGCTTAGGTGTCACATATTTTCCCCGATTAGTATATTCCTAAGAGTAAAATAAGGAAAGGTAGTTACTGCTGTCTTTTCGGCTTCTGTGGGTTAGAGCACAAGAAAGCTATAGTTTCTCAAGCCCGGTGGAATATTCAGTTGTATAGTTACACTCTGGGTTCGTTCTGCAGAGTCAACCAGTAAAACGCTTTATAATGCTCGTTAGATGCGGACATGTGTTTAGAGAGATAGGGGACATGTGCTTTAAAAGTGCACATGTCGCCACAGAAAGTGGAGTTCAAACAGTTCATCTCTGTCACACCAGTATCCTCCTTTCAGGTCATCCTCTTTCTCGTTTCTCACCCTACATACCTGGAACCAGCAAACAAAAGCAGAATTCGTTTGTCTCGGTTGTGTTTACAATAACACCTGAAAGGAAATGAAGAGGATGATCACTAGCAGAGGAATTTATAAGAAAACTGTCTCTTCCATATCTATAAGTGAGTTGTAAGTTTGCTTTCTTGCGGTAGCGATTTCTGTTCACTTGGGAAAACACATACTATGCGGATATATTTTCCGCGTGTTTCTAAGAGTGATAGTGTAAGGCGTGTTTTTAATAATGGTCGAAAACATAGGTAGTGTTCGGTAGAAAATAAGCTATTTCAAGTCTTCCGTTAGAACAAGACTTAATATAAAGATTTCGGGAAGGCCGTTTCCACTTTTGAACATTTCTCAGAACCGATGCTGTAAAGCTAAATCATTTTCTAGTGTTAGAGCCCCATATTTATGAACAAAACAATTCGAATACATGGTTGTGCTGTAACAAAACCAGATTTTTATGTGTCCACTCTTCGCTAAGGAAAGCATTGCTAGCTGAGTAAAAACGGGTGTGTGACCTAAACTCATCTCACTAAAAAGGAGACTAGGGAAAGGAGAAGAATCGCTGGTTCACAAAACTTCAACTCTGAACCTTTCAATGCTTGATAAGACAGTTATCAGAGAACAAATAGACACCACATCCACGTCCATTATGAGCATTTATTATATGGCATATCAGAAAAAGTCGCCATCCTTTATCGAAAATTGCCTTTTCAACAAAATAGGAGAAGATGTATTTCCGCTGCATTGAACAGCAACACTATCCACTTCCGTATTTCTAGTTTTTGTGAGTGTTCGCTTTATAATTGCGGTTTGACATATTGTTATTCGCTCCGAAATCCATGGATAGGAAAAAAATGTATATTTTTGGACGCATATGTTAGTAGTAAAAGTGTTCTTTCAAGCACACGAAGAAATGCCGCCGACTCCTCCCCCTTTCTTTGTGTGCTAACCCTTAAAGCCGCCGACTCCTCCCCCTTGCTTTGTGTGCTACTATCATGCCGCCTGGCTCTGTGCCGGTGGCCACACCCCCTGCTTTGTGTGCTACTAGTATGCCGCCCGGCTCTGTGCCGGTGGCCACACCCACTCCTTTGTGTGCTACTAGTATACCGCCCGTCACTGTGCCGGTGGCCACAACCCTCCCCTCCCCTTTGTGGTCTAACCCCGTACGCTGTCCCCATCCCCCCTCTTTGAGTGTGCTGTTCTGAATGGTTCCCTGTAGAGTAGTGGAGGTACGCTGGCCACACTCTCTCTTTGTGGCCTCCCCTCTCCTTTGCGGTCTAACCCCGTACGCTCACCACGCCTCCCTCTTTACGGACTGTTCTGAATGGTTTGCTGTAGAGGAGTGTGGGTAATAGGGTATTGTTCCCGCACGCAGGCCACTCCCAGCCCTCTCTTGCGGCCTGACCTATACTGCTAACGTCCTGGATTCCCGCCTCTGAAGGGCAGGACGCAAACACTCGATCGAAGTATCACTGCTGCTTGTAATTAAACGATGCTCCTCGATCGATGAATACGATTAAGTATTTTTAATTGATTAATGTAATTAAGTGTATATGAACTGACTCGCGCGCACCTAGTTGCCATCGTATATGTGTGTGTGGGTGTTAAGGTGGTTATTACACGTGTATAATTATTACGAACAATAACATTTGTTTTATTCTACTTTTGATGGAAAATATATTTTGGGTTTATAAGAATATTACAACACTTAGATGAATCCATGGCTGAAAGGACAGAGTTGCCGTAACAGGCGTTAACGCGTGATAATTTCGCTGAAAACTCGCGCGAGGTCCTTCCTCTATGCGCTACACCACTCGAGTGAGGGAATGTCACAGCGGCGGGCAAGAGCTAGCTGGCATCCCCTCCCTCCCTCACGGTAGCTCGCGACTGCAGCGCGTGCACTCTAGCCGAGATAGCGAAAGCTCGCTCTTCCGCTCATCGACGAAGATGGCTGAAGTAGACATTTTAAAAATCTAACGAATGCATGGCGGCGGCCATGTTGACTTCAAGGAAAGCTAGCATAAACCATTTGAAATGCCCGATAAGGAACTTCACGCTTCAAGATATTTTTTCCAAGGTTTGTTTACACATAGGGGTGGCTCTGAAAAATAAATACGGTTAGCATTAATGCTGAATATTGCATATGTTATTAAAAAAATAAATAATGACGGTTAACATTATAGTTAAATATTACATGCGTTATCAAGACTAAATAATGGTCTCGCTGATCGATGAACACAATTAAGTATTTTTTGAATGATTAATGTAAATAAGTGTATATGAATTGACTTGCGCATTTTGTTGCCATCGCATGTGTTCGTGTGTTAAGGTGATTATTACGCGTGTATAACTATTACACTAATAACATTTGTTTAATTCTACTTTTGAAGGAAAAAATATTTTGGGTTTATACGAACATTACATCGCTTAGGTGAATGCATGACTGAAAAGACAGAGTTAACGTAAATACCTAACACGAGACGTTAACGCGCGATTCTTTCACTGAAAACCCGAGCGCGCGGTCCATGTCCTGTAGACACTGATTCGATAATGATCTCTTGCACCTGCATGCATCTTTTGACCACCTCATCCCTTACCCAAACACCCCTTCACTTTCCGTGCCTGTCACTACCTTCCGCGCAATTCTTTTCCGCTCTCTTTAGCGGAGAGCGACGAAAGTTCAAGTTAAATATGTTATTAATAAATAAAAGCTGAACTAAATAAATAATGAAATATGGAGACTATCCTAAACAAGACACATTCCTTGTTACTCTTTACCAAACAACTGAAAAGAAGCACAAATATATCAAGACAGACGATAAAGCACTCCACGCGCATAGGTATAGACTTTAAAACAGTCATTTTCGATAAATTATCCCACCCGCTCACGCATGCAAGCCCATAGGTAGGGTCTTTCAGACAGACATTGTCGATATAGTACCACACTGCCAGCGCAAGCATACGCGTAGACATGGACTTTAAAACAGGTATTTTCGATAAAGTATAGCATTGCCAGCGCAATCACTCGCATAGTTATAGGCTTTAAAACAGACACTGACGGTGAAAATACGCAACCATCACAAACTCCTCTCTCTCTCTGTCTCTCTCTCCTTTGCAGCCATAGACTTTAAAACAGACACTGTCGGTAAAAATAAGCATCCATCACACACACTCTCTCTGTCTCTCTCTGTCCCTCTCTCTCCTTTGCAGGCATGGACGTTAAAACAGACATTGTGGATAAAGTACCACAGCCCGCTCACGCATGCAAGCACATAGGTAGGGACTTTAAAACAGGCATTTTCGATAAAGTATAGCATTTCCAGCACAATCACTCGCATAGACATGGACTTTAAAACACACATTGTCGGTAAAAATAAGCATCCATCACACACACTCTCTGTCTCTCTCTCCCCTTTGCAGGCATGGGCTTTAAAACAGACATTATCGATAAAGTACCATAGCCCGCTCACATATGCAAGCGCATAGTTAGGGACTTTAAAACAGGCATTGTCGGTAAAGTATAGCATTGCCAGCGCAAGCACACTCGTAGGCAGGGACTCTAAAACAGTCATTGGTGATAAAAAACTCATCCTTCACACAAACACTGTCTCTCTCTCTCACTAACACGCTCTCTCTCTACATTATGCCAACGATTTATATAGTGGTTTACACACCCTTGAAAAAATATGTTGTACAAGTTTGAAGAGGGTAAACCCAAGCACTAGCTGACTTAATGGCCGGGATTCCTCAGAAATATAGCATCTAAAGAGGGTGAATGGATTTTCTCCAAGACACCAGAAAGTACATCGAGAGAAAACAAGGATAACTTATTTTCATTACTAACGCAAAAATTACATTATCGTCAAGAAAACCTATTTGTTTATTCCATTTAAAAAGACTGGTGTTTCACCGGCCATATCCAAAAACATTATTTCATCCCCATCATTCGAATGTATAAATCTCATAATTCTATGAGAGATAACGTGTCTATTCACATTCGAGAGCTCGCGGCTTCGAATCCCGGTTATGTGATTTACTGTGCAAAGCAACTCCTCCCATTAAGCGCTTTATAAGTGTTGGTGTAATATTTTCCTACGGGGTATGATGTATATGTCCTGTACGTAAACATTCGTTACATGTACAATTATTATTCCCGTAACAAACACGAAAATGATTCGTGTAATAGACTCTGATTGTTTAGATATGTAGCGTCAAAAGTGGCATTGAATACCAGAGGGAAATCGATCTCTGAACTCAAACCAATAAATACACGGACTTTCAAAACATGCATTATTCTCTTACTAAACATAGGACTAGAACTTTTTTTAATCAGCCCTCCCTTCGAAAGATATTTTGAATACTCCAGCAGAGAGATCGAACCATTACGAATACTTCAAATTATAAATTTCATATTTGTTTAAAAGCTTTTTCTTCACCGGAGATCTTCGAAAAATTCGATGAGTTATTCAGCTGCACACCCCTTGCAAAAATATGTTGTATACCCCTTGAAGACAGTATACCTCCTGGGGGTCTGGGAAATTCCTCAGACGGCCGCCTACCGTTATATAGCCCATTTAGGACCATGTCAAAACCCTTCTTCATTAAGGAATCTATTGTGCTTTAAAATGATTTCTCTTCCCCTGATAAATCCGTACTGATTGGAAAATCCCTCTCATACTGACGACAGTGTAAATATCATAACTTAATTGTTTGCATGATATCGACAATTAAACTAATTTTTATGGAATGCTAAACAAATAAATATGATTTGGAGAGGGTGATATGAAGAGTATGGTATTTTAGAATTAAAATGGGAGAAATAATTCAAATTAAGCGATCGAATGTATCTAATAGTTTTTTAATGGGTCTTTGAAGCTAGCCAGTTTTACGGTCTACTTTATACATGAATGAAACATTTGATGAATGGCAGTCTTATTTAACATGGGTAAAAGGTGTTTAAAGGCTGTTTTGATAAAAATTACGTCGTGGTAACGTGCGAGGTTTGAATTGGAGAGGTCGCCGGTTGGATTCCAGGTGACCGCCCTGTCTGACTTTAGAACCTGCATGAAGGTCTACGAATATATAGCCCGCCCATTAAGGATTTTTATAAACGAGGGTGTAACATTACAGGGAAAATTATATCAACAGAAGCAATACCTTCTTTTTCGTTATTTTCACTCTAAAATTATTATTAAATAATACGTGTCTGACGGACACTTCAAATATAATACTAGCGCGAATATTTTTTTTGTGATAATAAACATTGAATTTTAGTGATAATATAAAATAATATATATATTTTTTATTTTATAGCGTCATATACAGAAGCATTTCCCTTACAGAGAGGTGGCGTGATTGAGGGATTTCCCAGCGTCATGTTTAATCGTGTTTTATGAAATACCCCCTGTGCGAGACCAGCATCCTCCCCCACGACGCTTTCTGCTCGATGGGTTGGAGTAGCCAATCAAAATCGCTGTATTGTATACCATCACACCTCTCACTCGCTTCAGCTTGTATAGGGGGAAATTATATAAAAGCAGCAGCTTCTCCGGCGATTTTCACTCTGTATTGTGAGAACACAGCGATCTAAGCACTCTTCACCCTTTACTTCACGTCGTGACATTTCATCGAACATCATGTCTGGCGAGTTGTAACACCAATTCATTTTCTTTAAAAAAGTTAACTTATTACTCAGTACATTTAACTTATAATTGCGTTCTTGTTTTCAATGTCGGACATTTATATGTAAGTAGTTGAGCATTATAAATGTTAATAGCTAGACGTGTGAGTTTTCTGAAATGTGAACAGTTTGGTTAAGTGTTCATTTTATTCAGGCTTATTCTACATTTAATAGCTAACTGCGCGAATTCATTTTCTCATAAAATGTGAACAGTTTATTTAGCTATATATTTTAGGCAAGCTTATTCTACATTTAATAGCTAACTGCGCGAAATCATTTTCTCATAAAATGTGAACAGTTTATTGAAGTATTCATTTTTTTAAAAGCAAACTTATTATTCTGTGTGTTTAAACACGAGGTTTTAGGGAGTAAATTATTTGTCCTTTTAGTGGAAATACAATTATTTGAACACCTGACGTATCGAATAAAATGTTCTTTATATGCAATACCAATTTCTTTCGAGGGTGACCGAGGGGTTTCGAACCCTGGCCTTCAGATTGCACGCCTCGGTTAAGCGTTCTTCAGTTAATAGCTATTTGCCTACGTTACATTTTCCCTAACGCATTCTGAAAATTTTCACTCTGTTTCCGTTACGTTAAGAGATATTTTCTGTTCTTTATATGCAATAGAAATTTCTTGTTGGATAAAAATACATCGACATTTCCGTGTTTATAAGCATTCGCAATAATGTAAATTAACTTAATAATAAAGATTTTGTTTTTTTAAATAAATAAATAAACTCTAACACACAAATTACTCATGTTTTCAGCATTCAGATCTGCTAATTTAGCTGAAGGCTATAATCAGCTCCAGCAAGAAACTCAACCATCGACCGCTGCACCGGCGCCACCTGGCTTCCAGACCTTCCTGGTGCCAAATCAGCAGGGATGGGGCCCTGCCCCGTACATGCAGCAGCCGTCGAAAGGTAAGAATTGTTCAACATTTTATGAAGATGTTTTACACATGCCATACTACCATTATTATTATTATTATTATTATTATTATTATTATTATTATTATTATTATTCCAGGAAGCGGACTTTTTTCGGAACTGGTATTGCTCAACACGCGACCGCTGCACCGCCACCACCAGGTTTCCAGACCTTCCTGGTGCCAAATCAGCAGGGATGGGGCTCCTGCCCTGTAAATACAGCAACCTCCGAATGGTAAGAATCCTGCAACATATTATGAAGTTCTTTTACACATTCTATACTATTATTATTATTATTATTATTATTATTATTATTATTATTATTATTATTATTATTATTATTATTATTCCAGGGAGCGGACTTTATTTTGGTACTGGTATTGTTCAACACGCGACCGCTGCACCACACGCCTTCCCTGCGCCAAATCAGCAGCCGTTGGATGGTAAGAATTGTTCGACATTTTATGAAGATGTTTTACACATGCTATACTACCCTTATTATTATTATTATTCCAGGAAGCGGACTTTATTTCGGAACTGGCATCGCTCAACCCGCGACCACTGCACCATCAGCCTTCCATGCATCATATCAGCAGGGATGGGGCCCTACCACATGCCTGCAGCAACAGCCGAATGGTAAGAATCTTTCAGTGTTTTAAAAAATTAATGTAACAAAATCATATTATCATCCTTTTTACATTTGCTAAATTATTATTCCAGGTAATATCCTGGCTGATGAGGGAAGCCAACCCATGGACACTGTAACACCAAGCTCAGCGTCGCAGGAGTGGGATGATGAAGTTGCGGCCGCTGCACCGTCAGCCTCCTCACCACCCAACACGCCGGCGAAAGCTGTACCCTCTGCACCGTCAGCCTCCTCACCACCCAGCACGCCGGCGGAACCTGTACCCGCTGCAGTACCCGCTGCAACCGCAACCTCCTCATCATCCGATGATAGAGCACCCATGAACGGGAAGAGAGGACAGCCATCGGACGGGAGCGAGCAACTTGCAATTAAGAAAGTCAAGGTTAGTGCTAGCAATTGCCAGGGTCTGGAATGCAATACCATCCAATCAGCATTCAAGGGACGTATTTTTAATAGTGGAATAGCAAATACATCAGATATACTCGCCCCAGATTCTTTTTAGATGAGTGCAAGGGGCTTATTACTAAAGAAGCGGAAAACGTTTTGCTGAAAATCAGGAGTGGATTAAAAATGAATTGTTCCATGGAACTTACATATTTAATCCATAAACCTGATGAAGAGAAGCGCCTTTCCACCTTCTTTAATTCTAAACCAGTACTCATACCTCCGTCAAGCGATCTCAATCAGATCTTTTCTTCAATTGCGGTGGATAGTTTAGAAAACATTTCCTAATTTGAGGGGGGAGCATCGTCGAAATCCTTGTTAAAGATACTCAGCCTGGTGATGAGCTTTACACACTATGATCCTCTTCACGCAGCATCATACATTGAATTGCCGCAGAAAATTAGGGAAAAACATGCTGTTATAAATATAAAGAATGAAGACAATTTCTGCTTTGCGTGGTGCATGCTAGCCTCTAAATACCCTGCGAAGAGAAACGGATGTAGAACAACAGTATACCCCTTTGAACTGCTTTTCAAAGCATTCAATTATGAGGGTATTGAATTCCCAGTACCCCTCCATCAAATTGAATGCTTTGGAAAGCAGAATAATGGAGTATCCATTTCAGTGTTTGGTATAGAGGAGAATGACAACATTATTCCCCTATACCAAACAGCTGAAAAGAAGCAGCACCACGCCAACCTGCTATTTATTGAACAGGATGATAAGTCCCACAACTGCCTCATTAAAGACTTGTCTAGGCTTGTAAGGAGCCAGACAACGAAGAACCATCGAAGGATGTGGGCATGTGAGGCATGTCTCAAGAGGTGTGCCACTGAGAAGGCTCTGGAAGCACATAGGTTAAGATGCGGAAGATGCCAGCTGCTTAAAATGCCTCAACAGGATGACTGCATCGAATTTAAGGCATTCTCCAAAAGCGTTTCTCTACCTTTTGTTATATACGCAGACATTGAATCTGTTCTGGCAAAGGTTCACTCTTGCGAGCCCTCAAGCAACTCGAGCTGGACTCGAGCCATTCAAGAACATGAAGCAATGTCTATTGCCTTAAAGCTGGTATGTAGATATGACGAGCAATTATCGAAATTCTTTCTCTTCAGAGGTCCAAATGCTATCGATGACTTCATCAAGCAATTAAAATCAATTGCTAATCATATCATCGATGTGTATTCTAATCCTAAACCTATGGATCTATCCCCTGAAGAGCAACAGAATTTCGATAATGCCTCTGAGTGTTGTATATGCCTTGCCACTTTCACTTTGAGCGATTTGCGCGTTAGGGATCACGATCATGTGACTGGGGAATATCTGGGTGCTGCTCATAATAGATGCAATTTAGGTAGAAAGGTCCCTGATTTCATACCGATCTTTTTTCATTGTCTATCCAATTATGACAATCACTTCTTGATAAGACACCTGGCATATGATAATAAACCCATATCGTGCATAGCTCAAAGTGGTGAAAGGTATCTAGAGTTTAGCAAAAGGTACAGGGGCATCAACTTCAGGTTTCTGGACAGCTTTAAGTTTCTTGACGACAAGCTGTCCGGCCTGGCTGACATGCTGGAGGAGAAGGACTTTAAAATAACTAGGGCAGAATATCCTGTTGAAGAGCATTTTAAGCTGGCAATAAGCAAGGAGATACTCCCATATGACTATGTGTCAAACACTGCAAAGCTTGAGGAAACAGCTCTACCACTAAAGGAAGCCTTCTACAGCACTCTAACTGACAGTCATATCACAGACGAGGAATACAGGCATGCTGTAAAAGTCAGGGATACTTTTAAACCCGAAATCTCGGAGAATACAGCGACCTATAGCTCAAAACAGATATACTGCTTTTGGCAGATATTTTTGAAAAGTTTCGAGATCTCATCCTGGGAATGTATAAACTTAACCCAGCATGGTTTTATACATTAACAGGACTTGCCTTTGATGCAATATTGAACATAACAAAGATCAAACGTTCCTTAATATCTGACAAGAGCATGCTGGAATTTTTCGAGTCGGGTATTAGAGGTGAACTGTGCACTGTGGTGAAGGGCTACACCAAAGCTAACCACAGGTACATGTCCAACTTTGATCAGCATGCTCCTGTTAAGCAACTATCCTATTGGGATATCAACAATTTATATGGTGCTTCAATGATATCGGTCCTCCCCTATAGAAACCTGAAATGGCTCACTAGGTAAGAAATTGTGAACATAAGTTTCTAGGACATAAAAGAAGATTCAGAGACCGGCTATGTGCTGGAAGTAGATATCGAATACCCTGACCATATCCACCACGCCCATAACCAGCTACCTTTCTGCCCACAGAGTGCAATACCACCGAACGGCCAATACATGAAACTGCTTGCAACATTAGAAAAGAAACGCAAATATGTCTTGCACTACAGGGTGATGCAGCAGTGGTCTAACTGTGAGACATATTCACAGGGTGGTATCCTACGACCAGTCTAACTGGTTAAAGACATATATCGACGTCAATACAGAGAAGAGAGCTCAAGAAAAATAAAAAATTGGCCAAAACATTTGGAAAAAATGAATAATAGATTTCAAAATAGTTGGCAAATGGGAGCAAGCAAAGAAGTTAACGGCACGCAGCACTTACCTACGCTCCATAATTTTCGAAAAAAATCTTGTAGGCATTGAACTGGGCAGAGAGGAGGTGCATATGAATAAGCCAATTTACATTGGCCATGCAATTTTGGACATTTCTAAATTTATAATGTATGACTTTTTTATAACATCATGAAACCAAATTTGAAAGACTTGCTGCTGAATGACATGGATACAGACTCGTTCATTTTTGAAACGAGTTCTGATATCTATGAATTCATCAGGGAGAATCCACAGTATTTCGACACCTCAAACTTTGAAAAAGATAATGTATATGGCATTCAGCAAGCCAACAAGAAAAAGATTGGCTTGTTCAAGGATGAATTGGGTGGTTTGGTTATGGAAGAGTATGTCGGTATCAAGGCAAAATTATATGCATATAAATACAACGGACAGACAATAAAGAAAGCAAAGGGCATCACCAGGGTGGGTATGGAGAAAATCGATTTCGGACATTATTTTGAATACGTAAAGGAGCACAGTATAAAAATTTATTCACTTCAAAAAACATTTCGCAGTAAACATCACAAAATTACCACCATTGAAACAAACAAATTGGCATTGAAGGGGGGTGACGACAAGAGGAAGCTAATAGAAGGACCCTATAAGACTCTAGTCTGGGGCCATTATTCCCTTAGACCTAGTGATTGCTAGTGCTCACCATTGTAAAAATATAAATATTGTATATCGTTTCGTATCCATTTAAAATGTGTGAGGGTTTTTTATGTATTAGTTTTCGCTCTGGTGATTTCTTAATTATGTATTTAGTTTCAAATGTGTGAGGGTTTTTATTTATTAGTTTTCGCTTTGATGATTTTTTACTGATGTATATAGTTTCAAATGTGTGAGGGTTTTTATGTATTAGTTTTCCCTCTGATGATCGCTTACTGATGTGTATAGTTTCAAATGTGTTTGAGAGTTTTTAGTGTATTACTTTTCCCTCTGATGATTTTGATATTGTATATAGTTCCATATGTGTGTGCGAGGGCTTTTCTGTATTAGTTTTCCCTCTGATGATTTCTAATATTGTATATAATTTGAGTTTCATTTCATATGTGTATGTAAGGGTTTTTTGTATTAGTTTTCCCTCTGATGATTTCTTACTGATGTGTATAGTTTCAAATGTGTATGAGGATTTTTGTGTATTGTTTTTCCCTCAGGTGATTTTTTAATATTGTATATAGCTTCGTATCCATTTAAAATGTGTGAGGGTTTTTAAGTACCTATATTTTTCCCTCAAAAAATAAGAAGGATTTCTAAAAAATAAAAACATACTCATGATTTTACAATCATAAAGCTCTAGTCTTTATTAATTCTTCACACATTTCACCAAATCCTTTTTATCCATTCATTCAGTATCTGCAAAACCATACCACTTTACAAGAACTTTGTTTCCATGTTTATGTATAACCTTTTCTACTAAATATGTTTTAGAATAGTTAGTCTTTTTAGTTCATGTCCATAAAAGGCACCTTTTATGATTTCACCATTCCTATCCTTTAGTATGTATGTTGTAGGCTTGGTACGATTCACACGAAATACTTTGAAGGTTTCAACACTCCAGTTAGATTCAAAACCCTTTTCAAAATGTCCTTTACGTTTAGATATCCTGACATACTCACCAACACTAAACTCCCTTGAAGCCTTCTTCTCTCTTCGTTCTTGATTATAATTGTACACAATCAGAAGAAGATCGTTGTTTTTCACTTCATTAGGCTTCATGCGGATAGTTGAATGAAAATTATCATTGTACTTTACAAGGATTCTAGGTAACAGATCTAGCCACTTGTATGAGCCTTGTACTAAAAACTCTCGATACATCATATTCTTCAAGGTTTGAATTAAACGTTCAACAGCTGCAGCCTTCACATTGGTATATATTGCTGTAGTGATTAATATTATACTTTAACATTAATCGTTTAAAGAACTTGTTATAAAATTCTTTCCCGTTGTCACTTTGAATATTCCGGGGTGGGACATCCAGTTCTTGTAATATATCCTCCATAGCCTTTGCAACATTAACTCCACCCTTATCCTTTAAGGGTTTTGCATATGCCATTTTAGAGTAGAAGTTGATTGCGATCAGAATGTATTTGAAATTTTTGTTCACTCTTGCATTGGGTATCATTTCAATCAAATCAATTTGTAATAAATCATTCATACCTTTGCTGATAATTTTGCGTCGCAAATAGTTCCTCCTCGCCGACCCGTGAAGCTCTCTGGCGATATTCTGTTTGGCGGTCATGCTATAATTTTAGATGCTTTCAACTCTCGGATAATTTCCTCAATCTCTTGAGTGTGACTATTATTACCAGCGTCCCTCAAAGGAATAAGTAGCCTCAGTCTGTTCACTAATGTGTTAGGATTTCTCCAGAAAACGTAGTCAACCTCCTTATCAGGCTTATGCTCCTTCCATGCCAGTCCTAGACCTGAATGCGTATTAGCAAGGGACGTATTATATTCTTGTATTTATACGATTTACTAGATCTCGAACGACCATGTCTGGTGTAACCACTTCTATGAAGAAAAGTACTTTTCAGAATCTTAGCGTACGTCTCCAATTTTTCACTGGTGTATGCAGAAATCTGAGGCGATCGCTTAAAGATGAGTTCCGCCAAACCAGCGGTAGACTCATAAGTTTCATCACCTATCAATATTTGATTATTTATAAAATGAATATCTTTATTTCCAAGCATATAACTACCGTCCTGATATCTCACACAGACCACTGTATCAATACGATCCTTGTCTTTTAAGCGAACGTAGTGAAGCTAAGCAGAAATACTTGTAGAATCTCCATCTTCATTTTTGACGGTCTTCACAGTCATCCCACGTTGAGTTTCCAAAATATCTTTGAGGGGGGCGGTTACGAGCTTCAAAGCTTCGGACATGACATGCTGAGTCTCAAACCTGAGACCTTTTAGAGCTCTCAGTTTTTCTTTTACAGCCCTGGTATGCTCGGCTGCAGACTGTTTAAGTCTTATACTTTCACTATCCATCTTACAAATGATGTGAAAATAGACGGTCACCTTCAATTTATAGTCTGCGCCCAGCTTGAGTATTCAATGATTCGATAGCCTTAGCTAACATCTCTATCGAAGTTCTCAATTGGTCGGATTCTTTCTTATGCTCCTGTGTTTGTGTCTTGAAAGCCCCAGCATAGATTGCTGTATTAGCATACTAGCTTCTTACCGATTCTTCTAATCTTGTCATTTGCTGCGTATTAATTTTGCAGGTGTCCATCATCATATTTACATTTTCCTCCAATTTCTTAAGTTTATCATTGCAGGAATCGGTTTTGAGGGTCCATGAGTCCATTATAGAATCCGCTCTGTCTTCTGTAGAAGTTGTTAGAGTATCCACTTTAACTGTAGTTTTATTCAAATTTGCTGTGTGGTCTAGCAGCTTCTTACCTATTTGCATCTCGATTTCCTTTGGCAAGTACCTGTTTAACTGCTGTCGCGTCTCGTTTGATTTCCTTATGATCATACCTCTAGCATATCTTTTATTTACAGCATCCATATCTCCAAGATGATCTGCTATATCAATGATTCTCTTATTGTCGAATATAATGTTACCATTATCATCTCTCGACTGCGTGCGTGAATTGACATATCCAGTGATGAACTTTTTATTAACAACATCATTGTCGTGAACAGGATCTAGCAATACCTTCAATCTAACTTTATCGATCACAATGCTATTTTCCTTATCCCACTTGAGAATATATCTCGAAATCAATTCATGGATCAGCGCCTTAGCCATAACCTCAACATTGTTAGCAGCTTGCTGAGAGAAATCGTGCATCCTAATTTCGAGAGCATCCACATAATTTTTATTGGATGCACCATGATTATCTTCAGGATCGTGAACATTGCACAATGTCTTATTCTTGAATTGATAGTTTCCTTTGGCATTTCTATTTATGATAAAACGACCAAACACTCTTCTAACTGGATCAGTTCTCTGAGAACCGAACCTATCGATGCTCATGATTAACTACGAATGATCATTTTCTTTTTTGTCGAGCTTAATATATACATCAAAACCATTCCTATACCGTCCCTCATTCATGTGAAATTCAGGAACTATAACAACAAAGGGTCTTCCTTCTGATACACTCTCCCAAACTCCCTTACATAGATCTTTAAATTCATTGTAGGTCATGTCGGTATTTACATAATCTTCGTAAATGTGCTTCAAGTTTAAATTACCTTGTCTGAAGAGAATTATCATGTTTGTGTTATCGTGAATTAAATGTTTTGGAACTTTAGCATAAGACTGCGCTAGATATACACAGTCGACATTTCGATGTCTACCCATACTGTAAAAGGATGCTATCTTTACCTGCTTTTCAGTAATGACGTCATCAAATACAAAGATTCAATTATCTTTGACTTCAGAAGGATGCAAAGCATCTTCTCCGTTGTCGAAGGTGTTCACTTCTATACCATCGATATTTCCAAGTACTTTAATTAGGTATTGATAGTTTGTTTGGTAGAGAGACTTTGAATAAATATACAAATTTTCAAATCGTAGTCCATTCTCATGGAGTAGCATATTGAGTAATACGTTTGTTTTCCCCGAACTGGAACTCCCTAAAATAAGAGCTCTGATATTAGATGGAAATACCTTGCCATGACGATCACTTCTAAAGTCACTTTCAAAGTCTAATACCTGAATAGGTAGAGAGCAGTGCTGCTTAACGAGCTCCATGTTAACAATTAACTTATAAAATGTATGTGCGATGTTTATATATTACCGAGTGTAAAGTAGTTAATGATTGGATGCGAAGATACAAAAGGGCTAATGCATGCAATTACTCGATTAGTATATCATGAGAGCTAAGAGAGGGAGGTCGTTGCAGTATAAGCATGGCTCAGGAATTATTAATTCCATAATTAATTCACTCGCCTTACTTACCTGGATATAGATATTGTGGGCCAGGCACTAAATTGGAAAAACGTCTAAAAAGAGGAGACCCAGGAATTAACCAATTAGACGAAGCTTGCAAACAGCACGACCTCGCGTAAGCTGAGAATAAGGACACTGCTTCAAGACAAATAGCGGATAAGATTCTTGCAGAGAAGGCTTGGAAGCGTGTGCAGTCATCAGATTCAACTTTTGGTGAAAGGTTAGCTGCAAGGCTAGTAACTGCAATCATGAAGGGAAAGGTTGCAGTGGGAGCCGGAAAGAGAAAGAAGAAGAGAGGAGTGTTTTTACCGTTGATACCCATCATTGCTGCTTTAGGCGTTGCAGCAGGCGGCGCTGCTCAGATAGCCTCTGCAGTCAATAAAAAAGGCTGCTGATAGGCACTTAGCAGAAGTTGCGAGGCATAACAAGGCGATGGAGACCAGAGGAAAGGGACTCCGAAAGAGAAGGTGTAAGAATAGGAATAAAGGAGGATTCTTACCTTTAATGCCGCCGATGTCGTCCTTAGCCACTGCATCTAAAATAGCAAGGTCCTTGAAAAAAGGGGATCTAAAGGCAGGGGTTTAAAGAAGAAGTCAAAAAAACGTGGAAGAGGATTGTACATATACCGTAGGAAGCCCTAACTAACGTAGCCATCGAATGTTATGCTAAACGCTTAAAAATTCCTTATTTTAGAGGAGTATATATGATTGACAAACTACCTTTAAAACCTCACTTCAAAGAGAGACATGTTACCAATCTCGATACCTCCGATAATGAAGGAACACACTGGGTTTTTGTAAGGAAAGAAGGTGATGTCGCATACTACTTTGATAGTTTCGGTAATTTGAAGCTGCCTCCTGAGATTGAGAAATATCTACAAGGTGTTAAAATCTTCTATAATATGCAGAGATACCAGAATTTCTATTCAGTCATCTGCGGGCACTTGTGCTTGCAATTTCTTTTATCCTAGGAGTTGCTACATTGTCAAGATGAGTTATACAGCTACAGTGAGCGGATCAGACACTATTACTTCAACGTATCTAAACCCGCCTCTACAGCTAGATCCTCTAGGGCATTATGAGATTGCTCTTTTAAATTTTGAAACATTCTATTCAATACCAAACGTCGATGAAAGTAATAATCGATTTCATTATATTCATAATGGTAAACCTGAAACCATTGTCATCCCTCATGGAACCTACGAGATTGCCGATATCAATGCATTTCTAAAGGATAAACTAGGATTGAATGATGAAGTCTTCTTCATAAGGCCTAATAATAATACAATGAAGGCTGAAATTAAATGTCCTTATACAATAAACTTTTCTAAGCCTAGATCTATTGGCTCGCTTCTAGGATTCGCCGACACTAAAATAATTCCTGCGTTTGAATCTGACCATCTTGTGAACATATTTAAAGTGAGTATCATACGTGTGGAGTGCAGTATTGCAACAGACTCTTTCATTGACGGTAAAAGTGGACATTCGCTCTACGAGTATTCCCTTCTGTTCCACCAGGCTATCACATCTCTCAAGAACTCTCGAACACGATATATTTACCAGTCATAGATACTAACTATATAGACCAGATCACTATTCGATTGGTAGATCAACACGGAAAAGCAATCAACTTCAGGAACGGGTTAATCGCTACAAGACTCCACATAAGACGCAATGGCTATAACTTTTAAAAGACCTCGAAAATACTATAATAGACGACGTACACCACGTTTGAAGCATACTATCTCTTCAGCTTCCGAGGAGTTAACACATGCTAACCGCAACTTCCTCGAGGGGTTAGGTTACAAACCGTAATAATGGACATCTCAAACGTGACAGAAGTTCCAGCCTTTGATGACAAGATCACCAAGAAGGAGGAGCTTGTTTTTCTACCATACAACACCTCCGCTCTGGATGTAAACGATGAAATTAGAATACCCTGCCAAGCTGAAGATTTGTATACGCTAACAAGAGTTATCTCTACATCGAGGGTGCTCTCACCAAGGTAGATGGGTCTCCTACTACAGCGAAACTCACTAGTAATGCTATAGTCTTCATGTTTGATGAGATACGTCTAGATATGAATGCTACAACTATAGACAGAACAAGGAATCTTGGAATTACTACAACTATACGAAATTATGTGACTATCAACCCTATGGAGTCGCATCGGCTGCTGAATGCTGGATGGGCCTATCCTGGTGAAGAAGTTGATACAGTACACGCGGCGAATGGGGCTTTCAATGCTGTAGTCCCTCTCTCGATTCTCCTTGGATTTGCTGATGATCACAAGGAGCTTATACTTAACAGCAAGTTTGAATTGATTCTCATAAGATCCAAAGATTCTAGAAATTGTGTTCAGACTTCAAATGAAGAGGAAGCTAATCTAAAGTTAACTAGAATCGAATAGAGGATGCCTGTAATTCGTCTTTCCGATGCTGAAAGGGTTCACATTCTAAAATATGTGAAGTCTGATAAACCTCTACATCTTGCCTTTCTATCTATGGATCTTCATACCCAGCCTGCTCTACCCCAGACAAGATCTTTCACATGGAATGTAGCAACAACATCTAAGCTCGAGAAACCTCGATTCATCATAGTGTGTGCGCCGACTGCAAGATTGGGTGATTATAGCAAGAACAGTTCAGAATTTGATCACTGTAACATTACTAATTTGAGACTATTCCTCAACAGTGTATGCTACCCCTACCATGATTTGAACTTGGACTTTAAAAATTCAAAGTTTGCATCACTATATGAAATGTACTGTAAATTTCAAAATCCTATTATGAAAGAGATAATTATCCCCTCTTGAAGAGAAAGGATTTTCTTCACCGTGCACCATTATTCGTAATAGACTGTTCTCACCAACCCGAGGAGGTTATAAATGGAGCCGTGAACATCAGAATCGAGATTCAAGCATCTGCAAATATATCTGCTCAGACGTCACTGTACTGCCTGGTTCTACATGACAAAGTATTTACCTACAAACCTCTTTCTCACGTGATGCAAGCGCTTATATAATTATGTATATGTTTGGGAGAATGGTTTTTGTGAAGGATTGTACTAGGATACGTTTATGAACAATAAATTGAATTCATATACTAAAACACTGTTTTATTGATTTAAGCATACATTTCAAGAATTTTCCTTCTCCCCCTCCTACACCCGAAAAACTAGTTGCTCCTGACTAGTTGCTCATTTAAAATATTCAAATGTCTTTCAATATAGGGCAATAGCCGTTTTAGGTTCCTTACACCATCAATGTCTAAAGATATTACACTATTATTTAAAGAAGTATTTATAAAATGAATTGAATGGTCAAGAAATACAATAATATTGTATGCATAAATTACATTGCCACAATATTCATCACACGCAAACTTTTTTCTTGGTGTAGGTAATATTCAATCATTGGAATGTTTTTGGATATTATATCCCAATCTGATTTTGTAATATAAACAAATGATTTATCACTTTCACAATTTATGTAGAGGGAGGGGCTGTCATAGTATAGTCCAATGTTCAAGGTATGGGAGGGGGATATGCTGACGTCATCAAGCGCAAGTAATCGATTCTCCATGCTCTTCTAGCGAATGCAGGGTATCTTCAATGAATAAGAAGACCATGGGACCCTCGTTGAGGATCCTCCTCTTACACCTCATCTTATGCTTTTTCTCACCAGACTCGTTCTGCCTCTTCCTCCGCTCCCTCCTCACACTCCTGCAACATATATTCAAAACAATGTTTGAAATAGATTTAGCAACTGATTTCATTCGTCTGAAAGAGAAAATACGCATATTAGAAAAATCCTCTTCCCTTGTCACACAAAAGTATTATAAAAGAGTGTCATACTTACTTTAAGGGTTTGCAAGGTTCTGGGTATAACTCAGGTGTGCAATCTGGGCTCGTCTGATTTATCCACTCTTCAATCCTCGTAGCTTTATCGTCAGGGGTAGTAATGGCGGGGAGTGGAGCGGCATCCTCATCCATAGGCTGGGTATGGCGCTCTGCGATTGGGTATTCCACTATATCGGCATCGCGTCTCTCACAATCCAGCTTCTCTATTGTCACGGACACTTTAGGCGCAGTCATTCGCAGTCTGTAATAATTTAATTATAGGTTAGAGACAGAATAGCATTAGAAATAGTAAATTAATATGTAATTTAACATTTCTTCAACTTACTCGAGTTTTCTCTTCCTGCGATTGTAGACCTCGCAGTTGTCGTTACATAAGAAGAAGGATGACATGAGTTCATGCATGTATCCGGTGCACGTCTCTGTGTCGCATTCAGCTAGATGTTTCGAGACGAAGACATCATCAACTTCATCGACATCGCTAAGATCCTCCACATCCTCCTCCATGCGATTTTCACTGAAAGAATAAAATAATTTCAAGTTAGGTTTCATTTCACATACATGCAGAATATTACTGAATTATAGATAATAAAATGTATTACTTACATGTTCGCTCCTCGATAAACAGGACAGCTCTCTGTGCACACTTCCAATGTAGTCATCTGATCATGATGGGATGGTTGAGTACACAATATTGAATGCATTATACCATTGCAGGTTTTGGTATGGAAGTATACGTAGTGAAAATAATCTTCTCCGCGCTCGCTCCAGTAATAATTCACATCAGATGCACGATTATCGCCAACCATTTCGATTATCACTGAACGAACACTGGAAAAACAATAAATGATCGCTCTGGCTGCGGGCGTCCCTTATATACTATAGATACTTGCTCGTTGACGTCACGCGGCGGGTGTGGAGGGGTGGAATGCATGTTGAGACGTGTTATTCACCCTCCAGGCAGAAGCCGGCTATGTGTTTTCGAATACAAAGGAAAGCCATTGGCGAGCGTGTTTTAACATGTTTTATCGACGCCGACAGAGTGGACCCGGGCTAGTCCACACGTCGAGACTTGTTAGTGACGTCACGCACGCCATCATGGAGGGGATGAAAAACTTGTTATTACCAGACAGAAGCCCGCTGCAGGTTTTTTCATTACAAGGTGGAGGTTTGTCGGTTAGGTTAAGACCAGTGAGCGTGATATTTATACATATGCTAGCACATACACATATACGATGGCGACCAGGTGCGCGCGAGTCAATTCATATACACTTAATTACATTAATCAATCAAATATACTTAATCGTATTCATCGATCGAGGAGCATCGTTTAATTACAAGCAGCAGTGATACTTCGATCGAGTGTTTGCGTCCAGCCCTTCAGAGGCGCGAATCCAGGACGTTAGCAGTATAGGCCAGGCCGCAAGAGAGGGCTGGGAGTGGACTGCGTGCGGGAACAATACCCTATTACCCACACTCCTCTACAGCAAACCATTCAGAATAGTCCGTAAAGAGGGAGGCTTGGTGAGCGTACGGGGTTAGACCGCAAAGGAGAGGGGAGGCCACAAGGAGAGGGTGTGGCCAGCGTACCTCCACTACTCTACAGGGAAACATTCAGAACAGCACACTCAAAGAGGGGGGACGTAGACAGCGTACGGGGTTAGACCACAAAGGAGAGGGGAGAGGTGTGGCCACCGGCACAGAGCCGGGCGGCATACTAGTAGCACACAAAGGAGTGGGTGTGGCCACCGGCAGAAAGCCGGACGGCATACTAGTAGCACACAAAGGAGGGGGTGTGCCACTGGCACAGAACCAGGCGGCATGATAGTAGCACACAAAGCATGGGGGAGGAGTTGGCGGCTTTAAGGGTTAGCACACAAAGACAGGGGGAGGAGTCGGTGGTAAGGCCTGTGTGCTTGAAAGAACGCTCTTTTACTACTTATGTTAAAAATTAGAAATTTGTTTCCGTATTTCCTTCTTTCACGAACCGCCACTATAGTGCACAGGTTTCGTATAAAGATAGTGATAAAGCAAAGGATGAAGTGAAGAGATCTCAGTATAAAGAAAAAGAAAAAGTTACCACAGTGGAAAGTGCAGTAGGTATCTGTTAAGTCTGCCACACATTGCGTAACGCGTTCATCCAATTTCTCCCCTCTTTTGCCTCCTTGTAGTACCTGAGATCAGTGGAATTATTTTAGTGCTGGGAATCCAGGGATCAACAATAATGAAAGTAACTGGGGTATAAGGTATTTTAAGAAGCAAATTTATAGCCAGCAAGACTCAGGGACTTAACATTTAGTGGGAATTGGTGCATGATAAAGTACACTGCCATGGAAATAATGTGAAAGATCAACATTAAAGTTTAATTTAAAAGATTCGCCAACATAAGCGAAGTAAATTGCACATGGCTGCAGGTGGAATAGTAGAATTCAGTAAAACACACAAATTACAGCATGAAGTTATAACAATGCAACAAGAAGAAGCTGAAAGCACTGCGCATATTTTTATGACAGCTTCCAAAATTGCTAAATATCAAAGACCTCACAGTGATATGCCGGTTGATGTAGATCTTCACCCTCTAACCGGGCTCAATATGGGAAGAATCCTTCACAGAAATGTCTGTTGCACTAACATTATATCTCACATCGCTTAAAGTATGCGTGAAAGGATTGCGAGATACATTTTAGAAAACAAAGGGAGAATAGGTCTTTTAATACATGAATATAGAACCGTAAGCAAAAGGCAGAAATTAACTGTGTGTTTAAACTTTTCTATGCAGGGCACTGATACGTGTGAAGCTTTTTAGATCTGATTGAATTCGAAAGTGGAATATTTTGAGGTGTTCCTTCAGTCCACATTGAAAAACTCTGTTCGGAATGAGTAAAGAATAGTTAAAAGAATGTCTTATATATTTTTCATGTGAAAGTGCCTCAGCAATAATAGGCAGAAAGAGTGGCGTAGGAGTGAAACTTAAATATTTATTTCTCTCTATCCTAGGACCAGGACTAGGAACAGAGGGAGGCTTAGCACCTGAACCTAAGGAAATATTTTGTGCCAAGGTCCCTGACGGGACGCCCACGGGAGGGAGGAGGTGAGAGGAGACAGAGACGGTCGGATGAGGAGGCATAACAGAGCAGAGGGCACAGTCCTTACATTTTCCAGCATGAAACGACTCTGTGGCAGCTGGTACAACCGGCTCCCTCCCCCTGAAGGCTTGCACATTCCACTGGGGTCCCGAAGTGATACAGAGAGCATCCTTTTCCCTTGTCATGCAGCGCCGAAGCTCTCGCCGACACTTGCAAACCTGAAGCAATCAAGCAGATGAAAGGGAAGTGAAATGAGATGAAATGGAGGAACAATTTGGGGGATGTAATTAATCTTCCCAGCATTCGTCTAGCGACCTGAGAAACGCCCGAAAAAACCGTAGGTCAGGAAGATCGGCCGCGCGAATAGGATCCACGACCTCCCGAGTGCAAGTCGCACGCGCTAGTACCTGCGCCATCTGTCTCGGTTCTCTCTATCATAATCCGGCATTAATGTAAACATAGACTCTAGCTTGCTCTGAATGATTCCATCAGTGAAGTCCATGGAACAAATGCCCTTCAGATATTCTTAGAAAACCTAACTGCTCTATGCAGCCAGGTTGCTAAGAACCAAGGGGAACTAAACATATGCGTAAAGGCTTCGGGGCAACGAATTTTGCATACTGCTAAAATCTTCACGATTCGGTGGGCTTCATCAATTAAATGAACTCTAGGGGCTGTATCGGAAAACTTTGAGAATTTTTATTCCCGTTTTGAAAATATTAAGAGAGGTGTTACAAGAGATCAGAAAGAAAGAGCTAAATATTCTGGATTACAGAAATCCTTGACAGGAGTGGAATTTATAGAAACTTTAGGAATAACAATCATGCACTAATAGCGTATCTCTCATGTGATCTTCAAAAGAGGGAATTTCAGTTGCAACAGCAGATAAACCAATAAAACATACTATTAGTGCTTCAATCACTGCAACAAGATCCAGGCCATTATGCTATGGTACCTAATAGTATTTCTAAGTTCAGTAGATTCAAATATGTGCCTGTGTCAAAATACAATAATATACAAAGCATACGCCATGCAGTTGTATAGGAACCTTTTAGTCAATTTAAAATGAAGAATGTTATTAATTACTGAATCATCTTACAGAGAAGTGTATACAAATTTGAAACACATAAGGAGCTATAATGGTCTTCTCTCACTTTACTATTAAATCCACACGAATGTTCGAGGAGCTAGATATAATTTATGGAACAGAAAGTGTACTGCACCTCTGCAGACAATTTAGAATCTCGTATAATAGAAACAAAATTAAAGCCTTTAGAGGGTACAAAGAATATAGAAATTATGAAAGAAAGCTAGATGATTTACTGCCACTTTGCGCATCTTAAAATATTACTATATCAATAACTGAATGTGAATAGTCATTTAGCTCAAGAATGAGATTTTAACCCCATATTCTTTTGATAGAATATGCAGCTGATTTAATGTTCATCAGTTTAACTGCACGTCCTAGTTCTGAATTTGACCCTCTATCATATGTGAAATCCGGGCTCTCAACTGGGAGAAGAAATATCCCATCATAAAATAAAACATTACTGCAGAACAGTATGCCTTCAAGCCAGTCTGGACATGTTTAGAGTTAGGTGAGTACCGGTACTTTTCATTTTCCAACTAAGGCCCTAAAAATTGTACACAGTTATAAGTACAATATTAGGATATATTTAGAAGTTACGCCGACGCGGCAAAAGTGGAAGTCATAATTATTTTAAATTACTCTACATATCATTGCATAAACTAGCTGTTAAGTACGAACTTAATTCAACTTAGCCTCAGTTTATTATAGCAACCGAAACGCAAGCGAAGGAGCACATACTGTGACCATGGACGCGAAGTTGTCGGCGGGCCGCGCCGTATGTGAGAACATTCCGAATTCTTTACCTAACCGCCTGGATTGTTGGTGCTTCGGTCGGTACCTTCAGAACAGATGGTACGCGCAATAATGGTCTTTAGAACCAATGATCCGGCAATAATGGCCCAAGCAACAAGCCCTTTATGTGCATTCCCCGCCCTTTTAGAAACTTCCATGGCGGCAGGTTTGAGAAACCGCCCCATAAATTTCCATGGCGGCAGGTTTGAGAAACCGCCCCATAGAGAACATCCCGCTTTGTTGCGGGGTTATATAAGGGGGACTGCTGGTGAGTTGTTGAGTTGAGTCAGAGAGACAGTCGACAGCTGAAAGTAGTGAAGAATTTGGACTACATTGAACGTCTCAGCGTCAAAATAGTTGTTCGGCAGGAATTTGAAGCCATTGTTTTTTACAATACTATGCAGTTCTTCAAGTAGGGCAGAGGTTACCATGCACAATTACAAACACTAGTGAATGCATCGCTACTCCTGAGTGCTTAAAGAACTATTCACACCTTTACGCGTTTGAAATTAGAATTTCCGGTAGATAAGATGGTCGCTTTGTCCTTTTATTAGGATAGGATAGGACTTGAAGCGGAGGGAGACTTAGCACCTCGACCTACGCAGATCGTTTTGCCTAGGCCCCTGACGGGGCACCCTGGGAGGAGTCAGAGGGCTACCGGATCAGGAGGCATGACAGGGTCCCTACCATTTACAGATTTTAACTCCCGGTTGCTGGCTGGTGCAGCCGGCCCTCCTCCCACCTGTGGACTTACACATTCCCTGAGGGGGCCCGAGACCCGGAGACCACTCGCAGTTCGGGGGACGAAGGCTTACTCAGAGCATCCTTTTCCCCTGCCTTGCACACGTCGAGACCTACCACCGACACTTGCAAACCTGAAAGAAACCAAGCAGATGAAAGGTGAAGTGAAATGAGAATGGAGATTAAATGGAGGAACCTTCGCTTCACGATCCGGGGAAACGCCGAAAAAACCCATGGGTCATGTCCTGTTATTAAATGAAATATAATTTAAAATTAGCTTGACTTAGCTTGTAAATTTTAAAAATGAAATATACATCTAAAATCACTTAATGAATGTATAGATAGCTAGGCCAGCCATAGAAGCAGCAGCGGTGGCGCTAGCAGATGATCACGGACAAACTTGGTAATTTAACACGAAGCATTAGTCCTGACCTGGCTTAGAATGTCACCACTTTCTTTTTTCTTCCATTTTATTTAATGAACATTGATTCTTTAAGTGACTAATCACAATTTTAAGAAGATTGTCCACACGAGTGTCAGATGAATCGAGAATAGCGCAAAACGTTTCACTTATTGAGAAATACCGCAGTCCATTGATTAGTTTGCTACAAAAGTCTTATATTCCTGCCTATTGAGATATTCAATAATATAAACGATATAATTCCTCCCATCAGTATGCGCTCAGTATAAACAGAGACGCAGCCTAGGCTTTCATAAGACTTGCGTGTGCAGAGAGCCTGTTGGGCTAGCGCGCTTTTTCGTTTTGTCATTTCTGTGTCTTTACTGGAAGTGAAATGAAGTCAATAAACATAGTACGTAGACGTACACTGAAAGTGATATCTAATGAAAGTATATCCGACCCTCGGCATTTTAAAATGCACAAATAGAGCGAATTGTAAACTACTCCGGAACAGATACACCATACAATTAGATGTAAGAGAAAATGCGTTTTATAATAAGTTAACCTCAATATATCTTTGAACTGTATTTCCTCTTATGGCAAGCCCAAAATACAGCCGTAGCTTATCGATCTCTGAGTCTGTCCAATCTCCTAATCTTCTGATAGGTTTACTTTCAGAAAGTTTTGGTGCATACGAATCCTTTCTTAGTTTCCTAAGCCTTATCCTTAGCCTATTCTGCGCATGACATACGCACTCGAGCTTTTCAATTATAACTTTGTCACTATGTGGTTTAGATTCACTTACTTTTAAAACTTCCTTGGAATCACCATCTTCTAGGTACTTCACATAATTCAGAGCACGACGGAACCCAGAACATTTGGACATTGTCACAGCCTGCGCAGCTCAATGTTTCCCTTGCCCCATCAAAGTTTGTAATACAGTTATGTTCACCCTTGTTAGTTGCACAACTGCGGCAGTATTTTGTGAGGCATTCAATTTAATACTTTTCCTGAATCGACAGATATCACACTAACAACAGCTTTGAGAAAAGTGTGGTCACGCTTTTGCCAACTACCATCACAAGCAGCTTTTGTCACTGTTATTGAGATTCAGAAGCTTAGCTTCCCTAGCTACATTTAACATACGTAGATACAGGGCCGGCTTCAAAGTTTTTTCACCCCGCGCATAATTGAAAAATGCTACTCCCCCTCACGCTTTCAGATATAACCTAATTTTTATCCACGAATGAGTTCTCGATGACTACTTATTCTCATACAGCGTAAATATACATTTATTTATGTATAACCATGTTACAGACAACCATACTATTTCCCTCAAGTGCTTATTTTGTATTTATCTTAAAAATAATATTCTTAGGGTTATAATATCGGATCTTTCAAGTATTATTTTCTTCTTATTTATTGTCTTGTATTAGTTTGCATGTGGTGGGATGCTCATGTTGGATGTAATGGCCAAAGTTTCTCTGGAGTTAAAAGCAGTGGTTACTTACAAAGTATGCTAGAAACATAAGAAGTAACTGAAGACAAACCAGCTGGACTTCCAGGATACCACTAGGGTCATAACTGACCAGAGGTTCAAGAGTCACCAATATATGTAAATAAGCTAAACCTAATCCCTGGAAACACCCCTGTTTATAAACGTGATGCTTACCGTTGAAAACCTACCGCGCAATGGATGCTTTGATGATAATCACCAATGGGGGTTCTAAAGTCACTAAGTCCGACGCTGCATTTGTCACCAGTTTCATAACAAAAATCTCCAGAAAGTCACTAGAATTTAAACATAATTGGTCCTATTTTGTTTTAAGATTTTGACACCCCTATAACTTGCGCTCTGAGAGGTGGCACCGCTCGACCGCCTCTTGAGCCCTCCCTGCATAAACCCTAAAGATACATTTTAATGGAGTCTAAAATAGGTAACAGCATTAGACTTCATAAACTTACTTGAAGGAGGTGACAAGTTTATCATGGCAGAAATAATAATCTTCCTTGATCTCCGTCCTTTACCAGTACACCTCATTGCATCTTAAAGTTTAATATTTACATTATAAATCCTATTTCTATTCACATCGATGACAGGTGAACGCTCTAATTTACATACCCTATATTCTAGTATTCAGTTACTCGCAGCGCCTCTTTTACTATTTATGCCCCCTACTGTCTTCATACTACTTGCATGTTTACAATTTTTACACATAACATGCCTCTGAATTAATAATTAACAAATTTAAGGTTTTTACAGCTTCCACTATTGATTTCAGTTGTGTCTGAAGGATAACTAATATTTTTCTTTGAGGAACTTGGTGCACTGTCTGTTGTGGGGTTAAGATTTTCATTAATGGCATGAGGTGTACTAACAGTAACATTCACTGCATTTGTTGTGTATCCATTGCCTTTATGGTATTTGTTTATAATAAATGGCTTAGTCCACGATATTTTTAAAACTTTAAACTACTCTAGATAATTTCTGAAGTGTTCAGTAACACAGTTTTGCACAACAAGAACGCAGACTTCCACCATTTGCGTTGTCTATCCTTTGTGTTGACATATTTCGTTTCCGACATCCTAGATGTACCAACCCTCGAAACAAGCCATCGCCGAAGATTGGAGTATAATAGTAAAAGGAAAGTTATGACTGATTAGGTATAAATGACAGGAGTGGTACCTATTACAAATGGGGTGTGGCGCACACAGGATTTCATAGTTTAATTAAAATATCTGTGAAATGGCGCATTAAGGCATATACAATATAACATATTCTTGTCCAGCAAAGCGCATTTTTTTTAAACAAGTGGGAAAAAAACCTGCAGATTTTGGCCGTTTTCACAACTATATCGCTTTAACATACATGCCTAGCCTTTCATGGCCGGCGTTAATCCAGTTGAACAATAGTGGCGAAAACGGGACTCGCGGGGCAGTGTGACTCGCAGGCGCCACTCCTTTTCTAGCTGTCTATTCATTTGTTTTCCATATGCTGCTGAATGGTGTAGTGCGTGTTGCATATTTTATGACCGAAGGAGAAAGTCATTTTCGCCACCCTTGCAGTACAATGTAGTTTCTGGGCTTGTAGGCCTGGTCCAGTAGATGAAAAAAGATGAAAAATTGACGTTTCGCCCGTAACTCCACCAGGCATCTTCAGAGGTAGTGAGTCTTGGCTGGTTTACAATTAGATTGACGCTTTTTGGGGGAGTAAGGTCGAAGCTTAGGAGTGCTGATATGGTAGGAACTGATAGGTTAATGAAGGAGAGGCAATGTTGGAGTACCGCGTTAGCACTTCCATTAGTATATGTTGGTACTAGCTGCCGGTGCGTGACCGGGAGCGACATAGGTAGACCGGATTAACAGCCATGGTGCAAGTCCCTGGCTGCCACCCTGGGGGTTAGCGCTGAAGGATAGGAAAGGATTACTTCGTTTATTTAATCGTTAGTTTTTATTTTGCGTTTTACGGCCCATTATTTCTGCTCTGTTGGTTTGGTGGTGATGAAAGCGGGAGCACATACGTATCCATGAAATTTCTTATTAATTGGTAGCTTTCATTGAGAGTGTGGTATTTGTCCTGGAGTAGCTGTAGCTGCTGGAGTGAAGTTTGGTTTAGCTCTTGAAGCCCAATAACTCAGGCCTCAAGGGCACTCAGCCGCATAGGTCGGTCGTCGCTGGTGTCGTTTGCCGGATCGTCCGCCTCCAAGAGTTTGTACTCAATACACGCCAGCTTGCGATGGCACGACGCGAGCACCTCCATGTTGACGTCGTCCCCTTGTAGTTGCTGGAGTTGTGAGATCTGTGTAGTTGCTGTAGCGGTTTGACGGATTGAGCTGTGCTGTTTGACCTGCATTGTCGCAAGGCGCACATTGGTTGCCCTCCGTAGCGCCTCTAGGCGAAGACCAAGATCACGCAGAGTGGTGTTGAGGTTGTCGATGGCGTCCTTGAAGTCCACGCCAGTGATGTTCATTGTAGGCGGAGCTGGTGTTTTGACACGTTGAGCTTCGGTCGTTGACGGTGATGCATAGGGTGGCGAAAGCGCCACTAATGGTGCAGTCTATCTGCGTGGTGTAGCTAGGTGATGTGGATGAAGACGGTGTAGAGGTGGAGCTCTTGGGTATAACGGGAAGGATGAATGGCTCGTGAAGTGATCACCGCCTCCGTTAGTGGAGCAGAAGTGTTGACGATGGGCCAGGACATGCCCGGTGCAGTCTGGGGTGATGTACAGCAAGCCGCTGTAGTGGCTGCGAGGTTGCGCTCCGCAGGTTCCGCCGTGTGGCCATAGCAGCAGCACCGGTGGCAGGGAGTGTGCCGTGTGCTGCGGCTCTCCTCAATCCGCTATAACTGGCGCAAGAGAGCTAGGCCAGTGGTTAGTGCGGCGGTGAAATGCGCCCTGTCAAGGAACGTCAAGTGCAGCAGCGGTATCAGTCCTCTGGTGGAGATGAACCTGGAGGCTCTGACTAGTGAAGACATCCAGGAGATGTGCAGTCTCCAGGACGATCCTTTCGGGGAGAAGGCGATGGATCCACACACTACGGCTCTATAAGTGCTGTATCGACTTGTGTGATCAAATTAAATTGAGTTTTATTTATGGACGCTCTTTAACTGCTGTGGTCCTTAGCGTCACATTCTATATTGGGCTTGAAAGACCGCTAATTTTTCTCAGAGGCCTCTTTATCAGGCTTGAGGTTCTTTTACATGCCATGAATCTACGACACGGGACCACCGGCTTTACTTCCCTTCCGAAGGAAGCCATGCTAAAATTTTTACGCCCGAAAAAATCCATTGTTCTCCGCCGGGTTTGAACCCGCGACCTCGGGAACTAGAGGCTAGCGTGGTAACCACTACACCACGGAGGACGACTTTGTGCTATCAGTGAAGCGGCCAACCGGGCGTATGTACGCTCCTGTGTCGGCGGCTCGGTGGCGCTTGCTGAGACAGTTTGCAGTTGAGGAGGTGTGCTGCTGACTGTTGTGGCTGGCGATTTGACTGAGATGTGGTTCCGGTTGAGGAGGTGAGGTAGAAATTTCAGCGGCAGCCGGTGGAGGCGGCGGTGTGGTGTCGGCTGCTGCGGCGGATGGAGGTTCTTCGGTGGCTGGGCCTTCTGGTCGAGTCTCCGGCAGCGAAATGCTTCGGCAGAGGCGAGCACTCTTTTCTCTTGCGTCCCATGCTGTGTCCCTGTTCGGAGTCCGGCGCTTTTTTGTGTTGCCGCACCTCCGTCACAACCGATGGCGATCATGCGAAAGGAATTTAAATCGCCCCCCTACCATGCACTAAACTAGGCTACAATGATAGGTGTAAAACGAGGTGAGGTAGCGTCTGGTTACGCGGGAGCAATGCGAATTTTAGTGGGCGATTACTGAAAAGACTCCTGCATACAAGAGAATATATAGACAGAGTTGGGAATGAGATACTGGCCTTGGCAATGCCTAGACCAGGATCTATTGTTAGTGATGATGTTACATGCTCATGCAGGAGGAATGAGGTTAAGCTTTCATGCTAAGATAAAATTGAGGTACAGTACCGTCTCTTGAGGATTCAACTGAGGAGGGAGTTGAGTGTCTTCTGTTCTTCAGCGTGCTGCTGTCGGCCGTAAAACAATAGAGGATATGTACATGGGAAAGGGGTTTATTTATGTTAAATATATATTTTATGTAATCTCTTATGTGTGCAACTAAAATATATAATAATATCTCTGATATTAGCTTTACTTATTAGTTATGTTATTTATTTTACTGGTTTATTTGTTTTAGTTAATTTTCTTTTATCCTATGCTCCTTTGTGTTCCTCATCTGTAGTTTCCATTCATGTCCTTGTGACCTGCATGGTCGGCATACGATTGGGGATGCCCGTTCTCCCCGTTGCGCTCCGGGAGGGGAGTCATCCGCCCGGTGGGTTGTAGGCAAGTGTTAAGTCTATGGTGGAACGAGGCTATTGCGGTACTCAAGGTGAGCTGTTTGGTCATCTGTGCTGTTGCGGTTTAGCGGGATGGTGTGTTCAAACAGCGATAGTGGTCCTTTATGCTTGTCAGTGGTAACGTCATATCGTCCCAGCTCCCGAATGACTGGGTTGTGGTTGTTTCGGACCTGTTTGTACATGTTGTTAACGGGTGTCTTGATGAATTCCTCGATTATGTGCATTTTGTTTACTCATGTAGCAAGTTCAATTGGACTGTTTTGGGACCTTCGTGATTATTCTGAGAGCTTTGTTTTGCAGCAATTGTAAGTTATTTATATTTTCCTTAGCGCAGTGGTCCCACGCGTGGCAGCGTAGGTCATGACTGGCTTAATTAGGCTTTTGTATAGAGTGAATTCCATTTGCTTGCTCAGTGCACTGTTGCAATCTGGGATGGGATAGATGGCGCCTAGTTGCGGGTTCGCTTTTCGTCTTACATCAGATATGTGTTCCGCAAAGGTGAGTTTGAAGTCAGGGGTTACGCCTAAGTATTTGGCTATTGTGTTGCCAAATAATGTTAGGAGCTCAGGTTTGTTAAAGTGTTTTGTTCTTTTGGAGAAGAGTACAGCTTGTTACTTGACTGCATTAACTTTTATTCGCCAGTTCGTCTGTCAGAGTTATAGTTCTGTTAGAGCGGTCTGTAATTTGCAACATATCATTTCGAGTTTCCATGACAGTGCTAAAATTGCCGTGTCGTCTGCGTATATGGTTAAATGTGTGCCGCCTGTGTTAGGAATATCGTTTATATACATGCTGAAAAGCATGGGTCCCAACAAGCTGCCTTGTAGGACTCTGGCCTCTATTCTCCAAGCCACAGTACAATGCTCTTGTAAGGTAACTCTAAATGTTCTGTCGGTAAGGTAATGCGCATTTAGCTTGACTATTACGCCACTGAAATTTAGTTCCTGACTTTATGTATAAGGCCCGCTAGTACATTCTATCAAATGTAAGCTGCACGTCAAGGAATGTGACGCCCGTAGACTTGTTTTCGTTAAAGCCCCTAGTTATATGCTCCGCTTTTCTTATTAGCTGCTAGGTTGTAGAATGTTTGCGGGGAAGTCAAGTGGTTCGTTTATTATAATGTTGTGCTTTTTGATATGCGAAGTTAGACGCTTTTGAATAGCTTTCTGCATCACTCTACTGACCGTTTTTAGCAGGCTAATCGGCCTATATTTGCAATGGTCTACTCTGTTCTTACTAGGTTTGGGGAACATGAGTACATTCGCCTGCTTCCAGCAGCTTTGATAATAATGACTCTGCAAACAGTAGTTACAGATATCGCTTAGATGTTGGAGTGCTGTTTCGGTAAGGTGTTTTAGTACCAAATTTGCTATTTGGTCCGGATCTGGGGCTTTATACTCTTTGAGGTGTTTGATTATCCAGCGCAGTTCTCCCGTACTGGTCTTCCCGCATTTATTATACACTGCGGTTAAGGTGTCCTGCATATATTCTCTAGCTTTTCACAGGGCTGGTGATCATAGTGGCCACCATTTGGTTTACACGTTTTCTGAAGGGTGTCCGCCAATACATTTGCCTTGCCCATGTTCCTCTTCGCGTTTTTGCTATTATCCTGAATTTTGAGTGGGGGTGTATGTATTAGCTGCTTTTTCAATGTCTGAACTATCTGCCATATTTTATTGCTTCCCGGTTGTAGTTGTTCAAGTGCTTGATCCCACGGTTATAGGCTTGCGCATTTGTCCGTGTTTTAATGCCGCTGTTCAAAGTATCCATGTTAACTCCATGCACTAACTTCTGTGTACGCTGTCGTTTTCACCTTTCCTGGTCCTTTTCGTGTGTTACAGACATTACATCGGGTGGATATGTGATTATGTGCTTGGCTGGCGGTTTGAGTAGTACAGCTGGTTCTATTGCTACTTGTATCGCATGTTTTAATGCTTCGGCCGCAAGATTGACTATTTGGTGAGTTACCAGAGTCACGGATGTCACTAGCACTCTGCCTACAATCGGCGTAGTATAAATTGTCCTTTGAGACAGCTTATAAGAAAACTGTTTCATAGTACATCTAAATAGTGTAAATATCCTGAGATTCTAAAAACAGTCGGATGAGTTCATCCAGCACCTCATGAGTTATGACTTTACAATCCACAATTATTCCTTTATTTTTGCTTATAACCATTTTTGTTGGTTTTCTAACTTTGCCATGAATATTCAAGGAGTTTCAAATGTATTGGTGCATGAAAACATAACCTATAAGTATCATGAAAAATCAGATTTATTAATTAAGCTTACTATGTAAAATCATAATTCCAAAATCCAGTTGCTTAAGAAGTTAGGTTACTTATAACAAAACTGTTTCGTAGAAAAATAGTGTAAACATCCCAGGATTCTAGAAACAGTCTGATTTGAAACTGCATCCTGCACCTTATAATTATGACTTTAGAATCCTTGAATATTTTCTTTTTGCCTGATTTATTGATAATATTTTGCCTATTTCATTTTATTTATTGTTTTGCTAATTTAATTTACAGCTATGCTTTTGTGTGTGTTGCTTCAATTAATGTTTCATTTCTTGAAGGACTTAATATTTCTCTAGCATTTCTGCTGAAACTTGTTATAAAACACAGATAATTCCTGAGAAATTTTGATGGGGCAGAAGTAAATACAACAAAAGCTACTCCTCTAATTCAGAATGCCCAACAACACAACACTCAACGAAGCTTGTATATGGTCAAATAGTGTAGATAACACGAGTATATACTCACATTTAAGTGAACAAGATGGCTATGGGAATGAGTATATACTCGTGCGAGGTAGTAGGCTTTTATTCTTATCAAAACGAGTATGTTATCATTGAGCTGAGTATATAATCACAGAAAGTGTTCATACTCATGAGTACAAACTTTGAGTAAGTACTTGCTTTTTATTCATATGACCCTATGCCTCTCTTCTGCCGGACATAGTGATTGGAATGCTTTTGCAGATAACCGTCTATATGGGTTGGTTTCTTGTAAGCTGTATGCCCTAGTGACATGTCGGGATTTCTGGTTATCAGAACATCTAAAAAGGGGATGCTTTGGTCTTTCTCTTACTTCATAGTAAACTGTATATTTTCATTGATGTGTATACCGCTTTAAGTTACCTCAATGCGCCGTTAATTAAGATTTAATGTGTAGATACAACGGGCCATTGCAGTTTGCTGTAGTGACTGACGAGGTGTTTAATAGACAGATTAACACTCAATCGGATACCCCCTCCAACATTCTAATGCGCATAACAGCGAAATCTTTCTTACTGCGCACTTCTACTTCTCAGTAGCTTTCGTTCAGCTCGTTATGAGCATTTGTAGTGAGTAGTCGTTGTTGCGAGGTGCTGTTATTTCACTAGGCAGGGAAAATAATTAGCTGGGGTTTGAGGCAACCCAACCACACAGTTTACGTTACAAACTCAAACATTTTAAACACTTATTTTTTATCATTATGTACAGAAATATCTCTCACCATGGCAACCAAGAATAAGAGTATGTGTTTGAAAGTCCAAATTTTGAAGCTATTGTGGTTCAGTGATAACGTGAGATTGAAGATATAAAAGAGAGTGTCGCTGAAGCTGCAAATGAAATTGTACCTTAACACAGCAGTGAACACGATACTGTATCTGAACCATACATATTCACTAGTGATGAGGGTGAAAAACCAGCGAGTGAAGAAACAAAAAGGGAACACCTTGTATAAACGCAAACTATATAACTGATCAGCAGAGGAGCCCAAGCAAAATGTTCGTACGTCTGCTTGCAATACTATAGTGCACCTTCCTGGACTCGAAGGAAATGCACTACGTCTTGGGAATTCTTCAATGCCACTGCAGGTATGGGAATGAATTTTTTCAGAGGATATGCTACTTTAAGTTATAACACACATAAATGAGAAAATCAAATACTATAAATAGATATGCTGATCATACCAGACCAGAATTGAGAGATGTTACATTGAGAGAAATGACGGCCTTCATTGGATTATTGTACAACACTGCAATTTTAAAATCTAACGAAGAAAATATCTAATCTCTCTTTTTTAACGACGGTACGGGTCACCGATGCGTATATTTAGCTGCACTTTGTCATTGAAACAAATGTTAGTTCTATTACGAGGGCGAAACTGAATTTTTTTAGAAAATCAAACAAAGACTACATTTAAAAATATAAATGGTTTTATTGCTTTTCAAAATATTCCCCTTTAACATCAATAAAGTTTTGTATGCGATGAAACCAGTTCTTAAAATAATGATGCCACTCTTCCTAAGGCACCTCGGCAATCAGGCTTTTATAGTGTTCCACTGCTTCAGCTGATGACGAAAAAGTGATTCCACGCTTTTTTCTTTAGTTTTTGGAAACAAAAATAAATCAAAGGTGCTAGGTCAGAGCGGTATTGTAGAAGGACCACGGTGCTGATCTTTAGGGCATTCATATACTCAGTTGTTTGTTTTGCTGTGTACGACGATGCGATGTCATGGTATAACATTATTTTTCCTTTTGGGTGTTTTTCAAGAAATGTTTCATAGCTTTACGGTAAACATACATTTGTTTACAAATCGGCAGTATCGGTACATTTATATTCTAATGCTAAAGTAGCAATTTGATCCGTTTTAGAAAAAAACTAGCAACTATCTTCTTGCCAGCACTGCGAATTTGTCGGACTTTTTTAGGCTTAGGTTCTTTTCGAAAGACTCATTGAGCCGATTGACTCTTCTTTTCAGAATCTTAACAATAAATCCAAGATTCATCATTTCAAAGCAAATTTGAAGTGCCACACTGGAACTTTTTAGGATTTTTTCTACTTCAATCAATGCATTGTTGATTTTGATCGGGAGCCAGTTTATGTGGAATCCATCCACAACAAAGTTTACTCACGTCTAATTGTTGATGTAAAATGCTTTATATTTTACTCATATCAATGTCCAATGTCGTCATTGCTCGAACAGCGGCAATGCTTTCATCAGTAATAGCAATTTTTAGGTGTCCATGAAATTCATCACTAAGAAAAAAATCTTTCTTTTTTAATTCGCTGAACCAATTATGAATTGTTGCCTTAGATGGGCTTCTTCGCCAAATGCATTTCTAAGCCGATCTTTGCATTGTTTAGGCGTTAATTAAGATTTAAATTATCCATTGTTATCCATTAATGTTCTCTAATCAAATTCATTTTTGGGTGAACACAAAATCTTTAAATAATAACACAGGTCGACAAATTTTTATTTTTTGTCTGAGGTTTGCATGGTAATGATCTTTTGACTAAATCGACAGCGCTGATCACGAAACTGATGCCCGTTTCTCTACATCACGTCAGGTTTTTGCACAATCACATCATTACCATCATCATCGTGATCTGTACCCAATGAAATCGGAAAGCAATTAATCACAGGAAGATAGAGGCAAACTGCAACAATTAAAATGATAAAAATGTAACGTGAGATACATGTGATATTAGAAGAAGCAAAATATGGTGATATGGAAACTTACAGGGTGGAGTTATTACTTCCGTTGACTTTTGCCTGTGAATGAATACTTGATGCCTTTCTTTTTGTGTGCCACTTCTCCTTCACGTGTGATACATCAGTAGTAGTCAGACATCATGTTTGTTCCCCAACAAACCTGATAACGATATTCCAAAGTTATTAAGTTCCTGATGGAACCGTTCACCATGCTCCTCAGATATGTCGGCCAAATTGTGCTAAAAATTGTCTAGTTGTGATATTAGATAATGTAGTTTTAGGCTCAACTTGCATCCTAACTCTTTAAACTTCTGTAGCATATCTTCCACTGCTTCCTTGTAATCAGACTGCTTACTCTGGCCAAGGAAATGATGCACAAAATTTTTAAAAACTTCTCCAAGCTTGCTGCTCTATTTCCGTCATTGTACTTCCAAAGGGTACATCAGACTTCAACTTACATAATACCCGGTCCAAAAAATATCTCTTCTTTCAACTTTACGGCTGATAGATTTGGGAATCGGCTACAAAGGTTTTGTCCAATGCTTTCACATACTGCTTCATCAGTCCTAATTTTTTGTGCAGTAAAGGCAATAAAATATTATGTGGAACAACCAAATGCTCATTCACAATATTCTTTAATCCCGCTAGCAGGTTTTCCCTCTTATGCCACTCTCTTCTACTCCAATGCTCATGATACACTACGTGATCAAAAGTATCCGGAGACCTGGCTGAAAATGACATACAAGTTCGTGGCGCATCCATCGGTAATGCTAGAAGTCAATATGTTGGCCCACCCTTTACCTTAATGATAGCGTCCACTCTCGCAGTGGACGCTATCAGGTGCTGGAAGGTTTCTTGGGGAATGGCAGCCCATTCTTCACGGACTGCGGAACTGAGGAGAAGTATTGATGTAGGTCGGTGAGGCCTGGTACGAAGTCGACGTTCCAAAACATCCCAAAGGTGTTCTATAGGATTCCAGTCAGGACTCTGTGCAGGCCAGTCCATTACAGGGATGTTATTGTCGTGTAACCACTCCACGACAGCCCGTGCAGTATGAACAGGTGCTCGATCGTGTTGAAAGATGCAATCGCTATCCCCAAAATGCTCTTCAACAGTGGGAAGCAAGAAGGTGCTTAAAATATCAATGTAGGTCTGCGCTGTGATCGTGCCACGCAAAGCAACAAGGGGTGCAAGCCCCCTCCAGGAAAAACACAACCACACCATAACACCACCTCCGAATTTCACTGTTGGCACTACACATGCTGGCAGATGACGTTCACCGGGCATTCGCCATACCCACACCCTGCCATCGGATCGCCACATTGTGTACCGTGATTCGTCACTCCACACAACGTTTTGCCACTGTTCAATTGTGTAATGTTGACGCTCCTTACACCAAGCGAGGCGTCGTTTGGCACTTTCCTGCGTGATGTGTGGCTTATGAGCAGTCGCTCGACCGTGGAATCCAAGGTTTCTCACCTCACGCCTAACTGTCATAGTACTTGGAGTGGATCCTGATGCAGTTTGGAATTCCTTTGTGATGGTCTGGATAGATGTCTGCCTATTACTCTTTACGACCCTCTTCAAATGTCGGCGGTCTCTGTCAGTAAACAGACGAGGTCGGCCTGTACGCTTTTGTGCTGTACGTGTCCCTTCACGTTTCCATTTCACTATCACATCAGAAACAGTGGACCTAGGGATGTTTAGGAGTGTGGAAATCTCGCGTACAGACTTCTGACACAAGTGACACCCAATCACCTGACCACGTTCGAAGTCCGTGAGTTCCACGGAGAGTCCCATTCTGGTGTTTCACGATGTCTAATGACTACTGAGGTCGTGGATAATGAGTACCAGGCAGTAGGTGGCAGCACAAAGCACCTAAGATGAAAAACGTATGTTTGTGGGGTGTCCGGATACTTTTCATCACATAGTGTATGTTATATTGTCCCTTTCACACATATAGCAAGGCAACTTGGTGTACGCTCTCAAAATACGCGGTACCACCCTCGGAATAGTCAGATTCACCACTTTCATTATTTATCTCTGGTTAAGGGTCTTCATGTGTATCCATTGACGTAGGTGAAGAGAGGTCCATGAGGGACAGGTCTTATCGCCGAATCTAAGATACACGATTTTGTTCATGTTTCTTTGTTGAATCCGGCTACTTTTATCATACAGAAGTAACAATCATCCACATGGTTCTTCTGTTCACGCCATCCCATGGGAATAGCGAAATTCAAATACTTACTCAGTAAACTGTTGATTTCAGTGGCAATAGCGCAACGTCAGTGTTCAAGGACATTCTCCCCCTCTACTTCCCATCCCTCATCCTACACGCAAGCAATGTTACCACATTTAAAAATTACACTATATAACATAGATTCCGCAGCCAGTTGCTTGTAGTAAGTAGCCCGCAGTAGGTTGGGAGGAGGGGTAGCTGTGCAGAGAAAACTGAAGGTGATGGAAAAACTGATATCATTTTCATGTTCAGGGGTGCCAAATTAGTAAAGGACACCACTTAATTTCTAAATCCCAAGACCCATGTCGATCTGTGTAACTAGCAAACTATTAGAGCAAATCGAACAAACTACAAAGCAATCAACTCGCAATACATTAGAAAGTAGCTGTCAAATACAAAGAAATTCCATTTGCTTTTAGAAATGTGGCATTTTAAAATCTTTCTTTATCGCCTTCGTAATCCGCCTTCCTTTTGATAACTGCTGTTCTAGGAATGAGAGATTGAAAATGGATTGTGCAGTTGCAATTTCATATACAGTCATACCTTCCAGAACGGCCACCTCTACTTAGCGGTCACCGCAATAAACGGTTACTTTTTCCTTTGAAACCGATTAATTTGCCCCTAAAAACCTGTGTTAATATTCCCTCCCTTTAACGTCCACTTAACACCGCGGCCAGCAGCCACAGAAATGTCAAAAAATGACCTGAATTATACGGCCGTCCTGTCACACTCACAACCACTGCTAATAGAGTACAGTACTTTGTTCACCCCTGAGACCTTCACACAGCAGTTCTGTTGGGCGGCGTGAGATAAATCGCGGTTTACTGTTACAGCTACTGCAAACATTCAAGCGCTGGACAGAGGTATGAGGAAACATTAGGTCGGCTTTCGCTACAGCATCAAACAACAAACATGCCGACACTTATGTTTTTGTGTACTGTTACTATGTATACTGTGACTTCGTCCGGCTTTACAACTGTCATTTTTCTCAGTTCTCACTGTCACTGTTTCGTTTTTATGTAGTTTACCTTCACTGAGAGCATACTTCACTAATGTCGCTTTGTCCAAGGTGAAATAGTTCAATTCTCCGTCCCTTCACTTCTTCCTTCGTGACGCAGCTACTTGACTCCGGGCGGTCCACTTCACTCGGAAGTCGAACACAGGATCTCCACAACCAATGCCACGCAGTAGCACTCGCTGCACGTCACAACAGTCGTCACCAATTCGCTAGAAGAATCACTCACTGACTGATTCACTTGAACTTCTCAACAACAACATTTGTAGCGAGCTATAATATACTCACTCTCTCAATAGATGTATACTCACATCTCGCTCTCCACTCGATTCGCACTGGCTGCAACACGCAACACTACTGTCGCCACTGACTTCGCACTCGACTCGCGCTCGAGTCGCATCTGACTCACTGCCGCGAGAGCACTCGCATACATACGGCCGCAAACTTATCGGAAAATCATGCTGAATGTTTTGGAAAGTCCGAGAATAACAGAAGGATCCAGCACAATCACCTTACGTCTAGAAGACATTCCTGGAATTGTTTATATCAACTGGAATCTTCCCGCTAACGTTGCGTTGAAGGTCACAACATCGGTGGCTGGTTTCGTCACAGTACTGTTAAATCTCTTGACAGATTAAGTTGAATTGTATTTAGTCAGTGAATATGTTAAGAAGAATTTTGTTTGTTTCCGCATTTTGTGTTTGTTCCATTATTCTTTGTCGCAAGGCAACTTATAATATTAGAAGATAAATTAAAATGGCCTACTGCTTATGCTTATGTTCGTATATATTACCACGCAAGGGGTGTACGATAATGTATTGTATTATATATCAGTTAAATAAGGACTAATTACTCAGTGAACGTGTTTGTATGTGTTAATAATATATCGTAGGCCCTGCTGTAGTTAATCATGCAATGAACCAAATCTCTTCCCCGATTTCGAATATTTCATAACTTCAATTTAGCGGTCACCTGTTCTAACGGACAATTTTTCATTAGAATGGCTGGTAGCCGCTTTAAGCAGGTTTTACTGTATATTTACTTATATGATAAGAAACAGTGAAGACTGTTACTGCATTGGAGAAATAGCCTGTATTGATGAAATTCTGCTAGTATTTCATGGGCGATGAAGATTTAAAATGTATATGGCATGGAACCCTGAAAAATATGGACTGAAAATCATGATGTTATGTGGCGCCAGAAATATTATCTCCTAAATGCTTACATTTATACTGCCAGAGGAGTGATGAAATGCATTTATTATCTGAGTAGAAGAAATTATTGAAACCATCACAGAGGTAATTTGACTGGTCAAACCTATCGAAGGTACTTTGAGAAAGGTGAATGCTAAAAATTACTTCAGTTTAATAGCAGTTGTGAATGAATTGAAAAAACTGAAAATATCATATATCGGCATTCCGAAAAATAAAGGGAAAATTCCATTAGAGTTCTTCTCACAAAGGAATCATAAAGATGGTCATGGCTTTACAAAAGACAAGACACTTGTTTCATATGTTCCCAAGAAAAATAAGGCAATGGTATTAATTTCATCAATGCATCACTGTAGAATCACTGGCAATAAGACCGGCAAACCAGAAATAATAATTTCTTTATGATCGAACAAAAGGGGTATTGATGGATTAGATAAAAAGTGTATGACCTTTCAACTAGCAGGCGCACCTGTCGTTGGCCAATGGCAATATTCTTTGGAATCCTCAAGATTGTTGGTGTAAATTCACTTGTAGTTTTTTCAGCCCTCAGGGACAATAGTCCCCTTTCAAGATATGATTTACTAAAAGGTCTTTTAAGGCAATTGTGCGAGATGTATCTTAATGAAGGGTTATTTCGTATAAGACTGCCTAGAGAAATTAGAATCTCAATTGGACGTATTTTCAATAAGCCATTGCCTTCTTCAGTGCAAAAAGACGGTGGCAGAAGTGTTCTCTGTGTTCTCGGTCGCCTGTATTAACTGCAACCAACATATTTGTGTATCCTGCAGGCGCTCAATTTGCTTTGAGTGTGTGGATGAATGAAAATCTGTTTAACTTCTGGGTTTGTGAAATTTACTAAAATAAAACTTTATCTGGTTAATCTTTGTTTTGTTCTATATTTTGGACATTAATGGACTTAACTATACCACTATTAATTACCAAAATTATGGTTTTAAGCTTTTTTAAAGTAAATAATGAAGGCACTGCAATTTGAAGCTAGTGCGCTTTTAAACATGTCACTGTTTTGCTTTGACTTTCTAAAGTTGATTTTATGTTAGTAAGGAATATATACCAATAGGGTTAGTCTATATATATATATATATATATATATATATATATATATATATATATATATAATAGTTTAACTTTCAGTTCAAATGCCCGCCAAGAAAATGCAATAAGGGTCTGGGGTACGCAACTATCCCACCACTTTTTTTTTCCGTAACACCGATTGTGTGTACTGTGGTAAAATTCTATACATCCGTACGGATAACTTGTCTGGTCGCTTTCGTTACCCAGATTATATCTGTGTACATCTACATATCCAAGCTGAAAGACCGATAGCTTCAAAATAAAAAACTGTACGTTTCCAAGAATGTCACATACAGGGCGAGGACAGGTTGATTTTGTCTGCAAGGATAACGCACAACTAAAAGCAAAATTTCCTCAATGCCTTTTACGCAAACTGTTTCTTGCCGAAACGGTTTATCCCTTTTGTGGGCCAAGGAACCAAAATCTGTTGTGACAAATGTTTATTTTACGTAATAACAATACAAATACTATATGTTGCAAATATATTGAGTGATTATTCTATTACAATGTTTACACTTTTGTTTATCAGTGGTGGTTACATGGTGAAACCACTGGTACGAAATGACAGTTCTGGCGAGGAACCAAAATCTATTCTGACAAACATTTCATGTAGTAACAATACAAATACTACGTGTTACAAATTTATTGAATGATTATTCTATTAGAATGTTTACACTTTTGCTTATCAGCGATGGTTACATGGTTACCATTGGTCTGAAATGACAGTTCTGGTGATTGCCACTCACTCTTTTTTATGGTACATAGCAAAGCAGTTTTTGTCACTATTAGCGCAAAGACCGACACCACATATTTCACAGCTCCACTTTGTACGATGTGGATTAGCTTTTGTGCTGCAAAGGGCACATCGACGAGAAGTACTTCTCACAGGTAAGTGTGCAGCTTTATCAAAGCGATTTTTTGGATCTACATAGGCTTGAAGGAGTTTTGTTTCTTTGAAATTCTTCTTCCACTATTTGGAGATGACTTTGTAGCTCCAATTAAACCTGCAATGACCGCAAGGCGACACCGTTTGAGAGATATGCATCTGCTCTCTTCACATCTCTCTTTGAAAATCAGATAAGAGTTTACAACTGTCACAACTACAAAATGCCAAAGTATGCGATGCCACCACTTCTTACTTTTCCTGTCAATTTCATATACAGATGTCAACATATCCGCTTTATCCACGTATCCCATATGGGCATTGTGGTCTTTCACAAGTTGTGGGCATGAAATTGCTGTCACTGTGCCATCCTTATTTTTTCTTGTTGGCGTTGACACTTCCTCTACGTTGTGATAATTAGAGAGAAACAGGATTCCTTTTTGTCCTTCCACAGGATTATCACAATTCCTTCTCTTGAGCACCTAAATTGGAACTCTCCCCTGTTCATCGTCTTTTCATGAAAGAAATCCAAAGGCAACCCAACACGTCCCTGTCGAACAGTTTCGCAAGCATATATTTGATGTTGCAAGAGATGTATCATGAGAGGCAGTGAGGTAAAATAATTATAAAAAAATATCTTGTGGTTCAATCCCCTGAGAGTTTCTGGCATAGTTTTGACCACTCTAACTCAGAGATTTGTTTTGTAATATTTCCCAGCTTTCCTGTATATATTTCAAATTGTGAGATGAAGCCGTTTTCATTTGCTCGCACCCATATTTTATAACCTGTTTTTATTGGCTTTTTTGGTAAATACTGTTTCAAACTGGAACGGCCCTTGAATTTGATCATTGATTCACCCACACTCTGATTCTCCGTTGCCTTATATAAGTTGTGGAAAGTAGTAGAGAGAACATTTAGAAGAGGACGTACCTTATATAACTTATCATATCCATCTTCTCCTTTCTTTGACTGCTTGCTGTTGTCGTTTAGATGAATGTTACCCAGTAACCAAGAAAATCTGTTTCTTGAAAAAGTTGAAGAAATGTATACATATCTCAGTGCGGGATCTGAGGACCAGTAGTTTTTATAACTGGGCACTTTTTTTATTCGCATTAGTAGGTTTATTGCAAGAAACCTACGTACTTCCTCTATGTTTGTTTGCAGAAAGGTTTTTGAACCACCCATATTTTGAGTTGCATATAAGTTTGTTTCATATGCAATAAGTTGCAATAGCTCAGGAGGGAAAAGAGTAAGGAAAACATCTGTTGGAGTTTCTATTTCCTCTTTAATATTAGGGCCGACATCATTACAGAACTTTCTAGTACCTATGTAAATTGGAGATTGCTCCCATATTACAACATTATTATCTGCCGTTTCCTGTTTATTTTGTTCATAATTTGGAGGATCACATTCAATCACATGGGACTGCACCGCTTCGTCATTTTCATTGACCGTGAATGCGTTTATATCTTCAGCATTGTATATTTCTTCATCACCACTCTCACTTTTATTATCTGATATAACTGACTCACTATCACTCGGTATTTCTTCCAGTATTTCCATTAACATTTCACTAGTTAACTCACTTGCTTTAAATTTCTTTCCAGATAGGCCATGATCTCACACTCAAACCTAAAACAAAGACCTTCCCTCACTAACGCATAAGTCCCGGTGGTTTCATAGTGAAACCACACACAATTTTTATAAAAACATCGCAAATATGAAAGAAAAGGCTCAAACTTTAATATTACTATAATAAACAATATATAACCTTTAGTTACTTACCAAATCTAGAGCTACTTGCAGGTAATATAAACAATATCACAATTTATATACTATAACGACGGAGCAACAAAGCAATTTCCTTGACCACTGCAGGCAACCATGTGCTTTGGTTCTTTCGCGCTCAAACGTAATGGCCAGGAAGGCAGAGGGTTGCGATTGCGATTCTTGATGCAAGAGGGTAGCAGCATCCAGGGAGACGAAGCGGTTTCATAGTATAACCTCTGAGCCCTGCGGTAAACATTAAATTAAAGGTGGTTTCACTGTGAAACCACTTGGAAACAAAGGGTTAAGAGTGTCTTGTTCATAAAAACAACAACGGCCTATGTCAGCCCAAGTAGCGTCGTTCTCGTTTTGGTTACCGTTCTCGGTTGTTGTGATGAAGCCTTGAGGGATGTTGTATATGAAGTTTCATAGTAATAGGTTGAGCTGCTCTGATGTGAAAGGCTAACAACAACAACAACAATAATAATAATAATAATAATAATAATAATAATAATAATCTCCATAATCATTATGATGACGACAACGCGATATTGATACAATGATGATAAAACCACATACAAATGCAATTTGGGCTTAGGTTGCTAATCACTTACGTATTTATGCATATTTGAAAATTATCACAACAATTTTGTTAAATTAAGGATATCCTCTTCCTCCTCCTCCTCCTCCTCCTCCTCCTCAACATCATCATTAGCATCATCCTTCTTATTATTATACCCACGTCATTTTTAAATGTATAGTGAAATGCAAATGTGCTACAGTAACCAACAGTATGAGAAAAGTCAGAAAAATGGTTAGCTAGAGCGGTTGGGTGGAAATTTTGTTAAGGCACACATTGTGATCCTTAGTTTGTGGCCAGCAAGATGAAGGATGAGTTGTTTACTGAGGATGGTTACTATGTTATGTCCTTAATTATGTATCATGGCAAACATTTATAAGGATTTTGACAGAAGAAAGCAAAATGAATGTGAACAAACTTCATTTAGCAAGCCCAGTAAACCCAGAAAGTAGCTACACATGTCAGCAGCAATAATGGCTTTAATAAAGTGCATCATTCAGCACATTATCCATATCCCACCATGATTAAATTACTGTGGATATTGGAAGAAAAAAATTTAGGAGACATTCAACACAGTACTTTTTTCCAATGGTCCTATTTTTGTGAAAAAATTACCCTATGTCTTCTACAGTTTATTATAATTGTAAGCTCAAGAGTAAGTAGTTTAAAAAAGATTTGAATCAACTATGAACCCCTGAATACTGTTAAGACTTCAGTTTTTTTTAAGTGAAACGTTTTTGAGTATCACATTAGAACTATAGGTACATTTGTATGCTTTAGTTTTGTTGTTGACAAAATACTGATGCTCTGTAATCAAATTATTGTTATTCTTAATATAAAAAGTATTCAAATCCAACAGAATTTCTAAAACTAATGCCACCTTAAAACTGATGAACCCAAATATAGGATCGGTACCAAAATAGATGCAGTAAAATTTTCATAGGATTGTTTAATATTTAATAAATAATAAAATAAAATTAGATTACTAAACATTGAACTTTAGGGGAAATCCATTTGAAGGTGTCCTATATACTTTAGCACTTGTTTTGGCCATGGTTAAAGTAATACATTTTCATTTCATCTGCACATTGTTATCCCATTTTAACAATTTTTAATGCTTAAATGTTATACATTTACTGATAAGGCAAATTATAACTTACAACACAAAACCTGCATCATTGTACTTACACATTTGCAAACTAAAATAGAGACACTAAATCATAGCATGAGTGAAAAATGATCATTTGCAATCATCTAATGCTGTATACCCGAATAACCCTTTCTTACCATTTTGTATACAGAAGCATATTTTACTTTGTCTGCACAAAACATACAGGAGAATTCAGAAAAAAAAGTTATAAAAAATGGCTTGTTTTCCCAACTTAAACTGAACATTTAGATGTATTTTTATTATTTTCCATCCTGTTGTTACAGAATGGGAAATCACTAATATTTAGAACTGAAGTGTTTGAAATAAGCAATAATAGAAAAATGTTATATGTGTACACTTCACACCAGCAAATTCACTAGGCAATCACACGTTATTTAAAAAATACATTTTAGGGTTTGAATTAAAAAAAATAGCCTTTTGTTATGAATACTTAATTACACAAATCACTAAATGCAAACAACATTGGTTTTGATTCTCTTTTTCTTTTCATTTGTGGTTTGAACATCCCTCTAACTTTCAAGGGAACAGTACTATCTTATGAGATGTTATCAGAGAAATGGGTTTTACAATGAGAAGCAGAAAACATAACATGCATACACTGATAGAAAAAAGGATCTATGGAGCAAAAGAGTGGTATTTCTTACAGGCCTTAAGGGGAGGCATCGGTGAAATTGGGGCAAAAATGATGAAAAATCGGAATTTACGTTTTTGCCTTAAAATTATGTTTATACTTTGTACTTTCAGAATCTATTGTAGTTTATGCCGCATCACCATTTAAAAGGCAGTTACGTCATGATTTAAATGCCCATGTGCGGGTGGGCATTGCTCCTGAAATGCACTCATTAACCCATTGCAGCAAAATCGCATACAATTTTGAAGTTTAAGGGGACCTAGGAGAGAGTTATTAGTCAAAATGGCCAGCATTTTCAGTTTTTTGATGTCTGCAAAAATAAACCCTTTATAATGTTAGTGAAACATTTAAATGTGTTTGATGGTGATAAAAACCTTTTTTAAGGGTTTGGCAGGCATTTTTAAAAACCATGCACGGAAATTTAAATGCTTGCCATGCCTATTTTTGTACAACTCAGCTTTAAAATGTTATATATAACATGGTATGTTACACAATTAGTAAACCCTTTAAATATGGTGGTGCAAGCTCGACATCGGGATTTATGGCCATGCGGTCTAAGGCACGATAGGAGTAGCTAACCGATCAAACCAAGGATCGTAAGATCGAAACCCGGTAAAATGCATATTCTGCATTCAATTGAAACTGTGGTAAAGGATGGGGAGGGCCCAACTAAAGCAAGCGGTGTGATGGCATGGTTGGATGCTGATGAATTTCAATTGGTTGCAGATATGCATTTTACACTTTTAAATTTAAAAAAAAATAAAAAATAAAAGCACACACAATATTAGGCAGACAGTATTAATGAGGTCAGACAATGCTGCAGCTGTCATATGCTCAGATGGCCAAACGTGTTAAGGCGTGATGATATGGTTACGTTGCATAATCAGAGGTTCGCGCCCCAAAAAACAATTTTTTTTTTCTTTTTATTCTTACTCCGAGAAGAATTTACCTCACCTCATTGGGTATCCTTGAAAGATGTAGTGGCAGGCTTAAGGTTATGAAAAAAATGGGTGTCAAAACTGGTCAAAATATGAAGACAGACCTAAGGGTTCTTATATAAAAAAGAACTAAACCTAACCTAGCCTATCCTCCCGTGAATCAGAAACCGGCTTATATAAAAAAAAGCTAAATCTAACCTAACCTCCGTGAATCAATTCACGCAAGGTTAGCCTTAGGTTAGGTTTTTTTTATACAAGCTTCTGTCATGATATGTTTATATCTCAAATAATTTGTGACAAGGCTAGATACATTCAAATCAGCAAAGAAACAGTTAAAAGTATTAAAACTTAAAGAAGAGGAAGCTAAACAGTTATCTCAAAGACCTTCATATGGTTCAGGGGAATTCTAAAGCAATAAATATGTGTTGTTATACATTTAAAGCTTTAAAGTCATTTTTCTTCACTTTTTGTTTTCCTACATTTTTTAATGTTCAAAATGCTCCTTGCAATGCAGTTTTTAATAGATTTCTTTGACATTTTGCACAAATGATTTTAGATAACTGCTACATAAAACTTGGTATTTTAAATGATCTATATTGAGCAGTTTAATTGTTATTTCATTTTTAATTTGAAAATTATTAATAATTTGGAAAAAAAGGTAATATATGTATTCAATAATTTTTTTCTCCAAAACTATTTGACATATCTAAAAAAGAATACCAAGTTTTGTAGACATAATCAAAAGAAACATACAGTCAAAGTTTAGTTTATTTACAAATAATAATGTTATGCATGGAGCATTTGTTATACTACACTAAAACTGTGGCAAAAAACCAGTAAATATTTTGTTTTTGCAAAACTATCTTAGATAGAAATGTGAAATTTAGTACATCTACTAGATACCCTTTAGCACGAATAGATACAAAATTTCACATCATTATGACCAAAACTATGGATTTTAGCAATTTTCACCGATGCCTCCCCTTAAAAATACAAGCCTGAAAATCAGTTTCATTTATGAAACAATTCTCAAAAGCTGAAATGAGAAAGGTATATTACAGCTACTACCATACTTTTCCAAAGGTGGATGCCTCATCATTTCATATCCTTGCAATAGAAAAGCAAATTTAGCTTTCACCTTGTTAACATTTCAGTCATTAGAAAAACTGGAGATTATTTTAACAAAATAAAGAATGAAAACTATTTGTGCTCCCTTAGACAATTTAATTCCAAATTTAGGGCCATTTTCATTCCTGTGATAAACAATGCATAATATTGGAAAGTTCAGAAACATAAGTCCTGGATATCAAATTAAAATAAAGTAACAAATAAGAACTAGTCATGTGTAAAAAACATTGCATTTGATGAACCTGTGGTGTAACACAAGTTATGAGACTTCATTGAGCTGCACAAACTGATATGCAGGCTTATGTCATAAAGAAAATAATGGCATACATACAGTGTATTGTGATTTATTATTATTATTATTATTATTATTATTATTATTATTATTATTATTATTATTGCAAACTTAACCTCACTGAACTCCCTTGGGGTAATGTCAAGCAGTGGGTGGGTGCTAATGTCACCTTTAAGCTTTTGGATATTCAATATTCATGTGAGCTAAGGTTTATAGAATTGGGCAAGACATGGGGAGCAATGTCTATGACCAGATAGAAAGGCTAAAAGTGAGTACTGCAAATGATTATTCATAACAGAAAATACAGTAGAGAATTATTAATTCTGGTGGACTATAGTATAGTGATGTGAACTAATAGCTCTGTAAATGTAGAGTTAAATTTTGCAACACTATACTGCTACCTTCAGACTGACTGATATGAGGCTACCTTCAAAGTGCTGTAAAATGGTGTGTGCAACCTCTAGCTTCAAACTGATTGATATGAGGATAACAGCAAAATGCTGTAATATGGTATGTGCATGTGTCTTAATTCTGTACAGTGCCTCTACTTTCTGCACAAACTGTGTGCACTTCTGCAAATAGACCAGGTTGTAGCAGTACAGCAGGATGGAAAATGAATTATAGCCAAACGCATGGTAAGTGATTCTTTTTTAATTTGCAGCTCAAAACTTTCAGGTCCCAATTTGTTTAGTTTTTTTGTTGGGGGGGTTATCACTGCTACTTTTCTCATTACCTGGACAATTGTTGGTGAGTTTTATTGTAATCCACAGACACTAATAGTTCAAGATTTTATATACTTACTGGTGGATGGATTATCTAAGGGAAGGAAGTGTTGGTTATTCAACTCAGCGCAATGAGTTTTATGCTTTATTATGCTTAATACACACTACAAAGGTATAGACAGTTTTAGTTTTACTTTGCACCACTAACTATACAGAAATAGCTCAAATCCAGAATATCTTAAAGAATGTTGCAGTAGGTATGACAAACATATTTTAGATAAAAAGGAGATATAAGACACTATTTTGCATTGAATAAGAATAATGCAGAAGTAAGTTATTTTTCATTTTATTACATTGGTACTCTCTCCACCAATATGGTAAGTATATAAGTTCTGTAAAATAACATTTGTTATCATTAATTCCATACATGTTAATGTTCAGTATAGCATAAAATAATCCCAGACTACTATACCTAAACTTTTATTCATTATGATTTATTAGGATGTATTATTGTCATATTTATGGTTATGCTCACCATGGATTAACTGATAAATTTTACAGTGTAAGAACACTTTATTTTGAAACTTAAATTAATCTGTTCAAAAGGGCATAAGATTAAGTTGTGTTGCTCAAGTAAGCTATAGCTCTATGTATTATAAACTAGTTTTTATTTTTTAAAAACCATATTATGGATACATATGAGAAACAATGCTAGAATAATGTTCTTATAAATTGCCATTCCATGGTATCTCTGATGATTGCAGTAAAATGTTAAAATTACATATATTATATAGAAACTATGGTATGCGTACATAAAATTCAATGCATCATGTTTCCTGGTGATCCTAACATAAGTGACTGCAAATGATGATTGCATAAGTCACCTAAGTGACCAGTAGTTCAACAGAATGAACTTTATTAAGCATTGTATTATAATTGTAAGTGGTTTGCTATCAATGTATGAAAATAAATTCTGTATATCAATCAATTGAGGAATGAAGTAACATCTAAGAAGTAATTTTAATGTTTATAGCATGAGATTCAAGATTACATAAGAATCCTTATTGCGGAGTTCCGGTGAGAATAGACACTTGATTTTCCTCTTCTGTATTTTGAGTTTGAACTTCTGGAATGGGTATAATTCCTGTCTCTATGAATTCATTTACCTTCTTCTGTACTGAAATAAATGCATGACGAATATTATCAAGGGCTGTTCCCAAATCTGATTTAATAGAGTTAAATTCCTGGGTAACTAAAGATAATCTGCCAAGGAGATAATTAAGATTATTATCCATTTCGCTCATAAGACTTGTGATCTGACCAACTTTTCCTCCCATGCTATCCATTGTCTTGAGACTACCATTGACATATGTCTCTGTTTGTTGTTGCAGCCTATCTAATGCTCCAACTGATGCAGTAAGCTGTTGATACATTATTCCAATTTGGCGCCATACTTGGCTGATTTCTGTCTCAATTTTACTTGTAAGATTAGAAAGGGCACCTGTTTGGTTGTCCACTATGGTTGCTGAAAGGCCATCAAAGCGTCTATTTATGGTTGTATTTAATTCCCTTGCCTGCAATTTAACCAGATCCCCAACTTCTAACAAAATTTGATGCACTCCATATTCAATGCGTCGTTTTGAATCCATAACGTTGTCAGCAGTTTGGAATAGCACACTCTCAACTTCACTAGAGCGTCTCACTTCCTTCAGCACAGCTTCATAGCTCCGAGTTATATCAGAATAAATACCCTCTGCAATGACTCCTGCATCATTAATACCTTTAAGTATTTCCTCCTGAGTTTGTTCAATAGTGCTTTGTGCTTCTGCAAGCCTTTCTTCAAGTCTGGCATTGCCTTTATCATTTCCAGCAGCTAACTCAAATTTCACTTCTTGCAACATTTCCTGTGTAGAGTTGATTCCCTGTAGCAGATCATCACAGCTCGGTAATGAAATCAGTTTTTTGGTTGCATCTTCTGAGAGTTCTTTTATATCCTGCAGCATCTTATGATGTACTTCAAGAGCTGATATTAAGAGAGTATGCCAGTCTTGGGTTGCAGGCGAATGAACAATATCAACTGGTTCTGTCTCATAACGATTGAGCAGCCGCTCTGTATTGACCATTATGTTCTCAAGGTTAGTTGACATCTTCAGTGCTTCTGTATCCTTCTTCAGCATTTGATCTTGCAACTGCTCAATTGTGGAAGCCAAGTGATTTATGCGAGAATTAATCCTAGCCTCCAACATATCCAATTTTCCTGCTGCTGCTGTTGGCAAATCCTCTCCAATGCTGTTTCTAATCATTTCTTCTACACTTTTCATCCAAGTATAAAGGGATCCTTGCATTGTGTCCATGGTTTCCTTTGTCTTCTGTTGCTGAATATGTTCTTTCTCATCTCTCTGAAAAGAAAATACATATTAGTCTTAAATTCCTATAGGCACAGGTAATATATTATTTTAGCAATTGTATTCTTGGGGTACAAACTCTCTAACAGCTTGATCAAGGTGGTATTCAAACTATAATTAGTGAGTTAATTCATCCAAGGAACATGATCTGCTAAGCACCTTTGAATAAGGGAAAAAAGGGACCAAGGTACTTTCCAATATAAAATCTATTAATTTAAAATGTTTACAATGAATATCATATTTATGTAATTCTGTAAGCAGAAGAAAGAATTGATCTTTTATAATGCATTAAACTAGTGATGATCATCTGAATATCTATAAACTGGTTGACATACATCTGGAATGTAAATATCCAAAGAGGTGATATTTCTCTTTACACTCACAATGATTTTAAGTAAGGTCTGCTTACTCAGCCTATTGTATTACAACTTCGTGGCAAACTTCCGGCTTATGCTATTTAATTTTTGCATATAATTTAGCACATTTCTTATTTTGTTGTTTTTTATTTCATTTGGTTTTTCTTTTTAATTGTATGCATTCCCACATGGTGTTACATATACTGACTATAACATCTATTTGTTCTCAGAAAATTCAAGAGCTTCTGAAATTATTGTCCCCCAGAAAGTCACTGATACAGCAGTTACTGGTTAAATTTCAAAAGCACATATATCCTGCATATGAAAATTTTTTCACTGAGTTGTAAATTTTTGACAATGCATTTGAGACTCAGTGTACTCCAATGTGTTCTTTTTTCCTTGCTTTTTATGAATTTCATACACTAACCCACATACTAACCATATTATTCTGTACCCTGTTATCATAAGAAAAATGAAGGAAAGCTGTGTCTTTTAATTTACATCTCCAAATCAAGCTGTTTTCAGATATTATCCTTCAGAACTTTCATTTATAATTCATGCATACAGGTGCAAAAGAATATATGTTACAAAGATAGATGTGTATCTTGTGAACATCATTTGTTTACAAACTCATGTTCAAAAACTCTTTGTTTATGCGCTAGAGCCTCCAGAACTGAGAGGGGGATGATTAGGTAAATAAACTGTAGACTCCATGACAAGCAGTAAATGTCAATTTATTAGTTAAGAGTTATTCATCAATGGCATTATATCAGCTGTTGCATATTACACAGCTTCATTCACCAAATCCTATGATAGTGTTGACAGTGTTATTCTGTTAAATAGTTTCACAGTTTCATACATTATAGTTTGCAATTTGTGTGGCTATCGTCAATTGGAAATGAACAATGGCCGCCTTGTACACAAATGCAGAGTACACCAAAATGCTTCTCATATACAGGAAAGCCCAAAGAAAGGGAAGAGAGGTTTTCCAGCTCTATGAACAATGCTATCCCACAGATGTCACCTAGCCTGCACTATGTCTCCAAGATTGGAGACATACGCCTTAACAAATACTCCTGTGGACATCTGCAGACATGCTGTATACCAGGAGTCAGACGAGTAGGAGCGGACAGATGAAGGAACCTCCAGAAATTGAAACACAGCACTGCAAGTAGGCCACAAACATGACTGCTAAGAAGGAGGGATGAGAGGGAAACCAGATCCGGACAGCAATGGATGCTAGCATGGAGCACATCCTGGGGCCGGCTAGCAGTGCCTAATCCCGTTCCCCCCAGGGGTTCCTGTGGAAAGGCTCCCTGGCAACAAACAGGGGGCTCCTGCAGGCCCGGCAAAGTACACAATCCACCGCTCAGCTGCAATATGCCAATTGCCGTCACCTGGTCATTTAACCCCGAAACCAATGAAAGGTAATGATGGGAGCAGGAAATGATGGACAGGAAATTTGTGGTAGAAGAGGAAGCAATCCAACATTCGCCTACTGACCCGAGAAACCACCAAAAAGCCCGTGAGTAGGTTATTTAGGAGAGAGCAAGCGCAGTTTTTGGGCATATATGGGAAAGGATAGGGAAAACGAGGGTAGATGCCAGGTTGAGAGAGTCTTCAAGAAGGAAAATGGGTTTATGTGGGAGGGATAGGGAATACGACGACCGATACTTGTCTGGACGGGGAGTTGAATGAGGGAAGTGCGTTTATATGGAAGAGATAGTAGAGAGGTGTTAGGCTAGACAGGTGTTAAACGTAGAAGGTGTTTTATATGGGAGGTATAGGAAACCAATGAGAGATCCTCAGCTAGACAGGGGGAGGAGGGGAATGCGCTTTATGAGAGGTAGGGGATACGGGGAGAGATGCTAGACTAGATAGAGGTTTAGAGTAGAGTATGCGTTTATATGTATGAGAGGTATAGGAACAGGAGGAGAGGTATTAGGCTAAGTAGGTTGAGCATGGGTTTAAAGGAGAGACGAGAAAACGGAGAGATCCTATGCTAGGATAGACAGCTGTTAAAGGTAGAATGTGTTTTATATAGGTTAGATAGGAACCCTCAGCTAGACAGGGGGCAGGAGGGGAATGCACTTTAGGAGAGGTAGGGGATACGAGGAGAAGTGCTAGCCCAGACAGATGTTGAGGAGTAGAGTATGCGTTTATATGGAAAAGATAGGGATTAGGCGGGGAGATGCTAGACTAGACAGAGGTTGAGAGTAGAGTATGCGTTTATATGTATACGAGGTATAGGAACGGGATGAGAGGTGTTATGCTAGACAGATACTGAAGAAGTACAAATATGAGCTTATATACAGGAGAGATAGGGAAAACGGAAAGAGCTGTTAGACTAGACAGGGCTTGAAGGGTAGAATATACCTTTTATGTGGGAGATATAGCAAACCGAGGAGAGGTATTAGGCTAGGAGAGTTTGAGTATGTGTTTATAAGGAGAGACGAGAAAACGAAGACAGATCCTATGCTAGGATAGAAAGGTGTTAAAGGCAGAATGTGTTTTTTATATGTTAGATAGGAAACCAAAAAGAAATACTCAGCTAGACAGGGGTCAGGAGGGGAATGCGCTTTACGAGAGGTAGAGATACGAGGAGAAGTGCTAGGCCAGACAGATGTTGAGGAGTAGAGTATGCGTTTATATGGAAAAGATACGGATTACGGGGAGAGATGCTAGACTACACAGAGGTTGAGAGTAGAGTATGCTTTTATATGTATGAGAGGTATAGGAACGGGAGGAGAGCTGATAGGCTAGACAGATACTGAACGAGTAGGAATATGAGCTTATATATAGGAGAGATAGGAGGGGAGGTGCTAGACTTTGAAAGCGACTTTATACGAGAACTTCATGGAAAGCTATTTGCTGTCAATGCTAGAACACTAATTCTAGACAGCTCCAGCACGTAACCCACTGATGCTAAAAACGTAACCCGCTCACGCAAAACGGCAACCCACTCACGCAAAAAGGTAACCCAATCACTCAAAAAAGTAACCCATTCACGCAAAAAGGTAACCCACTCACGATAAAAAGGTAACCCACTCACACAAAAAGGTAACCCACTCTCACAAAAAGGTGACCCACTCACGCAAAAAGGTGGACCACTCACGCAAAAAGGTAACCCACACTAAAAAGGTGACCCACACTAAAAAGGTGACCCACTCAGCAAAAAGGTGAACCACTGACGCAAAAAGGTCAACCAATCACGTAAAAAGGTGACCCACTCACGCAAAAAGGTAAACAACACACGCTAAAAAGGCGACCAATTAATGCAAACAGGTGAGCCACTCACGTCAAAATGTGACCCACTCACGTAACAAGGTGACCCGCTCACGCAAAAAAGGTAACCCACGCGCGCTAGAAAGGTGACCCACTCTCGCAAAATGGTGACCCTCTCACGTAAAAAGGTAAGTAATTCAGGTAGAATCACAGGGTAGGACAGAATCCGGGAAGCGGTTATAGCATAGTTTCGTATGATTTCACAGATAATTCAGATAGTATCTTAGGTATTTACGATAATTCAAGTATCATAAGTGTATAGAGTCACTCAGCTAGTATCACAGGAGGCTAGAATCCAGCGGCAGGGTGTATCGTAACTGTATATGATTTCACAGGCATTTCAGCTAGTATCGTGGGCATTTTAGCTAATTCAGCTAGTATCACAGGAGGCTAGATTCCAGAGGTTGAATGCATCATAGCTGTGTATGATTTCACAGGAAATTCAGCTAGTATCGTAGGTATTTAGGCTAATTCAGCTAGTATCACAGGAGGATAGATTCCAGAGGTTGGGTATAGCATAGTTTTTTATTTCACAGGTTATTCAGAGAGTATCGTAGGTATTTAGGATAATTCAAGTATCATAGGTGTTTAGAGTAATTCAGCTAGCATTACAGGAGGGTAGCTTCCAGGGGTCGGTTATAACATAGTTTCGTATTTCACAGATAGTTCGGGTAATATCGCAAGTATTTGGGGGTAATCGGCATAGTTTCACAGATACACGTGATAATTTCGATCAACGATTTGTATCACAGCTATTTAAGTTAATTGCAGGTGATTCAGGCTGTATCAAAGGTATTTAAATCATTTTTACAGGTAATTCAACTAGTATCATTGATATTTAGGGTGAACCAGATAGTATCACAGCTGGTTGTGTTAATCTCGAGCAGAAATTCGTATCAGAGGTATTTAAGGTAATTTCACGTGATTCGGGTAGAATCACAGGTATTTAAGTCAGTTTAACAGCTAATTCAGATAGTATCACAGGTATTCATGGTAATATAGGGAGTAATTAGATTACAAACATTTCTCATCCAACGTTACAACACTTTATATACCTTTTTTCTAAATCTTACAAACCTTTTATACGTTAAAACGTTAGCGGTTGAGACGGTAAGGGTGAAATAGTGAGGGTTTATAGAAGTAGCATAACTAGCGCATCCGCATGGTTGAGGAGATATTATAACATTTTAGACAGCTTTATTGTTTTATATGCTTACATTTTTTGTTCAAGTGTAGCAGCATTATCAGTGAAATCATTGCTTCATTAAGCAAGTATTGTAAGGGTAGACGTCTCTCCCCTTTATCTAGGCTTGAGACTAACACTAACATTTGCTCCTAATGGCAGGGTTACCACTTCGCCTTCCATCTTCTTCTTTCTTCATCAGGCGTCTGGTAAGTGTATACACAGCACACGGATAAACTTCATTTATAAGATTGTAGACTCATGATAAAATCTTCATCTTCGACTTACATTCGCTTAAGCACTGTTTGTAACACTTGAATGTCCATATGTATAGGTAGTTATTCCATCCTAGGCAATAACTCTTTTATCATCAAAGGAATTCAATGTAATTTTATTCACTTGGGTTGTGGTAACTTCATGCTTTCGTGATAGGATTAGGTTCATAGGTGTTCTGATGATTTCACAGGTTTTAAGACAGTCTGTTTAGCTGTCAAACGTAATGTACTGTTTAATAGCACTACGTTTTATACCTTTAATTTTTTTATCATTGAGCCGTGGATATCTAGTGCATACATCTTAGGTCATAGTCCGACAAAGCGCTGGATGATTTTACCATTAGCCTCATCTTTAAATTTCCCAAGCACCTTCTTGTGTAGAGCTGAATAGCATATATGGCTTGCAGGATCATTAGCAGTATCCAGATGATCAACAAAACGTAGCTTGTCATGGTTCACATCTTCAGTTGTTACACGATGAATGAATGAATCAGTTTCCATGTACATAAGCTTCAGGTTTTCAGCTCCGTAATATGCTAACAACACATCATAATGTTAGTGATACCTTAATGTCTTGGAGATGTCCAATACACTCATACCAATGTATATAGGCTTGTTGAACACAATCTGACGAGATGCCATATGCACAACAGCTAGATTAGCAGCATATATCGTCCTGTCAATAAACGTAGGTTTGGTGATCAACTTTTTTAGGATCTTCTCATTTATCACCAGTCGTATATCCATACGGTTACGCAGATTCTCCATAGTTTTTCCTAACATGGCGTTGTTAAAGATCTTGTAGAGATCCTTCTCGAAATAATTTGCAGCTTGTTGTCGTAGCCTGTTTTTAAATTCCACATAAGTTTTTAACCATCGAGTCTGTCGGAATTGTAGCACACGATGGATTTTTGTTAGCCGTAGTCCATGATTAAGAAAGTCATGTAATGTACTACATGCTTCTTTCAAGGTCAAAGATGAGGTATAGGTTTCTTTGTAGATGATTCCAATGGTTTAATACAGTCAAGCAGGAAAGGTAGATCGTTGTGTAGATCGTTAAGTTCTACAGGATACTCTATGTCTATGACGTCACACCCAGAGACAGGATGTCTGGCAGCATCAAACACGTTTAAACTCCTCCCATAACTACCTGTATATGCAGTCACACCGACAAGAGAGGTATTCCTACACGCTCATTCAGTCAGATGTTTCCATCAAAGCGTACCACCACCACCATCGCTACCACAACCCATTACACCAAAGCTAGCACAAACTCTATTATCACAATACTTAAAAGTAAAAGCTTAAAGGGTAACGTAGAATGTTTTGCCCCTTATTTAGTTAAATGTATGTATATACTGCATTATTTCATGTTTTCATTCCCTTTTCAATTCTTACTTTCCATCCTCCTCAGAAAGACCATTACATTTCACTACAATCACGATCAAAGTAATTTTTCCAGAGTTACACAGATTCTAACCTTCTAGAATCGAACCCGATAATGCTTTAATAAATGTATTTTTAGTAATTTAGCTCCCCCGCATCAGCATCTACCATTTAATCTTTACTCGAACATAATACGATTCATAGACTTGAAGATATATGAAATCACCCCTTAGGGATTCGATCTGAGTACTTTAAAGTAATCTTTGTCATGATAACGATATTTACGAACTAGATACCCTGTTTACGTTTTACTTGACATGTCTATCTAAATTAGATTTCGAGTTATTAAATTTGTAAGTAAATTTCATTGAATTGGTATTTGAACCCAGAACACCAGGAACCTCCTTAGCCTAATACCTCTCCTCCTGTTCCTATACCTCTCATACATATAAACGCATACTCTACTCGAAATCTCTATCTAGTCTAGCATCTCTCCCCGTATATCCCCTACCTCTCATTAAAACACCTTCTACCTTTAACACCTGTCTAGCCTAACACCTCTCCACTATCTCTTCCATATAAACGCACTTCCCTCATTCAACTCCCCGTCTAGCAAAGTATCGGTCGTCGTATTCCCTATCTCTCCCATATAAACCCATTTTCCTTCTTGAAGACTCTCTCAACCTGGCATCTACCCTCCTTTTCCCTATCCTTTCCCATATACGCCAAAAGAACTGCGCTTGCTCTCTCCTAAATAACCTACTCCCGTAGTTAGAGTGGCGACCTGAAGGGGATCGAATACGGGATCCCCTGAATGCGAGCCTCACACGTTACAGCGGAGCCATCTTGCTCGGTGTATATCTACCAGAGTTTGAACAAAGGTTATCTATGTTTGCAGCAGTCATTTTGAGAAATTTTTGTTCTTGATTAGAATGTTACCTGCATGCTTACGGAATTCCAGTTTCTGTTCTTTTTACTTCTTTCTTCTTTCCTATCTTTTGTAATCCGTACTGTCTATGCCTTCTTACATATTTCAGAGACCATCTACTTACCATAGAGTCTTTAACGTATGTATATTTATTTTTATTGTGCATATGTTTTCCCAATATATTTTTCTGCCAATAGGGATATATACATTTGATTCTGAAATACAACTATGAGCAAAGTAAATACATCCAAATGAAACTCATTCTATGTATCCGACATGCATAACCATTGAAAAAGAACAACCAGTATCTGAAATACTGCATAAATCCTTAATTTTGTATACCTCATTTATATACTTTTCTGAACATTTTAGTTATATTCATGTATGTAGTGGCTATATGTAAAAATGTAAGGTGATGGAACCAGATACCTCAGGTTGGAGTGCAACTATCACACACAACAAATCCCGAGGTCGCGTATACAAATCCGGTGGAGGGAGATTAATTTTTTCGGGCGTAAATATCCATAGCATGGCTTCCTTCGGAAGGGAAGTAAAGCCGGTGGTCCCGTGTCGTAGATTTACGGCACGTAAAAGAACCTCAAGCCTAATAAAGAGGCCTCTGAGCAAAATTACCGGTCTTTCACGCCCAATATAAAATGGAACGCTAAGAACCACAGCAGTTAAAGAGCGTCCATAAATAAAACTCAATTTAATTTACAGACTACAAAAACAATACTTCGACCCTTTATTAGGAGAAAGATTTGAACTGGTCTGCTGCATTAGCTGATGTCTTTACCAGAGCTGTAAGTATTACAAAGTGTCCCCATTCTCATTCCTAAAACAACAGTGAAATATGTGGCATTTATCTTCATTAAATAAAATTACACATAAATCAGTCATTGGTAACTTCATTTTATAATTATGTTATTATTTTTTAATATTTTCATCAATGAACTATTAAAGTAAAATTTGAAATTCATTTTTCACATTGAACAGGAAAGATCTAGTTGCATGTTTAGCAGTTTTACTTAATATATGACACATTCAGTACAAAAAGACGTCATTTAGTAAGTTTACCCAGGAGTTAAAACTCTGTTTTTTTTGTTTGTTTTTTTACATTTTTGTTAACAGCTTTCAATTTCAGATTTGGTTACATGCTATGTTTTCAATGAATGGACCAAAGGATCTGAACAAATTCTGCTTTTATGATAAAACTGAGGATATTTGAATGCCTGTATGAGCCCAGGAGGGTGATGTGGCTCAAGTGAGTGCTAATTCCCAAAATTTTATTTTTTTGTGAGATTTGCCCCTACGGTTTATGGTAAATATTATCCAATCTGGCTCATTTTTACAATATAGTTATGTATAGTTGTATGGATGATAACTCCAGGTATTACTTTTTAAAAACTAATTAGAGTCAGACTTACATAATTTAAATATGGTATTTTTAGAAGTAGGGCAATGACGTGGCCGAGTGCTTAGACTGCTCGCCTCCCACCAAGGCAGCACGGATTCAACTCCTGGGGCCTGCATGTGGGATTTGTTGTGGACAAAGCGGCATCTAGGCCGATTTTCTTCTGGTTCTCCGGTTTCTCCCGCCATTCTTTTCACCAATTGCTCCATCATCACCTTTCCCTTCATCCATTTTGCCTTCATTTCATATAACTTTCTTCCTCACCCTCATACTCGGCTAAGGGCCGATCTCCTGTTCTGGATTCTTCATTCTAAGATTCAATGTTCGACTGCTCCTCGACAGGACTCTGACCTAGGCACGGTTGTAAGTCCTAGGGAGTGTAAGCCCTATATATACAGAGTGTAAACCGAGTAGGTAGGTAGGTGATTTAAAAGTTGATCTAAACTTAAAGTTTAAAATATTTGTCTTTTAATTATATCTTGAAAAACCAATACTTATACTTATTTACATTATATTTATGCACAACATATCCAAAGCACACGAATTTAAATGAATATTAATCCTAAAAAATAGGGGTTAAATATCCAGCCCATTTTAAAGGCATTTTCAAATTAAATTGAATTTTATTTATGAACGCTCTTTAACAGCTGTGGTCCTTGGCGTCCCATTTTATATTGAGCGTGAAGGACCGGTAATTTTGCTCAGAGGCCTTTCTATCAGGCTTGAGGTTCTTTTGCGTGCCGCAAATCTACGCGTGTCACAGGTTTTACTTCCCTTCCGAAGGAAGCCATGGTAAGGATTTTTACGCTCGAAAAAATCCATCACCCTCCGCCGGATTTGAACTCGCAACCTCGTGAACTAGAGGCTAGCATGGTAACCACTACACCACGGAGGGCGACTCAGAGCATTTTCTTTTATCTATATCAATTCATTGCAAGGTTGTGAAACTTTGTAGCATAAATCATTAACTTTGAATATATCTTATAAACTTCATCAAATTCGGTTCAAATAGAAAGAAAGTTTTAAAAAACCTGAACATTCCTTTAAAATTAAAAAAATGATTAAGCATTTTATAATCTTTAAACTGTTCATGTATACAGAGCATGGCAATTATCTGACACAGTTCCTATAACACTAAAATATAAAAGGGAAGTAATCACAGAATATAGTTAATGCAGACAATTGCACTGCTGTTATACAGTTTTCTGAATTTGTTAGACAGTGTTCAAAAATAAAGCTTATTCAATTTTTCTACAATGTTAAAACTTTCCTTTCTGTTTTAGGGGCCTAGCATTTTATAAGGGAATGATCCAGTGACAGACCATTCCGTATAGGCCAGAAAGGCCGAGCTGCCCTCTCTTAAAATTGGGGAACTTCGTTTATCATAATTATGCTTCTACTTAAAATTTTATGAATTTGAAATTTAATGAACACACTTATAAAATAAACAAATTATAGTTTCTTAGATCTATTTTGCACTGGTGCGGTAAACACAAATGCTTGTTTCTTAGATCTATCTTGCCCTGGCGCGATAAGTGCTAGTTACTTAGATCTGTCTTGTACCGGCGCGGTAAACATAAATACTAGTTTCTTAGGGCGGTATTCATAGTTGATTTTGGTCCGGAACAACTTGCTACTTCCGGTGGATTTACAGCGGACCATCGACTTTCTTATTCATAGACCGGGAGTTGCGTTGGTCCGGGGATCAAATGCCTTGGTCGGGACCAAATTTTGGTCTACCTCGGAGGGGTAAATTAAAGGCAGACCATCTTTACAAAATGGTTTACTTTGGAGTGATGGCGTGGCTGCTTGCGTAGAATTCGCGAAATGAGACGCCGGAGTAAAACTATCTACCGAAATTGGACATAATTGAAAAGTATGGTGACAAAAACTTTAAAACAAATACAGGTTTAGTAAAGTAAAGGTTAGAAAACTGATAAGTAGGATCAAAACGCGGGTATCACCACACAAATTTCAATGTTTCAGAACCCGCTATTGAAATAAACGGAGTTAGAAACCGTGTATGTAAGTATCGTGTGGGATTACGTGATGTTGAGACTGTAAGGGGAAGTCAGTACGAAGCCCATCCCTCTCCTGCAGCCCGTTAAAGGTTCCTATGAAGCTGTTGATACACTTTTTGGTGTAGTCAATGAATTATAAAATATTTTAAAAAATGTGAAGCCCTCGGTGCGTGCGGGTGTGCGTGCGCGCGTGCGCTCACGTTTCCACGACAGAAAATCTTTTTCGGTGTGTATTGTAATGAGAAGGCAATGAACTATAAAATAAAATGTTATTGCAAGCTTCAAAGAGAAGAAAAGACATATGGTCTAATAATATTCGAGTTATGTGTACGGTTATCTCGTCATATAAAAGTACGTTTTTTCCACAGCTAAAACTAATGCATGACTCTGAAATGCATTAAGAAACCCCGTTCATGCTGGGTCAGAGGCAATGAACTATAAAATAAAATGTTGATGCATGCTTCGAAGAGAAGAAAAGACATATGGTCTAATAATATTCCAGTTATGTGTACGGTTAACTCGTCATATAAAAGTATGTTTTTTCCACAGCTAAAACTAATGTATGACTCTGAAATGCATCAAGAAACCCCGTTTATGCTAGGTCAGTAACAGAAAAAGCGAAGGGCAGGAAGGCAATGAACTATAAATTACTAAATTATACTAATAACATTCGAGTTAGGTGTACGGTTATCTCGTCATATCAAAGTATGGTTCGAGTCCCCGCAGCTAAACTTGGAATTTTTCATCGAAGCGTACTGCATCTATTACGTAAGGAATGGTAGGCTGCATGAGTATGTTAAAAAAGGATGTTAGAAGTGTGTATGTGAGCAAGAGTCACGTGCGTAATGGTATAAACGAGGTCAGTGCAAGATCGAGCATGTTCAAACCCCCACCCTATCCACTAAATGTGAAACGAGAATGGATCGGCGTTCACAGTTGACTATGAGCCAGCACAATGAGTAGTGAAAATATCAGAATCGCGAGCGATAGTGACAATTGTTGCTGGGTGAATCTCGAGGAGTACGAGCAAATGAAGCAGCACTGTCTCGACAAGCATGAGGAAATGTGTGATGGCGATAAGCATACCATCATCTGTAAGGAGCCATCACAGGAACAACAAATGTCGTCATTCTTCCGATGTGGAGAGTGCTGTGACGTGTATCTCAAAGCAAAAGGGTAAGTAAGTAAAGAACATATGATAGAATAGATGTAGTAGGAGTAAAACGTAGATAAGCAAAAAACTGTGCCCTTTTTTTACAGAACCCCGAAGAAGAAGAAGAAGAAGAAGAATAAGGTGTGCCACCGCACTGCGACGTGGATCGGTCGGTATCGACTTCCGATCCCGTGGAGGAGAAAGAACCTGTAGAAGAGGGAAGGTAAGCAGAATCATTGTTAATACAAAGAAAGATGTTTTATTGATGACTCGTGTGTTAAAACAAAGATCTTGTGTATATGTCTACAGATCCGAAAAGAAGCCTGAGAAGAAGAGGAAGAAGGGCAAATGTCGTAAACAAGAAGATGTTGGAAGCCTCTCGAGAGAACGTTATAGTAATCATCTTTGACCCCATTCCAGAAAAGTCGGGGAAAGATGAATCCAAATAGCGTGTTTATGCTCGACGACATCTCCATCAGTTCCAAGTATCGTGTGAATATAGGACTGAATTGCGAACTCGCATCTCTTTTCATCAAAGCAGTTGACGAAACTTTTGTATACATTACAAAAGAGGACTGGCAGATAATAGCTCAAAATATAGCGGTGATTGAAACGTATGTGAAAGTCGGTAAGCTTCCTCGTTTATGGTACAGTGAGAATATAATCTATGCATATAATATAACAGTGCATATGAATAAGGTTAATGAAATAGCATTTGTGGATACGGTATACACAAAAATGTCATAAACCTGGATATTGCTGCAATAACAGGACTGAAGGGACTAATTCCATACATTGAAATATATTTATTTCAATTGCATGACGTTCATAAATCAATGTGTCATACGATGTTAGAGGTAGGAGTGTCAGAAAAAGTTAAAGGAGATGCATGCTAAAATAAACAAAAGAATATAATATTCCATTCTTTATTAATATAAACAAAATACATTTTCATTTCTCATACAAGAGATAGAACAACATGAGTTAGGAGTTTATAAGGGAACAATTTATCAGGAATAATTAAACAAAACAGGAAAATTTGTGCAAGGAAACTTCGCCTATGCTTGAACTTCCAATCTGATGTTAACGGCTCCAGTCACGGTCTCCTCTGGTTGATGAGAACAGTCGATGACGAATAGTGGTACATATTTTAGAAAATAGCTTATCTTCAAGTAGGGTAATTTTCTTTGCCATAATAAGAGTATTGAAATTTAAAATACTGGTCATACAGAGATGCAAACTTTGAATTTGCAAAATCCAAATTCATGTTATGATACGGATAACATTCACTGTTGAGATAAAGCTTCAGATTGGTGATATTGTAGTGATCAAAGATAGAGCTATCTTTAGCAAGTAGTTCAGTCTGTTGTTCGGTGCACCAACTATGACAAAACGCGGTTTCTCAAGCTTCGATGTCGTTGCAACGTTCCACGTGAACGCTTTAGTCTGCGGTATTACAGGTTGAATGTGAAAGTCCAGGGTTCGAAAGGCAACGTGCAGCGGGCGTTCTGACTTGACGAGTTTAAGTTTCTCCACCCTCTTGGCATCGCAGAGTCTAGGTACGGGCATCCTCCATTCGATGCGGTTTAGTTATATGATAGTCGGATCGTTGCCCATCAGACAATTATTAGAATTTTTAAATCTAATGAGAACGAATTCAAACTTTCTATTAAGTATGAGCTCCTTGTGATCGTCTGCGAAATCCAGAAGCATCGAAAGAGGAACGATAGCGTTGAATGCACCATTCGATGTGTTCACGATGTCTACAGCTTCTCCGGGATAGGTCCAGTCGGCGTTCTGCAGGCGATTGGAGTCCAAAGTGTTGAGAGCTGCATAGTTGCGCATAGTCGTAGAATTTCTGGGATTTCTCGTTCTATCTATAGCAGTACCATTCATATCTAAGCGAACTTCATCGAACAGAAACGCCATGGCATTGTTGGTCAGTTTTGCAGGTGATGCTTCACCAGTAGGTTTTGTCATAGATGCTTCTATGTAGAGGTAACTTTTGCTAGGAAGCGTGTACAAATTCTCGGCTTGGCATGGTATTCTAATTTCATCATTCACATCCAGAGCAGACGTATTTTAAGGTAGGAACACATGTTCCTCCTCCTTACTAACCTTATCGTCAAACGTCGGAACGCCGGTCACATCTAAAACATTCATTACAGAACCTGAAGTCCCGTCGCTCGAGGAACTCTCGGTTGGATGGTGTTAGCAGTTTGCGCGGTGAAGACTGAGTAGGTATCAATCTCGAGAGAAGATTTTTATTATAGTAATGCCTTTTAAAATTTATTCCCATTCCGTCTTATGTGCAGTCTCACTGTAATAGTTTCGTTTCTGAAGTCGAACGTATCCCCGTTTTGATCTACCACTCTAATGCTGAGAAGATTAATGAGATTCGTGTCGATGATGAGTAGATATATAGGACTGGGCGGTTCCTGCGAGATGTGGTAGCCCGGAGGAACCGACGAGAAAAATTCGTAGAGAGAATGCCCGCTTTTACCGTTGATGAAGGATACAGTGGCAAGGCTGCACTCGACGCGTATGATGCTGACCTTAAAGATGTTCACCAGTTCGTCAGACTCGGTCAGTACACCCGGCTCCACCGTGCGCTTGCCGGTGAAATCGAGAAGAGAGCCCACAGATGTCTCTCGAGTGAAGTCGATAACGTAGGGGCATCGAACCTCAGCCTTCATGGTGTTATTATTGGGACGGAAAAAAAGTCGTCGCCGACTTTGATTCTATCCTTGAGGAAGGTGTTTATATCTTCTATTTCTTAAGTTCCAGGTGGAATTCCGATGGTTTCAAGCTTCCCATCCTGCACGTAATGCAAAACGTTATTGCTAGGATCAACATTTGGTATCCAGTAAAATGTCTCGAAATTCAGTAGAGCAATCTCGTAAACTCCATCTGGATCCAGATCGAGTGGTGGATTCAGATGGGTAGAGAAACTAGAATCAGATCCGCTCACAGTGGTAGTGTGACTCATTTTCACCGTTCAAACATCCTGTAGAAAGCGTTTTATAACAGAAACTGTAAGCATAGATGACCACAAATGACAGAATCGAAATTCTGATACCTGTGTCTGTTATACATGATCTTAACACTGTCGAGATAGGATTCGATCTCTTTTGGAGGCTTCAGATTGCCGAAACTGTCAAAATAAAACGCTAAATTTCCATCCTTGCGTATAGCAACCCAATGGGTATCCGGATTCTGCGAGCTGTCCAAATTGACGACGATCCTCTCTGCACGTATAGGTCTTAGATGTAGTTTATCTAGAATGCATACGCCTCTAAAATTAGTAATGCGTAGACGTTCAGCATAAATTTCAATCTCCGCATCGCTTAAGGGTTTTTCCGGGATACGTACCGTCCTCGCCCCGAGTTTTTTGGATGTAGATACAAGCCCCTTCCCTTCCTGCGTCGTCCACCTCCCTTGTTAAGACCTCTGCCCTTGTCCATGGCTAAGGCTTCCATGTGCTGATTGTGACGAACCAGCTCGTTGATTGCTTCTCTGCAGAACGTTTCTTATTCACCGAGGTAGCGATTTGTGCGGCTCCCTCTGCCAAGCTACCTGCAGCATCCAATGCCGCCAAAAACGGTAGCAAAGGTAAGATCCCACCTCTAGCGGATGGCGGTAGTATTCTTTTCCGACGTTTGCGCAATCCAGCGCCAATGGCCAACTTTCCCTTCATGATCGCGGTCACAAGTCTAGCGGCAAGCTTCTTGCCAAAAGTAGCGTCAGCAGACTGCACCCGACCCCGGACTTTTTCCACAAGAACCTTATCAGCCAAACGCCTCGGAACAGTATCCTGATGCGCGGCGTAGGCGAAATCGTGTTCTCGACATGCGGCGTCCAATTCGTTTATAGGCGGATCCCCTCGCTGCAGGCGCTTATGTAGCTTAGTTCCGGGACCGCAGTACCTGTAGCCGTGCAAATGAGACTCAAACGGTAGAGAATTAATCAAAGAATTAAGTATTTCGGAACCCTTCCGAATGCGTCCAGAGCTCATGATACACTAGGAAAATAAAAAGCGAAATACATAGCTTATAATCTTAGTCGCACGATGGAGGTAGTGAAGCAAAAGTGCTCGTTACCCATACAAGCCTTAGGCTTCGACAATGACATTCGCGAGGGAAGGCACGGCTCTCTCTTCCCGAGCAACATCAGAGCGCTCATTCTGGGTAGCTCAAATGCGGGAAAGACGAATATCTTACTCAACCTGCTAATCCACGAGAACGGACTAAGGTTCAAGAATCTTTACATTTACTCGAAATCACTGCATCAACCGAAATATCAGTACCTGCTCAAAGTGCTGAAAACCATACCCGATATAGGAGTGTACACGTTCGAGGACGGTGAAAAAGTACTGGAAACCTCCGAAGCCAGAGAAAATTCCATATTCGTATTCGATGATGTCAACAACCAGAAACAGAAAAATATCTTCGTATTACAGCATGGGCAGACACCGCAACGTCAGTGTTGTATACCTATCACAATTTTATGCAAAGGTACCCAAACATCTAATTAGAGCCAATGCAAATATGATCATGCTATTCCGACAAGGTAATCTCAACTTAAAGCACATATACGACGATTACGTAAATACTGACATGCCGAATACGGAAATCAGAGAGCTGTGTAAGCAAGTATGGGAGAGTAATGACAGATCGAACTCGAGACCCTTTGTGGCCATAGTACCTGAATTCCCACTTAATCAAGGACGATACAGAAACGATTTCAATGTATTTATCAGAGTGAATAAATAGAGAATGTCGCTCATTACAGCTGTGAGTATCGACAGATTCGGATCGCGCAGTATCATTCTGTCCAGGGGTGTGCTTAATCGTTATATCATAAGTCGAGATGACACGGGAAACTATCAACTCTAGAAAAAGTGATTTTGCAACATTCACGAGCCTGAAGAAGACTATGATGCAACGACTAAACACTATGTGGATACGTTTACGACTATCGTCGAGCATCGAATGCAGACGTTCACCGAAAAGACTTCATAACAGCGTATGGGCGAATTTGAAGCTATGCTTAGGCAGCACGTGCAAACATCGCTCTAAGGTCAACATCAGAGCCTAATGGAATACCTGTGTAAATAGGCTTTCAAACGCGATGCAGAAAATAAGGTCATTCTGGATAAGATAAGAATGAAGGTACTATTGCCTCCAGTTCACGATCATGATGTTCCGAATAAAAATATTTTTAGATTACATAAATGCACGCACGCCGTTTCCCGATTCGAACGGTAACGTTGCCTTTCGAAAGAAACGGATAAGGGAGATAGCCGATCCCGTGTAAAGTTGTAAAGAAAAATTCCGAAACACAGTTAGTTTTAAACCGAACTCTAGCTTCTATGCCTTAAGAAATTGTTGCAGCAGTAGAAAAAATCTGGAAACCGTGGTAAACCGTCAAAGTTCGATGATAAGTACCTAACCTCAACTAGGAATAATATTGATATTCTTAAATCGCAAGTGGGTGTAATAGATGCTATTTTAGGACAAATGAGAGGACAGCTCATCATTACATTGCAAAGGAAACCGTACAGAGGTAACTCACAGAGATACATGCTATCCTCGGTACTCGAATACTACAAGTCCTCGGTTAGCGGAGAAGTGATTGGCTGCTCTATGATTTCATCACGGCATCTCAATACGAAAATGGATGCAATATTTGCAGTAAACGATAAGCTAGTTGAAAGTTATCCTGCACCCGTCATGATAGACGATAAGTTGAACTTCACAGCTCCAGTTAGTCGTGCTAAAGATGGACATATTCTAAGTATAGAATTGAAAATCTCCTATATACTGACAGCAGCAGCTTAAATGTGCATTCATTTTAAGATGGATGTAGAAGGCATCAGACTCAAGCAATCCATCACTCGACACAGTAAAGCGATAAGTGAAAAGTTACGTTCCCTGAGGGGTCTCAAGTTCGAAACGCAACGTGTGATGAGCGAGGTTCTTCAGCCCGTCACCGTTCCTCTGAAAGATATAACAAAGAAGCAAAAAAAAGAGCAAACCCCCCTCTCTCTCACCCCGAAGAAAAAGCCGATACCCTTGCGAATTATTTGAAGAAGGTTCGAACAGCTAGTGGTAGCGATCTGGATGTTACCTTTGGAGTACGGTACGAAGACGGGGATTATAAGATAGCAAATAAATTAATTACATTTGCAGATAACAGTTTTCTGATAGGAAATGAGACTTGTGCGGCTAGCCCGGTACTGTACGAACTATTATTCAAGAGCGTACCTCAGACCTCATCGTATACGGAAGACGATGTGATATTTATTCTCAGATTTTGAAACAAAGTCTAGTTCACAGACAGGGCTACAGCAGGAGCGGTCGTCTGAGATCGAACAAGGGGTATACATATAAGAATAGCATACGCAGGCTAATCGACACTACGGTCGGTTCCGGTCTCGAATGGAAGGAACACGTTCCGGTAGGAAGTTGAACTACGTATACTGGTCCGATCCTAATAGACTGATTAGCAGACTCAGATTGCTAATTGCATCGAGAGAGGCTGGCAATTTGAATCATACAACGAAAATTCAAGGGATCATCACAGAACTGAGAAACTAAAAAATAATAGCATGATTAGAAGAAACATCACTAATAAATTACATTCCCCCCGCCAGAAGGAAATTTCTACGTAGGAAAATAATTAGTATAGGTCTTAATGACTTATTACAAATAAAACTTATTGAAATGATACCATACGCAAAACAAAACAGAAACTATAAGTACATTCTTATTACTGTTAATTTTACTCAAAAGACCTGTAAAAGACAACACCGGAGTAATTGTTACAGAAGCAATGCGAGATATACTGGAGGATTGGATACAGCGCCTAAGAATATTTAATCCGATAATGGCAAGGAAGTTTACAATAATAATTTCAGACAACTAATGACCAGGTATGGAATTAATCACTATAGTGCATCAGGGTCATTAACGCTGCTGCTGTCGAACGTTTAATAAGAATGCTTAAAACTATGATGCATAAGGGATTTTTGCCTAAAGGTTCATATAAATGGCTGGATCTCTTGCCAAGAATCATTAACACCTACAACACTATTTACCATTCGATGATTCAGATGAATCCTCGCGGCGTCAGGAACGATCTTCTCCTTACGGTGTATCATCGTGATGTTATGAGCTACGTAAAGAGGAACGCCGGGAGGCTCAATGTTGAAGACAATGCGAGAATCTCTAGGCATAAGGGTCTACTCGAGAAAGGTTACACACCTAATTGGAGCACTGAAATTTTTCGCATTGTCAGGGTAAAACACACAGTCCCACCCACCTATCATCTGGAAGATGGCGAGGGAAAGGAAATACAAGGTGGATTATACGGTCATGAATTATTAAGAACCAGGTACCCTGACACATATCTCGTAGAAAAAGTACTACATCGACAGGGGAATGGGTTACTCGTCAACTGGATAGCTTTCCAGGAAGTGAATGGATAGAAAGGAATGATGTAGTGTAGAAGATGCAAACTAAGATATTTTCTAACAACCTGTAAAAAATTTAGGATTTAGGATGTGGTATATATGTGTAGTATATTTGTTCTTCTTAAGAAATAAAGCAGCAGAATCCGAAAGTAATTGAGTTTATTTATTTTGAAAAAATAACCATACTTCTTCCCCCTCACCCAAAAAAGTATAAACATGTATTTAAAAAGCAAATGAGTACTTATTCATGTGGACATGCGATTGCATTTATAAAACAAGTCTTGTGAACTTAAAAGTATAAAAAATGCAATTACAAAGAAATCTTGAACCCCAAGCAGAATTACATGAAATGGAACACATTCGATAATACACAACAATCTCTCATTAAGCAGAATTACGTTAAATGGGAGACATTCAACAATGCACAACAATCTCTCTCTTTGAAAAAGGAGTACTTATTCAGGAGGACATGTAATTGCATTCATAAACAAGACTTGTAAACTCGAAAAAGTATGGTTTACATATCATACACCATAAACTTTAAAGTATAAAAAATGCAATTAAACATTTTGAAACCCTTTTACTGTTAAGCAGAATTACATGAAATGGAATACACACAATAATGCACAACAAGCTTTCTCATTAAGCAGAATTACATTAAATGAAACACATTCAATAATGCACTCAGGAGGACATGTGATTGCATTCATAAACAAGACTTTGAACTCGAAAAAGCATGGTTTACATATCATACACCATAAATTTTAAAGTATAAAAAATGCTATTAAAAATATATCTTGAACCCAAGCAAAATTACATGAAATGGAACACATTCAATAAAGCACAACAATCTCTCTCTCATTAAGCAGAATTACATGAAATGACACACGTTCAATAAGGTAAAGCACACAGTCTCTCTTCAACAAGAAAACCCTTTGCAGAATTACATGAAATGGAACACATTCAATCCCTCCCTCTCTCATTAAGCAGAATTACCTGAAATGGCACACGTTGAATAAGGCAAAACTCAGTCTCTCTTCAACGAGAAACATCACACAACGTAATTAATAACAAAAAACATGACAATGTCAGCTGTGCTCAGAGGTAGCAGGATCTCTTGGAATAGAAATATGTCCCCAAGCCATAGTTTTATGTGTGTTTTCAATCATATAACGTTTGGTATCAAACCCTCTCAATGCAAGTTTGTTCATTTCTACTGTGTGAACGTCATGCTTATAACTTCGGAATGTTGTTTGTTTAGCATAATGTGCTACATTCATGTCATTCAGACAATATAGGTAATCATCAAAAGTTATTGAATGCATTGCAATCTTTGAAACACCTTTTGAATTTTTAACAATCTAACCGTCAAAACGGTATGCATACAACTTAGATCTTAACCCTGCGTATTATGTCATCAATTTACCCAACAGTTCGTCTTTAAATAAGCCCATTACTTTCCTGTTTACCAGAGGTATAGAATATATGTTATCGGGCGGGTAATTGGTTGTATCAAAATGCTGAATGTTGGGTTTGATAAAATCATAAACATGTGTACTAATTTCAAACAAAAACGAATCGGTATCCATATAATTTAAAGACAAATTATTTAGGTTCTTTTTCAGAATGTTATAATAAAAGTGGTACATCACATATTTAGAAATGTCAAGTGTTGCCTGTCCCATGTATATGGGCTTATACATGTAAATTTCTTCCCTTGACAGTTCGAAACCCACAAGGTTCTCGTCAAATATAATGTAACGCAAAAACCTTTGACGTGATATCAGCTTTTTCGCTCGTTTCCCACTGGTAATGGTGCGAAAATCATTATACTTACGTACATTTTCCATAAATGTTCCATAAAAGCAGTTATTCATTTTTTTCATAGATTCTGGCCGAATTTAGATTTCTCCTCAGAACGTTTTGCGGCGTTCAAGTTAATGTATGATTTTAACCAGAAGGATTGTTTGTAAGCCACTGCTCTATGTACGTATTTCAACCTCATTCCTAATTCTACACATTGCTGTAGATTACGGTAATGCAGGACATACTTAGACTTTTTAGACAATGTTGCAAGGAGCTTATTGTATTTATCCTTTGGAGGTATTTCGCTCTTTGGGCACAGTGGAAGATCGTTGTGTTCGTCGTGAATGGCTTTAGGATATTCGAGATCGACTTCGAGCACATAAGCCGTTTCCGAATCTGGCGGTCCGCTTAACAATGCTATTGCATTAATTTCATCTCTATTTAACGATCTGAGTTTGCAGCAAGGGATGGCATGCCTTGACATCGCGTATCCATTTAAGTTGGTAAAATCGAAAAGTGCTAAGTATTTAGCTGGTAGTGATTCGTTGTATTCATGCATGTACTTGTTATTGGCTTTGGAGTACCGCCGCGACACCGTGCAAAGCCCTCCCCTGATTCCTGACTCGAAAACTCTAACATTTCTTTGTCAGTGACTAGCGATAATTTGGTTTTAGTTGTCTTTAAAATGTCCTAATAGGCCAACCCGGGGGCAGTGTAGAGGTGGCACGGATCTAGTTTATATAAATTTAGACATAAGTTTCTGAAAGTTTCAAAAATGTCAGTCAATGACAATGTGTCAGTATTAAGATATAGATCACTGTATTTGCCTAAATTTCTGATATTTAACTCTCTCCATACTGTTTGAGCGTGCAAGTAATCTTCCGTTGTTATATCATCAAATTGCGATATATCTGGTAATGCGGTCTCTTTCAATTTCTCTACGCAAACCAGATACGTGTATCGAAATACGCCTTTGCGTCTCATTAGCTGCCGATGTGCAGGATTTTCGTATGCTCTGTTTGTACTTTTATAGTCCTCTGGGTTTAGCATATCAGCTAAATTGCTCAATTTATCATCGAGGAATCTATAACTGTCAAGAAATCTGAAATAGATACTTTTTCCATTGGATGTATATCTCTTACTGAATGATAGATAATTTTCAGATGATTGTGAAATACATGATATGGGTTCTCAATCGTAAGCGAGATTTTTCACGAGAAAATGTGAATCGTACTTTGACAGACAATGGAAAAAAATCGGTATGTAGTTTGGTAACTTTCTGTTCAGATTACACGAATTGTGGGCCGATACTATGAATTTACCAGTAAGGGGACAATGGTCTAATACTTTGGCAGATTCAGCTCAAATTTATGTTCACACAGATGACAGAAATAAGTATTTTTGAATTTTATTTTATCTGCATCGGACATATTTAACTCTTTGTTTTACGAGTAAATATCGATTACATCGTCTGCAATTACAGTTAATTCGCTGAAAAAATCTTGAATCGCATTAGGATATCTAAAGATTTTGAATTTTGACAGGGAATCGTCATAATTACGTACACGATTTAAAGCTGTTGATACTGCTTCGTGTCTTTGTAGTGACCTCGTCCAACTGCTATCTGCGGAGGGCTGACATGAATGCACTTTTTTAAGTATTGATTCAATATCTGCATATATGACAAATGGCACGGAGAGCACTTCGAGAAAGAATTGAATCGAATGATGTCATTTACCTCTATTTCAGGCATACTATCAACTTGCGATTTCATGCATCTCCTTTTATGTTTAGCTAGGTTGCTTTCATTCAATAAGTATTTCATGCATGCTTCGCATATACACATTTTACGTTTCCGCTTACTTAGCTGCGACGACAACAGGCGAGATAGATCATTTATTAAGCAATAGTGTGATCTAGCTTCATCAGCAATTCTTAAAAGGTTCACATGATGCTCTTTACGTTCTGAGGTTTGATATAGCGGAATAATGGAACATTCATCTTTACCATATACCGTAATAAATATATTATCATTTTGATTTTCAAATTCTTGTATGTCATCTAAAGGTACTGGAAACCTTATTCCTGTGAAACTAAACTCTTTAAGCATATTTTACTTGGAGTACGAACTCACTCTATAGCTGTTACGTTTTACTGGAAATTTGGTTGCCAGTAGGCAATATCCGAAACATTTGTTATCAGTGTTCCTAGTATTGGTCACTGCTCTCTTGTGTTTTATTAAATCAGGCACTTTTATATTACAACCTGCATTTAACGGATCGTAGTGACAGAAATTTAGATTTAACGAACATATTTGGCATAGTGATTTCGAACTGCTTTTCGATTCGAATGTATCAATGTTGAATAATATGGGATGTTTAAGTTTATTCTCAAACCACTCGCTAATGCTTGTACCTTGTAAGATAGCTCCATTTTACTATTGAAATTAAATGTCTCGATCTTTTCAATTTTCGGGTGTTTGGATGACATATTTGCATACTAATGTAGCACATAACTTTATTCCTGACAAATGACGAGCGAGACTGCTCCGAATTTCACATTCATCTAGAAATGTTTCAGGATTTATCATCCCCAGCGAGTTTTGTATTTGACTCGTATAGATCGGATTTTTAAATGCGGATTCAATAGTTATGCATGCAAGATCCTTTTGCCTCTGTTCACTCACTGAATCTGTTCTTGGTTTCTTTGATGGAGACGAGCTGTCATCTTTCGAGGTCCTCGTTGTGCTCTTGTTCGGGGTGATTTCGGCTCCGGTCTTATTTGGGATCGCGTGCACGTGTTCCTCTGAAATTGTAATAAATGAGGTGTCATTAATAATACATATTTGATATCCTTTAAGCTGAAAAATCGATACACATATGTAAAAAATGTTGATTTTATTTCAAACTAAAGTTTAAAAACTGAAATCTAATTTTCGGGATATTAATTTGTTACCTTTTGAAGCATGCATGAAAGGTGAAAATCTATACAAATAGTTAATTTTATTTAAAAGTAATGTTTGATGCTATATATGAAAATATCTATTTTGCTCGATGTGAGAACTTTTAAGCTGAGAAATCTAAACACATATGTAAAAATGTAGATTTTATTGTTTTTTCGCGATATTAATTTGTTACTTTTTGAAGCATGCATGAAAGCTGAAAAATCTATAACAAATAGTTCATTTTATTTAAAAGTAATGTTTAATGCTATATATAATATCTATATATAAAAATATCTATTTTGCTCGATGTAAAAACTTTTAAGCTGCTTTAAGGCTGAAGAAGTTAAAACTTATTGATTGTCTTTACTAATGCCATTAGATTTAATTAATAGATAAGAGGCAATTAAAATAGTAATTGTTTGAAGTTATATAAATGAAAACATGTTTGATATCTTTTAAGCTGAGAATATCTATGTGCATATGTAAAATGTTTTGATTTTATTGCAGAGTAAAGTTTAAAAACTGAAAAAGAAAAAAATATCAAGTTATATGTTAGTTGGATGTTTGATATCTTTTAAGCTGAGGAATTTATTCTCTTATCTGGTTACTTTATTTTCAAAGCAATGTTTGTTTTCTAGATTTTTAACACATACGTGCAAACAAGAAGAATATTTTTTCACAAAAACATTAACTCACCTTTTCTTGTCATTGATTCTCTATTGTTGAACTTTCTGTGGATTTCTTGTTTTACTGCAGTGTCTGAAAAAATGGTACAAAAAGGGCTGTGAATAAAATACGTTTCTGAACAAGATTCTAAGCTGATATTGCAGAAAGAATGTTCCATTTAACACTTTAGAAAACGTTTAAAAATAAAAAGATATATCAAAAAGAACCACATGTAAACTATAAACAGATATAACTTTAAAAACTGTTGCTTTATATAGCCTGAAAGGGAAGTATTCACGCATTCATCTCACTATTTAAGCATTCAGATTTTTTTCAAGCACACGTTTTTTCTGCTTATTTACACTGATTTAAAACTCACCTTTTTCAAATGTGCTTCCTGCACTTGAGGATTCTCCTGCTTGAACTCGCTGATACTGCCTGAAAATTATACAATTCATTATTTAACGATCTGAGAAGGGAAAATAGTGAGTCATAAATAACATACGCTATATGTTCAGTTTTGCATTTATCGGCTGGCTAGAAATCTAATTCTTTATAACATTTTTCAATTTAATTTAAGAGTCGAATTTAAAATTGTTAATGCCAAAATAAACATCATTCTAATCTGAAATTTCGAGATATTCAGTTTGACACGTACAAAACGACAAGATTTTGTCTTTGCAGCATATTTATGTCACATCTTAACATCAAATTGTTACAAATTAGTCTTAAAACGCCAAAGTTAGAACTATTCCATTTAACATATGCAAACAACGACATAAAGAATTTTTTCTAGAATTAATTTTTTTTCTCTTTCTGAGATGCATTATTTTTTGAACTGAGCTAACATGCATTATTTTTTTCCAAAACTGATTTTATTATCATGCTCACATTTGCCTTTTTTTTAAAAACGTTATCTTGTGGCGTCGATACCCAATAGCTAGCGTGTCTTGACCCATATGCACAAGCTGATAACCGCCTTCGTTTCTGTTCTGTAGTCATACTCTTAAACCGTTCAGGATGAAAGATCTGATGCTGATCCAATATTACTAATACGCGTTCCCCATATCTTGTGCAAATCGTCTTCACCTTGTTTATTTTGAACTGTACGTTTATCCCCAGATCTTCAAGTTTCTTTGTTGGTAATATTGGAGTAACGTCTCCAACCTCATTCAGCTGGCTCACGATTTGATCTGGAACATACAGACGTGTTTCAACAGGATTTGATATTTTGGTCACGAAAAAAAAACACGAAAATAAAAGACACATTTAATCGATTGTTTAGATCACTGAAGTATATGTACAAATCACGAAAAAACACAGAATTAAAAGACACATAGAATGATAAATATTGAATCGACTGTTTTCCTGAAATGTAACAAATAATAATTTTTCACTTACCATCCATGTTTTTCCTGTGTTGTATCGAGCGGTGCTCTTCTTGCAATGGTATTTTGTATTCACTCCCGCATTTTATATGTCCCCGGCGGTTTTTTAAAGCATGTTAACCCCCCTCCCCCCACACACTTGTTCTATGCTACAGTCGCGTGTTACCGGAATAAATACTAATTTCTTAAGAACTATATCTATCGTTTTATACTTTCATGAGAGGCTCTGGGTCTAGGATTTCCCCTTCTTAGATCATATATGCGTGCGCAGTTCTTGGCTATTTTGGTGGCTTACTTCTTAAAAAGTTACCGTAAACAAGTTCTATGTACCTCGGCGATACTACTTGTCCACCGATCACATATTTGAGCTGACCTCTGCACTTACGATAATTATAGCACAGGAGGGATCCATGATGTTTCTTTCTTTTGCTCCAGTAAATTTTTACGCTACTTTCCTCCGAGTTTTACTTAACCTATCATTGCGTTCAATTTATAAATTCTGACGTACCGAAGGAAGTTCTGGTTTCTCTCTGCCTTGGGGTTACAGAGACGAGAAGATGTTGCCTTCACCGACATGAACATTTTCTTGATGCATTACGCATGCTTCAGAGACCTACATTAGTTGTAGCTGTGAGCTCGAAACATACTTTGATATGACGAGATATCCGTAAGAATCATTTACATGGTTTTATGACTTTTTTAAAAGTATTTAATTTTAGTAATTTATACTTCATTGCCTTCTTGATGAAATATTCCAACTTTAGCTGCGGGGACTCGAACCATACGTTGATATGACGAGATAACCGCACACCTAACTCGAATATTATTATATAATTTAGTAATTTATAGTTCATTGCCTTCTTGCCCTTCGCTTTTTCTGTTACTGACACAGCACGAACGGGATTTCTTGATGCATTTCGGTCATACATTAGTTTTAGCTGTGGAAAAAACTTACTTTGATATGACGAGATAACCGCACACATAACTCGAATATTATTAGACCATATGTCTTTTCTTCTCTTCGAAGCACGCATCAACATTTGATTTTATAGTTCATTGCCTCTGACCCAGCATGAACGGGATTTCTTGATGCATTTCAGTCATACATTAGTTTTAGCTGTGGAAAAAACAACTTTGATATGACAAGATATCCGTAGACATAACTCGGATATTATTAAACCATATGTCTTTTCTTCTCTTCAAAGCACCCATCAACATTTTATTTTATAGTTCATTGCCTTCTCATTACAATACACACCGAAAAGATTTTCTGTCGCGGGGACGTGAGCGCACGCAAGCATGAACACACGCACGCACCGAGGGCTTCAATTTTTTGGGTATTAATATTTTTATAATTCATTGACTACACACACAAAAAGTGTATCAACAGATTCACGGGAACCTATAACGGGCTGCAGGAGAGGGATGGGCTTCCTACTGACTTCCCCTTACACTCTCAACATCACGTAGTTCAACGCGATACTTACATACACTGTTTCTAACTCCGTTTATTTCATTAGCGGGTTCTGAACATTGAAATGACTATGTTGAAACCCGCATTTTGATCGTACTCTGATAAAACGGATTCATCGTAACCTATATGACAGAGAGGACAACCGAGCCTTGAGTATCTCAATTATTACGATCCTAATAGCACTACCAAATTATGCAAGAGAAGGATATCAAGAAAACACTACTGACCTTAGTAAGATGTCAGTAAGCCGCATTATAACTAATGTCTCATGTGCCATTGCTGGATTTTCCTTTCTTAAACCGGGATTACAATGCACTTTCCGTAACATGATGCGATGTAACGCGAAGTTAAGAAATTCTGCTAAAGTAAATGTCTAATTACGATGCCCTTAACGTAACGGGACTAAATTTTGATTGATTGTTCTTTCATCATTTCATGCTACTGCTTCACGCCGATTGGTTCTAATTGCCATGCCACATTAAACTTGACGTGACAGGAAGGAAAAGTTTTACATTGCCAAATTCTTTAAGTTACGTCGTTAAAGTAAGCCACGATAAGACTACCCTAAATAGCTCCATTTAAGACAATGTATAAGATCTCCACGTTATGTCGCGTTCAGTTAAGTCAGTTGGGTTAAGTTCGAAGTAAATCAGGCTTTGCTTACGTTTTCCCGGTGAACAGAGGAGGATTACAATTCCCGGAAGGTTTCTGATATATAAATTTCTTCGGGTAATTATTTCTGTTTAGTTACTCTAACACATTACCTATTTAATTATTTGGTTAAGATCCAGAGAAGGGAAAAGATGTTCGTTCTAGCGCACGAAGAGGTGCCGCCGATTGATAAGGATGTAATCCAATTAACTTTGTAATGTGATATCCCTTTGTTACACACGCCGCCAAACACGCCCCTCTTTGTGGGTTGGTCTAAATGCCGCCCGGTAGAGAATTGGGACAATAGGGTATTGTTCTCGTCGCTAATGGACGTGTCTCTTCGAGTGCTACGATACCGGCAGCCGGAGAACGCCGAACAATGGGCTAATGCACAAAAGGTGAAGTGTGAAATCACTTAACACTCCAGGCCGCAAATAGATGCCGCAGGCCCTAGAAGTGGGACAATGGGAGTATTGTTCTCGTCGCTTGCCGCCACCAGCGCCCCCGCAAATCAATGAAGAGGTAAAGTTCTAAATATCTGTGTCAATCAATCACGTAATGCTCGCCCACACATAACATTACTTTGAGTCATTGACTTCAAGATTTAAACGCTAACAAAGGCTAAATTGCGTTCTAACGTCCCGGTATCACGATCCTAAAGAGCGCACGCAGGCCGTCGATCGAAGTACCCCACCGTAACTGTACTTGATAGATTAATATAATTAAGTGTATATGAATTTACTCGCGCACCTGGTTGTCATCGTATATGTGTGTGTTAGCGTATGTATAACTATCACGCTCATTGGTTTTAACCTGTCCGGCAGCTCTCCACCTTGTAATTAAAAACCCAGCAGCTGGCTTCTGCCTGGTAATAACAAGTTTCACCTCCCTCCGCGACTGCTGCGTGACGTCACTAACTGTTCATGCATGCATAAAATCATTTAAAATCACGGGTTTAAAGCGCTAACACCACGCAAGCTCGCGCGCGCACACGCAAATCCTTTTTCTAAATCTTAACTATGCGATTATTACGAGTGTATAATTATCACGACTAATTCTGCTTTCAGGGAAATTTTTGGGCTTATAAGAATATTACATGGCTTAGGCGAAGTAAAAAAATGCATGACTAAAAGACAGAGTTAGCGTCAATAGCTAACTCAAAATACGCGAGACGCTAACATATTTAAAAGTAATACTTTTTCGGAAGCATGACATATAGCTCTGATCTAGCTTCCGTTTGCACACTGAATCAAGCAGGTCCTTTCCGTATGTCTCTGCTATACCTACCCGGCACCCCACCAGGCGCCAACCAGTTCCTTTCCACTTCTTTTCCTCTCTCTGGCGGTCGATGAGGGAAGGTGCGCTATAATCGTTGGCTTCCTGTCTGAGAGGTAAAAAGAAGGAAGTCGCCATTTTAGGCTTTAACACGCGAAGACGGCCGTGATTGTTCTTTAATATTCCAAGAAAGAAAATAACGCGCGTAAATCATATAAGAGGGTGATAAGAAACTTCGCGGTTCAAGCTTTTTTATTTGTAAGGTTTGTTTACACGTATGCTTGGCTCTGAAAAATAAATAAATAATAAAATACGGACTAACATTTAGTTAAATAATACACGCAATACGTTATTTATAAATACATAAATGATTAAATATGTACAAATCCCTAAACAGTCAGGACAACAAAATATTCCCCTTGTTTCTCTTTTAGTTAACGCAGGTTAAAGAGCGATCATAAGTAAGATCTCCATTTTTCTTATTCCAGCAACAAAATGAAAAGCCACCTGTAACAGACCCGTGATTGTTTAGACATGCAATATCTAAAGCGGTATTGATGACCAGCGGGAAATCCAATCCTGAACTCGAGCTAAAAATTACACGAGTTTTCAAGACATGCATTCCCCTCTTAGAAAATATATAATTATCGCGAAAAGGTGTAAATAACATAGGGAGGGAACTTCAAAGCATACCCTGTTGAAAAATGTGTTGAGTACTCTAGCAGAGAAATCGAACCATTAGGAAGCCTTCAAATATAAATTTGATATTCGTTTTAAAAGCTTTTTCTAAAGACACACACCGGCGGTTTTCGAGAAATTTAACAATGAGTTATTCAGTTGGACAGCGCTTGCAAAATATGTAGTATACCCATGAGAATGGGTAAACCAGGTTTCGGGAAACTCCGCTTTTAAAGGCCATTCATAGATGCACGTCTTACGGCGATAATGAAAGGGTTCCTAACAGCATAATTTGAGGAGAGATAACATCTCCCATATATAAGTGAATGCTTTACATATAACACTTGAGTGGGTTTTATCAATACACGTATTCAAAGAATGCTCTAGTGTTATACACAGGAAGATTTTCCCTACAGACATCGGTAAATTGAAAGTCATTTGAGTGTAACTCATCAGATATTTTCTTTAGGTGTTATGGATATATGTATGATTTTTAAGTAATACTTTATAAGAAATTAACTATCGCAATTATTTCTAAGTATTGTTTCCTTCTTCTGTGAAGCAATAATGGTTATTATTATTATTGTTATTATTAACATCAAGATAGCTTATTTGTTTATTTCATTTAATCAGACTGGTGTTTTAATCCCCATGTCTAAAATTATAAGATCCTACATTCCTCCAGGAAAAATATATCAAGAGAAACAACACTTCCTTTTCGTTACTGACACTAAAATTATTGTTAAATAATACATGCATTACGTTATTTATACAATCCTATGTATGAGGCTGCAGTTCCGGGTGATGGCATCCCGCGACAGCACTCAAAATCATATCATGACAGAATAAGACTTTGAACGCACACGGTTGCTTCAAATATAATACTTCAGTAAATATTTTGGTAATGTAATAATAAACAATGAATTTTATCAATACACGTAATAGTTTATCGTTATATTCTGGAGGATATTTCCTACAGCCGTATTATAGTAAGACAGCGGAATTCCCCTTAACTGGTTTAGATGCGTTTTATGAAATGCCCCCTGCGTGAGGCTAGCTTCCAATCAAAATCAATGTATTTTATACCGTCACGCCTCTCGCCTGCAGCTTTATATGCAGCAAAATGATACAAAACAGACAGCTTCTCCGGCAATTTTCACTCTGTCTTGTGAGAACACGTCGACCTAGGTATTCGTCTTGTTTTATACATCCCTCTGTGAAATGTCATCAAACTCCATGTCTGGTAAGTTGCAACAGCACGTTATATACTTTAAAAGTTAACTTATTAGTCTCTGCATGATGATATGGGTGCTAAGGACGCTAAACAGCTGAGGTCATCAGCGCCCTATTTACTCTCTGCATTTAACTTATAACTGTGTTCTTGTTTTTGAATGACGGTGTTTATATACAAATAGTTGAACATTCTACAGTTAATAGCTAGCTGTGTGTATTTCAAATGCAAGAGGTTTGGTTATTTATCCATTTTAAGCAAATTTATTATTCTAGGTGTTTATATAAGGGATATTTAGCGTGTGAGTTATATTTATTTGTAGAGAAAAAACACAATTATTTGAACACCTTCTTAACGTTTTTTTACTTTTACAATATTACAAAAAAGTCTTGTGCGAATCAATAGCTGTAATAAAGTAAATGTTTATATTATATTGAAGCATTTAATTGAAAAATAGCGTGCTTAATGCGCTTTATTAGTGAATCAGAACCTCCTTGATATTTACACATATCATTATTATTGTTATTATCATTATTATACAGAAAAGTTTAACAATCTTGTGACTTTCAAATAAATGATGTTTTTGAAATACAGTCTCTAATAAAGAATATGATTTTCTGTTCCTAATGCAGAGAGTTTAGCAATTCAACTTAACACACTGGCTGGGGATAGCTGTTCAAAGACTACAAGATTTTCAGTCAGAGGAGCCTTATAATATAAAAGCCATAAGAAAAATTGATACGAGATATGGTCCTAGAGTGGTTGCAGTCTTAGGCGATAAGCAGGCTTTTTTCAGCAAGATATTCAACCCTAACAAGCGAACAGTTGGAAGAAATGCCAGGGAAGTTTCAAATGGTATATCACGGAATATTACCAGCTGGCAAGTTCAAGACATGTAAATTGTCTTTTCTTACTGTTAAGGTTTGTAGAAATAATTCAGCTAACCTTTCAGTGTTTTATTTAGAGTTACAGCCTTTGAGTTTAATAATACACGCTTCCATAGGATAACATTTGTCTAAAGTATGGATCACTGTATTAAAACAAATATGTATAAATAACGTCTAGGTTGTGGTCTGGGCGAGGTCTTGCAGAAAGAAGTTTAATAGTTTTTTCAATGATTCTTTTCCTCAAAGCATATACCTACAACAAGCTGCAAATTATTTGAGTGTGTTACAGGATTGTAAGGGCGAAGAAAATGAAGAGAAATAGCGCGATAGTGTAAAACAACCATAAACAGAAGTGTAATAGAAACATTCTCAATAACGCCCAGTGATCTTATTCAATGAAGAATTTCAGCACCGGGCAGCATGAAACCTGCAAGAAAAAACATTTGCGTGTGTAGAATATAGAAATAATATAAATTATTTGCTCATTGTTATTATTTTTCTTGGCAATACCATTCATTTCATAAATAATTGCATAATTGTTTAAAGGAATATGCAATATCTTAAAACATTGCTGCTGCATGAAATCTAAAAAATGTTTATTGAACTATTTCTGAAAGACGCTTGAATAAATGTAATCTAGAAGCCAGCCCGATCTAATATTTGATGGCGTGATGTGATGTTTATAATAAGTTTAATAAAAATGAGAACTATGTAATATAAACAACATTTATTTTATAAATATTATCCTATTACAATCCTTCACAAAAGCCGTTCATATTTCCCAAAGACAATGATGGTAGTCTAGACCCTCTAAACACTCAATTATATAATCATATACATCACGGAGAAAGAGACCTGCATGGAAACACTTTATCCGTAAAAAAATTAAACATCTCAGTAGTGTTTGGATAATGTATTTTATGAGTGTAAATTATTGATATTTCAAAGTTCCTGTTAGCCGTCGTCGAAATTGGTTAACACTATTTCTTGAACCTGTCATGTTATAAATTTAGATGCTTTCAGCTTACTTATAATTTCTACAATCTCTATCGTATGTTCGATAATACCAGTCTCTTTCGATGCAATTAGTAACCTCAATATATTTACCACTCTATTCGAATTTTCAAGCGTAGATATCACTGAATTATCATTATATGGAGACTTCAAATTAGTAAACACGCGATTTCTACTGTATCCAGATTCCTCACCCGCAGTAGACTCAAGTGAAGGACTGAGACCCGATCCGGTATAACATTCCCCTGTATACATCTTCGGCTATTCAAGTGTAGATTACCACTGAATTCTCACCAAGTAGAAGCGCCAAATTAGTAAACACTCGACTTCCGTTGTATTCTGATTCCTCGCCTACAGGAGACTCAAGTGTTGGAGAGAAATTCGATTCAGTATAACATCTTGCTCTATGAAGCTTAAGTCTTGACAAAGAACGATTCCTTAAAATCTGACCACATATACAGCATTTAATGGCTCGTTTTTCTCCATGTGTAATGTATGAAAAATTGAGTTTCTCAGAAGTTGGTTGCATCGATTTTCTCTGGCAATAGGTAATGCAAAAACTGTAAAGGAAATAAATGAATACGTGAATGCTAAAGCTCGAAGGAATTAAAACCGAATGAATGAATTCATAACACACAAATATGTATATACCTCGGAAGAGAACGGTGGAGGGAACCTCGGCCGTTGCATAGCAGCGTGAAAGAATGCTCTCTGGAAACATTAGTCATCCAGACAGCGATTGGTCTCAGGATCAGCAGACGCGAAGTTGGTTGGAACAGACTCCAGGTTCAAATCTTTAAAAGTAAGGACCCAGGGCTTTGTTTGTCATACTTCCTGGACCGTCCTAACCGCGTAACATCACGTTACACCGCCATGTAACCAGTCTGGAGGCTGCGAGCAGAGGAAGGATGCTTTCTGGAAACATTCGTCATCCGGACGATTGTTCACAGAGTCAGTAGACGTCAGGTTGGACTGAACAGGCTGCAAGTTCAAATCTTTAACGGTAGGGAACGCGCCCTTTGACTGTCATGTCTCCTTAACGGTCCTAAACACGTAACATCACCTAACGTAACCATGCAACACCGCGTAACACCACGTAATCAGTAAACGTAACCAACGTATCCAGTAAACGTAACCAACGTAACCAGTAAATGTAACCTACGTAACCAGTAAACGTAACCGGTAAATGTAACCAACGTAACCAGTTAATGTAACCAACGTAACCAGTAAATGTAACCAACGTACCCAGTTAACGTAACCAGTGAACGTAATCAGAAGATGGTGCTGTGAGCAGGGGAAAAGGAAGCTCTCTGGAAGAGGTGTCATCCAGACAGCGATTGTTCTCAGCCTGATTACTCCTCTACCTTCTACATGTCGACGATTCGTTGCCTTCTGAAGTAAAGTTTGGTGGTCGGTATAGATCTGTACAGCTAGCACTGCGCTGGGTGTTCCTAATTTCCAGCTTTTGAACCGTTCCAGCTAGTCACGCGTCTATACCATCTACATGTCGAGGATCTGTTATCTTCTGAAGGAAGGTTTGGAGATTGGTATAGATCTGAACAGCTTGCAATGCGTTGGTGTCCCTAGTATTTCCAGATCTCAGACCGTTCCAGCTAGTCGCGTGTCTCTACCACCTACATGTCGACGATCTGTTGTCTTCTGAAGGAACGTTTGGTGATCGGTATAGATCTGTACAGCCTGTGAAGCGCTGGACGTCTCTAAAATTTCCAGCTCCCGGACCATTGAGCTGGTTGCGCGTCTCTGCCATCTTCATATCGACGATCTGTTGCGTTCTGAAGTAAAGTTTGGAGGTCGGTTTAGATCTGTAGAGCTGGAATTGCACTGAATGTCCCTAATATTTTCAGCTCCCGGACTGTTCCAGCTAGTCGCGCGTCTCTGCCATTTCTATGTCAACGATCTGAGGCCTTTTGAAGTAAAGTTTGGTGGTCGGTATAGATCTGTACAGTCGGCATTGTGCTGGATGTTCCTAACCTTTCCAGCTCTCGGACCGTTCCGGCTGGTCGCGTGACTATGTCATCTACATGTCGACAATCTGTTGCCTTCTGAAGGATGAAGTTGGAGATTGGTATAGATGTGTACAGTGTGCATTGCGCTGGATATCCCTAACATTTCCAGCTTTCGGACCGTTCCAGCTAGTCGCGCGTCTCTAACATGTACATGTCAACGATCTGTGGTCTTCTGAAGTAAAGCTTGGTGGTCGTTTTAGATCTCTACGGACTGCATTGCGCGCGGTGCCCCTAACATTTCAACTCTCGGACCCCTCCAGCTAGTCGCGCGTCTCCGTCATATTCATGGCGACGATCTGTTGCCTTCTGAAGTAAATTTTGGTGGTCGGTAGAATTCTGTGCAGCTTGCATTGCGTTGGGTGTCCCTAATATTTCCAGCTCCCGGACGACCTTTCTAGGTAGTCGTGTGTCTCTGCCATCTACATGTCGACGACCTCTTGCCTTCTGAAGGATAAGATTGGCTGTCGGTATAGATCGGTACAGCTTGCATTGCGCTGGGTGTCCCTAACATTTGCTGCTCCCGTACGTTCCAGCTAGTCGCGCGTCTCTGCCATCTTCATGTCGACGATCTATCGCCTTCTGAAGTAACGTTTGGTGGCCGGAATAGATCAGAACAGTCTGCATTGCGCTGGATGTCCTAACATTTCCGGCTCTCGCACCGTTCCAGCTAGTCGTGTGTCTCTGCCATCTACATGTCGACGACCTGTTGCCTTCTGAAGTAAAGTTTGGAGGTCGGTATAGATCTGTACAGCCTTCATTGAGCTGGAAGTCCCTAATATTTCCTACTCTCGGACCGCCCCAGCTAGACATGCGTCTCTGCCATCTACATTTCGACGATCTGTTGCCTTCTGAAGTAAAGTTTGGCGTACGGTATAGATCTATACAGCTTGCATTGCGCTGGGTGTTCCTAAAAGTTTTCCAGCTCTCGGACCATTCCAACTGTTCGCACGTCTCTACCATCTTCATGTCGACGATCTGTTGACTTCTCAAGTGAAGTTTGGCTGTCGGTTTAGATCTGTACAGCTTGTATTGCGCTGGATGTCCCTAACATTTCCAGTTCCCGGACCTTTCCAGCTAGGGCGCGTATCCGCAATCTACATGTCAACGATCTCTTTCCTTTTGAAGTAAAGTTTTGTTGTCGGTTTAGATCCGTACAGCTTGCATTGCGCTGGATGTCCCTAACATTTCCAGCTCCGGACCGTTCCAACTAGTCGGCGTCCCTGAAATCTACATGTCGATGATTGTTGCCTGCTGAAGTAAACTTTGGTGGTCGGTATAGATCTGTACAGCTTGCATAGCGCTGGGTGTCCCTAACATTTCCAGCTCCCGAACCGTTTCAGCTAGTCGCGCGTCTCTGCCATCTACATTTCGACGATCTGTTGACTTCATAAGGATGGGGATTGTGATTAGTATAGGTCTGTACATCATGCTTAGGGAGGCGTGCAATTGCTGTCCGGATGACGCCTATTCCAGAGAGCATTCTTTTGCCCTGCTCCTAGGCACCATATTCTGGTTATGTCTCCCGGTTACATTTACTGGTTACGTTGGTTACATTTACTGGTTACGTTAGTTACATTTACTCGTAACGGTGGTTGCATTGATGAAATTTCCCAGAGACCTAAGTACTCTTCTTGTAAAAAAACAAGAAGAGTACTTAGGTCGATGTGTTCTCATAAGCCAGTGTGAAAGTTGCCGGAGAATCTGCCTCTTTTGTATCATTTTGTCCCATATAAAACTGCAAGCGAGAGGCGTGACTGTATAAAATATACTGATTTTGATTGGTTACTCCACCCCGTCAAGTAGAAGGAGTCATGGAGGGAAGCTAGCCTCACGAAAGGGGGCGGCATTTCGTAAAACGCGTCGAAACCAGTTACAGGGAATTCCGGCGTCATACGATAAATTGGCTGTAGGGAAAATCCTCCTGTATACAACAATAGACTATTATTTTTGGAATACGTGTATTGCTAAAATTCATTGTTTATTACATTACCAAAATATTCACTCAAATATTATATTTGAAGCACTCGTCTGCCTTCAAAGTGTTATTCTGTCATATGATTGCGAGTTCTGTCGCGAGATGCCATCGCCTGGAACTCCAACCTCATACATAGGATTGTATAAATAACGTTTTGCATGCATTATTTAACAATAATTTTAGTGTCAGTAATGAAAAGGAAGTATTGTTTCTCTTGATATATTTTTCCTGGAGCAATGTAGGAATCTTATAATTTTTAGACATGGGGCTGAAACATCAGTCTGTTTAAATGGAATAAACAAATAAGCTTTCTTGATGATATAATAATAAACTTTATTGCTGCACTGAAGAAGGAAATAATACTTAGAAATAATTGCGATGGTTAATTTGTTATAAAGTATTACTTAAAAATTCTTACATATATCCATAACACCTAAAGAATATATCTGATAAGATACACTCGAATGTCTTTCCACTTACAAATGTTTGAGTACAGTGTTCTATATACAGGATCTATATACGATACCCCCTAGGAAATATATTACACCTGCACATATAAAGACGCTTAATGGGAGGGTTTCCCCTTGCCCGGTAGCTCAGCTAACCGAGATTCGAACTCGAGACCTCTCGAATGTGAAGTAGACACGCTACCTCTCAGAGAATCTTGCTATTTATTTATTTTCACCTTTGGTGCGATGTATGGATCCTATAATTTTTAGACATGAGAACAGCCCTTGTATGTCAAATGTCCCTGGCTAAACCTGTATACTCCTGTTCAAGCAAGTATTATAGGCAAACATACATCACCTTTTAATTTTATGGTTTGCTACCCCTGTCAGTTTAGGGAGACTCGTATTTTATTTTTATTCATTTATAAATAACGTATTTCATGTATTATTTAACTAACATTTTAGCGCAAAATAACGAAAAAGAAAGTATTGTTTCTCTTGATATAATTTTTCCTGGGACGGTAATATATGTAAAAACAGGTTAGAGGAATTTCCAATCTTGGAGATAATATGTTTGTAGGAAAAATCCTCCTGTGTGTATAACACTACAGTATGTTTTGAATACGTGTGTTGCTAAAACCCACTCAAATGTTATATTTGAAACATTCACTGGTATATGGGAGATGTTATCTCTACTCAAAATTAAGCTGTTAGGAACGCATCTATTAAGCCGTAAAGACGTGCATCTTTGAAGTTCCTGAAAGTGGAGTTTCTCGAGCGAACCCTGATTTACCCCTCTTCAGGGGTATAAAGCATATTTTGCAAGGTATGTGTAAACCACTATATAAATCGTTGGCGTCTCCGACATACAGTATCAATAAATCGCTAATTATATTAAAGCAGCGGTGTGCTAGCACAAAGGATAGAGAGAGACAGACAGAGAGCGCGCGCGTGCTTGCGTGGGTTGTTGGGTTACCTTATCGATAACGACTCTTTATACTCCATTATCACCCGTTTGAATGTCCTTGCCCATGTTATTTTACTTCTCGAAGACTGCATGTATGAAGGTCCTCTGTATTTTACTTAGAGTGTCATGATATATTTTCTATTGAGCTTTATTTATGATCCCTCTTTAACCGGCGTTAATTAAAAGAACAACAAAAAGAATGTTTTGTTGTCCTGACTGTTTACGTTGCTCTCCAAATTTCATTCTTGATTTACTTATACACAACGCATTGCATGTATTATTTAACCATAATTTTAGTGTAAAAATAATGAAAAAGAAAGTATTGTTCCTCTTGATATAATTTTCCTGGAGCGGTGTAGGGATCCTGTAATTTTAGACATGGGGAATTTCATAGACGGGGAAGCAATATGTCTGTTGGGAAAATCCTCCTGTGTATAACACTAGAGTATTCTTTGAATACGTGTATTGCTAAAACCCACTCAAATGTTATATTTGAAGCATTCACTTATATATGGGAGATGTTATCTCTCCTTAAAGTGTGCTGTTAGGAACCCTTCCATTATCATCGTAAGACGTACAACTATGAATGGCTTTTAAAAGCGGAATTTTCCGAGACCTGGTTTACCCATTCTCAGGGGTATACAACATATTCTACAAGCGGTGTACAACTGAATAACCCATTGTCGCATTTCTCGAAGACCACTGGTTTATGTCTTTAGAAAAATATTATAAAACGAATATCAAATTTATATCCGAAGTCTTCCTAATGGTTCTATCTCTCTGCTAGAGTACTCAACACATTTTTCGACAGGATATGTTTTAAAGTACCCTCCCTATGTTATTTACACCTTTTCGCGATACTTATATATTTTCTAAGAGGGAAATGCATGTTTTGAAAGCTCCTATATTTTTTAGCTCGAGTTCAGGGTTCGATTTCCCGCTCGTATTCAATACCGCTTTGGACATTGCATGTCTAAACAATCACGGGTATATTACAGGTGGCTGTTCATTTTTATTGCGGGAATACCCGACAGCGCATGTTTTGAAGTTCCCTGCCTATGTTATTTACATCTCTTCCCGATATTTATATATTTTCTAAGAGGGGAATGTATGTTTTGTAAGCTCGTGTATTTTTAGCTCGAGTTTGGTGTTGGATTTCCCGCTGGTATTCAATGCCGCTTTAGATATTGCATGTCTAAACAATCACGGGTCAGTTACTGGTGCCTTTTCCTGCAACACCACTTTAGACATTGCATGTCTAAACAATTGCAGGTCTGTTACAGGTGGCTTTCATTTTGTTGCTGGAATAAGAAAAATGGAGTTTATACTTATGATCGCTCTTTAACCTGTGTTAATTAAAAGAAAAACAAGGGAAATGTTTTGTTGTCCTGACTGTTTAGGGATTTGTCCATATTTCATCATTATTGTGCTTATAAATAACGTATTGCGTGTATTATTTAACTAAATGTTAGTCCGTATTTCATTATTTATTTATTTTTCAGAGCCAACCCTACGTGTAAACAAACCTTACAAATAAAAAAGCTTGTACCGCGAAGTTCCTTATCACCCTTTATATGATTTACTCGCGTTATTTTTTTCTTCGAATAGTAAAGACATATCAAGGCCGCCTTCGCATGTTAAAAACCTAAAATAGCGACTTCCACTTTTTGTCTCTCAGACAGGAAGTGAGCGATTAGAGCGCACCTTCACTCAGCTGCCGCCAGAAAGCGGAAAAGGAGTGGAAAGGAACTGGTTGGCGCCTTGTGGGTATAGTGAAGACCTACGGAAAGGACCTGCTTAATAAAGTGAGCGAACGGCGCTAGAGTAGAGCTATATGTCATGCTTCCGAAAAAGTATTACTTTTAAATACGTTAGCGTCTCGCGATTTTTTTTTGAGTTAGCCATTGACGCCAACTCTGTGTTTTAGTCATACATTTTTTTTAATTCGCCTAAGTGATGTAATATTCTTATAAGCCCAAAAAATTTATCTCAAAGCCGAATTAGTCGTGTTAATTATACACTCGTAATAATTGCATAGTTAAGTTTTAGAAAAAGGATTTGCGTGGGCGCGCGCGCGTGCTTGCGTGGTGTTAGCGCTTTAAACCCGTGATTTTCAATGATTTATGCAGGCATGAACAGTTAGTGACGTCACGCAGCAGTCGCGAAGGGAGGTGAAACTTGTTATTACCAGGCAGAAACCGGCTGCTGGGTTTCTTCATTACTAGATGAAGGGCTGCCGGACAGGTTAAGATCAATGAGCGTGATAGTTATACATACGCTAACACACATTTTCGATGACAACCAGGTGCGTGGGTCAATTCATATACACTTAGTTATATTAATCAATCAAGTACAGTTACGGTGGGGTACTTCGATCGACGGCCTGCGTGCAGCCCTTTACGATCATGATACTGGGACTTTAGAACGCAATATAGCCTTTATTAGCGTTTAAATCTTGAAGTCAATGGGTCTAAATGATGTTATGCACGGACGAACATTACGTGATTGATTGACACAAATATTTAGAACTTTACCTCCTCCATCAAACTGCGGGGGTGGTGGTGGCGGCACGCGACGTGAACAATACCCCCTATTGTCCCACTTCTCGGGCCTGCGGCATCTATTTGCGATCTGGAGTGTTCAGTGATTTCACACTTCTCCTTTTGAGCATTAGCCTGTTCGGCGTTCTCCGGCTGCCGGCATCGTAGCCCTCAAAGAGACACGTCCATTAGCGATGAGAACAATACCCTATTGTCCCAGTGCTCTACAGGGCGGCATTCGGACCAGCCCACAAAGAGGGGCGTGGTTGGTGGCGTGTGGAACAAAGGGATATCACATTACACAGTTAATTAGATTACATCCTTATCAATAGGCAGCATCTTGCTTGATGTGCCCATTAACGGACAAATTCCCCATGTCCCCGTTCTCTGCCAGCGGCCTCAGTAGCGCACAAAGGAAGGGGGCGTGACCAGCGGTGTGGAACAAAGGGTTACACATGCGCGATCGTTATCAAACCCTTGCCAAACCCTTGTCAATCAAATCTGACAGCTACATGACACATAAGTTAGCGGCATGTCAGTAGCGCACTAAGAAGTTGGCGTGGACGGCGGCATGGAATAAAGTGATAGCACATTTTAAAGTAAATTGAATTACATCCTTATCAATCGGCGGTATCTCTTCGTGTGCTTGAATGTACATATTTTGCCTACTACCCTGGGCGACATTTTAATAAAAGCAACTGTTCCTTCCTGCTCAAATACGATTTCATTCTGTAACTTTAAGGTTAAAAGTTAATATTGCAGTAGTTTAAATTCTTATTCAAGTGATTAGCAATGCCAAGAAACTGTATATCTGATGGAAAAGAACGTTTCCAAAAAGGGAGGGGTGGTATAAGGTTAGTATCATGCACAAACTGCCTATATATGTATTATCTCCCTCCATGTCTCCTCTTTTTTGCGTTTGCATTTGTCGAAACCGACTTGTTTTCAATAATATTTTTAATTTTTTCTATTAAGGAAAACAGGTATTTTCCTCCGACCGTTTTAATGCACGCTCCTTGGTTATCTTCATTTTTGCTGAGGGGAGGAGTGAGCACTGAATCGATGAAAAACAGCTGTGAAACGACCATAGAAAGTTAAAAACTAGGGAGTAACAGCGGTCAGTTTACTACTCTATGGAAGTTGCGATTGCGCAGAACTACTTTCTTCGTCGTATAACATTTTCTACTTGCTGATCCACGGCCCTTCTTGGTCCAAGACTTCTTATCGTTTATGGATATCAAAAACTTGATCGGCCTTTGGTGTGGACCAAATGAGTCTGGACGTAGTCCAGACCAATGTGAAATCTATGAATAGATCCGTCTTGCGCCGGCGGGGTTATGATAAATGCTAGCTTCATAGATCTATCTTGCACTGGCGCGATAAACACAAATGCTAGTTTCTTAGATGTTATGCGGTAAACATAACTGCTAATTCCTTAGATCAGTCTTGCACTGGCGCGCTAAACACAAATGCTAGTTTATTATATTTATCTTGCGCCAGCGCGGTGAACATAAATGCTAGTTTCGTAGATTATCTTGCACTTGCGCGGTAAACATAAACGCTAGTTTCTTAGATCTGTCAAACGAACTTCCTCTTCATGGCAGTATCATGCTGTGGGCCAGCTAAGAACATCTAGTGCGAAGATATTCTTAAACTGCGTTCATTCATGGACCAGGGTGTTTCAGAAGGATTTATAGTTGTGCTCAATTAAGAGGGGGTTGCCTTTATCTATTTATATTCGTATTCTGGTGGACCGGTGCTCGTATCTCTTTCCTTCTCTTTTCCATCGTCTTAAAAACCACCGGAATCGCATAGCTGACTTACTGCACTAGAGCAATGCAATGCAAAGACAAAACAATCTTTCCACATTCACGTCCGTACTCTAAAGAATTATGTACATGGCTGGAAACCGTGTATCAATTCCCAGAAAAACTACTGAATGGTTTTTTCTACATTAATTGTAAGTACTATGCTCTTTCCTCTGGAATATGCCATAACAGTAATTATCAATTAAGAGAAGACATTTAAAAGCAAGTATATATCAAGTTGCAGGTTTCTTTTGCCCGTATTATTGTCTTTGGTGGCTTTATGTTTTATTTTCCCAGTGGAATTGCTTCACATTTCGTTAATATTTCTGGGCAGTAAAAATTCTACATGCAAAATGTGCCCATGTATTTCGCCGAATAAAACCAAGGAAAAGCAAGTAAATGATTTGTTGATGATTACATTTTCCTTGTGTAACTGTATGTTACGTAACTGTTCGTAAGCACCTTATAACTATAATGAAAAGAAAGCCAGCGGGAGATATTTCCATTGTTGAAAAACACTAATATTTCACCTTCTTTTCTACAACTCCTTTCCCGCTAGCGAAAAAAATTTACGCCCTTTTTAAGAGTGCCATGGCTCTGAATTGCTACTAAAATATAGATGGAATGAAAGCTATCTAACAGTTTTCATACAGCCAACATATTTAGGCCAACGCATCCAACTATTTCCATAATAATTTTTTAACGTAAGCTAAATGGTATATAAACAGTTAATTTTGTCAATAATTAATTTTAAAAGCATTAAAAGGCTTTGTCTCAGTGCAAATTAAACATGAATTTACAAAAGTACTTTTTCAGCTAAATAAATAAGCCAAAAAATGAATAACGAAAAAGAATAACCTTATTTGTACCATTGGTCCTCTGAAATTCAGCTTATTTTAACACTGAAGGGACTTTTGACATATGAAACTGTCTTTTTTTACAAACATGCAGATTTTAAACAGGCATAACGCTGTGAAACTAGTATATATTTAGTTATGTAAATACTACTTGATTATCAGCGGCTTGCTGTAGTAAGTCTGCGAAGTTACGCGTGCCTGCATAAATTAAATAATGAATTAATTAACATAATATCTATAATTATTAATGGATGCAATTTCTTACAGTATATTATTAAGTATTCCATATTAATATCAATCAGTTATTTCGGATGGGGGAGTTGGCAAAACTATTCACTGGTCCACCCTACCCTTGGGACCACTAGCCGCCACTGGAATGGTCCACATTGTAAACTTATTACCTAAGACAGTGTTTGTACATTTATTTTAGCTATGAATGCTGAAAATTTTAATATATTCATACAGCACCTTGGTTATTGTGATTAAAACATAAGCCACATTTGGGCTTCCAAACCGAAATGTATGAATGCACGAGCAATTCCACCTTAAGTATTTCATACCTGGCCTGGCATAAAATATAATGTGATAGGAAGTACATTAAATAAAACTACGTTACATATTCAGTAATGCTAATAATATGTCACAGGCCTCTGCATTATTTTGAATTACCATTTGAATTAAAGTCAATGTGGTATAACAAAGTATTATTAATTTTAGCTTTTACTTCTGAAGAACAACCAATTCCAGAAGATCAGATGTGGAACATTAGGTAGCATAGATCTGAATAGTTAAAACCGCAGATTTTCCAATAGGATTAAAGATAATTCTGCCGCTAGTTACCGCTAGTGTAGCTTCTAATCTGTGGATTAAGAGCAACAGGTGAGAAATTTGAAATGGAGCGCCAGGAGTGGTAAATTTTTGTTGAACTCAATTGTGCAATACATGGTCATCAAAATTTTTGTTTACTCCCAGATACAATGTATAATATGCATTTTAATACAATTAAAAGTATACAGAAAACGCAATATGTTTACACAACTTCGACACTTTATTGTATGTGCATGGGTACTAAAATTAATAAAGTAAGAGCTGAAGCTTTCCTAGCCACGTAAACCTATATTATCTAAATGTTTCCAGGCTTCAAGTCAGGTGAATTGTTTGTGTTCAGAATCCAGATAGGTGTACTAAAATTACTGTGTACATTTAAAAGTTATACAATTATGATTATGAGTTTTAAAAATATGAGAGAATAATGCTCTAACATGTCCACAAATAGATATAAATTTAGCTGGAATAACGTAATCTAACATAAAATTTCACTAATAGGAATATATTTTTTAGATACTTCTGAGTTTTGAGTACAAGAAAATGCAAACACTGCTTAAATTTACACATAACTTTTATTATAGAAATTATTTTAAAGTTTGTTGTGGTGGACAGATTAGTCCATGTTGCAAAACCTCATTGCTGCTGCTACTATTGATGCCAATTTGGGCTGTCTCCGATGAGTTTAGTGACGCAGGTGAGACTGAGATGATGAAAGTTGCTGTATAGCTCCAAGGTAGCCACAGATAAGACGAAATATTTAATGAAGTCGGTGGAGAAGCAACCTACTGATATGACGTTAATGTCAATGGCAGATTATCTTGTTGGTGCCGATGTAAATGGTACATTGAGCATCTGCACCGTATTGAAGAACCTTGAAGGGGATTCATCTAACATTTATGTCATTTGTATTCTTGGAGATGAGTCTAACTATGATTTGAGTTTTCTCTCCAAATGAGAACACTTCGGTGGAGGGTGATGAGAGATGTGTAGATATTCAATACTGCTGATGAGATGTGGAGGAAACAGAAGTTTTAGCTGAAGGTTACTTCCGATATGGACGGCATCAATCTCGTAGGCCATTATATGGGCCTTTGGTGTGGATTGGGGAGCAGGCAGGAACTTGACGAATTTCTGATATACGTTTTGGGGTGTTGAGTTGCTCTATGGGTTGCGAAGAAGTTTAGCCGAATCTTTCTGGGTTGTTGTCGAGCTTAGCGACGATTCTGTTGCCATGGTTGATGGACAGGATTTCACCCCCATTACAACGTAAGGGACGTTTAGTTTTAGTGCAACCATGCTGACAACGCCGAGATTGTTGGACAAGGATTTTAGTTGGTGAAGAGCGTGCTGTGAAGTGGTCACTTGTGGCATATAACAAACGAAGGTGCTCCGTCTAAGTGAGTGTGTGGGAAGTGAGGCTGAGGTGGCGTTTGTACCTGCGTATGGTATGTAAACTTTTTGAGCTGTTATGGGAAACTGTTGCCACACAATATCTACGTCTGAAAGAGGGTAACGGTTGAAGATGGTGTTTCGGTTTTCGAGCAGCATTTGACGTTCTTTGGACGGCAAACTTCCATGCGTCACCCCTTTTACAGAAAATTTAACAGTACGATGGAGTAGCTACAAGCCACGTGCTGACTCTCTTTGCGCACTTGTGTAGAAGTTCTTCGGTGTGATTTCGTAGTTTGGTGAGATCTTCGTAAAATTCTTGTTGACACCGCGTGCGCAAATGAGTGAGATTTCCAAGCACTTAGCAGCGACAAGACTGTGAAAGCAGTTGGAGCAATAGTACTTTTACATACAAAGCACCTGACATGTCACGACATTAGATACTGCTCTACCAGAATTATTATAAAAGGGGTTTAAATTTCAGCTTATTTCACTTTTATTATACTAATTTATCAGGTAATGCACACAATGCAGAAATCGTAATTTCGAAACAATAAAAATTTACCACATTACTTATGTACTGATACACAAAGCTGGTATATAGAAATTTAGGCACTCTTCTAGTAGTTTCAGAAAAAATTTAAACCGTTAAATGTAAATTTTGTAACAATTTATCTTCAGTGACCGAATTAATTCTGTCATTTCTTGAGAAATTCAAAAGTGTGGCAAAAGCCACATGTCAGATTTTTAAATCCATCTTTCTGAGTTTGTACTGAAAATTTTAACAAGATTGGTTACACACTGCATCGCATGGAACATTTTAATGCACGAACGTTTAAGGAAAAGCAAAATCAATAAAAGCCGTTGGAAGTAAATGCAAGTCATTAGGCCGTGTGCTATTAGGTATTTAATTGGTCATACGTTGAAGCCTTAAAGGCTCTGAGAGAGAAAAAAAACCATAGTGCGTAATTGAAGCTAAGGGTTCAAAGTATTTTTGAACATAAAAACTAATTGCTTTGATAATTGTGACCAAATTTCAGTTATGAATGTCCTTAACCATTTTCGAGATATTAATTTTTCAGTTTTAAATGCTTATGCCTTTTTCAAGTGATAAATTGCTATTGTTTTTTTTTTCTGGCGGTCATGCAAGCATCATGGAATTTCATAGCCAACGAATATGTACGAGTGTAATGGAAGGGTATTTCAATTACAAGAAGTAGACAGACGATTAAGGTTTTGTAAGAACTGTTTGTAGAATAGTGAGTAGAGAGTGTCATATGAATGCAACATAATGACTGTTTCAACATTAAGATCGTCCTCTTCAAAGAGAAATACATTTTCTTTCACGCTAAACATCCAGTCTCCATAAACATAATCTTTTGGAGTATAGTATGGGGCGTTACTTAAATTACTATGGAAGATTTGCCATTGCATCCGCCGTTTCGCATTTGTAGCATTTTATTCACAGGAATGTATGTTACTGGTAGGAAATAATGTGCAACCTCACATTAGGAACAAATTCAAAGCGATGGATCTTTATCACTGTTTAAATCATAACCAGAACGCAAGCTTGAATTAAAACGAGTATCGTGCATACTCATGTTAGAGATGGCGTAATGTATATTTGCATCTTCACAGCTGCGACATTTCAATGATCCTTTTTCCGACGCAGCAGTCATCGACGAAACGTGGTGTATAAGGTAATCTTCTGGGATGCCTTTCAGCTTCATAATTTCTAAACCTTCAATATCCCTTCGCAGTACACAAACTTAATTTATGCAACTCATGCTGTACTGTAGCAAGCAATTTTTAGTGCATAAACAATCGTAGCAACTGGGTTAGGAAGCAAGTGTGAAATTAAATCACTCGGAGTTGTGCAATTTGGTGTGTTCTACAAAATGCTGTTTCAGAAAATGACTCATTTTTAGGTAAGTGCTAAAAATGACGCAGCGTATTTACTTGGTGTAATATAGGGTAGTTAAATTATATTCGAACCCACTCGCGGCTTCTCTCTACTGCGCAAGACAGCCTGCAGTCGCCGGGGAAATTACGCCGGCAGAGGCGGACTAAAATCCTTACCTTATAATAGATGCTGGAAATGTTGACCTTCCGCTCTGAAACAGGCAGTATATTGCGTGTAAATATTCTCGCTCACTCTTCGAAGCTCAGCAGCAGGAATTCTTGTGATTTCTTGCACAACGTTTTCTCTAAGTTCCTGTAATGTGCGAGGATTGGAACGACACACTTTGTCTTTTAAAGAACCCCATAAATAAAAATCACAACTCGTTAGGTCAGGAGAACGACGGGACCACAAATCAACACTAATGATTCTGTCATCAAACACCTCTCTTATTGCATATAATGATTCGGCAGCCATAGGTGCTTTTGCAGAATCTTGCTAGAACCAACCATACGATTTCTCTTCTTCTGTCAAGCGATTGCAAAATGGCCTCAGAATTAACCTCTGATATCGCTCTGCATTTATTATTTCATCAAATAATATGGGCCCCATTGTGCAAGAAATCACAAGAATTCCTGCGGCTAAGCTTCGGAAAGGGAGCGAGGATATTTACACGAGATATGCTGCATGTTTCAGAGCAGAAGGTCAACATTTCCTGCATCTATTGTAAGCTAAGGATTTTAGTCCGCTTCTGCCAGCGTAATTTCCCCGGCGACTGCCGGCTGTCTCGCGCAGTAGAGAGAGGCCACGAGTGGATTCGAATATAATTTACCTACCCTATATATAGCTGCCTCCTGCCGCTGTCGGGTGGTACAAGCTGAACCCCGTTCTGCCACCAGAGCCTCCATTTCACCACCGATTATTTAACCTGGGCCCAGTGTGAGACCTGTCTGGTAAATATTTTAAACATATTACTATACTCACTTTTTAAGCTAAATTTCATTCCTTTTCATTTTTATTCGTTTCATGTTATTAATTTCATTCCAACAGCAGTAGACTGACAGCACGTTTAACTTCAAATAAACTGCAAACGGCCATTCCTTATACTTTGAAAATAATAGTAATTTCAAAATCAATAACAAATGACAACGTTTTGAGCGATATTACATTTTCATTCGATGTCATATCCACAAAAATGTGTTTTAATGCTTTTTAAAATCTTTTTATTTTTCACTCTGCTAACATATTCAAGCTTTTTATAAATACCTAAGTATATCTTTTCACTTTTGGAGCAGTACGATACCTTTGCACTAAATGTTTCATCAGGGAATAAGTTGATTCTGGCGGACTACTTTGGACGTTCTACTCTCTATATATAGCTGCTCCTGTGGCTGCCGGCTGGTACGGCTAGGCCTGCTGGGTGCTCTATCTCACCTGTAGGTTTCGACGCGGAGGGACCGCGTTAAATTAATCAATGGCACGGCAGGCCTGGATGATGATGGGGCAGGAAGAAGCATCCATTGTGAGACCTGTTTTGTAAAATGTTTAAACACATTGATATACTTACCTTTTAAGCTAAATTCCATCCCTTTTAATTTTCATTCATTTTATTTTGTTCATTCAACTTAATTTCATTCTAACAGCAGTAGGGTGACAGCACGTTTAAGTTAAAATAAACTACTAATGGCTATTCTTTTTTATATTTTGAAAATAATAGTACTTTTTAAAACAACATATGGCTAAGTTGTGAACGATAATGCATTTTCATGCGATGTCATATCCACAAAAATGTCATTTAATACTTGTTAAAATCGCTTTATTTTTCACTCAGCTAACATATTCAAGCTTTTTATAAATAACTAAGTATTTCTTTTCACTTTTGGAATAGTACAATGTCTCTGCACCAAATTTTGTATCATGGAATAAGTTGGTTGTCGAGGACAATTTTTGGACATTCCACTCTTTATACATACCCGATTCCTGCGGCTGCCGGGTGGTAGGAGCTGAAAATCACTCCGCCATCAGATGGCCTTTATTTCACGGTCGGAAGTATGCTAAGGGTGGGGTGTGGCTAGACCCGCTGAGTACTCTATCTTACCTGTGGGTTTGGACGGGAGTTCCAGGTTAGGTAAGCGGTGATAGAGCGTGCCTGGACGTTGAAGGGGTAGGTAGAAGCATCCAGTGTGATATCTGTATTTACAACAGTAGGCTGACAACGCGTTTAACGCTGAGCTTTTTTAGTCAAATAATTTTAAACATTCAGAAAAAGAATCTAATAAAAGGACTTGAAATCACAAAGATGTGATTTAAAGCTTGTTAAAATCACTTTCCTTTTTCATTCAGCTAAACACATTCTTGGCATTTTATAATTTTAGTTCACAAAGATGTGATTTAAGACTGGTTAAAATCGCTTTCTTTTTCACTCAAATAACGTATTCAAGCTTTTTATAATTTCATTTTGACTAAAATGTTATGTAGGATCTGTTAAAATCACTTTCTTTTTCACTCAGCTAACATGTTCAAGTTTTTATAATTACTTAAGTGTATCTTTTAAATTTTGGAGTAGTAATACGATATCCTTGGACCAAATTTTTTACCATGACAATTTTTGGACATTTCACTCTCTATATACAGGATGTTATGGGGTGTGCGCAGATTGGGCATGCTGGGGGATCCAAATAGGACGAATTATAAATTCCAATAACAATTTCGCTATCTTGAAAGGTAAAGGAGGTAATTGAAGATTATTGAATACTTTACCTACACAGTTTTGCAACAGTAGAACGTAAGAGCCGAATGTTTTGTTTTGGTTTGCGGCAAGGCATGCAAAGGGTGAAAATTCTAAACTAGGCCAGCGCTTGAAACTCGGTTCGCCACGTGTGTGCATTTATTATCAGCTACTGCCAGTAACGGGGGTGGGGTGGTATACTTTCAAGCTATCCGATCGTATTCAGAGACCTGAGCTAAAATCTACGTAAGAGGCTACGCATAAGGTTTAGTCTGATGACCAAGGATAAGGCAAATCCAAATGTGAATTATGGGATTACCTCATTCAGGTGTGTCGTGGATAATTAAATCAAAGCCACGTGTTTGTTAAACAGGAAATTTATTATTGGTCAATAACCGCAACATCAACAATATGATATGTTCAGTTAGAGTAGATGATCAAAATGTGCTTCGTTAACATATAGGCAGACATTACATCTTCTTAGCCAATTTTGCCCTACTTAGAGCTTCTGCATTCTGCCCAATCTCTAGGGATGCTTCAAAAACACGTGTGCTAACATCATCAATGGTAGCAACCTCGACATTGTTACACCTTACTGTTCAAATATATCCAGAAATAATAATCAAAAGGATTGAGATCTAGAGATCTTGCAGGCCAAGGTAATGGTCCAAATCGGCCTATCCACCGATCAGGAAATGTGCAGTTTAAATGTCGTCGAACAACTGTACTGATGTGAGGGGGCGCCCCGTCATGCATGAACCACAAACTTTACCTTGTTTGAACAGGAGCATCCTCTAAAAGAGAGGGCAGATTGTTTTTAAGAAACTGCTGATAGATTGTTCCAGACAATCTTGTGGGTATTACAAAAGGGCCTATTAACTTATCTCCAATTATTCCAGCCCAGATGTTCAGTGAAAACTGGCGTTGGAAACGAGCTTGTCACACTGTATGAGGATTTTCAAAGGCCCACGTATGGTGATTATGAAAATTCAGCACACCATTACGCGTGAAACGCGCTTCATCAGTTATAACTCGCGCAAAACTTCTGGAATCGTGACCTTGATTGCCACCCCAGCTGCCGAGCCTAGGAATGGTTTATGTTTAGCTTAATCAACGAAAGCGATATAATACCTTTGCTTGCTCACAGTGCGTAACACATACAGTCTGCATAGAAAGTGTCTGCATCTGGTTGTAATTTTAAAGAGAGCAGCAGTATCTAAATAGTACTTATTTTATATTTGTTATATTTATAACCATGGCTCCTATGTTTCCAAAGTTAAGTGGTAAGGTGTTACATAGTCAAAGTAGGGAAATAATTGCAAATGTCCTCGATTCATGAAGCAAGAAGCAGAGATGAAGGAAGAAAATATATGTTCATCCGAGTTCCACAAACGCCTTAAGAGAATGAAAGAAAGAGTAGTCAAAGCAACTGGTGTTTCACCGAATTCCGTTTCCAGAGTTCTCAAAGATAAGAAAACAAAACATATGGATGAAAGAGTGCCATTTGACACACCTGGGAAGAAACATAAGGTCCCTAAACGTATTACAGAAATAGACGATTTCGAATGCATCATTCGGCGCACGATTCACAATTCCTATGTGGAAAAAAAACTGTGCTAACAATAAGCAGATTGCTCATCCAGCAGAAAGACAGCAGAAACTTTCAAGGTGGTGCTACAAATCTCAGAAAAATTATTAAAGATTTAGGGTTCAAATGGAAGAAACTGAAATCAAATAGAAGAGTTCTAACAGAAAAGCAAAGTTAATAAATAAATAAAATAAAAAAAATAAAAAGTAAATGTTGCCATGATAGCTTAGTCGGTTAGAGCAACGGCACGGAAAGCCTAAGATCCGTGGTTCAAATCCCGGCTATGGCATTGAATTTTTCTGTCTGATTCTACCTTTCCAAATGACTATAACTTTATATGTCCTTATATCAGTGTGTACGTATATCAGCATCAATTTTCAAGGTGGTGCTACAAATCTCAGAAAAATGCTAAAGTGTATGAAGATGAGTCATACATACACAGCAGTCATACAGTATCTAAAAGTTGGAGTGACGATAGCGAATTAGGTTTGCAGGCACCTGTTTCCAAAGGGAAATACTTATTATCGTTCATGCTGTTGGAAATATCGGCTTCGTTCCAAATGCCCTTCTTTTACAAGTCGCAACAAACAACAGGAGATTTTCATCAAGAAATGAATACAGAAAATTACATGAAGTGAATCAACGCCATGTTGATACCTAATATGGCTGCTGGGTCTGTTCTGGTTATCGACAATGCTTCACAATGCGTCAACACTCAAATTGACAAACCACCTACCTCAAATTCCTTGAAAGAAGAAATGAGAGCTTGGTTACTTAGACATAATATAGCTTTAGATGACAGCATGAGTAACACAAAGCTATGTAACTTAATTAAAGCCAACAAATAGCTTCAGAAGTCATACATCTTGACCAGATGGTAATACAACATCGCCATAATGTACTTAGACTGCCATCGTATCGCCCAGATCTAAATCCAATCGAATTAATCTGGGCTGATATCCAAAAATGGGTGGCATACAGAAATATCACTTTTAAATTAAAATATGTGGAGCAGTTATAACGCCAGCAATTTGATGAAATTGGAAGGCCAGAATGGGAAAATGTATGTTGACATGTTGAATAAATTAAGAATCATTATTTCGAAGAATACGGAATTGCAGAAAATCAAATAGAAAGAATTCTCATCCAGGATAATGGTGTAGAAAGTAGTGACAGTAGTGATGGCGGCAATAATGTGAGTGATTCCGCAGAAGAGGAAAGGTTGTTAGGTGTGGAAGAATTGGAGGCAATGATTGACAGTGTTTTTTATATTAAGCGTTTTTTACAGCGTGGATTTTAATATACTGTATATAACTAAATTTATCAGCGCAGCGCATAACCGGTGTGCGGATATTTGACAATGACTGTCGCACGCACTCCTGCAGCATGCAGACGACCGGTCACCTCCTGATTTGGTAAGCAACTCGCTTCATAGCTCTCATTAAGATTTTCACATGTCTAGAACTGTTGCGCCAATTATACTACCACCTGTGACGAGAAACTACCATTGCGCACACACTGCTCCTTTAGCCATTGACAGAATGCTACTCTGGGTGGGTAATCATTTACTCCGAGGTGCTGCACTCTTTGAATATGATGTGGGCGAAGTAACTGTTCTCTTAATGTTCTATGAATTGTACGTGCTTGGATCTTCTTCCGCCAGCTGCAAAATTGCTTCCTGCCTGTGGTACCGCATTCGAGCGCTGTGGTTCTCTGTTTTCAGGTTGGGGAATCACACTTACAGATTCTTGTATTTGCTGAGCTACTGCCACAAATGACCTTGGGCTTGGAATTCTCCAATTGGGAAACCTATCCCTATGCAAGCGTTGCGCTTCACGTGTGTTACTTCCGGCTTTGCCCTAAGCAAGAAACATATTTGGATACTCTTGAATTGTAAACAGTGCCATAGTTCTGAATGCATTTAACGCATCTGAAGCACTGACAGAACCAGCTGTTGTGCAAGCTGTCGAGACAGGTACTTTTGCTGTCAACATTCCTTACCTTCCGCTCTACACACGCGCCAATATTGCGCAGTTGCCAAGTGTATGCCCATGAATTTTTTCCAATAGACACGCTGGAATCCAATTCTTTAATATATTTTTGTGGCTAAACGACTCATTTTAGCAACAAATGGCAAAAAGACGAATAACTCACCTTTTGTAGCTCTACCTCGCTATTCTAATTGCAGAGTAAACAATAAAGGAGTGGTGACGTATTCGCAATCAAACATTTCACCAATTTTATTTTTTATTTATGCAACCACGCACTATAGAGGAAAATGGTACAAGAACTTATTTTCAGCTTAACATCAGGAAGTGGCCGTTGAAGTTTGCCTTTTCATACCCTTAACACCTTGTATAGCCGATTCCTGCGGCTGCAGGATGGTACGAGCTAAACCTTACTCTGCAATCAGATAGCCCCTATGCCAATGCCGGAAGTATACTACCGCTGGTGTGTGGCTAATCTCGCTGGTTACTCTACCTGGCCTGCGGGTTTGGACAGGGAGGGCCCAGGTTAAATAATCGATTGTACGGCATGCCTGGATGATGACGGGGCAGGTAGAAGCATCCCGTTTTAGACCTGTTTTGTATGTGTGGTAAACACATTACTATGCTCATTTTGCTAAATTTTATTCTTATTTATTTTCATTCATTTAATTGTACCCGTTCAACTTAGTTTCATTCTACCAACAGGAGATTAACAACAAGTTTAACTTCAAATAAACGTAGATATATAAACATGTAAGTTTTTTAGCCTACTATTTATAATCTAACATTTAGAAAAGGAATGCAATAAACCAACACTAGTAATATGACTTTAAATTACAAGCATCTGATATAAAACTTGTTAAAATCCCTTTCTATTTCACTCAGCTATTACATTCAATTTTTTTATAATTGCCTAGATATATCGTTTTACTTTTGGAGTAGTACGATATCTTTGTACCAAATTTTATATCACGGAATGAGTTGATTCTCATGGGCAATTTTTGGACATTCCACTCTCTATATATAGCTGAATCCTGTGGCTACCGTGTGGTACGAGCTGAAACTCACTCTGTCATCAGATAGAAACTATTTCTCGGCTGGAAGTATGCTATCGGTAGGGTGTGGCTAGGCCCGTGGGGGCTCTATCTTGTCCGTGGTTTTGGGCGGGGGGCCCAGGTTAGGTGGTATGGCGCGCTTGAATGATGACGGAGCTCTCGAATCACCCAGTGTGACACTAGTTTTGTATATTTGATAAACATATTACCATACTCACTGTTTAAACTAAATTTCATTCTTGTTCATTTTCATTAATTACATTCAACTTAGTGTCATTCTAAAATCAGTAGATTGACAACACGTTCAACTTCAAAAAGTCTGCAAATGGCAAATTTTTAATATTTTAAAAATAATAGTATTTATGATTATACATTCTAGTGTAATTAAGGCATTTCAGGGTTAGAAGTAATTTTCAGTAGTGATTATTGGCATTTCTTGAAACTTAAGCCCATCATCAAACTTACATATGTATTATTTGTGGAAAATGTATCAAATAAATCATAGACTAACCAAAAACAAACCGTTTGCCAAAACCGTATATATCAGTATTTCCGGATCTCCGGGTTATTTTTTGAAGTTTGTCTGACATTTAAAATACAAACTGAGTTACATTTTTCTGAAGTACAGCAAATGCCTTTTTAAAGACGTAGTGAAATTTCAAGGTTATTAGCAACTTTCAGTAGTGATTAGTGACGAATTTTGAAAGCTAAGCCTATCATCAAGCTTACCTGTGCATTACTTGCGGAAAAAGAATCTAATAAACCAAATATAATACAAAATTTTATAACACAAACTCAATTATATTCTTCTGAATTACAACAAACACCTCTTTAAAGATGAAGTTCAATTCCATTATTTATGGAAAAAGCATCCAATAAACTAAAATCAATACAACAATTTCAAATCACAAAGATGTGATTTAAAACTTTCCAAAATCGCTTTCTTTTTCACACAGATAACATATTGAAGCTTTTTATAACCTCTTGTTCACAAAGACGTGATTTAAAACTTGTTAAAAACGCTTTCTTTTTCACTCAGCTATCATATTGAAGTTTTTTATAATCACCTCAGCATAGCTTTTCACTTTTGGAGTAGTACGATATCCTTGCAGCAAATTTTATATCACGGAATAACTTGATTCACACTGTCTATTTTTGGACATTCCACTTTCTATATATAGCCGAATACTGTAGCTGCCATGTGGTATGAGCTGAACCTCACTCTGCCATCAGATAGCCTCTATTTCATGACCCGAAATATGCTATCGGTGGGGTCTCCCTAGTACCGCTGGGTGCTCTATCTCGCCTGGGGTTTGGACATGGAGGGCCCAGGTTAAATAATCGGTGGTACGGCGTGCCTGGTTGATGACGGGGCAGGTAGAAGCATCCAGTTTGAAACCTGTTTTGTAAATTTGGTAAACATATTACTATGCTCATTGTATAAATTTCATTCTTTTTCATTCCCATTCATTTTATTGTATTCATTCAACTTAGTTTTATTCTAACAGCAGTAGATTGACAACGCGTTTAACTTCAGATAAACGTAGATATATAAATTTGTAACTTTTTAGCCTAATATTTGTAATCTGACATTTAGAGAAAGAATCCAATAAACCAAACCTGATATCACATTTTGTTAAAATCGCTCTCCTTTTTACTCAGCTTAACATATTCAAGCTTACTAATTTCATGTTCATAAAAATGTGATTTTAAACTTGTTAGAATCGTTTTCTTTTTCACTCTACTAACATATTGAAGCTTTTTTTTAATAATTTGTTGTTCACGTATATGTGATTTAAAACTTGTTAAAATCGCTTTCTTTTTCATTCAGCAAACATTTTCTGGTTGTTTGTAATTACATAAGTATATCTTTTCACTTTTGGAGTAGTACGATATCTTTGCACTAAATTCTACATCATGAAGTAAGTTGACTCTCACGGGCCATTTTGGCTATTCCATTCTCAAAATGTAGCCGATTCCTGCGTCTGCCGTGTGGTACGAGCTGTACCCCTCTCTGCCAACGGAAAGCTTCTATTTTACCACCGATTACTTAACCTGAACCCAGTGTGAGACCTGTTGGATAAATCTTTTAAACATTTTGCTATACTAATTTTTAAGCTAAGTTTAATTATTTTTTCCCTTTTATTCATTCAACCTAATTTCATTCTAACAGCAGTAGACTGACAAAACGTTTAACTCCACATTCCTGTAAATAGCCATTTGTTTGACATTTTGAAAATAATAGTATTTATGGTTATACATACCAGTGAAATTAAGGGATTTGAAGGTTAGTAGTAATTTGCAGTAGTGATTATTGGCATTTGTTGAAAGCAAAGCCCATGTGATCAAGCTTACATGAGTATTATTTGTGGAAAGCGGATGCAATAAACCATAACCTAACTAAACAATAGTTATTTACCAAAATCGTGAAAATTATTATAATCCGAGGATGCGTAGCCGATTTTCCGATGTTCGTCCTACATTTAAAATGTAAACTGAGTTATATTTTTCTGAATTACAGGAAATACCTTTTTAATGATGTAGTTAAATTTCAGGGTAGTAGCAATTTTCAGTAGTGATTATTGTCATTTTTTGAAAGCTAAGCCCGTCAAGACACTTAAGTGTGTATTATTTGTGGAAAACGAATCCAATAAACAAATACAATATAAGGATTTATAATACAATCTGAGTTATGTTTTTGTTAATTACAGCAAATACCTTTTAAAGATGAACTTAAATTTAATTATTTGTGGAAAAAGAATAGAATAAACCAAACTTAATACAACGAGTTTAAATCACACAGATGTGATTTAAAACATGTTGAAATCTCTTTCTGTTTCACACAACTAACATATTCAAGCTTTTTATAATTTCATGTTCAAAAAGATGTGATTTAGAGCTTGTTAAAATGGCTTTTTTTCACTCAGATATCATATTCAAGAATTTTTATAACCACCTAAGTATAGTTTTTCACTGTTTGAGTAGTAGGATATCCCTGCACCAAATTCTATATCACGGAATAGGTTGATTCTCACGTACCATTTATGCCGTTGCGTAATATCTGTCTTCGTATTTTGTTTTGTGTCTATTTTTATGGGGTTGGTAAGGCTTTATGGCGCTTCTGCCGTGCAGGTTAGGTACTAGCTGGGTGACTAGGGGTTCCTGTTTGGTCGCGGTGAAAGCTTCGGGGAGTCGGCTAGGAGCTATTAAAAATAAATAGGGCAGTAAAGTGATAGCGTGCTCTTAAGTTTCTCCCTGTAAGTTGAGACTTCAGTTGCCCTTGCAAATTTTTGTATTATTATTGTCAAAGATTGTTATATTAAAATGTTATTTCCATTAAAAGTTTAATAAAGAAGTTCCTTTACCATAACACTGGTAAATAGCTAACCTAAGTTTATGTAAAAAGAAAACGAAACCTTCCGGAAATACAGAAACATAAGCTTATATATGAAAAAAAAACCTAACCTAAGGCCAAACTTCCGTGAACTCAGAAACTTAAGCTTATATATAAAAAAAACTAACCTAAGACTAACCTTCCGTGAATTCAGAAACTTAAGCTTATGTAAAAAAAAAAAAAACCTAACCTAAGGCTAACCTTCCGTGTATTCAGAAACTTAAGCACATATAAAAGAAAACCTAACCTAAGGCTAACCTTCCGTGAATTCAGAAACTTAAGCTTATATAAAAAAAACCTAACCTAAGGCTAACCTTCCGTGAATTCAGAAACTTAATCTTACATAAGAAAAAGCTAACCTAAGGCTAACCTTCCATGAATTCAGAAACCTAAGCTTATATAAAAAAACCTAAGCTAAGGCTAATCTTCCGTGAATTCAGAAACCTAAGCTTATATATAAAAAACCTAACCTAAGGCAAACATTCCGTGAATTCAGAAACCTAAGCTTATATAAAAAGAAGCCTAACCTAAGGCTAACCTTCCGTGAATTCAGAAACTTAAGCTTATATAAAAAAACCTAACCTAAGGCAAACTTTCCGTGAATTCAGAAACTTAAGGTTATATAAAAAAACCTAACCTAACCTTAGGTTAGGTTTTCTATTTTATATATACGCTTAGGTTTCTGAATTCACGGAAGGTTAGCCTTAGGTTAGGTTTAATTTTTATATAACCTTAAGTTTCTGAGTTCACGGAAGGTTAGCCTTAGGTTAGGTTTTTTTTTTCATATATAAGCTCATGTTTCTGTATTTCCGGAAGGTTTCGTTTTCTTTTTACATAAACTTAGGTTAGCTATTTACCAGTGTTATGGTAAAGGAACTTCTTTATTAAACTTTTAATGGAAATAACATTTTAATATAACAATCTTTGACAATAATAATACAAAAATTAAACTTTTGGCGGATAGTCTTTCACTGCTTCTATTAGGAGATGGTGCAGCCTGTGTTTTGATTGTAGCTACGTTTGAATAGGTATTCAGCTAGATAGCCTGCAAAATGTTGCGTTTTTCGTCCGAAAATGGAAATTGAACATTTGCAGTCTTTCCACTTGGACTGGATAGTGTTGGTATGGATTGAGAGCGCATGTCCAGCCAGTCTTTGTGTATTAATGTGGTGGATTTCTCCGCTGGCGTAGCTGCTGACGAATTCCACAGGGTGGTTTACTCGAAGGTGCTGGAGGCCTTCGTCTTGCAGTGTATCATATGATTTCCAGCAGTCTGATATTATTGTTGTTTCGGTAAAATCCAGTCTTGGATTACACGCAGTAATGTTTCCTTATCTCTGGTTTCCACTGGAACAAGGAAGAAGTTGGTCTTCATATCTCGTTGGACACCTCCAAACACCCATTGGCCTTCGATGTGATGCCTACGGTTGTATTTTCTACGTCCGAACTTGGATTCGTCGATTTCAACCATTGTTCCGATTCCTCCAATTTGCCTGGGGTTTTCTAGGGCCCAATTTACGCATATTTCTCGGCAATAGTTAGACCAGTTTACTACGGTATGCGAGCTTGTTTTCATCTCACACTTTATTGTGCTAGTTCTTGGGATTATCCAGTATCCACCACATTATGCGGAAGTGTATTATTGGTTGTGGGGAGAGATGTGCGTCACCAATAAAACTCCCTTTTCTCGCACTTCGTATCTTCTTTGGGTAACCGTTTCGGCATATGAAATACAACCGTGTTCGTTTGATCCATTTTACTGGAAGAACTTTGTCGCATAAATCGCAGATAGTTACTTCGTTGATTATTCCATGCTGCACCAGTAATTCCTGTAGGGAATGCAAGGTTTGATTACCGAAGACGTAGTCTCTTGTAGCGGTGTATATGCTATTTTTGCAGCCTGTGCACAACATTTCCTGTTATGCACTGCTTCTATGAATGCGTTGCGTTTTTTTAGCGGCAATACAAAATTAAGAAGAAGGAGAAGAACCTGTGAATGCGTTGCAATTTTGTTAGCGGCAATACAAAATTAAGAAGAAGAAGAAGTAATAACAACGCATCGCTTATTTCGCGGATTTTCACTTTGTGTTTAAGTTGGCACTTCCCATTGAGCGTCTGTGTTAGCAGGAAGATGGCTACGTTTGTTGTGTTTATATCGAAATTTTCCTATAAAAGTAAAACACCTAAAACGGTCGGGCAGGTGGGCACCAGCTGTTGGCGAGATCACATCTACTTACTTCCTCACTCTTAAGGTAATTTATTCCATTCCTTCTTGCTTTTTTCAGCGTTTTCAACGGGGTCCCATAAGAACAATATAGCCCATTACTGTTACTACACATAACACTATTAGCACCTGATTTCAAAAAACTAATATTTTCAATACCATTAACCATAACACTACCCTTATCTATATTTCCCAAACCATCAGCGTGTTTCTTTACGGTAGACACACTGCCAGAATAAACCAAATCTGTCATAAGTTGAAGTTGGTCACTTAATATTTTCACATTGCTTCGTAATTCACTGATTACATCAACCTTTTGTTGAATTAAAAACTTCACTATAGCCACATCAATTTTATTATTTTCATCCGCCATATCCTGTAGGGCTTCGTAAAACTTTTCATCCTCATCACACATAACCACACTGTTGTCTTTCAACGGCTTATCACCTTTGCAACAACTAATAGTGCTATCTTGCAGAAAAGTAACATTGGATAACTTAGCACAATTATCGTGAAATTGATTTTCTCAATCATTGCATTTGATTCCATTTACTAATCTCAATTTTACATCGTTTACATTTCGCAGTTACCAACGTGCCAGCTGCAACAGTCGCCATGTTGAACGAAAAGACGAATTTACAGACAATTGCTAGACAATTAAAGATACCTATACATTTTATTTACCATGAAAATAGTTTAAATGTGTGTATTTTAATCAAAATCCTTAGAGCCATTTTTGAAAGAATAAAAAATTTCCAAAAAAATTTCCAAGATTCTCTTAAAAATATTGTCGTTCTTCGTGGTGCAGTAGTTACCTTGCTAACCACTAGTTTCCGAGCTCCGGGTTCAAATCCGGCGGCGGGCGATGGATCTTTTCAGGCGTAAAAATACTTAGCATGGCTCCCTTCGCAAGGCAAGTAAAGCTGACGTAGATTTACGGCACGTAAAATAACCTCAAGTCTGCTAAAGAGGCCTGTGAGCAAAATTTCCAATCTTTCATGCCCAATATGGAATGGAACGCTAAGGACCATAGCAGTTAAAGGGCGTTCATAAATAAAACTCAATTCATAATTCTCTTTAAAATCTCCGGGTCACATTCTTGGCAGAAGTTGAACGTAAACACTAAATTTGGTTTTCAGTTATGCTGTTCGCACGCGCGCGCGCGCGCGCACACACACACACACACACACACACATACACTCACACGCTTGGACCTTTTTCTAAAAATAAATTCACTGGATATAGGGAGTCACAACGACATAGAATTTTTAGGTGGAACACAAGACTTGCTCTACTTACTGTAGCTACATAGTATAGAAGGTAAAAATGCCTACTTTGGGTTCAGGGGCTCTCAAAACGGGCATTGTCGGTGAATCTCGTTATTCAGTTTTTGGGTGGAATACAATACTTGCTCTATTTACTGTAGCTACGTAGTAGAAAAAGTAAAAATGCTTTTTTTGGATTCAGGGTTTCTCAAAACGTGTATTTCCGGCGAATCTCTTTATTGAATTATTGGACGGAATACAGCACTTTCTCTATCTCCTGTAGCTACGTAGTAGAGAAAGTAAAAACGCTTTCTTTGGCTTCAGGGGGTTTCAAAGCGTGCATTCCAAGTGAATCTCGTTATTCAATTTTTGGGAGGAACACAATACTTTCTCTACTTACTGTAGCTGCGTAAAAGAGGAAGTAAAAACCCTTACTTTGGATGGGTCTCAAAACGCGTATTTCGTTGAATCTCGTTGTTCAATTTTTGGGTAGAATACAGTACTTGCTCTACTTACTGTAACTACGTAGAAAGAGAGTAAAAATGCTTTCTTTGGATTCAGGGAGTCTCAAAACGTGTATTTCCGGTGAATCTCTGTATTTAATTTTGGATGGAATACAATAACTTTCTCTACCTCCTGTAGCTTTATAGTAGAGAAAGTAAAAACGCTTTCTTTTGTGTCAGGGAACCTCAAAATGTGTATTCCCGGTGAATCTCGTTATTTAATTTTTGGCAGGAACACAATACTTTCTCTGCTTACTGTAGCTACATAGTAGAGAAAGTGAAAATTCTTACTTTGGATGGGTCTCAAAACATGTATTTCCGGTGAATCTTGTTATACATTTTTTGGGGAAAAACACAATACTTTCTCTACTTACTGTAACTACATAGTAAAGAAAATAAAAATGCTTACTTTGGATGGGTCTGAAAACGTGTATTTGGTTGAATCTCGTTATTCAATTTTTGGGTGGAATACAGTACTTGCTCTACTTACTGTAACTACGTAGTAGAGAAAGTAAAAATCCTTTCCTTGGTTTCAGGGTGTCTCAAAACGCAAGGTAAATCTAAGAAGTTATTGCCTATGCTTACCGCGCCATTGCAAAGTAGATCTAAGATACTAGCGTTTATGTTTACCCAGCCGGTGCAGGGCAGCTTTAAGTGATCGGCACTTAAGTTTACCGCGCCATCACAAAATATATCTATGGAACTAGCATTCATGAATACCGCGTCAGCACAACATGTATTAAACAAACTTGCAGTTTTGTTAACACGGCAGTGCAGCATACATATAGAAACTAGCATTTATGTTTATCACCTTAGTCCAGGACATATCTAAGAAACTAACTTTTAGGTTTACTTCGCCAATGCAATATAAATTTAAGAAACTGGCAGTTATGTTTACCGCAACAGTGTAAGGTACGTCTAAGCAAGTAGCATTTATGTTTACTCGCCAGGGAAGGCAGTGCTAAGAAACTGACATATATGTTTACCGTACCAGTGCAAGATGGATCCAATAAGCTAGAATTTCTGTATACCGCGACCGTACCAACTGATCTAAGAACCACTTATCTCTACCGCAATAATGCAAGACATATTTACGGAACCAGAGTTTATGTTTACCACGACAGTGCAAGACAGATCTAAGAAACTATCATTTATGTTTACTGGTCCTCTGCAAGTCATCTAAGAATTTAGCATGTTTGTTTGTAGCGCCAGTGTGAGGTAGACTTAAAAAACTAGCATATACGTAAACTGATAAGTGAAAAGTAAGGAAGGATGGGATAAAGAACCCAATAGTGTAATTGGAACAGTGAAAGTTAGTGAACCTAAAAATAAGCAAAAGTGAAAGGTATAGTGAAAATTAAGTAAATTAGAAGTAGAGGAAACTGAAATGGCCGTGGGTGGTTAAATATTGAAGTTAAACGTTTTACAGATATATCTTAAAAATAAAGGTAAAAGTATAAACTAATAAATAATTAGGCTGTATATTAAATTAAAGCAACAATATGATTTTACTACGGGATATAAATGACTAAATTTATTGATAAATAATTACATGAAGAAATATTTGGCAACCTTTAGATGAACTTGAGGAAATATGTATTAAAAGTTTGGAAATTAGTAAATGAATTATTATTGAATAATTGGTTGCAACATTTAGAAAAAAATAATGTGAAATATAATATAAAATAATTTAATTAAATGCACACTTACATTCAGAAGGATACTGGTTAGCAGTATTTAACAGTAGAATTAAAGGGTAGTATATGACAACCGGGAACCAGTTGGAAGAGCTGTTGAGCTCCAGTAGCAAGTAGTAGTGGGGAATATAATTAGAATTAATTTTTAATGTACATTTTATTTTGTTTCAGTTTGTTATCATTATTATTCATTTATTTAAGTCTGTTTATTACACTAACAATATAATTATCTGTACAGTTATGAACAGAAGCAAATGATCTAATAAGGATTGATTAATATATAACCAATTTGGAATATACGTCCTGGTTTAGGTAACCAGAAGCCAGGATGATATATTACAGATTTACTATACTTTATTATCGCGCCAGTGTAAGATAAAATTCCGAAACCAGCATTTATGTTTACCGCGTCAATGTAAGACAGATCTAAGGCACTAGAATCTAAGTTTACCACGCCAGAGAAAGACAGATCCAAGAAACTAGCATTTATGCTTATCACGCCAATCAATACGGGAACGGGTCTGACAACTCAGACCACGCCCTCGCAGTTGTCCTCCGTGGACTATTGGAACCAGAGGCTACCGTGCTAGCCTCTGGTTCCTAAGGTCGCGGGTTCAAACCCGGCGGAGAGCGATGGATTTTTTTCGGGCGTAAAAATCCTTAGCATGGCTTCCTTCGGAAGGGAAGTAAAGCCGGTGGTCCCGTGTCGTAGATTTACGGCACGTAAAACAACCTCAAGCCTGATAAAGAGGCCTCTTAGCAAAGTTACCGGTCTTTCACGCCCAATATAGAATGGGACGCTAAGAGCGATAGTAGTTAAACAGCGTCCATAAATAAAACTCATTTTTTTTTCAACGCCCTCGCAACCCAGGATTTCTCGTAAGTTTTTCCATTAAGGATAGTGTCTATTTTAAATACTGTCTCCCCCGGCCTGGTCGAAGTGGAGCTAGGACTCATCCTGCACACCCCCAGACAGAGACGGAAGTGGATACGCCACTTACGCGCGTCAACCCCGAAGAGCGACTACCGAAAACCTCGGTGGTGCCGACAGCATTCTAGCATGCCGTCTACCGGCTCTCCAGGGTGGTACCGGAGGACATTGAGGCGTCTCACAACCCCGCCTGCATCGACACTCCTACAGACGTCCCCAATCTCCCATGGGTATAGGGAAACACTGCCCCGTCGAGACCAACACAATCCGAACTGCTCCGTACCAGGAGGGGCTCGAATGTTCGGCCCGACGTACTTCTAGTAACGTCAGAAGTACCACGAGTGCTCAGGGTACGCAGCGCCCGCACCACGGCAGCTGAAGGAGTCGGATCCCTCCCCCTTACAGGGGCTTACCACGCCAGTGCAAGTTATGCTTAAGGATCTAAACTTATTTTTACCGCACCAGTGCAAGATACATCTAAGAAACCAGCATTTATGCTTCCCACGCCAGTGACAGACCTATGAAATCCGCATTTATGTTTGCCACGGTAGAAAATTATTCTAAATAACTATCATTTATGATTACCGCGTGGTGTCAAGGCAGAGATAAGAACGCAATATTTATGTTTACGTGTCAGAACAATTTAGGTTTAAGAAATCATTACTTATGTTTATCGCGTCAGTGCAAGACAGATCTAAGATACTAGCATTTATGTTACCGCGTCAGTGGAAAGCAGATATAAGAAACTAGCATTTATGTTAAAGGCGCCAGTGCAACATAGAACTTCGAAACTAGTATTTATGTATACCGCACCAGTGCAAGATGAATGTAAGGAACTGTCATTTATGTTTAACGCGTCAGTGTAGTATAGATACAAAAACTAGCATTTATGTGTACCGCACCAGTGCAACAGAGATATAAGAAATTGGTATTTATGTTTAACATGCCAGTGCAAGATACATCTAAAAACCGGCAGTAATGCTTACCGCGACAGTGCAAGATAATCTAAGAAACTACCATTTATGTATACCGCGCCAGTGCAATATAAGTCAAGAAACTAGCACTTATGCCTACTGCGCCAGTGCAAGCCAGATCTAAGAATGTAGCACTTATGTTTACGCGCCAGCGCAATACAGGTATAACAAATTATTACGTACATATGCTTATCGTGTCAGTCCAAGGAAGATCTAAGAAACTACCAATTATGTTTATCGAGACAGTGCAAGTCACATTTAAGAAACCAGCACTTTAGTTTATCGCGCTAGTGCAAAGAGATATAAGAAACTAGCATTTATGTTAACCGTACCAGTGCAACACAGATATGAGAAAGTGGCATTTATGTTTGCTGCGCCAATAAAAGCAGATCTAGATCTAGGATTATGATTACCGCAACGGTGAAACCAAATTTACGGAACCGGCATATATGCTTAAATCACCAGTGAAATTTATCTCCAAGAAACTAACATTCTTGCTTGTCGCGGAAGCCAAAATGAATATAAGCAACTAGGATTTATGTTTACCACGCCACTTCAACAGCGATCTAAGAAACTATCGTATATTTTTTACAGCGCCAGTACAAGACAGATATTAGAAACTCTCATTTATAATTAACACTTATGTTTACTGCGCCAGTGCAAGACAAATTTAAAGGTTAGCATTTATGTTTACTGCGCCATCACAAGACGAATATAAGACACTAGTATTTATGTTTTCCGATCCAGTGTAACTTTGATCGAAGGAGCTAGCATTCATGTTTACCGCACCAGTGCAACGTCGATCTAAGAATCCGCCACTAATGTTCACTGCGCCAGTGCTTCGCGGATCTAAGAATTCAGCATTTATGTTTAATGCTCAAATGAGAGAGCAGTCTAAGAAATTAGCATCAATGTTTATCCCTCCAGTGTAAGATATATCTATGAAACAAGCATTTATGCTTACTGCGTCAGTGTAAGATAGATCTAAGATAATAGTATTTGTGTTTATCGCGCCGGTGCAAGATAGATCCAAGGAGCTAGCAATCATGTTTACCGCGCACGCCCTATATTCATCTAAAAACAAATACTGCGCCATTGTAACAAAGATCTAAGAATCTATCACTTGCCGCGCCAGTGCAAGACATACCTAAGGAATTGCATTTTTGTTAAAACACCAGTGCAAAATACGTACAAAAACTAGCATTTATGATTACCCCGCCAATACAAGCAGACATAAGAAACCAGCATCTACGTTTACCGGAGACTGCAAGATGATTAAAAGGTACCAGCATTTAAGTTTACTATGCCAGTGCAATAAAAAGTAGGAGACTAGCATTTATACCTATCGCCGGAGTATAAGATAGATCTAAGAAATCAGCACTTACGTTTACTGCGGCAGTACAACAAAGATCTAAAGCACTAGGATTTATGCTCATCCCGACAGTGCATGGGAGATCTAAAAAGCTAGCATTTATGTTTACCGTACCGATGCAAGATATATTGAGAGAGCTAGCGTTTATGATTACCGCGCCAATGCGAGGTATAAATAAGAAACCAGTATTTGTGTTTACGCGCCAGGGGAAGACGAATCAAAGATAATAGTATTTATGTATACCGGGCCAGTGCAAGGTAGATCTAATATACTCGCATTTATGTTTACCGCGCCATTGCAACATAGATCTAAGCAAATAGCATTTATGTGTACCCCGCCGGTACAGGGAGAATTTAAGAAACTGGCACTTATTTTTGCCGCGCTTGTGCAAGATTGGTCTGTGAAACTAGCATTCATGTATATCGGGCCTGTAAAAGTTGGGTATAAGAAACTAGCATTTATGTTTACTGCGCCAGTGAAGGATAGACATATAAACTAGCGTTTATGTTAACCTCGCAGGCGTAACATAGATCCAAGAATCTAGCATTTATGTTTACCTTGCCAGTGCCAGATAAGTCTAAGAAAGTAGCAATTATGATTACCGCGCCAGTGCAAGAAACATCTAAGAACCCAGAAACGATATTCAACCCGAAAGGCTGGAGCAGATCTATGAAAATAGCATTTATGTTTGCCGTGCCAGAGCAAGATAAATTAAGGAAACTGGAACTTCTGAGTAGCTTATTATAGAGAGAGCTGGCGCAGTTTTTTGCGTTTATATGGGAAAGGATAGGGAAAACGATGGTGGATGCGTAGGAAAATGCTTTTATATGGGCGAGATAGGGAATACGAGGACTGACGCTAGGCTAGACAGTGGTAGAAGGAGGAGGAATGCGGTTTATACGAGACAGATAGGGAATACGTGGAGAGGTACTAGACTATTCAGGGTTTGAAGGGTAGAGTATGGCTTTTTATATGGAGAGACGAGGAAAACGGGGGTATATGCTAGGTTGAGAGAACCTTCAAGGAGGAAAAAAATGCGTTTATATGGGAGAGATAGGGAAAACGAGGAGAGTTCTGGGGTAGAGCAGGGACTGAAGGAGGGAGAGATATGCTTTATACGACAGAGATAGGGCATGCGAGGGGAGGTGCTAGTGCAGACAGAGGTTAAGGAGTACGGTATACGTTTATATGAGGAATATATGGAAAAACGGGGGCAGGCGGTATGATAGACAGAAGCTGGGGCCACTTTTGCGTTTATATGGGAAAGGATAGGGAAAACGAGGGTATATGCAACAGTTCAAGGAGGAAAATGCGTTTATAGGGGAGAGATAGGGAATACGAGGGCTGATGCTAGGCTAGTCAGATGCTAAAGGAGGGAGGGATACGCTTTATACGAGAGAGATAGGGAATACAAGGAAAGATGTTATACTAAACAGGACTTGAAGGGTAGAATATGGCGTTTTATATGAGCGAGATAGCGAACCGAGGAGAGGTATTAGGCTAGGAGCTTTGAATGATACAGTAGGCGTTTATATGTGAGAGATAGGGAGTACGAGGGTCGATGCTAGGCTAGACAGGGTTGAAGTAGGGAATGCGCCTTATATGAGAGAGGTAGGGAATATGAGGAGAAGCGCTAGGCTAGACAGGAAGGTCTGAATGATAGAGTATGCGTTTATATGGGAAAGATAGGGAAAACGAAGGTAGTGCTAGGTTGAGAGAGTCTTCAAGGAGGAAAATGCATCTATATGAGAGCGGTAGGGGCATATGAGGAGAGGTGCTAGTCTAGGCATGGGTTGAGGAGCAGAGTATACGTTTATATGGGTGAAATATGGAAAACGGGAGAGATACAAGGATAGACAGGGTTTGAAGGAGAAGGAATGTAGGTTTATACGGTAATATAGAGAGTAATTCGATTATAAAACTTTTATCATCCAGCGTTACAACACTTTTATATACTTTTTTCTAAACCTTACAAACTTTTTATATGTTAAAGAGTAGTGTGCGAGACGGAGAGGGACAAACTGTATATCGTTTCACAGTGAAGTATACGTCCTAACCTATTACCACCACCTTGTTTGCCCTGGATCTTCTCATTGTCTATTCATTCCTATCATCATCTAACGTAACCACGTAACAAGACGTAACACAACGTAACATAACAGCATGACAAGACGTTACACTACGTAACATAAGCACGTAACCACGTGTCAAGACTTAACACCACGTAACAAACTCATCACGCTATGTAACAAAGGAATCACGCTATGTAACAAAGGGATCGCGCTATGTAACAAAGGAATCACGCTATGTAACAAACTGTTCGCGCTATGTAACAAGCTGATCATGCTATGTAACAAAGGAATCACGCTATGTAACAAAGGAATCACGCTATGTAACAAAGGAATCACGCTATGTAACAAAGGAATCAGGCCATGTAACAAAGGAATCACGCTATGTAACAAAGGAATCACGCTATGTAACAAAGGGATCACGCTATGTAACAAAGGAATCACGCTATGTAACAAAGGAATCGCGCTATGTAACAAAGGAATCGCGCTATGTAACAAAGGAATCACGCTATGTAACAAAGGAATCACGCTATGTAACAAAGGAATCACGCTATGTAACAAAGGAATCACGTTATGTAACAAAGGAATCACGCTATGTAACAAAGGAATCACGCTATGTAACAAAGGAATCACGCTATGTAACAAAGGAATCACGCTATGTAACAAAGGAATCACGCTATGTAACAAACTGATCAGGCTATGTAACAAAGGAATCACGCTATGTAACAACACGTACCAACCATGTAACCACGTAACAAAACGTAAGAACAACACGTAACCAACCCATTGCTAAATCAATCTAAACTAATTCATCCTTCATAACTTAGACAATAAGTACGAGAGCCTAGCCTAGATTAACCCGACCAATCCTAAACGTTCCTCTCATCATCTATTCTACTCGGTCATCGACTAACCTAATCTGGCTAACCAAAGATAACCTCAACTTTCTTTTAGTGAAATTGCAATGTTTTATTCAGGTTTTATTATTCGAGAGTTTTAATTGAGAAGTTTACGTCAACATACCTTTATTTTAGGTTGTTATAGGCGTCTCTCCCCTTTTTATCTAGGCTTGAGACTAGCACTAGGATTGCTCCTAATGGCAGGGTTACCACCTTCCCTTCCATCTTCTTCTTTCTTCATCGGTCATCAGCTAGCTGCATATACAGCACACGGATAACCTTCATTTTTTTAAGATTGTAGACACACGAGAAAATCTTCATATTCGACTTACATTCTCTTATGCACTACTTGTAATGCTGTAATGTCCATAGGCGTATGTCGTTATACCGTCCTCAGCAATAATTCTTTTATCGCCGTATGGTGTCAATGTAATTTTATTCACTTGTACTGTGGCAAGAGCATGCTGTCGCGACAGAATCAGATTCATGGGCGTTCTGATAATTTCTCTGGTTTTAAGGCAGTCAGTATAGCTCTCGAACGTGACGTACTGCTTAATAGCACTACGTTTTATGCCTTTAATCTTTTTTATCATTGAACCGTCGATATCTAGGGCATACATTTTAGGTCGTAGCCCTACAAAGCGTTGAATGATTTTACCATTAGCCTCATCTTTAAATTTCCCAAGTACCTTCTTGTTTAGAGGCGAATAGCATATATGGCTTGTAGGATAATCAGCAGTATCTAGGTGCTCAAGAAAACGTAGCTTATCCTGGTACACATCTTCGGTTGTAACACGATGAATGAACGAATCAGTGTCCATATACATAAGCTTCAGGTTTTCAGCTCCTTAATACGGTAGCAACACATCATAGTGATACAGGTACATTAATGTCTTGGAGATATCCAACACACTCATACCGATGTATATAGGCTTGTTGAACACGATCTGTCGGGAGGCCATATGTACAGCAGCTAGATTAGAAGCATATATAGTCCTGTCGATAAACGTTGGCTTTGCAATTAACTTTTCCAGAGTCTTCTCATTTGTCACCAGCCGTATATCCATACGATTACGCAGGTTCTCCATAGTTTTTCCGAACATAGCATTGTTGAACAATTTGTAGAGATCCTTCTCAAAATCATTTGCAGCTTGTTGTCGTAGTCTATTGTTAAATTCCACATACGGTTTTAACCATCGAGACTGTTGGAATTGTAGCACACGATGGATTTTTGTTAACCGTAGTCCATGATCAAGAGCTTGCTTCAAAGCCATGTAATGCACTACATACTTATTTCGAGATGCTAGATGAGGTATCAGTTTCTTTGTAGGAGAGTCCTTAGGCGTCATACACTCAGGCAGGAAAGGTAGATCGTTGTGTAGATCGTGAAGTTCTGCAGGATACTCAACGTCGACTTCTAATATGTAACCGTAAGGATCATCTTCTTGTAGTCTTTCTAAGTCAATTTTTTCAGGCGATACCCACTCAAATCCACTATAAGGGAGAGCGTGACTCATTGCCCACCCATATTGGTTGTTGGCGTCCTCATAGGTATTAAATTGGGTTGGTCTCGACGGATCATACTTCTCCATGTAGGTGTTATTAGCCTCTGCATAGCGGTGGGAAACTTGGCATAAACCTCCTCTTATACCTGATTCCACCATGAGTAGTTGATCATAATCTTGTAACAGTTCCAGCTTAATTCCAGTATACACTAACATGGCGTCCCATGTAATACCTGGAGAGGTACTTTAATGTTTCAGGATACGAGGTTAGATTTTTTACCAACTTATCCAAGCTTGTACTCAGGAACCGAAAACTATCCACAAACCGGAGCTTTATATCTCCAACATACTTGGAGAATGATATATAGCTTTCTTCAGAGCTAGGAATTACTTCCACACGTTCACTTGTACAACCCAGCTCCTTAACAATGAAATGAGAGTCATATCCACTGAGGTTGTGCATGAAGACAGGGATATATTTAGGTGTTTTGCAGGCTAAATTACATTCATTATGCAGACTCCCCCGATATTCACCGCTGATGTGATCATGGTCGCGTACTTTATAGTTCTCTTCAGTAAAGGTTTTTCCACACAAGTAGCATACTGTAGAGGCGTTAAAATCCATCTGCTGTTGATCTGTAAGTTTCAGAGGCTTAGCAGATTTGTATATGTCATCAATGATTTTTGCAAGAGATGTCAGGTACAGCATAAACTTCTGAGCAGCATCAACACCACGATATACATAGGGATGCTTAGGAAGACCAGTTTCGAGATGTTCAACACTGGATGTAGGCTTCACGTAAACACAGAAGCTCATTGGTGTGTGCTCTTGATAAGGGGTTGTATAGGAAGTTTCAGGATTGGGTATACACGTATGGCATGGAGTGAGAATACTCTCAAAATCTGCATGGATGACATAAGGTACTTTCAGCATCCTCTCAACATTTTTAAACTGAACAATTGATTTCTCCTTGCTAGGCATAACTACCCTCGCAACACCATGTTGGTTACAGATTGATGTATGTTCTTGTAGTTTTTCCAGTCCACTTCGCCCGCTCTGATCATCAAAATGTGTAAAGCAGCGCTTACAGGTATAAACACGCCCATTACGTTTAGTTTTCTGGCGTCGAACGAGCTTCTCAAAATTCTTTATATACACGTAGTGATGTTTTCCACTACTGTCACTCAATAGCAGGAGGTCACAGTGCTCAGCTAGTTCAATGTCAACAACCTTTATCGGATACACTTCATGCTTCTCATCCAGCCCGAAAACGTTAATAGACATCTTGTTAAGCTTCTCAAATTTAGGTATTTGAGAAAGTGGAGTAGGGTAAGAAACACAGCTGAAGTCGTACTTATCTTGAAGTTTCTTATATTTGCTCACCCGTTGTGCATCCTTCTCAACGAATTTGGCCAATACAGAGTACATGAAACATAGCTCATCAGTTAAATTCTGGATGTTAATGCAGGCTTTTCTTGCTTCAACAGAGGGAGGTAGGGGTATGTAGCTACTTCCTCGCAACGGGTTGTACTTGTTAATACGAAGGCGTACCCCTTCCACAGCAAGCAGGGCCCAATTGCTTCCCTTAAGCTGAGACTCATCCATTTCAGTAACCAATTTCTTCATTTTGGTTTCCAGCATAGAGTCCAGATCCGTTTCTAGGAAAACAGCTTGATTTCTGGTTTTAAATGTCTTGTCACAGGTTTCTCCGATACTGTTAACAAATCTACACTCAGCTAACAGATTAATTTTCAAACTCTTGTGAATACCAAGCTCTTTATGCACAGCCTGGATTATCCGCTGTTTTGCTTCATGCAGGTATATATTCAGGTCCTTAGTCGATTCACATCGTATAAAATACGATTTCAAACGTCCATGGAATGAAGTTTCATATTCTTTCATGTCACACTCCTCCATCGTAGATAACAACTCATGCTTTGTCGGCTCTAATCTACGTTTCTTCTCAGGTCTGTTTATTTCACACGCATCTTCGTGTCGACGACCCTTATAACTGTCTTTGAAGGCTACGTTACAATATTTACACTTGAAGAGTTTTTTACAACGTAGCTCATGTCGTCTTTTATCATATCCACGGAGGAACTTCTTACAGCATTTACCACAAGAATATCCTGAGACACTAGGAATGATATCCTTATACGAGGACTTATTCATTTTTCTTCTTGATATAATAAGGTATTTACCTTTCTTCAAGGAAATGTACGCCTTGATATCACTTAGAAAGCTGATTATTTTCTGAGAGAACAGCGATGCTAACACCTCAGAAATGATCAACAGAATGAATTTCAATGCTAGAGGATGCTCTATTTATAGAGGAAGCACGAACCTTTATGCATCAATTATATATCGTATTAACCCTTCTTCAAGGAAATGTACTCTTCTTCACATTGATAACACTTTAGATTATTTTCTGAGAGAACAGCGATGTTAACACCTCAGAGATGATCAACAGAATGAATTTCAATACTCAAGTTCGCTCTATTTATAGAGAAAGCACGAACCTTTTTTAATCAATTATATCCTGATTATTAATACTAAAAACGGTGATGAAGCGTGTAAGCTCTTATATATTTCAATTCGTGTTACACTGATGTTCGAGCGTCTCCGTATAGCTTCGTATGTTTAGAGAGAAAGTGTAAAGTATTGTGAAGATGTTATGTATTGTTCGGCTATAATCGTACAGATTCGGAGAGCTTGACTGGTGAAGGTGATGAACGATCCGTCAACCGAGCAGGAGGCAAGCAGTCCCTTCGCGCAACGAAACCTAGATGCAAAAGAAAGAAAATCGTGTTAGATGAGAAACCACTCAGACATTCGCCTGCAGACCATGGAAAACCATGAAAAAATATGTCAGAGTGAGCGTCCAACGGAACTCGAACCAGGGACTCTAAAAGCACACGTGAAAGATACAGATTATATAGAATGAAAGGAAATCGGTGACGATGAGAAACCACTCCAGCATTCGCCTGCAGACCAGGGAAAACCCTAAAAAATATGATGTCGGAGTGATCGACCAACAGGGAAATCAAACAAAAGACCTTAGAAACATATAGGTTAAGATGTAAATCAAATAAAAATGCAATAAAATCGTGCTAGATGAGAAACCACCCAGACATTCGCCTACAGACCAGGCAAAACCATGAAAAATATGTCAGAGTAAACAACCAACGACGAACGAACGAGGGAAACCATCAGATTACTCTAGAAGCATAAAGTTACAAATGAAAGAAAATCGTGATAGATGAGAACCCACTCAGGCATTCGCCTGCAGGCCAGGGGAAACCATGAAAAAAATCAAAGGGCTGAGCGACTGACGGATAGAGTGTGCGACCAACAGGAAATCAAGCAAAAGGTCTCTAGAGACAAAAAAGATGCAATTGAAATGGAATCATGATAGCAAATGCCACTACAGCATTAGGCGGCAGACCGGCGAAAATCATGAGAAACGTAAGGTCAGAGTAAACAATCGATGGAAATCTAACCCCTGAACCCTAGAAATTCACGACAACTGAAAACGAAACCCAGATGTAAAGGAAATTTTGTACACCCTTGACGAAAAAAACCCGTCCGCTGGGGAAGTAACCTTTAAGTATACAATTGACGTCTGTCATACCGATAAGGGACGGTTTGAAAGGCTTCCTAATTGCTCTACGCAAGTCACCCGAGCAAACACAGGAAATTCCTAAACCAGACAATTACAAGCCTGCTAAAACATTTTTTCCTACAATAAGTAATTTAAATTCTACATGAAGATTATTCCAAAAGTTTCATATCTCTTATTTCTTTCAATAAAATATCGAATATGTCTCTAGCGCCAGGAAAAAAAATTAAACGGAGGGAAGCGATATTTTCTTTTTACGCTGAAATTATAATTAAACGCATAGCGTTCTTGCAGGAAAACACTGCCCATATAGATTATAGTAATGGACTCTGTTTAAAAACATGTATTTTTCACGCGTGGTGTATAGATTGTCTCAGTAAGCATTCGTGACTATTACAATTATCGCCAAGTATTATTTTACAAAAAGATTGGCTTATTCTCTTAGTAAACATAGGACGAAATCGTTTTTTAAACAACTCTCCACTCGAGAGATATTTTTTGATTATTCCAGCAGAGAGAGAGAGAGAGGGGGAGAGAGATCGAGCCATATTTGTTTAAAAAAGCTTTTTTTTTCATTCACAGGAAATCTTCCAGAAAATTCGAGGAATTATTCAGTTGCACACCCTTGCTAAAATAGTTTGTATACCCTTTGAAGAATGTATACCTGGCTGGAGGAGTCTTGGAAATACCTCTGACGACAGGCTGTCGCCTGCACGGCATCTTGGGCATTTATACATTAGGGAGGCTATTGTGCTTTAAAATGGGATAGCTATGTTTTAAGCTTTCCACAACAAATTTTTCCCGATAATTAATATAAATTCTACATGAAAATTATTAATGATTAAGTTTTCAATTAAACGTATACTGTATAGATTCTGTACTTAAGCATTCGATTGTATCTTTATCATTATTTAAATACTTACATACAAGAAATGTATGCATGATATCAAAAATTGTAGAAGTTTTTCCACCCTTATTTAATTAAATTCATGTATATACCCTATTATTTAGTGATTTTTTCAATAATTTCTCCCTCTCATGTCCATCATTCGTCAAAAAATCAGTGTACAATACGCATTTTTATACGTTTTAATGTTCGTTTATTTTTAAAACCGCTGCATTTACCCATAATTACGAGCAATAATTTTTTTTCAGATTTACTCAGATGTGTAGCTTGTAGAATCGAATTAGGAAATGTTTTAATAAATGTATTGTATTTTTAGGTGAAAAACAACGATCTTCTTCTGACTGTGCATAATTATAATCAAGACCGGTTTGTATTTAGTATAAAGATTGTTATATTATCATTTTTAAGACTTCCTTTGTTGAAGATAATGTCTTGCAATCTATTTTTAAATTTCTTTTAAAACCAAAGCGAACGTTAACTATAATAGCTGTCTTCATGTATCGGAAAGCTACCATGGCTGCTTCACCAGCCTTTTAGAAGCGTACCTTTCATGTAGGCATCGGCCGGGAGCGAGCGGCTGGCGGGGAGGAGAAGGGTTGCGAAAGGCGGCTGAGGGATGGCAGCTGGAGGGAGTAAGGTAGGATGAAAGGATAGCTTAATGAAGCGAGACCTTCAGTACGGTAGGGAGCGCCGTAAGGTTCGGACCTATACGTAGTAGCATGCATATATATAGCGCGCGCCAGCGTCTTACGTAATCTAATTTTTTACGCTCACTATACCATTTAAATATACATTCATCTAAGAGATATAATATTCGCAAGGATGACAGATGTCCAAATATACATAACAAAGAAATTAGTTACTGATATAAATGTAATATCACACGTTCACCATTTTATTTTTAATTACTTTTTTTATTTTATTCGAGGATGACTTTGTATTCATGTCACGGGATTCAATCCTAGTCCTCCAACCCGACTTGGAACAACAATCAATAACGAGCTACAATCCAAGGATATAATCGGTAATAATAAAAAATTTTTTTTTGATAAAGACCATCAAATAAAAAGGCCTGTAAACGTATGTATTTCCCCTCACTTCCCCTCTTCCCCCACCCCACAGTAGAAATATTAGGCGGATTCCAGCTTCAAAGCCGATGTCAACCACTGATAAGTTCCTTTGTTCTATGCCGCCGACTCCCACCCCCGCTTTTTGCTATTCCGACACCGCCATTTACGATGAGAACAATAATGCATTGTCCTGTGTCTCTGTTTTGCGGTGAAAGAATAGCACACGTGAAAACGCTTAACCTTTGTGGTTTCACCCTTAAAAGCTACTGGAGCATGATGCCCCCTCCTCTCTGCTCTACTCCAACGCTGGCTTAGGCGATTTGAACAATAGCCCATTGTTCTCCAGAGAGGGCGTGCCCAGTGTACGGGATAGGATTAGAAAGGATGGGTTAGGGGGATCGGGTGTCCAGTAGCTTTTAAGGGTGAGGTCACAAGGGAAGGGGTGGGGGAGGGGTGGCCGCCAGCACGTGACCAGACCACATGGGGGGAGGGGGCGGGGCTAGTGGCACGTGCGAGCAGGCGGCATATGAGGCCTCAAAGGAAGGGGGCGGGGCTTGTCGGCATAGATCAAAGAAGCTTATCAGTTTTTCAGGACCTCTCTCTGTGTGCTGGAATCCGCCTAATATTTATACTGTGGCGTGGGGGAAGAGGGGAAGTGAGGGGAAATACATACGTTTACAGGCCTTTTTATTTGATGGTCTTTATCAAAAGAAAATTTTTTATTATTACCGATTATATCCTTGGATTGTAGCTCGTTATTGATTGTTGTTCCAAGTTGGGTTGGAGGACTAGGATTGAATCCCGTGACATGAATACAAAGTCATCCTCGAATAAAATAAAAAAAGTAATTAAAAATAAAATGGTGAACGTGTGATATTACATTTATATCAGTAACTAATTTCTTTGTTATGTATATTTGGACATCTGTCATCCTTGCGAATATTATATCTCTTAGATGAATGTATATTTAAATGGTATAGTGAGCGTAAAAAATTAGATTACGTAAGACGCTGGCGCGCGCTGTATATGCATGCTACTACGTATAGGTCCGAACCTTACGGCGCTCCCTACCGTACTGAAGGTCTCGCTTCATGAAGCTATCCTTTCATCCTACCTTACTCCCTCCAGCTGCCATCCCTCAGCCGCCTTTCGCAACCCTTCTCCTCCCCGCCAGCCGCTCGCTCCCGGCCGATGCCTACATGAAAGGTACGCTTCTAAAAGGCTGGTGAAACAGCCATGGTAGCTTTCCGATACATGAAGACAGCTATTATAGTTAACGTTCGCTTTGGTTTTAAAAGAAATTTAAAAATAGATTGCAAGACATTATCTTCAACAGAGGAAGTCTTAAAAATGATAATATAACAATCTTTATACTAAATACAAACCGGTCTTGATTATAATTATGCACAGTCAGAAGAAGATCGTTGTTTTTCACCTAAAAATACAATACATTTACTAAAACATTTCCTAATTCGATTCTACAAGCTACACATCTGAGTAAATCTGAAAAAAAATTATTGCTCGTAATTATGGGTAAATGCAGCGGTTTTAAAAATAAACGAACATTAAAACGTATAAAAATGCGTATTGTACACTGATTTTTTGACGAATGATGGACATGAGAGGGAGAAATTATTGAAAAAATCACTAAATAATAGGGTATATACATGAATTTAATTAAATAAGGGTGGAAAAACTTCTACAATTTTTGATATCATGCATACATTTCTTGTATGTAAGTATTTAAATAATGACAAAGATACAATCGAATGCTTAAGTACAGAATCTATACAGTATACGTTTAATTGAAAACTTAATCATTAATAATTTTCATGTAGAATTTATATTAATTATCGGGAAAAATTTGTTGTGGAAAGCTTAAAACATAGCTATCCCATTTTAAAGCACAATAGCCTCCCTAATGTATAAATGCCCAAGATGCCGTGCAGGCGACAGCCTGTCGTCAGAGGTATTTCCAAGACTCCTCCAGCCAGGTATACATTCTTCAAAGGGTATACAAACTATTTTAGCAAGGGTGTGCAACTGAATAATTCCTCGAATTTTCTGGAAGATTTCCTGTGAATGAAAAAAAAGCTTTTTTAAACAAATATGGCTCGATCTCTCTCCCCCTCTCTCTCTCTGCTGGAATAATCAAAAAATATCTCTCGAGTGGAGAGTTGTTTAAAAAACGATTTCGTCCTATGTTTACTAAGAGAATAAGCCAATCTTTTTGTAAAATAATACTTGGCGATAATTGTAATAGTCACGAATGCTTACTGAGACAATCTATACACCACGCGTGAAAAATACATGTTTTTAAACAGAGTCCATTACTATAATCTATATGGGCAGTGTTTTCCTGCAAGAACGCTATGCGTTTAATTATAATTTCAGCGTAAAAAGAAAATATCGCTTCCCTCCGTTTAATTTTTTTTCCTGGCGCTAGAGACATATTCGATATTTTATTGAAAGAAATAAGAGATATGAAACTTTTGGAATAATCTTCATGTAGAATTTAAATTACTTATTGTAGGAAAAAATGTTTTAGCAGGCTTGTAATTGTCTGGTTTAGGAATTTCCTGTGTTTGCTCGGGTGACTTGCGTAGAGCAATTAGGAAGCCTTTCAAACCGTCCCTTATCGGTATGACAGACGTCAATTGTATACTTAAAGGTTACTTCCCCAGCGGACGGGGTTTTTTCGTCAAGGGTGTACAAAATTTCCTTTACATCTGGGTTTCGTTTTCAGTTGTCGTGAATTTCTAGGGTTCAGGGGTTAGATTTCCATCGATTGTTTACTCTGACCTTACGTTTCTCATGATTTTCGCCGGTCTGCCGCCTAATGCTGTAGTGGCATTTGCTATCATGATTCCATTTCAATTGCATCTTTTTTGTCTCTAGAGACCTTTTGCTTGATTTCCTGTTGGTCGCACACTCTATCCGTCAGTCGCTCAGCCCTTTGATTTTTTTCATGGTTTCCCCTGGCCTGCAGGCGAATGCCTGAGTGGGTTATCATCTATCACGATTTTCTTTCATTTGTAACTTTATGCTTCTAGAGTAATCTGATGGTTTCCCTCGTTCGTTCGTCGTTGGTTGTTTACTCTGACATATTTTTCATGGTTTTGCCTGGTCTGTAGGCGAATGTCTGGGTGGTTTCTCATCTAGCACGATTTTATTGCATTTTTATTTGATTTACATCTTAACCTATATGTTTCTAAGGTCTTTTGTTTGATTTCCCTGTTGGTCGATCACTCCGACATCATATTTTTTAGGGTTTTCCCTGGTCTGTAGGCGAATGCTGGAGTGGTTTCTCATCGTCACCGATTTCCTTTCATTCTATATAATCTGTATCTTTCACGTGTGCTTTTAGAGTCCCTGGTTCGAGTTCCGTTGGACGCTCACTCTGACATATTTTTTCATGGTTTTCCATGGTCTGCAGGCGAATGTCTGGGTGGTTTCTCATCTAACACGATTTTCTTTCTTTTGCATCTAGGTTTCGTTGCGCGAAGGGACTGCTTGCCTCCTGCTCGGTTGACGGATCGTTCATCACCTTCACCAGTCAAGCTCTCCGAATCTGTACGATTATAGCCGAACAATACATAACATCTTCACAATACTTTACACTTTCTCTCTAAACATACGAAGCTATACGGAGACGCTCGAACATCAGTGTAACACGAATTGAAATATATAAGAGCTTACACGCTTCATCACCGTTTTTAGTATTAATAATCAGGATATAATTGATTAAAAAAGGTTCGTGCTTTCTCTATAAATAGAGCGAACTTGAGTATTGAAATTCATTCTGTTGATCATCTCTGTGGTGTTAACATCGCTGTTCTCTCAGAAAATAATCTAAAGTGTTATCAATGTGAAGAAGAGTACATTTCCTTGAAGAAGGGTTAATACGATATATAATTGATGCATAAAGGTTCGTGCTTCCTCTATAAATAGAGCATCCTCTAGCATTGAAATTCATTCTGTTGATCATCTCTGAGGTGTCAGCATCGCTGTTCTCTCAGAAAATAATCAGCTTTCTAAGTGATATCAAGGCGTACATTTCCTTGAAGAAAGGTAAATACCTTATTATATCAAGAAGAAAAATGAATAAGTCCTCGTATAAGGATATCATTCATAGTGTCTCAGGATATTCTTGTGGTAAATGCTGTAAGAAGTTCCTCCGTGGATATGATAAAAGACGACATGAGCTACGTTGTAAAAAACTCTTCAAGTGTAAATATTGTAACGTAGCCTTCAAAGACAGTTATAAGGGTCGTCGACACGAAGATGCGTGTGAAATAAACAGACCTGAGAAGAAACGTAGATTAGAGCCGACAAAGCATGAGTTGTTATCTACGATGGAGGAGTGTGACATGAAAGAATATGAAACTTCATTCCATGGACGTTTGAAATCGTATTTTATACGATGTGAATCGACTAAGGACCTGAATATATACCTGCATGAAGCAAAACAGCGGATAATCCAGGCTGTGCATAAAGAGCTTGGTATTCACAAGAGTTTGAAAATTAATCTGTTAGCTGAGTGTAGATTTGTTAACAGTATCGGAGAAACCTGTGACAAGACATTTAAAACCAGAAATCAAGCTGTTTTCCTAGAAACGGATCTGGACTCTATGCTGGAAACCAAAATGAAGAAATTGGTTACTGAAATGGATGAGTCTCAGCTTAAGGGAAGCAATTGGGCCCTGCTTGCTGTGGAAGGGGTACGCCTTCGTATTAACAAGTACAACCCGTTGCGAGGAAGTAGCTACATACCCCTACCTCCCTCTGTTGAAGCAAGAAAAGCTTGCATTAACATCCAGAATTTAACTGATGAGCTATGTTTCATGTACTCTGTATTGGCCAAATTCGTTGAGAAGGATGCACAACGGGTGAGCAAATATAAGAAACTTCAAGATAAGTACGACTTCAGCTGTGTTTCTTACCCTACTCCACTTTCTCAAATACCTAAATTTGAGAAGCTTAACAAGATGTCTATTAACGTTTTCGGGCTGGATGAGAAGCATGAAGTGTATCCGATAAAGGTTGTTGACATTGAACTAGCTGAGCACTGTGACCTCCTGCTATTGAGTGACAGTAGTGGAAAACATCACTACGTGTATATAAAGAATTTTGAGAAGCTCGTTCGACGCCAGAAAACTAAACGTAATGGGCGTGTTTATACCTGTAAGCGCTGCTTTACACATTTTGATGATCAGAGCGGGCGAAGTGGACTGGAAAAACTGCAAGAACATACATCAATCTGTAACCAACATGGTGTTGCGAGGGTAGTTATGCCTAGCAAGGAGAAATCAATTGTTCAGTTTAAAAATGTTGAGAGGATGCTGAAAGTACCTTATGTCATCCATGCAGATTTTGAGAGTATTCTCACTCCATGCCATACGTGTATACCCAATCCTGAAACTTCCTATACAACCCCTTATCAAGAGCACACACCAATGAGCTTCTGTGTTTACGTGAAGCCTACATCCAGTGTTGAACATCTCGAAACTGGTCTTCCTAAGCATCCCTATGTATATCGTGGTGTTGATGCTGCTCAGAAGTTTATGCTGTACCTGACATCTCTTGCAAAAATCATTGATGACATATACAAATCTGCTAAGCCTCTGAAACTTACAGATCAACAGCAGATGGATTTTAACGCCTCTACAGTATGCTACTTGTGTGGAAAAACCTTTACTGAAGAGAACTATAAAGTACGCGACCATGATCACATCAGCGGTGAATATCGGGGAGTCTGCATAATGAATGTAATTTAGCCTGCAAAACACCTAAATATATCCCTGTCTTCATGCACAACCTCAGTGGATATGACTCTCATTTCATTGTTAAGGAGCTGGGTTGTACAAGTGAACGTGTGGAAGTAATTCCTAGCTCTGAAGAAAGCTATATATCATTCTCCAAGTATGTTGGAGATATAAAGCTCCGGTTTGTGGATAGTTTTCGGTTCCTGAGTACAAGCTTGGATAAGTTGGTAAAAAATCTAACCTCGTATCCTGAAACATTGAAGTACTTCGGAGAAGACAAGTTGAAGTTGATGACTCGTAAGGGTGTATTTCCCTATGATTTTGTTACGTCATGGGACGTCTTGAACGAAACCTGCTTACCTCCTAAGGACTACTTCTACAATAGATTAAATGAAGAAGAAATTACTGATACTGACTACGATCATGCTAGAAATGTATGGGAGCTGTTTAATGTGAGAAACCTGGGAGAGTACAGCGATCTCTACTTAACTTCGGATGTACTTCTCCTAGCTGATGTCTTTGAGACGTTCAGAGAGCAAACCCTTAAAACACACAAAGTTGATCCTGCCCATTATTTTACCTCTCCAGGTCTTACATGGGACGCCATGTTAGTGTATACTGGAATTAAGCTGGAACTGTTACAAGATTATGATCAACTACTCATGGTGGAATCACGTATAAGAGGAGGTTTATGCCAAGTTTCCCACCGCTATGCAGAGGCTAATAACACCTACATGGAGAAGTATGATCCGTCGAGACCAACCCAATTTATTACCTATGAGGACGCCAACAACCAATATGGGTGGGCAATGAGTCACGCTCTCCCTTATGGTGGATTTGAGTGGGTATCGCCTGAAAAAATTGACTTAGAAAGACTACAAGAAGATGATCCTTACGGTTACATATTAGAAGTCGACGTTGAGTATCCTGCAGAACTTCACGATCTACACAACGATCTACCTTTCCTGCCTGAGTGTATGACGCCTAAGGACTCTCCTACAAAGAAACTGATACCTCATCTAGGATCTCGAAATAAGTATGTAGTGCATTACATGGCTTTGAAGCAAGCTCTTGATCATGGACTACGGTTAACAAAAATCCATCGTGTGCTACAATTCCAACAGTCTCGATGGTTAAAACCGTATGTGGAATTTAACAACAGACTACGACAACAAGCTGCAAATGATTTTGAGAAGGATCTCTACAAATTGTTCAACAATGCTATGTTCGGAAAAACTATGGAGAACCTGCGTAATCGTATGGATATACGGCTGGTGACAAATGAGAAGACTCTGGAAAAGTTAATTGCAAAGCCAACGTTTATCGACAGGACTATATATGCTTCTAATCTAGCTGCTGTACATATGGCCTCCCGACAGATCGTGTTCAACAAGCCTATATACATCGGTATGAGTGTGTTGGATATCTCCAAGACATTAATGTACCTGTATCACTATGATGTGTTGCTACCGTATTAAGGAGCTGAAAACCTGAAGCTTATGTATATGGACACTGATTCGTTCATTCATCGTGTTACAACCGAAGATGTGTACCAGGATAAGCTACGTTTTCTTGAGCACCTAGATACTGCTGATTATCCTACAAGCCATATATGCTATTCGCCTCTAAACAAGAAGGTACTTGGGAAATTTAAAGATGAGGCTAATGGTAAAATCATTCAACGCTTTGTAGGGCTACGACCTAAAATGTATGCCCTAGATATCGACGGTTCAATGATAAAAAAGATTAAAGGCATAAAACGTAGTGCTATTAAGCAGTACGTCACGTTCGAGAGCTATACTGACTGCCTTAAAACCAGAGAAATTATCAGAACGCCCATGAATCTGATCCTGTCGCGACAGCATGCTCTTGCCACAGTACAAGTGAATAAAATTACATTGACACCATACGGCGATAAAAGAATTATTGCTGAGGACGGTATAACGACATACGCCTATGGACATTACAGCATTACAAGTAGTGCATAAGAGAATGTAAGTCGAATATGAAGATTTTCTCGTGTGTCTACAATCTTAAAAAAATGAAGGTTATCCGTGTGCTGTATATGCAGCTAGCTGACGACCGATGAAGAAAGAAGAAGATGGAAGGGAAGGTGGTAACCCTGCCATTAGGAGCAATCCTAGTGCTAGTCTCAAGCCTAGATAAAAAGGGGAGAGACGCCTATAACAACCTAAAATAAAGGTATGTTGACGTAAACTTCTCAATTAAAACTCTCGAATAATAAAACCTGAATAAAACATTGCAATTTCACTAAAAGAAAGTTGAGGTTATCTTTGGTTAGCCAGATTATGTTAGTCGATGACCGAGTAGAATAGATGATGAGAGGAACGTTTAGGATTGGTCGGGTTAATCTAGGCTAGGCTCTCGTACTTATTGTCTAAGTTATGAAGGATGAATTAGTTTAGATTGATTTAGCAATGGGTTGGTTACGTGTTGTTCTTACGTTTTGTTACGTGGTTACATGGTTGGTACGTGTTGTTACATAGCGTGATTCCTTTGTTACATAGCCTGATCAGTTTGTTACATAGCGTGATTCCTTTGTTACATAGCGTGATTCCTTTGTTACATAGCGTGATTCCTTTGTTACATAGCGTGATTCCTTTGTTACATAACGTGATTCCTTTGTTACATAGCGTGATTCCTTTGTTACATAGCGTGATTCCTTTGTTACATAGCGTGATTCCTTTGTTACATAGCGCGATTCCTTTGTTACATAGCGTGATTCCTTTGTTACATAGCGTGATCCCTTTGTTACATAGCGTGATTCCTTTGTTACATAGCGTGATTCCTTTGTTACATAGCCTGATTCCTTTGTTACATAGCGTGATTCCTTTGTTACATAGCGTGATTCCTTTGTTACATAGCGTGATTCCTTTGTTACATAGCATGATCAGTTTGTTACATAGCGCGAACAGTTTGTTACATAGCGTGATTCCTTTGTTACATAGCGCGATCCCTTTGTTACATAGCGTGATTCCTTTGTTACATAGCGTGATGAGTTTGTTACGTGGTGTTAAGTCTTGACACGTGGTTACGTGCTTATGTTACGTAGTGTAACGTCTTGTCATGCTGTTATGTTACGTTGTGTTACGTCTTGTTACGTGGTTACGTTAGATGATGATAGGAATGAATAGACAATGAGAAGATCCAGGGCAAACAAGGTGGTGGTAATAGGTTAGGACGTATACTTCACTGTGAAACGATATACAGTTTGTCCCTCTCCGTCTCGCACACTACTCTTTAACATATAAAAAGTTTGTAAGGTTTAGAAAAAAGTATATAAAAGTGTTGTAACGCTGGATGATAAAAGTTTTATAATCGAATTACTCTCTATATTACCGTATAAACCTACATTCCTTCTCCTTCAAACCCTGTCTATCCTTGTATCTCTCCCGTTTTCCATATTTCACCCATATAAACGTATACTCTGCTCCTCAACCCATGCCTAGACTAGCACCTCTCCTCATATGCCCCTACCGCTCTCATATAGATGCATTTTCCTCCTTGAAGACTCTCTCAACCTAGCACTACCTTCGTTTTCCCTATCTTTCCCATATAAACGCATACTCTTATCATTCAGACCTTCCTGTCTAGCCTAGCGCTTCTCCTCATATTCCCTACCTCTCTCATATAAGGCGCATTCCCTACTTCAACCCTGTCTAGCCTAGCATCGACCCTCGTACTCCCTATCTCTCACATATAAACGCCTACTGTATCATTCAAAGCTCCTAGCCTAATACCTCTCCTCGGTTCGCTATCTCGCTCATATAAAACGCCATATTCTACCCTTCAAGTCCTGTTTAGTATAACATCTTTCCTTGTATTCCCTATCTCTCTCGTATAAAGCGTATCCCTCCCTCCTTTAGCATCTGACTAGCCTAGCATCAGCCCTCGTATTCCCTATCTCTCCCCTATAAACGCATTTTCCTCCTTGAACTGTTGCATATACCCTCGTTTTCCCTATCCTTTCCCATATAAACGCAAAAGTGGCCCCAGCTTCTGTCTATCATACCGCCTGCCCCCGTTTTTCCATATATTCCTCATATAAACGTATACCGTACTCCTTAACCTCTGTCTGCACTAGCACCTCCCCTCGCATGCCCTATCTCTGTCGTATAAAGCATATCTCTCCCTCCTTCAGTCCCTGCTCTACCCCAGAACTCTCCTCGTTTTCCCTATCTCTCCCATATAAACGCATTTGTTTCCTCCTTGAAGGTTCTCTCAACCTAGCATATACCCCCGTTTTCCTCGTCTCTCCATATAAAAAGCCATACTCTACCCTTCAAACCCTGAATAGTCTAGTACCTCTCCACGTATTCCCTATCTGTCTCATATAAATCGCATTCCTCCTCCTTCTACCACTGTCTAGCCTAGCGTCAGTCCTCGTATTCCCTATCTCGCCCATATAAACGCATTTTCCTACGCATCCACCATCGTTTTCCCTATCCTTTCCCATATAAACGCAAAAAACTGCGCCAGCTCTCTCTATAATAAGCTACTCTTCTGTTTACCGCGCCGGTGCAAAGTCGATGTAAGAAACTATCGCACTAATGTTTACCACGCCACTGCGAGATTTATGAATTAAAGTAGCATTTATGTATACCCTGCTGGTGCAATATAGGTCCAAGAAACAAGGAATATGTTTACCGCATAGGAATATGTTTACTAAGAAATTATCACTTTTGTTTATCGCACCAGTACAAGGCAGATGTAAGATACTAACATTTATCATTACTGCGCCAGTGCAAGATAGATCTAAGAAAAAAGCATTTATGTTTACCGACCGGTAAATGAGAGATGTAATACGTTTACATGTACATATATTTGCCGTCCCATTGCAAGACAAATCTAAGCAAATAGAATAATTTATGTTCACTGCGCACGTGTAAGATAGGTCAAAGAAGCTGGTATTGTGCTTGTCGCGCCAGGGCAAGACAGTCCTAAGAAACTAACATTTATGATTAATGTGGCACTGCAAGACAGATTTAAGAAATTGGCATCTATGTATACTGTCAGAACAGTGCAGATCTACGAAACTATCACTTACGTTTATCGCGCCAGTGCCAGTTCTACGAAACAAGCAGTTATGTTTATATCGACAGTGCAAGATTAGTATTTATATTTACCTCGCCAGTGCAGGATAGATACAAGAAACTAGCATTTAAATTTACCACATCAGTGAAAGACAGTTTTAAAGAAGTATGATGTATATTGTCACAACTAAAGTTGGACACAGGGGGGAATAACTGGGAATCAGATGATAGAGAATTCAGAATTTGGATTAGCAAAACTATTATATTCTAGAACGTTACATTTTTATAGTGCGATTGTCGAGTTTACATTATCAGGGATGATGATGATGATACTGGCTAACATTATTATTATCAATTATCTTAAAAGTCTTACCTTGGGAAACATGTCTCGTCGTGGATGAGGAGAGCCAAACTTGACACGACTTCGTCAAGCCGTTAGTGGTGTCAGAGGAAGCCATCCGGAGCGGCCGTGCCGCAGCCGTCGACGGGTACCATCAGTTCCCCGAGTCGAGACTGAGGGCTTCTTTATATAGGGCTAAATACCCTGGCAGCTATTACCAAATATGGTCTGCCACCGCCCTGGATTTGAAATATAGCAGCCAATCATAACTTGCTACGTCAATGTTCTAGAACATTCTATGTGACGTAATGCGGTCTAAGGTGTAGCTAAGAGCTTGCAAAAAGACACGTACACCTCAGGAAGTGATGGCGCAGTAACATCCCTTTGAAATGTCAAAGGAAATGACAAAACCACTGTTTCCTGTCATATATACAATTTACTAAGACTTTAGCAGAATTAAGAATATAAAATATGTTTCTATATGAATTCAGAAACTTGTGACAGGTTAATAAAATAATGGCGATTAATATAAAATAATAATTACAATACGGATCTCCTCAGTCACGTTCGTGACAATATTTACTGCGCCTTGCAATACATATCTTGGAGGCTAGGATTTACACTAATGCTACCTGTGCTTAACAGGTGTGAGAAAACAGAATTTCTATTTACTGCGCTAGGGTAAGGTAGATCTAACGAAGTAGTATTTGTGCTTACCGCGCCAATGCAAAACAGATCTAGGAAACTAGCATTTATGTTTACCTAAAAGTACAAGACAAATCTAAGAGACCAGCACTTATGTTTATCCCGCCAATGCAATATAGTTATAGTAAACGAGTATTTATGTTTACAGCACCAGTTCATTATAGATATAAGAAACCAGCATTATGGTGTACTGCTCCAGTGCAAGATATCTAAGAACTAGCATCTATGATTACCATGCCAGTGTAAAACACAACTAAGAAACCAGCATTTATGTTTTAACGCACCGGTGCAAGGTAAATCTAAGAAACCAGTATTTACGTTTACATCGCAAGTTCAAAATGCTCTTAAGAAAGTAGGATTTATATTTACTGCGCTAGTACGTAACGGATATAAGAGATTAATATATGTGTTTATCGCGCCAGTGCAGATTATATCCAGGAAACCACCATTTTTGTTTACCGCGCTAGTGCAAGGCAAAACTTAGAAACTAGCAGTTATATTTTCCGTGCCAGTGCAATATAGATCTAAGAAACTATCATTTATATTTACTGCGCCAGTGCAAGACAGACTTAAGACACTTATATTCAAGTTTACCCCGTAGTGCAAGACAAATCTTAGAGGCCGGCATTTATATCCAGTGCAAGACAGATCTAAGAAGCTAGGATTTATGTTTAATGCGGCTGTGTAAGAAACTAGGAACTACGATTTACGCGACAGGGTAAGTCAGATCGAACGAACTACCGGTGAAAGGCAGACCTAAGGAACCAGAATTTATGTTATTTGCGCCAGTGCAAGATAGAAGAACCTAGCATTTATGATTACTGCGCAGTGCAAGACAGATCAAAGAAACTAGCATTTATGCTTATCGTGACAGTGCATCATAGATCTAAGAAACTATCGCTTATGATTACAGCGCCAGTGCATGATGGATATAAGAGGATTTAGGTTTACGCGACCATACAGGATAGCTGCAATAATCTAGCATTTACGTTTACCACTCCAAAGTAAGACACATCTAAAAATTATCGTTTATTTTCACCGCGCCATTGCAAACCAGATCTACGAAATTAGGATTTATGTTGCTGCTCCACTTCAAGACAGATCTAAGAAAATAGGAATTATGTTTACCACGCAATAGCAAGTTAGATATTAGTAACTAGCTATGATGTTTACCGCGCCAGTGCAGGATTGATATGACATTAGTATTTATATTTACAGCGCCAGTACAAGACAGGCCTAAGAAACTATAATTTAGGATTTCCGCGCCAGAGTAAAACAGATTGAAGGATCTAGCGATCTAGCATTTATGTCTAACGCGTCAATGCGAGAGTTATCAATACCACCGCCGGCCCTCGTAGCCGTGGTCGCTGAAGCGGTCACTCCGGCGCTCCGCCAAGCTGAGGGTCGCGGGTTCGAGTCCTGCCACGGGCGTGGGTGTTTGTGTGTGTATGTCTGTTGCGGAAATAAGCGGTATGAAAACAGTGAAACACAGTAGCATAAACTGTGTACAAGGGAACTTTAAAAAAAAATAACACTAGTATTTTTGTTTACCACGCCAGTGCAACATAGATCTAAGTATCCAGCGTATATGTTTACTGCGCCAGTGCAGGATAAATATGGATAGTAGCATTCTTATTTAGTGCGCCAGGTCAAGGCAGAACTTAAAAACTAGACGTTAGTTTATGGTGCCATTGCAAGATAGATCCAAGAGAATAGAATTTTTGTTTACTGGCGCGTACGAAACGTATCTAAGAAACTAGTATTTATCTTTACCGCACCAGCAAAAGACATATCTAAGGAACCAGCAATTGTGCTTAACGCTCCTGTGCAAGACAAATCTAATAAAATGTATTTATGTCTACTGCGCTAGTGCAAGAACCTCCGCTAAGCAACCAGCATTTATGTTTACATGTCCACTGCAACACAATTAAGAATATCGCATCTATGTTTACCGCGGCTGTTCAATATAGATATAAGAGAATAATATTTATGGCTATCGTGCGCATTAGAAGACAGGGCAAAGGCACTATGATATAAGCTTCCACCCCAGTGCAAGAGAGGGCTAAAAATTTAGAATTTGTGTTTACCGCGAAGTGCGAATCAAATGAATGAATCTAGCATTTATGTTTACCTCCCCAGGCCAAGACAGACCTAAGAAGCTAGCATTTATTTTTATCGCGCCAGTGCAAGTTGGATATAAAAACTAGCATTTATGTTTTCCGGGACATTGCAAGAGAGATCTAAGAAATTAGCAGTAATAAGAGCCGTGACAGTTCACACACATTTAAGGAACTATCATTTATTTTCACGGCGCAAATGCAAGACAGATCTAAGAAAACAACATTTGTGATTACCGCGCCAGTGGAAGGCACACCTAAGAAATCAGCATTTATGTGTTCCGCTTAAGTGCAATATATAACTAAGAAACTAGCATTTATGTTTATCGCGGCAGTGCAAGATAGATAAATGAAACTAGCAATGATGTTTACCGCACATACCTAAGAAACTATTGTTTATTATTTACCACGCCAGTGGAAAACAGACATAGGGAACTAGAATTTATGTTAACCGTGTCAGTGATGGACAACCTAAGAAAGTTGCATTTGTTTATCTCGCCAGCGTAAAAATTACCTAAACAAATAAATTTATGATGACCGAGCCAACACAAAGGAGCGCTAAGAAACCAGTATTTATGTTTACCACGCCAGTACAAGACAGAGCTTTGAAAAAAGCGCTTATGCTTACCGCGCTAGTGCATGGCAGATCTAAGATAGTCGAATTACGTTTACCGCCCAGTGCAACGTAGATATAGGACACCAGCATTTATGTCCACAGCATCATTGCAATAGATGTAAGAAACCATTATATATGGATACCTCGCCAGTACAGCAAAGATATAAGAAACTAGCATTTCTGTTTAATGCGCCATTGCAGGATAGATATAGATACCAGCATTATGTTTACCGTGCCAATACAAGAGAGATCTAACCGACTAGCGTTTATGCTTACTGTGCCAGCGCAAAAGGAATCTAAGAAACTGATAGTTATGTTTGCCGCGCTATTACAAGATAAATCTAAGACACTAGTATTTATTTTTACCCCGCCAGGGCAATGAATATCTAATAATTTACATTTAGCTTTACCGTGCCAGTGCAAGATAGATTCTATAAACTAGAATTTGTGTTAACCACGCCGGTGCACAAAGTATCTAAGGATCTAGAATTTACCTTTACCATACCAGTGCAAAAGATATTTAGGTAACTAATATTTATGTTTGCTGCGCCAGTGCAAGACAGATCTACGAAACTATCATTTATGTCTACTGGTCTATTGCAAGACATCTAGAATCCCGGATTTATTGGTAGCGCGTCAGTAGAATGTATAAGCTACTAGAATTTATGTTTACGGCGATGTGCAAAACAGCTTTATAACACTAGCATTTATGCCTACTGCCCGACTATACGGGATCTAAGAAACTGGAGTTTATGCTTACCGCGCTGGTGAAATATTTAGCTAAGAAACTATCACATATATTTTTCACGCCAATCGCGCCAGTGCAAGAAATATCTAGGAAAGTACCATTTATGTTTACTGCGTCAGTGCAAAATAGGCAAATGAAACTAGCAATGATGTTTTCCGCACCAGTGCAAGAAAGACCTAAGTAGCTAGCATTTATGTTTACTGACCCATTGCAAGACAGATGTAACAAAGAAGCGCTTATGTTTACAGCGCCTGTGCATGACATATAAGATATTAGCAATTACGTTTACAGCCCCAATGCAGGGCTGGTATATCAAGCTAGGATTTGTTTTTACTGCCCCATTGCAAGGCAGATCTAACAAAATAAGACAGATGCATACTGAGTTATTGTAAGATGGATATAAGTTACTAGCATTTATGTTTACCACGCCAGAGCAAGGCAAATGTCGGAAATCAGCGTATAAGTTTTCTGCGTTTGAGGAATATTTATCGAAGATACTGAAATTTGTTTACCGCGCCAGTGCAAAACCGGTCTAAGAAACTATCATTTATGCTAACTGATTCGGTTAAACAGATCTAACACGCTGACACTTATTTCAGCGCGTTAATTAAACATGGATCTAAGAAACTATCACCTATATTTATCGCGCCAATCGCATCAGTGCAAGGAATACCTAAAAAACTAGCACTTATGTTTACCTCGCCAGTGCAAGATGGCTCGAAGAAACCATCATTTACTTTTACGAGCATGTGCAAGACTGGTTCAAAGAAGTAGCGTTTATGATTAACGCGTCAGTGCAAGAGGAATCTAGAAACTCAGCATTTATGTATACCGCCGCATTGCAAGGAAGATCTAAGTAGATAATTTACTTTTACTGACCCATTGCAACACTGATGTAACAAAGTAGCGCTTATGTTTATAGCGCCTGTGCAACAGAAGTATAAGAAATTAGCAATTATGCTCACAGCGCCGGTGTAAAACGGATCTATTAAGCTTGCAGTTATTTTTGCCCAGTTATTTTTACTGCCCCATTGCAAGAGAGATTTAAGAAAATAGGATATATGTTTACAGAGTTATTGAAAGAAATATCTCACATACTGGCATTTATGTTTACCGCGCCAGTGCAAGGCAGATGTCGGAAACTAGCATTTACGTATACCGTGTCAGTGGAACATCTATCTAAGGTACTAGAATTTCTGTTGCTGTGCCTGTGAAAAACAGGTATAAGAAAGTAGCATTAGTGCTTACTGCACCAGCGCAAGCAATCTAAGAAGCTAGCATTAATCTTTACCGTGCTAGTGAAATATTGATCTAAGAAGCTATCACTTATGTTTATCGTGTCAATCGCGCCAGCACAAGGAATGTCTAAGAAACTAGCATTTACGTTTACCGCTCCAGTGCAACATAGATCCAAGAAACCACAATTTAGGCTTACTACGCATATGCAATACAGGAAGTAAAGCTTTTGATTACTGTGCTTGTGCAAGAGATATCTAGAATATTGTTATTTATGTTTACCGTGCAACTGAGAGGAAGGTCTAAGTAGCTTGCATTTAATTTTGCCGACCCATTATAATACGGATGTAAGAAATTAGCACTTATGGTTGTATTGCCAGTGCAAGAGATATATAGGAAATTAGCAGTTATTATTACCGCGAGAGTGAAAGACGGATCTACCAAATCTACCAAGCCAGCATTCATTTTTACCGCCTCATTGAAAGTCAGATCTACGAAAATAGGATTTATGTTTTCTGCGTTAGTGTAAAATGGAACTCAGATACTAGCGTTTATGTCTACTGCTTCAGTACAAGACAGATGTCTCCTACTGCATTTATGTTTTCCGCGCCAATGCGGGACAAATCAATGAAACTAGGATTTATGTTTAACGCGCTACTGTAAGGCAGAGCTATGAAACAAGTACTTATGTTTACCGTGCCAGTGCAAGATAGTTCTACGAAACTATTGCTTATGCTAACTTCGACATTACAAGAAATATAAAAATAATAACTATGTTACCACCCCAGTAAAAGGGAGTTCTATGAAAATGACATTTATATTTACTCGCTAGAGTGAGGTACACCTAGGAAACTAGCTCTTAAGTTTGCAGCGCCAGTGCAAGACGGAGCTGGGAAGCTAACATTTCTGTATATCGCAACAGTGCAAGGTAAATCTGAAGGATTACTATTTATATTTACCACGCCAGAGCAATATGATATAGGAAACCATCGTTTATGTTTAATACGTCAGTTCAATACAGGACTAAGAAGGTAGCGTTTAAGGAATCAGAGCCAGTGTAAGATAGCTCCACGAACTATCATTTGTGTTTACCGTGCCTGTGCAAGACAGACCTAAAAGCTAGAATTTATCTTTCCCACGAAAGTGGAAGATGGAATTTACAAACTAGCATTTATGAATACCACACTGGTGCAAGAAGCGCCTAAGTATCCAGAATGCATGTTAACTTCGCCAGTGCAAGATACATCTAATAAACTGGCATTTATGGTTCACACACACCAGTGTAGAACTATCTAAAGAACCATCGTTTATGTTTACCGCGCCGTTGCAAGACATTTCTGAAAGTCTAGTTTTCATGTTTATTGCGCAAGTGTGAGAGGGGTCCAAGGAACTAGCATTTATGTTTAACGTGCCAGTGCAAGGCAATTCAGAGAAACAAGCATTTGTATTTACCGCAGCGGCGCAAAATAGATCCAAGGAGCTATCATTTATTTTACGGCGTCAGTGCAAAATAGATCTAAGAAACCATCATGTGTGTATACTGCGGCAGTGCAAGATAGATCTCAGAAACCATCATATATATATATATTTACCGCACCAGTGCAAGACGGATCTAAGAAACTTGCATTTATGTTTAATCCAACTGTGCAAAATTGATCTCAGCAACTAACATTGATAGTGAATGCGCTAGTGGTAGGCAAAACTAGAAAAGCGGTATTTATATTTACTGCGACAGTGCACGAAAGATGTAGAAACCAGCATTATGTTTACCGCGCCATTGACAAATAGATATCAGGAATCAGCATTTATGGTTACCAAAGCAGAGCAAGGAGAAACTAGCATTTATGTTTATCGCGCCAACCAGCATTTATTTTTACCGCGCCACTACAACATAGATCTAAGAAATTGGCATTTATGTTTATTGGTCCAGTGCAAGACAAATCTAAGTATTTTCATTTTTTCATTGCACTAGTGTAAGAAGGACCCTCCAAACTTTCATTTATGTTTGCAGAGCCATTGAGAAATACATATTAGCAATCAGTATTTACGATACCGTACCAGTGTAAGGAGACCTAAGTAACCTCATATATTTACCGCGCCAGTGCAAGATAGTTTTAAGAAACTAGCATTTATTTTTATCACGGCAATGTGAGATAGATTTAAGAAACAAGTACGTACGTTTACCGCGCCATTACAGTGTAGATGTAAGACATTAACCTTCATGCTTACCGCGCCAGTGTAAAGTAGGACTAAGAAACTACCATTAGTTTTTCCACGCCAGTGCAATATAGATCTCAGAAACTATCAATTATATCTATCGCGCCAGTGTTAGGCAAATCTGAGAAACTAGCTTTTAGGTTTTCCGCTCCAGTGCAAGAAATATCTAAAAAAATTAAAACTTATGCTTACCGCGCCAGTGCAAGATAGAATTAGCAAACTAACTATTGTGATTACCGTGACAGTACCAGAAACACCTAAGAAACCCGAATTTACGTTAAGCTCACCAGTGCAATATACATCTAAGAAACTGCCATTTATGTTTAACGTGTCAGTGTAGACACACCTTAAATGTTATCATTTTAGTTTACCGCGCCTGTTCAAGATATAACTAAGAAACTAGCATTCATAATTACCCCGCCAGTGAAGGGCAGAGCCAAGAAACCAGAAGTTATGTATTCCGTGGCTATGTAAACAAAACTAGGAAGCTAGCATTTATGTTTAGGGCGCCGGTACAACATGGAAGTAAGAAACTAGCAGTTATAAATACCGCGCCAGTGCAAGGCAGAGCTAAGAAATCAAAATTTATGCTTTCCGCGCCAGTGCAAGATAGATCTAATAAACTAGTGTTTTGTTTATCCGCCAATGTACACATATCTATGAAACTGTTGCTTATTTTTACTATGCCAGGGATTAGTAAGGAACGAGCATTTATTTTTTTCGCGCCAGTGCAAGATGGGTAAAAAATGTAGCATTTACTTCTACTGCGCAATTGCAAGTTAGATCAGAGAAACTACCTTTAAGCTTACCGCGCCAGTGATAGACAGACCTAAAAAGCTTGTATTTAGATTTACCGCGCTAGAGAAGAATAGATCTCAGCAACTACCATTTATTATTATCGCGCCAGTACAGGGTACAGCTAAGACACCACTATACCTTGCCGCGAGAGAGAAAGGCCGATCTAAGACATTTATTGAAGTAAGAAACCAGCATTTATGTATACCGCGCCAGTGCAAGATGGATATAAGAAACTAGCATTTATGTTTAACGCGCCAGTACAGGATAGACAGAGGAACCAGCACTAATGTTTACCGCGCCAGTACAAGGCAGATATAAGAAAGTTGCATTTATGTTACCCGCGCCAGTGGATGATGAATCTAACAAAGTGGCGCATATGTTTACCGCGCCACAGCCAGGCAGATCTAAGAAACTGGCATTTATGCTCACCGCGTCAGTAACAGACGGATGTAGTGAACTAGCATTTATGTTTACTGGTGCAGTACAAGACATCTAAAAATCTAGCATTTATGTTTATTATGCCAGAGAAACATAGATCTAAGTAGTTAGAATTTACATTTAACGCACTAGTGCAAATCAGGCCTAAGGAACTGACATTTATGCTTACCGCGCCAGTGCAATATAAATCTATGAAACTAGCATTTGTGCTTCGTGCGGTACTGCAAGACAGGTCTAAGAAAGCAGTATTTCTGTTTGTCGCGCCAGCGCGACATAAATCTAAGAAACAAGCATTTAGGTTTACTGTGCCAATGCAAGACAGTTTTAAAGGCAGCAATTATGTTTACCGCGTCAGTGCAACACAGATTTAAGAAATCAGAATTTATATATACCGCGCCAGTGAGAGACACATTTAAGAAGCTGGTATTTATGTTTATCTTCCCAATGCAATACCAATGGAACCAGAATGTATGTTTACTGCGCCAGTGCAAGACAGATCTAAGAGACCAGCACTTAAATTTCCAACGCCAGTGCAATATAGATCTTAGAGAGTAATATTTGTGTACCAGACAGTTCTAAGAAGCTAGCAGTTATGCTTATCGCCCCAGTGCAAGAAGATCTAAGAAGAAAGCATTTATTTTAACTGCACCAGTGCAATACAAATATAAGTAACTAACATTTATGTTTACCGCGCTAGTATATTATACTTATAAGAAACTAGCATTTGTATTTACTCTGACAGTGTAAGAAATAAAATAATTAGCATTTATATTTACTGCACCAGGGCTTAATAGAAAAAAGAACCAGCATTTATTATTACTACGCCAGTGCCAGGCAGACCTAATAAAGCAATATTTATGCTTATCGCGCTATTGCAAGAGATCTAAGAAAGTAGCATTTATACTTAACGCCCCAGTTCAGAAAGATCTAAGAAACTAGCATTTATATTTACATCGCCAGTGCAAGACAGATCTATAGAACTAACATTTATATTTTCCGCGCCTGTGCTGATTAGATATAGAACCTGGCATTGCTTTTACTGCGCCAGTGAAAGACAGAATGAAGAAACTAGCATTTATGTGTACCGCGAGAGTTCCAAAGTGAATGTAAGAAAGTAGCAGTTATGTTCACCGCGTCGACGCACGATACATCTAAGAAGCTGGCTTTAATGCTTATCAGGAGAGTAGGTGACGATGTGTATGGTTGGGGTAGGGAGGAGAGGGGATGTATACACGTCACGTGATTATTACAGCCAATGACATCATCACCTGTTGCGAATGCGCAGAAGCTCTCGGCACTTCTATCCCTACTTGCTTCAATTCCCCCTCTCTAGAGCTCTCTCTCTCAGAGTACCTACATATTGTGTTTACGCAAGCTATAAAAATGTGTTTTGATGAAAGTCATGTGAGGATGGTAGCCTGAAAAGAATTACATTTTGCAAGGTTACAGTGAAATGAGACGAAGCTTTGTGAATTCTGTAAAGACAATAATTTCCAATGATATGTGTGTACGTGTGTGTACGTGTACTGCTGTATGTGTCTAAGCTTGTAGGCGCATGCGCTCGTGTGTGTGCGAGTGTGCAAGTGTGTAAGTGTAACGGTGTATGTATGTACGTGAATGTGTGTGTGTGTGTGAGTGTGTAAGTGTAACGGTGTATGTATGTACGTGAGTGCATGTGCGTGTATGTGTGTGTACGTGCATGTATGTGTGTGAGTGTAAACGCGCTGGTGTATGTATCTGTTTGTATACGTATGAGGTGTGTGAATTGCGTGTGCGTGTACTGATGTATGTTTGCTGATGTATGTACAAGTGCTTGTGGATATGTGAACGGTTGGATGTGTGCAAGTCGAGAAGAAAGAAAGAGATAGATAGATAGATGGATAGATAGATAGATAGATAGATAGATAGATAGAAAGAATGATAGATAGATAGATAGAAAGAAAAAGAGAGAAGAAGAAAGAATGGTGTCTAGGCATCGGGATATCTAAGTGCATCAGGGTTTAATATAAATAATTATATTTGTTAAATGCAATTTTAATCCGACCGCCCCTGCTTCAATAATTTAATAGCTATTATAGCGTTTCGCTGGGTAAGATTCGAGCTAGGGGCCTCCGGGTTCCTAAGAATACAGCTCGTTAAACATTGTAATGTTATATAAATTAGATTATATTTGTTAAACACGTTTTAATCTGACCGCCCATACTCCCATAGTTTAATATTTATTAAGCATTAGAGTATCGCTGGGTAAGATTCGAGCTAGGACCTCTGAACACCATTTCACTAATCAGGGTAATGATATAATAATGTTTTACCTTAGCAAACTATCAATTTGGATGCCTAAGTATACACCGGTGTTTAATATAAATAATTATATTTGTTAAATACATTTTAATCTGACCTTGCATGGTTTAATAGTTATTACGCATTAGAGTTTCGCTGGGTAAGATTCGATCTAGGACCCTCTGAACACCCTTTTATTAATTAGGGTAATGATATAATAATATCAATCATCAATTTCTCATTAGCAATAAACTTTTGATTTCAGTAAGAATCGAGCACCGATCTATGGATATCCACACAGAGGTTTAATGTATGTAATGAAATATATATTAAGCGCTTTTTCGGAGTCGCTGCTTGAAATGAGCCAAAACAGAATGCTTGTTAACTATGCTCGGGTATATTCGTAGGACCTCGTAGAACATTCGGAGAGAACAGCCCCTCGGGGTAAAAACCATGATGGCTGACTCTGACGTTGTTGAAGTGTTTACGTATAGCAGGTAAACAGACTTCTCTCTCTTTCACGCGAACAAAAACAGGGCGAGCATAAAGCTTCCCTCGGATTCTTTTGTCAAGCACACAGTGTTCGAACAATGGAAAGGGACCGGCTTTGTTCTTTTGTTACAGGTTGTGGAATGGGAACGCCCGCAGGGGTCTTTCTAAAGAAGCCTTGCCCCGGACAAAAGAAAGGGGATACAATAGAACTTGTTTCTTTGTTAACGGGCTTCAGTTCTCTTTTGTCACGACCCTAATTTATCATAGCCTTTGTTCATTTTGACAGTTGAAGGACCAGCATTGTTCTTTTGTTAAAAGCTAGTGGGATGGGAATGCCAGATGGTCCTTCTAAAGAAGCCTTGCCCCGGACAATAGAAAGAGAATGCAATAGAACTTGTTTCTTTGTTAACGGGCTTCAGGTTCTCTTTTGTCACGACCCTAATTTATCATGGCCTTTGTTCATTTTGACAGTTGAAGGGCAAGCATTGTTCTTTGTTATCGGACAGTGGAATGAGGATGCCAGGTGGCTTCACCTAAGAGTAAACAATAGAGCCGGAGACAATAGCGCCTGTTCCTTTGTCCAGCATACTCATTGTTCATTTTGACATTGATGGATAGCCTCCTGCACGCGGTTGTTAAAGAATGTGAGTGGGGTGGGTAAACTGCTGCAGGTGCAGGAGTGGCCGGATGTGGAATGGGTAGGAAAAACATCTCGCCTTTGTTACAGAACCATAAATTTACGACCCCCTTTGTTCGTTTTGACAGTTGATTGACAGCCTTAATTGCTTAACTGTCAAGCTTCCATTATACTCAACAAGATGTATGACCCTCAGCTGCACCTGGAAGTCGCAAGGAGCTGGGTGGGGGAGGGGAGAGAGGAGAGGAGGGGACCTCATTTGCATATGAATAGACATTCCTGCATATTAAGTGTTTTTCAATGCCCATTTATACCCTACTAACTTAGGGAGGTTTTCCACTAAAGGCCCTTCCTCGAACACCTTACAAATGATCTATACTCGAGTAGTTTTGTTGCTAAAGTTCTTGAATAATGCGGTTCTTTGTTTACAGTTTCTTTAACCATTCCCTAGCACCTATCAACGTTTCCCTACTTCCCCCGTATAAACGTATACTCTACTAGATCTCTGATTATCCTAGCTTTTTCCCTGGTATTCCCTATGTCACCTGTATAAGCGCATTCTACCTTTAACATTCGTCTATCTTAACACCTTCCCTCGTATTCCCTATTTCTCCAGTATAAGCGCATATTCCCCCTCCTTCAGCATCTGTCTAGCCTAGCACCTCTCCGCATATTCCCTATCTCTCATATAAAGCGCATTCCCCCTCCTTCTACCACTGTCTAGCCTAGCATCAGTCCCCCTATTCCCTATCTCTCCCATATAAACGCATTTTCCTGCGTGACCCGCCGCATCTATCATAGTTTTCCCTATCCTTTCCCATATAAACGCAAAAAACTGTGCCAGATCTGTTCTAATGTACCGACGTACAATGTATTCATTTTATAAGCTGTGTTCATTTAATTGCACGCTTATAAGGTTTTAAGTACAAGGATGTTTATGATAAATGGCGTTAAGCTAATTCTTTAGGGAGGGCCCGGCCCTTCTGATTCAAATGAGGGAAGGAAGCTGGGGGAAAGAAAGCACCAAATGTTTTCTAAGAATGCAGAACCTCAGTGTATATGGTCAAGATTTGCAGATGAGACTGGGTTGACATGTACAAAAAAGTTGGCTGAAGTCTTTTGACAAAGATTCACAGCTGTGAGGAAAGCATTTCGGCGACTTATTTTCATAAGCTGTCGAACGATGAAAATCCGCAAGATGGTCTTTTTCCGAAAGGTGTGGTTCCTGGTGTGGTTGTCAGAAGTATATGGTTGCTGAAACAACATTCATGCACAAAAACGTTTTTCTATAAGCTGTGTTGCCAGCAATGAAGCCAATATATAAAGATCTTACCAATCCAAAGCTGTTGAATAAATTTTTGCAATGTTGTAAGTGGAATACGACTTCCCGGCCGGCATTTCTGCCAACGTCATTGGCACCAGTTTTATGGCCCTGTGAGTGTGTATGGGTTTCTGGTGAGATAAGGCCTAAATGGTTAATGTAAGAGGTTTAAAAAGTATATTAACATGATGTAAAGTGACTTTGTAAGCAGGTTTTCTGACCCGTTTGCACTTGGTGCTTACGCTTAACGTATATATTCTGCTAAGACGATCACTGAGTTTGCCAGCAACGTGGGCTAATATGAAGCGTCTAAAAAGTGTTTTTAACGGATGTAAGGTTTGCAGGTAGGTGTTTTATGCCGGCGTAGATGTGATCCCTCGGGGCTTTTTGGGTCGTGGTTGCATGTGGAGATTGAAAGAAAGATTTAGCATTGCGAGTTAATGCTTTTTACCTATGGCGCCAGTGGTGTCCTATACCTACATCGTGCTAAAAAGCACTATTAAAACATTGTTAAAACGAGATATGTGTTGCAGTCGGAAGAAAGGAAAAAAAAGAACACGAACATTTTTATCTTCTTTCCGCACTCATGACAAATGCATTTTTAATGCTTGAATAAATGCAGTGTGCTAACATGGACAGTTTGATGACACAAAAATGTTAGAAGAAAATGCACACGAAAAATCTGATGCTGTAGGAATACAAAGTGACATGCTTGTTCTGATTATATCTATATACTGGGTACAAATGAATATCACCACACGAATTTACTGATAATAGACAGTTTTCATAGAGAATAGTTTAGAGAAAGGAAACCTGTGGTCTGGGAAGACAAATTACTGAGTTATGGCTTAAAAATTATGGGCAGTTTACACGCCACTTGTCACTTCCACTTGAACTGTGAGGTATGATAAGGGAATACGTGGAGTCATTTGGAGCTTCTGGCTTTATCACAATGGATATGTTACCAGAAAGGCAGATAAGCAAGAATTTGTATTTCCAGTTAGAATCCAAAAGGCCGCGTTATTCTTTTTGCTGTTTTTATAAGCACATACTTAGTTTAATTTGATTTGCAGGAAATATTGGCGTTGTGTAAATATAATGTTTAAGTTAATGAATGCTCAAATTTTTAATTTAAAATTCTTTTAATTGCAACTAACACTCTCATGATCTAACCAGTACACATTGAATACTGAATAAGTACAACAATGTTAAATGAACTAATACAAATCTACGCAAACAACGACTAACAAAAAGAAAAATTCACAAGCATTTCAAAGATGTAGGTTGGACTGAATTATTACAAAAATAAGTTGTGAAGTTTTGTGGGCATTAATGCTACAATACACTATATAAATACAATAAGCATAAAGATAACCAAACAAATGAAGAAAATGCATTAGTTTCAAGGAAACTGCTCAAAATGGCGACCTCTAATATCAATTCATAGGCAATGTCTACACAGAAATGACCCCTGAGCCCTGTTGAGCATTCCTGGTACGTTAGAAATCTCCTCACTGGCCACAATAATCTGGGCAACCAATGCCTCTTCAGAATCAATCGATGCTGAATACACTATAGTCTGAAGATGCCCCCGGGAAAAGAAATCCATGGAACTGAGATCCGGAGATCGAGGTGACCAGGGCACAGTAGGACTGCCTCTTTGGATCCAACGAATGTGGAAGATGTGGTTTAGATGCTCCTGTACGTTTATGGCATAAATTGCAGGAGCTCCATCGTGTTAGAAATGCAGTTGAGCCCGAACGTCAAGTGGAACTTCCGTGTTAGAAATGCAGTTGAGCCCGAACGTCAAGTGGAACTTCCTCTAAATTGGCTGGCAACACATTCTCCAGAAATGTTTTGTAGGTATCGCCTCGCAGTCGAGGAGGAAGGAGATATGGTCCAGTGACATGATCAGAAACATTGCCAGCCCACATGTGCACCATAAACTGCTGTTGGTGGTCTATCTGCACAGTGGCATGGGAATTTTCGTATACCCATAATATTACTGTTCTTGGAGATTAGAATCCGCCCATCCTTAGAAAACATGGCCTCAGCTGTGAACAACCCTATAGAAAACAATTCCGGTGGTTGCCTGAAGGCTCATTAAGAAAACTGCTGGTGTAAATTAAAATCCTTCGGAGTTAAGACTTGCACCTTTTTCAGACGGAAGGGGTAGTCTGCTCCTCGTGCAAGACTTGCCACACACTTGTGTTATCGGTGGTCACTGTGCGTACAATAGCACCGGTGCTGTTTTACAGTTGCTATTGCAGTTACTTTGCCGGTTAAGGGATGCACATAACACTCTTCCCAGGATGGGAAACGATGAAGAGAAAAGATTTCACACATTCCAGATTCGAACTTACGTTAGCATGCTTATTCTAGTTCAGGGCCTATCCAGCTAATCGCTCCTCCACAGTACAGCTATTGTAATCTTCCTACGCTTCTTTAGCCGTTCCCCTCAACCTGCTATCTATTGCTTTGGCGTGCAGCCATATGTTAGGACTACACTTTCAGCAATTTTGATAAGGACAACATTTAGACATGCTTATTCAGGGAGTTAAAAGTCAGGCGTAACTAAGTCCCTAGAGCTTTATTACGTTTCTAATACAGACTATTTACATATTTTGGTCCGGATTTCAATTTACCGATCCCAATCTCTAATTACTTTGAATACAGATACCTCCATAACTTGGCTTCGTAGATCATTGGTTTATTATCTCAGAATGATTGACTAGGTACCATCTACTTCCAGTAAAATCGGTGCGATGATATTTGTTAAGCACCTGTATACTGTAAGCTATATGTTTATATAGTTTTGCTTCTCTAAACAGATAATACGGTTTTTTATTTAAAAAGTAAGTTTATAAGGATGCTGCATATAAGAGGGAGAATGACTTTGTTTTGCTTTTTTTTGCTCTGGACGCTCATACTTAAACAAGTTACAGTAAAAATATACATGAATAATACTAATTTTATAGGAATAATGATAAATGCAAACTAACACAGATAATTCCATTATACCTATTATATTGCAATCTATATGCTTATATAATTTGCTTACCCCGCAATGACAATAATAATAATAATAATAATAATAATAATAATAATAATAATAATAATAATAATAATAATACTAATAATAAAAATAGTTGTTTTTAAAACAAGTTTATACAAAAAATGCTGCCCACAAGAGAGAGAGGCTGTTCAGAAAAGTCTAACGCTCATACAAAAAAAAACAAAGCGAAGCTAGCTGTTACGATATTTTTTTTCACACAAGCGAAACACAGAAGCAAGACAGAGAATGGCGAATACAGTTTTTTTTGCCATATAATGACAAAGATTATGTTCTTTCTTACAGGCAAAATTAAAATGTGGTCACTTGGTTTTGAAAAGAAAACAAAGAAAAACAGGCGCTGAGGAAAACACTGCAGGTGGATGTCCTTTTGTTGAGTCCTTTTAAGATGCAAGTTCTGGTGGCAAGGAGAAGATGGACGAAGGTGTAAAACCCTGTCTTGACTGGGGAGGGCAGCAGGGATGGGACGTAATTGTCCGGGTGGACACGGTGGCGGCACACTTGCAGCTGCTGCTCTTGTGAAATCCGGTCGTGGGCGAGCAGTGAGGGTTAATTCGTTTGGCTTGGTGACGCAGAGGATGCAAGGTTATTTGAAATCCTGACTCTCGAGAAATTCGAGAGGTGGAATGTCAACGTGAAGAACCAAGTGATGGGATAGATTATGGTCATTGAAGGGATACATCCAGCGCTGTTGATTCTGCAGTTCAAGGCACACGTTGGAAGATCCACGAATACAATGCAGCTGGCGTCGTAACCATCAAAATATGTATTTGGAGAGCTGAAACTTGTTGTTGGCAATGTCGGCGTTCGTGATGCATGCTTTGACGATGACCGTCTTCAATCTTTTGAAGTGGTGAGAGTCAAAGAGAATAGATATAATTTCAAATTTTAATTCGCCGACGAAGGTTCCGTCCCGGATCATGGAAAAGACGACTTCGAATACCAGACTCATGGTCACGTTATTGCTCACACCGAAGGGGTCACTGTTCATCATGGAAGTTTTAGGTTTTTGTATCCTGCAAGAAGCTGAGCCCGAAGGTGACAATTCCGGAGGTACTGTGCCGCTCTCAAGGAACACGAGGTAATATTGCTGTTCAGTGAGTTTGTCGATGAGATACTATGAGTAATCGTTGCATCTCGTGGAGACGACTTACCTTGTACATCAATACTGACGATGAGTTTTAATCCAAATTTGGTGTGAACGGCTCGAATGGCATCGACGGGGTATGTCTCGTTCTATCGGAGTTCTTACAGAGTGTAGGTGGTGTGGCAGACGCCACTCTTGAGGTTGATTTCGTCGATGGGGTCGACATGTTCGACCTGGCATAGCGTATATCTGAAGTCGCCGCCTGGTCCGTGGGTTTGAAATAGTCTACGCGCAACGGGACCCTGGAGGCGTCTGCGGCATGGTGCTTCAGCTGATGTGATTGCCCAGGTTTGCTAGTTGCGCCAACGTTGCCGCTATAAGATATTAGTGACAAGCTGGACTTCTTTGTTCTTTTTCTTCTACTGCTGCTGCGGCTGAAACGGTCCACTATGGAGCTCTGCGTCGCTCTTGCGTGGTATCTTAACAAATCATCGACCTGGGCATTGAGCTCCCTAAGCACTCCACGTAATGTGACCTGGAAGCCAGCACAGCAGAACGTTCGCCGATGACAAATGTTGCAGAAGTAGACGCCGTGAAAGCAGTGCGAGAGGTGGTATATGGGAAACGGAAACATGTCCCACTTCCCAGGCAAGTGTAAGGAAGGCCGTGCATAGCTATAGATATATAGGGAGGAGATCATCGGAAGGTGAGAGATAATATTGTAGTCCATGATCGGAAATCCGGTGTTTTGTAGCGACTGGTGTTGTGGGTTCCGCCACTCCGAACGATAACCTTATTGAACTATCCACAAACGGAAACGACACCTCTATCCTGTTTGGCGCAACATATCGCAGTCTATATCCTTTTAGGCGTGCCGTACCTCGGCCCCGCATCCTGCTTCGAAGGTCGAGCGATGAGAGGGTGAGGGGAGACGAGCGGTGTTTCTAATCTGTCGTCATAGAAGCGACGTCCGCTGCGCCTTCTCCACGTTTTCACGAAAGGTTTAAGGTCAATAATGGAGCCAGAGCGCGGATCGTTGCGCGACAAGAGGCGTTTGCGATGGATGCTTACAGAGGCCCTCTGACGTTCGAGCCTCACGTGCTCTATGGCCTTCTGATTGATTCTGGTTCCTAGATAATACCAGGTTTCGTAGAAGGCTCTGGGAGTGGTGGCGAGTGAAAACCTTGGAAGCCTCTTTAAATGTCACTCCGCTAGCGGCGTCGGTAAGAATGTTAGTGCCCATTCTGGTGGCATCCTTCATGACGGTCTTCGCGCCAACCTTAAGAATGGGATCAATACTCCTCAGGAGGGCGATAAGCACACTGAAAATTCGCTGAAAGCGACTGCTCCTTTGGAGAATGAGACCTCAATCATTTGTTCCACCGGTGGTCTGATTCAGATAATACCGATAGATGAGCTGTGCGTCATGATGATGAGACTTTAGCTTGAAGGATAGAACCAAGGTTGAAGATAATCCGTGCCGCAAATGGCAGGACTTTCTTTTTACCGTCCCTTAAATTCACCTTAACAAACCTGAAGTCCTGCTGCAAGAGGGAGATCCAGTGGAGAGGAAAGAAGGACTTCTCCCTTGCAAGTCTGCTGTTGCGAGTATCGTACTCTATGGCGGTGCTTTCCACGTTCTTAGTGAAGATATCGCCTATCATCCGTTATGTCACCTTCCTGCGGTAGTCGTCCTCCGTGTTGCAGTGGTAACCATGCTAACCTATATTTGCCGAGGTCGCGGGTTCAAACTCGGAGGAGGTTGATGGATGTTTCGGGCGCAAAAATCCTTACCACCGCTTCCTTCGGAAGGGAAGTAAAGCCGGTGGTTCCGTGTCGTAGATTCATGGCACGTAAAAGAACCTCAAGCCTCATAAAGAGGCCTCTGAGAAAAATTACAGTGTTTCACACCCGATACAGAATGGGACGATAAGGAACACAGAAGCTAAAGAGCGTCCATAAATAAAACTGAATTTAACTTTTCCTTGCGTTAGACAACCATCTTTTGAGGAATTTCCCTGTACGTATCCACAGTGTAACCTCCTTGTAAGATTTCCACCGCGTCTGAGCTGGGTTCAAATCCCAGCAGTTTGACCACTACCGGAGACGGAAAATTAGGTGTATCAGAAACTTGGTTCTTTGAGGTGTCGGCCCAGGCGTTCTGGGGCAGAGACGTTTACCCGGGTGAAGAAGTTCAATTGCGTGGTCTCCAGCTTCTCCTTCTGGACGTAAGGCTTATCTTCTTCTTTGGATGGAGGTTCGAGAACTCCGAACAAGACGTTCTCCACGACGACAACCAGCTCAGTCTCGGCGTGGAGGAGGAATGCGAGTTCTGAATTAGGTGCGATGACATCGACGGTTGAGACCAACGTCATCCTGTCGACGGAACTAGGAGTGGTGGCGATCAAACGGTCTTCCAGATCGTGGATAAAAGGATACATCTGCGACCTCAGGGAAGCACTCATTGATGTTGCATACCAATGATGCGCCCCTTGCTGTGTCGTCGTTAATACTGAGCCTAAAACTTTTCTAAGTGGCTACTTCTGATCGGAGGCATCGATCGCGTACAGCTGTCCTCGAAAACTACAGCGCTTTGAGGTTTCAAAACCTTTCGGGGCAATTTCTCTTTCGCCTTGCGGAACAGCCGTTTCCGGCAAGACGTTGAAGAAACGGGAGGTGATTTTGTCGCGAAATAAAGTGGCTGTCGAGCGTAATATAGGCTGTTGCCTGATCATGGCGAAGTCAGTTTCGAAGCTTTGATCCACGAATTGCACTCTGGGAATATCGGCTTTCTGTACATAGTAAAAGGCCTTTAGGGCCTTTCCGACGATATCAATAGGTTGCTAAGTCGCGGACGTCATCTGGGATATGAACTTGTCGACGGCTTTTCGTCCGTCCAGTTCTGCTCGTATCCCTTTTCGAAGCTCATCTTCAATTTGAATATCGTCACGTGATATCCGACTTCGAATATCGGCAATGAGTTGACGATCTACACGGGCACGTCGTCGTACAGGTTGCTCTACACCTGCAATACGTTAGATTATGTCAACTTCCTTCGGAACTACCGTTATGAATCGATGGTACATCGCATTGTATGCCTAGGGCAGCGCCGGTAGGACCTTCAAGTACCTGTGGCTCTTTTTGGGGGTGATGTATCGCCACGGTTACGTCTTTAAGAATATTTTGACCCCTCCATGTCACTAGCCTTCAGCTGATCACTGGGGTTTGTCAGACAGGCTCGGAAGGCGGCATTGAACATTTGTTACTCTTGTTCACTTCCAGTTTTCTGGAGCATTCCAGCTGGAAGAAAATTTGTGGGCGAAAGAAGTCAGGCTAACCATTTCGTCTCATTTCGTCTCCAGGTGCAAAGCCCAGTATTGCTTGGAAAACACGTCGATGGCTATTGGCGGATAGACGAAGGGGGTTTAGTGCGCCTAGTGGCTGCTTAGTACGGCGAGATCCACATTCCACAAGTTGACAATATTGTTCACGTAATAGCGTCTTCTGGGGTATCGCCTTTTCGTTGCCTTGTGCGGCTTGTAACTGTCTTGTCCTCGGGAAAAATCTCTATCTTCTCTCCGTAGAACCCAGTAACCCAGCGAACATTGTGTACTTTGGCAAACCCCTGAAATTATCCAGGGTTAAGTAGGTTCGTTTCAAAGCAGACATCACATGACCGTCGAAGATTTCGTTTTCTCCTTTGTCACCATCGTATCCGCCTTAGGGGTTTCCCTTGGAGTATTAACTCGTCGTAGTCTCCGACGCGATTCCTGTGCAGCTTCTGCTTCTCGAACACAATTAGAAGGGATTGGTGATGTGAGTGGCGCCGCGGTACTTGTTGGAGCTCAAAGCTTATGCCGCAGAAGATCTAGACGCCGAAGACTTCGGTGTCGGCCACCTTTTGTCTCACTTGTTTAGCTCATCTCGGTGTCACGCTGCTGCTGCGCCTTCTTGTAAGTCGCGTCGGTGACGTCGGTACGCGTCGAGACATAGCTGCCGCCGTTGTCACCGTCTTCGCGGTTGACGGGTATCACGAAGAAATTGACGCTTTGGGAGTCACGCACCTTGCATTGTACGTCAAAGTGTTTCCGATATTTGTGGCTCAGCAGCGTCATCTTTTCGTGCGGTGGTAATTAGGAGCGTCCCTCACGTCTGATCTTATCGGCTATATTGGATATGCTTTTGTTGATGATGTGAGGTTTCTTAACGCTTTCAGGTTCAGAGCGCTGCAGTACTGAACGACGCTGAAATAGAAGCCGAAAACCAGAAGAAAAACGCGGAAGAAGTCTCCCTCGTGCATGATGTTTCTTCTCTTCTTGTTTAACGAGATCTGTTGTTGATTAATCTTCTCCAGTAGGTTCGTTGTCTTTTGAATCCTTTCGTGCACCTGGAGTATATGGGAGTGTTGCCGTGTTCACGTTCAAGAAGCATTATGGCTTGGCATATACCAGATTCGAACTCGTGTTTTTCAGCATATTCCTGTACGTGCGAAGTTTGGTGTAGTCTGAGTAAGTGGAGATTATTGCATTGCTTCGTGGCGGTTGGTGATGTGAGTTGGCGAATCTTGAGGCGAGCATACAGCTTCATTTATCTGGCTTCTTTGGCGTCGCGTCTGAAAAAGCAGGTGAGCGACAAGCGGTTAGTGTTCCGCGAGCAGGGTAGTATTTATACCGCCATGAACCAAGACGTAGTCTCACCGCATACACGCCGGTTCTGTGTTTATACTGGTCTGGATTGCATTGCCTACAGTTAAATACCAGGTATCAGTGAGGCTTATCGATAGCTATACAAAAGGCCTCCAGTTGAAATTAGTGTTTCGTGGTCAAATGCTGCAATACCTTTTTAGTCTGCATATCTTCTCTGCTGTTCTTAAAGATGACGTGGTGCGTATTAGAAGTTATGTCTTAAACATCTTCTCTTTTTGAATGACGTTTTGCGGTTTGTATATGACTCCGAAGTTTGTGTGATGGAATTCTTGGTGAAGAAGTTGGGCACGTCGTAGCATACCGGCTCGTGCATAAGATCATCTCGTATTAAAAGCTCACCCTCCTTGATGAGCTTCAAATCGGGAACGCCCGCGTGTTTGAGCACATTGAGGGTGCAATACTTAAACCAGGAACTTGCAGCCGAAAGGTATTCTGAATGATGACACTATACCACTCTCTTCATGGGACGATCCAAAGTGCGATCGGCGTGTGGCATGGGATTCATCACTAAGGTGGTTTTTCTGCATCGCGAATGGCCGGCGACCTGCATGATGCTAGTAAACCGAATTTGGAAGACCTCCGTTTGTACCGGTTCTCGTGGTAAAGCGGAAGCAAGACGAAACTCGGCTCCAACTGTCTCGCCTGATAAACCCCCTGGGTGGAGTTTCGGCTTCTATATCTTCGAGCGTCTTTTCTGGCAAAGAACGTCTTATCTTTGTCTGCTTCTCTTTCTTCCTCGAGACCGTCTCCCTTCTCTCCTCCTCTGCAGCAGGGCCCAAAATACATGGAAGAAGCACTTCTCAAGGTCTTCCTTCTCTTCTGCTACACCTCGGAATCCAACTCTATGGGTCTTCTACTTCTACTTTTATCCGATGACGACGTCCCTGTGGCAATCTCCGTCGATCAAGGTTCTCCCCATGCAACTTTTCTGAGGCGAGTCTGTTAGTTGAGAGATTTGCCAGCCTTTGAAACGCAAATCTCTTTTCCTGCATCTTCGTTCTGTGTCGAAGTGGTCCTTGATGCTCCTCTTTATCTGCTCCGTCTCTTTGTGCCACTTCGCTTATGCTTCGAGAAGACGAGTTCTCTTCATGCACGACGGCGCCTCTCTTGGCTTTCCATCTCTTCGGTGAATGCACACGAGATTGACTGTCGTCCTGTTTTGATACTCTGCCTTTTTTCCCAGGCGTATCATCAGCCACGGAAAGGATTGAAGGGAAGCATACATTCGCCGATCTCCAAATCGCGTATCTTTTAGCCATCTTGATGCGCTTCCAAACTGGTGATGGATGTCCTTTTTCTTCCTACTCTTTGCCTCCTCATCTTTTCTGTGCTCTTTGTCTTGCCTTCTTTAGAGGCGAACCTATCTCTCCTGAGCGATGGCGATAACTCCCATCGTGGTCCCTTTTCGGCTTGAAATCTTTGAGGGCCATGGGCGAAATTTCGCACCGTTGGCGTTAGTATCTAACAAATTTTCGGCTACCCTCTTCAATCCTCTTCGTTGTTCTGTCTGTGTTTTCGACGAACAAACTAACACCTCTAGTGGCGAGAAAGAACATCTCTTTATTCCGCTTTGCTTCCCCTTCTTGAAAATGGTAGCACATAGAGGGGATTCTCCGGGAGAAAACCTCCTTCTTCTTGATGCCGCTGCGCCTACAACACGGCGATGTTCTCAAGAGTCATTGTAGCGCGTCGACTACCTAACGTCTTGTGCCATCGCCGGCAGCTTTTGCTTTCTGTATGCACGGAATCAAAGTCAAACGCTCACAGATTACACCCTCCGCCTGCAACGATTCGCATTTGAATCGTTTCTTCCTGAAGGGCCCGAGGCCACCCATCTGGTCCTTTCATCATCTCCCATTTACCCTTCAAGGTATTATCCTCCTGCAAGTGTTCCGCCCGTGGTTCCAGTCGGTAGGTTTTATACCCGTACCACTGCAATTGTAGTCATTGCGTAACAGTGACCTGCTACAAATAATCCCAAACGGGTTCTTCATCATCTGGGTCACGTTACGCCACACTCCTACTCTCAGGATTCAACTGGTTTGCAGCGAAATTGATCTCGAGCGATCGCACAACACCATCTCGCGGATGACGGCATTGACGCTGGCCGAGGTTCCCAAATTTAGCGGTATCCGTTTAATCTGGCACATTGACGCGACGTCTCTGTCACCGCATCGAACGGTGTATTTAGAACCCTTGGAAATGGGGGAACGTTATGCACGCTTCTTCTCCGTAACTTTCGATATCGTCGTAATCACACCAAGATACGGTCCCGTGGAGTCAATGTAGTCAGCGGGTCCGTACGTGGCAATCATCTAATTGTTGTCGACATAGCAGACGCACTTGTCAAGTCTGTTTAGGTAGGAATATAGATCTGAACGCACGTACGCTGTGCTGAATATGGCGAAGTCAATGTTGGAGGTAAGGCTCAGTTTGGGCACGTGCTCGACGATCTTGCACACCACGTACATGGTATCCTCGTTGACTTGAATATAAAACTGCACCTCCACGTTCGGGTCATTGAGAAGTTGTAGCATTTGCTGATAGTTCTCGGTCAATTGGCATGTAGACGGATTGTCGCGTTGCCTTACTTGTTCCAGAACCTTTGAGAGTCAATTTCGCCATCGACCGTTTCCCCGCGTTTTCACAAATGGCGTGCGTAACCAGCTAGATGCCTTTCCCGGATTCGAAGTTCCTTAGATATTCCAGTCTATAGATCACGTTTCGTATCGGGGCAGCCAGCCCTATACGCCGTCTTCATCTTCAGAAAGTGATTTGCGTAGTTTTCGAGACCTTCCGCGCCGGGTGCAGCAGCGTACTTGGCATTCTGGTACTTCCAGGCTTCTTTCACTTCCTTTGGGACATAACCTTCCTCTATCGTGGCTTAGACCTCATTCAAAACCCAAATTCCGAAATTTACCTTTCGCTCTCGTTCTCGTGGGGTACTACTACTCTTGGACCACATCTGTGGAGCACGCCACGTAGAGCGGAATATCCATCTTTCCATGCCGACGCATAGGGAGCACCGATTAAGGATTTTCGGGGTCAGAATCAAGCACTCCGTTTCGAGACCAGGAAGGTCACTCATGTCACTTTGGTGATGGTCTACGTTGTGAACTTTCGTCTTGTTCAGGCTGCAGACGTCATAATAGAATATCTAGTTCCTGCCCCTCCGTCTGATGATAGCTCTTAGTACATTTGGATCGCCTTCGTTAAAAGTGTCCCTATGTTTTACAGATCCCGGATGAATTTCAAATAGGTTTTAAACGAGCTCTGCCATCACGGCATCCTTCTCTTTCGGGGTATTTAAATCGCAAACGCACAACCTGACTACCTTGAATACGCACATCATCAGTCAATCGCGTTACCCTCTTGCTCTCCTCGTATCTGTAGGCCATTTTCTCATTTGCTTCGCGTAGAGAGGCGCTTGGCAATTGCCTTAGCACCACGGACATCCATAATAGAAACAACCGTGAAAACAGTACGTCCACCTGTCCCATTTTGGTTCTCTATATTTCTGTTCAGCTTGCGAACTATAACTGTAACTTCACGAACGGTAAAGACGTGCTGGATGGTCAGCTTCTCGAGCCAACTTAGCCAGATGATGTGATGTGCGTTTGTCTATCGGCAAACTTATTTTCATCCAAGGTTAGGGTGGGAATCTCTTCCAATGACATGAATCGCTTCTTATGCATGTTCATTTACGCTCTGGCATTGGTCACGCACGCTCTAAAAGGGTCGATTCCGTTATCGTCCAGAAATTCTTTTTGAAACCTCACCATTCGTAGCCAGAGGAGCTCCACCTCCATCATGCAGTAATTCACCATCTCCCTAATATGCAAGACATAGCCGGAGCAAGTTTCTCCCTGTGCCAATTCTCGAACGCTTCCCATGCGCTCAGAGACATGTTTACGGGAAAACAGAGGCGCTTTTTCTGGCATGGGTTCCGCGTAGTTGGGATTTTAGCTAGCATTAAACACATAGAAGAAAGTAACTTACACTCCTGCAGAATAAAACGTCTTGGTGAAGTTAGATAGCGACGTGGGACTGAAGTTCGGGGAATCTTGGAGTTTAAAGTTACCAAACTTCATGGTGGAGGTGCTAGCCCCATTCATCAGCAATTTCGGGGTCTAACATATATCGCACACCATATTCCTGAGAAGAAACTGTCCGTCGTAGGAGTCTTTTACTTATGGGCGCTCTTTGACTACTATGGTTCTAGGGTACTATTCTATATTGGGCGTGAAAGACCGGAAATTTTTCTTATGGGTTTGTATCAGACTTGAGATTCTTTTATTTTCTGTAAATCTACGAAACGGACCACCGGCTTTACTTTCCTTCCGAAGGAAGCCGTGCTAAAAAAATTTTACGCCCGAAAAAACCCATCGCCTTCCGTCGGATTTGAACCGGTGACCTCGGGAACTAGAAGCTAGCGTGCCACCCCTGGACCACGGAGGAAGACATCCGTCCTTTTTAGTACCTTATGTTGTTGTCTACCACCACAGGGTGGAGGTGCGCCCTAGGAATGTCCTGGGTGTACGTAAACAGTTCCGAAACAGATTTCTCGGAAGAGAACCACTCCTCAATGCTTGCGCTCGACGACGACTACGACCGAGAGCCAATGTATACACCTGTTTTACACCTGATATGTCACGCAAGGGTTGGACATATGCTCGAACGACGTCAAGACGCCGTCGACATTATGCGGATCCCATCTTGTCTCCGAACACGCGAGGCTCCATTTTACCGCTTATGGTGTCAATTTCGAGCACAGCTAACACATCTTCTCCTATTCGCACACAAGCTTTCCCTTTGGGTAATACGCACCTTTCCGCAATGATTCCCATAGTAGCTCTGAACATTAAAGTCGCGATTGCACTTGTGGCAATCCCTTTACACTTCGATAAGATGCGAACTCGACAGTGGGTGACATTTTGTGTCTATTTTGTTGCAGCGATGTCTTTGCATCTCATTGCTGGTGCGGCGGTTGCAGCTTCAACAGTAACACTTGCAGCAATATGCGCCTTTAAGATTGACGATGGTGTTAAAATGTCCGTCGTGATGCAATAGGAGTAATTGATCTTCGGCGTCTGACACACAGTTCTAAAGGCTGACATTTTTGCCGACTATCGAAGCGTTTCAGAGAGACGTAGTCGCTGTGCATGTTTAATTTTGCTATCGTCACAACGGCGGCTCTCAACGGCACACTCGCTCCGTGCTTCGAATCACGATTATGCTCCTGTTGATGGTGCACAGGTGACACTAGTTGTGAGACGAAACCCTCACCTCCTTCGTACACACGCAAGTATATTTGAGAGAATTATGCATGAAAAATGCTTTGTTGCTCTGGAAAAGACTCGCTGCTCCTCAAGAGTGCTACAGATATCATATGCTCCATCCTAAAACTGACGCTGAAGGGCTTTCTGAGCTCGTGAGCGTTTGTGTTGTAGAGACCGAGATACTCCGACTCAACTTCCAGAATTTCGCGATTTGTCAAGTTCAAAAAATGTGGATATATTTTCGATATCCACCTTATGGATCAGCGTCGGTCAGCATGCGCTGCACTTTAATCTCGGTTTCCGCAAACACAGAATATATCTATTGAACGTTCTCGCAAAGTGTCGAACGTAAGGGGGTCGCTTCGCTCATGGCTGTACAGACAGAAAGCACAAACACCGTAACCTGACGCACTTGGAGACGGATCATTTTCGCGGGTTAGACAAGTGTAACTGCCAAGAGAGGCTGTGGAAGATAGTGGAAGAAAGCAGTTCGACCTTCCAACCCTGATCCCAGCTTTTCCGTTACGCCTCTCATCCTACCGGATTCGTCATATCGCTTATCGCTCTGCACCAGCCTCGCAACGCTTCGTTAACGCTTCCTGTCAACATTCACCGAATCCCGCGTTATCAGGCCTCGTTAATTTATCTTTGCAGGTTAGAATTGGTATCTCCATCGTAACTGGCGTATATACGTATTATCGCGTCTCACCAGGCATTGTACACTTCCTTTGTGGTATTGCTGCAAACACCTTGTTTCGTGTTTGCCTCACGTACCCCGCATGTGATGGTGACTCACGGACACGCTGGTCGCAACGTATTCCGGTCACGCCACTCTTTGTTGTTTAATCTCGATAGCCGGCATCCCGCCGTGGCGCTTGTCTTTCCTCCACTTCCAGCATATTGGCTGAAACGTCACAGCTCGTCTGTTGCCAGGAGCGGATCACGGCTCTCTCTATCAAGTCTTCAATACTGCCGCTGAAGCTAGTGATTGATTGCTTTTTGTTTTCTTTGTTTTTTGCCTCTTTGTGATATATCAACAACTGTCTCTGTACCACTCAAAGTACGCATTTATGTGTGTGTGTGTGTGGATTTTTTCGTTTCCTCTTCTGAATTTATCCGCCAAACTACGTCTTTCCCTTTCTTTTTAATGCGATTTCTGTAACTTGTTTCTTTAGATAAGCTCGTCCTCTAGCAGCAATCTTCCTCCTATTGAGCAGCAGAATGCGTGCATGCCCATTATGAGGATGGTAAAAAAACTTTTCCGCATCTATCCCATCCGCTGCCTCTTCGAAAACTACGAACCCGTCCATACTCTTGACTATGTGACGTTGCTGTGGACAATCATACACGCATTATATGCCAGCAAAGACATCCTGTGCACATTTGTCGGTGAATTTTGTGTGCACGTGGCAGGAAGCACAAAAATAACGGAGCCACTTCCCACTCTCTTCATGACCATCAAGTATGGCACGAAATATCAGAGAAATACCTTGACGATTCGAATCACTGATACACAAATTTTTATCTAAGAGCGCGTTTCATCTTTCAGCGAAAGGCGCAGACGCAGTTCGGTGTAGCGCTATTCCGGAATGTGGAATTCGAAGAGAGCGAGAGAATTCAGGATTCAAACCGTGTCTCTGGAGAGCGAGGTCTCCTATCATACTGGCACATTGATGGATATCATGCGATGCCCATTAGACATTTTCTATCCTGTCCATTTTAAAAATCACGCCGTCATTGCCTTGTACGACAGCTACGGACGTCTTCGTGTACGTTTCGTACGCGACTCTTTCGCTTTCAAAGACGGATTGTATGTCTGGTATGGTCAAATACATCCTAGCACAAGGTTGCTTTGATCTGAGCTGCGGCAGGTGCATCCTCTGTCAATCTAGCCCGCCATCACCTAAGATTACGTCTGTCGCCAGCATTTTGGGGCATCATATGTGCTATTATTGATGTTTTTGGTTTAGTTTCTCCAAGTGCGCATTAACAGTCATCGCCAATCTCTTTGGTTTTCTCCACCGCCTACCTCTCAACTTTATTCTGTTTTTTTCAGAAATGTTATTCGCCTGCTTCTCATGCATCACCTCTCTATTTCTCCCTTCTCTCAAGGGGAATGCGAAATTGGTGCTGTCACTATTGTTGTCGAGTGCTTTTGCTGCCGAACTCTACCTACCCTGATGACCACGGATGTGCTTTGCGGATTTTGCAGAGTTCCGTGTGGTACGCTGTCCAGTCCACCTTCACCTACTCCGCGGGCGTACATTTGCGACAACAGTTACCTGCATTACTTACACTGGTATAGATGCGATAAGCCATATCGGCACTACCATTCAAATGCCAACAGTGTCAGGCGTTGCACGTGATGGTAAGGCATAGCTTATCTGATCCGCATTCTCAAATGCCTTCGGTCAATAAAGCTACAACAATTTCTACTGCAATTATTAAATAGAATGGCCCCCTGGGCTCTCGCCTTTCCCCGCGGGAGAAAATGGATCTGCAGCTTTATCCTATCCTGCAAAGACCAGATGAATTTTTGGGATGCCACCAAATCCAGAAACGGGAATGTTACACATCTTAAAGAAGCTCCACGGCAACATGTGCCTCTGCTAGAAGCTAAGACCCTATTAATGAAGCTGCAACACCACCTGAAACTGAAAATGAATTCGGCATTCAAAAAACCGCCTGGAAACCTTAACGGCATAAAGGCGGGCGATTACGTGTAATACCTTACGGGGTACAGAGAATGCCAGGAGAATTCACGGACATTGTCGTCGTCACGGCACGACATCCAGCTTTGAATACCCAGCAGAACTCGAACGCGTGTACAGCGCCTTAAACGAAGCTCTGAATATGAGGTGCTTTCATACTCTACGCCCGCGAAAGCGATTCCGGCCATGACGTGTGCCTACTGGTAGTAGGGCGTAACTTTCACTTATTGTGGAAACTTCTTCACGTTAATTGCCGAAGCTATCTACGCAACCTTCGGCATCTAAAATGTAACGCCATTTGCTTGACCCTTTCACTTCGCACGCCTCAGCTCCGCGGTAGCGCCTTCTATATGGACAGCCACGACGACCAGGTGCGTCATCGTTCTCCCAGTACATTTTTGGGCACAGTTCTGACAGTATCATCGGAAATTTTCACTTCAGAGTTTCTATGAACAGCGCGAAGGCATTCCGAGTTTGTGGATTCCAATCGCATATGTTTATCACACAGCGTGATCAAATACACCCTTTTGGACATTCAGAGTGTACTCCAAGACTACGTATCTCTGCAGGTATCGATATGGTGATGAACATAATGAACCAAATTAAAGTGAAGGTACGCGTCACCACCTCCGATGCCGACTTTAGCAAGAACGTACAGGTGCCGCATCCTTCGTGCTACTTTTATCTGTGCAAGACTTTATTATTTTGTATGCACGTGCGCGATGCCATAGATGCTCAAAGTGGCTCACATTGTGTGGAGAGCGACGAATGCAATTGGACCGCAAAAAGAAATTCTCCAAAATGGGTCTAAAAGAAAGAATTTTCGATTGACATGTGAGAAAATATTAAAACAGGAAAAAACGTTAAGTAAATGCACTTCTCACTAAAAAAAGAAATGCACTGCCACAGTAAACTCTTTTTCTTTCCTTCTTTGTTTATTTGTTTGTTTCTTTCTTTCTTGAAACCAATGTATTTATTTACTCATAAAGTATCGTTTGTTCATGGTGTACATTGAAAAATGTTTGGTTTGTTTGCGCGTGTGCAGTTTATGTGTGTATGTGTGTGTGCGCTTAGATACTGTGTGTATCACTTTTTAACACTCTAGAATATGTATGGTATGAATGTGAATAATGTTTTACGTCCTTCCTACTTGCTGCTAGCAAAATATATCCTCCACTTGTACAGAATGGAAATTTAGTTGTTATCTTACTCACCTCATCACTTACTGGTGTGGTATTCGAAGTCTCTATCTTTCTCCTGGTCCTCCATCTCCTTGTCTTCTCCTTCCGACGCCCCCTCAATTTCCAAAACCTTGTCCTCGTATGTACGTTGGCCCGTATAATTCTTCGTCGTCCGTATCTGCACCAACGTCACTTCCCCCGCAAGCTTTACCCTAATCTCCTGCCAATTACTTTAGTCTCTGCAATTCCTCGTACATCTTATCCACTATCGTTTTCATTCTCTGCAACTTGTCCCCTGTCTCGTCAGATTTTCCTCCGCTCTTTCATCGCCCTATGCATGATCTCCCACTTATGTTTCTACCTTTTTACCTCCTCCAAATTCCCCCTTCCGCTTCCATTGTCACTGCCCCACCTAAAAAGTTATATTCCTCATCTTCATTTCATCTTCTACTTCTCTTTTCCACCACTAGCTTTTCGCCTACGCGTCTGTTGTTTAACACGTATCCATCTTCGCAATCCATACTGCCCATCTCCAAATCGCCGTAATACACGTGCTACATAATCTCTTACCTCCCTGGTACCTTGTGTCCGGTCTCAAACATTCGTGCAGTGCCTCACCCCATCCATCTTCTTCACCACCGTATTAAATTCGCACTTTACCTCTTCCTTATTCTTACAACTACAAGCCGTCCTACCGCATATATTCGGATTCTTAAGATGACCTGTTAGCTCGTCCGCCGTAAAACCAAAGACCGAAACTTATGGAACCCTCTTCGATTACAGGTAAACCCAACACACCCATGCACACTAGTAACCATCCCAATATCAATTTCATCTTTCTTCTAGCCTTTTTCTCTACTTGCTCTGAATTCTACTATACACCTGGCATCCACCATCCAAAATCTATCCCTGTTGTTTTTTCCTCACACCCTCTTCTTACATACCCTCCTCATCTCTCCTCCCTTAAAAAGCGCAACACCTCTTACCTATAATGTCATTCAATTTCGTTATCAAGGTCACATGCACCTTCTTTCAATACCTTCCCTTACACCTTTTACTTCATAACCAACCAACATCACCAGCCCACCCACGCTTGCAACGACCCAAATCGCTCCGAGGGAACACCTCTTTACACGCAGCTCAAAACACTTTGCTGTAAAATTTATACCCTGTTAGAAATACTTTTTAAACAATTCCTATTCGCTCTCCTTGCTGGCGCAACGCACTGATCGTCTTATCATAGTGTATCCTTTTAGCGTACATACCAGGTGCAAACGAGTCATCAAAGCTGTTTTAAAAGTCTTTTCACATCACGCTAAAGTCTCTTTTCAAACACCTCGCATTAAGCCTTTACACTTATTCCGCATGATAAACCAATACACTCTCACAAGTCCAACAAACTCTGGCGCCAGTGACGTCAGCAAAAGTAGCAACCCAGCGAGTCGTATCTACTATCATATACTCATAATCCAAACCAAAGTTTCAACAGCTGTATCTGGGAAAGAATTCCAAAATCTGTGTATGTTGGTAGTAAAACTATTAAATTTGTAGCTGATGCTATATTATGTTTCAACGATGGTGCTACAAAAAGGGGAGAGTATTTAGAAAAATTGGGCTGGAACCAGAATTTAATTGTGACTACGCTTTTGAAACCATTAATACATTAAGAGTTAGAAAGCAGAAAGACAAGAAGAAGAAGAAGAACAGCAAATGCAGGAATTGTGCAAGGAGGCAAGAATTAAAAGAATGAGCATGAGATATGCAAAAGGGAAGAGTAAGATAAAGCCACAAGATGTCAGGAATATGCACCAGGGACGTCTTGTACTTTGGGCACGTTACAAAGGATACACCCTATCTTCTTTTATCATTTAGTGTAACTTGTAATTTTAAACTTTATGTGCATCTTTCTATAACGAAGTACTAGATAGAGCTGCGAGTTTTTTTTGTACAAATGCAATATTATTCAAAACAGCCGGTGAAATTTTTCATGTTATACTTGCCTGAAAGTCCTTCAAAGTATATACATACTTGAAAAGCTTAAAAATAAATAATGCATAATTATTTTATTTTTCTTGTGAGTTTATATGACTTAATCTTTCAGCAGCAATGCTAAATAACATGTTTGTAAAGTGACTATGAAATCTGAAATGAGTCAGATAAAGCGTTAGCAGAAAATTGTACCTAAAGAAGAGAATATGTTATTTATTGGAATACCAACAGAGCATAAATATTAATTTGAACTATGATTTAAATATGGTTTCTAAGCCAGAAGAAGGTGCTTTAGAAGTGGTAAAAGTTTCATCATGATAGAATGGAAAGATCATTCCAGGAAACATCAACTTGTATTGCATTGAGGTGTAGCATGAAGGTTTACACTGCCTCTCCACCAAGTGTCTTCAAGAGATATTTGAATTGACACAAGACATGCTGACTTTTGCACATATGGTAAAAATACCACTATCACAATGCTTCTAATAAATAGGAGCAAGTAAGAGGAAGAAAAATTGGATCGTCTGGCTGCTTCTTGTAATTTTTCACTAATTGGTCTCCTTAATAGCAATAATATTATAAATATGTAAAAAATATTTATTTTATATTAGCTTCTTTATACTCTATGAAGATATAATAATGACAATACCAAAGATAATAACCTTACAACAGTGACTCATCCAAGCGACTAAATGGATAATCTCTTCCAAAAGGTCTTCACTTAAAATAGACAATTCTTTAGATCACCAGGCCAATGAAAGATGGTTTGATTTGCTGGCTACTCTGATGATGCCTCAACATTCAGACATATTTATGTTTTGCAGCAAATTGAAAAAGGTTCAGTAGAGGATTTAGAGGGATGATCAACACTATGTGAATGCAATTGGTTTATAGTGATGTTGACATTGCTATTTGCGTGAGATTGTGTAGATACTTTAGTGTATATAGAGAACAGGGGCATCATTTAGGTGGTAGGGGTGACAATTGCCCCCCTAAGTTATGAGAAATAATTAGGCTGCTGGTTATTATTAGTATACCAAAAAATTAAGAGACCTGTACTTTTAATAAAAATATTTCACATTTACGAATTAAAAAATTATTTTCCTTTGCAATAAATGTGTGTCGTTAATACTTGCTCTGGGCAACCTTGCCCCTCTAGCAGAAACTGAAATGATGCTCCTCATAAGAGTGTTATGCATCAATTAGGTAAGCGCAAATTTTTTTAAATTTTGATACTTAGATGCCATATAGTGCATAGATGGATAAATTATGTGTTCGCACGGTTTTATCATAATTTGCTTAGTAGTAGACATAATAAAACAGAAAAGTACAAACGCCATTGACTGAATGGAAGAGGCCCATTTAGCAACAAACAGCCATATGCATAAATATTTGTGAATACTGGCTTCACGTATTTATAAACCATGTAACTGACGTGTTCAGTCTTATATTGTTAATGGGGACAGTCTGGTAACAAAATGCCACACAATGTAATTTTTTTCAGAAAAACTGTTTTTAAAAGAAACCGTATCTTCAACATGTCTAGACTACACCAGTAAATATTGCGTTTAAAATCCAAAAGTTAAGTAAAGAACAATGCCTCCAAAAACTGTGTTCCCAAATTTTAAGTAGTTTTTTTCTCCATATAGAAATTTTTGTTCTTTGAGGTATACTTTTTTGCAATAAATATTGATGAATCGGACTGAAAATTTCAGGAAATATAGAATATAGCTTGTTAAAGAAAACTTTCCATCGATTTGGTGATACATACAAGTATATACATACATAGCATGTATATATACACATACATATATACATACAAGTATGTGGTTTTTTCTATGTAATTATCAGCAATACCTTTGTTTCTTTTTTCTAAATACCAAATAATCAATATTTCTAACAAATATCATTATTTTGGAAAACAAATGTACAAATTTATTGCAGAGGGATAGAACAACTAGCATACCAAATTTCAGACCTCTATTATAATTCTAAATTGCAAGACGTGTACCTTTTGTTACTGTCCAATTATTTGCAAGAAACATAATTAATATCTTGTAATTACAAAACTATTGTTTAAATAGGCTGCTGTTTTAACTATTTAATGCCAAAATCTATTATCTATTTTAGTCTCTGCCAGTAAACATCTAGACGTAGCCATAACGTCTCAATTGCATTTTTCTGCTGTGCTATTCAATTCATGTACATATGGTGGACAAGGTTTAACAGATATACCCTTTTCCCTAGCAAAATTATATGTCTATTTATGTACTACATACCATTATCGCACCTCAAAGTTTTTACCTTTTCTCCTGTCTCATTTTCAATTAAATTTGCATAGTCACCAAAGTAATTATATTGCATTTTTCTGCTTTGCTATTCAATTCATGTGCATATGGTGGACAAGGTTTAACAGATATACCCTTTTCCCTAGCAAAATTATATGTCTCTATTTATGTACTACATACCATTATCGCACCTCAAAGGTTTTACCTTTTCTCCTGTCTCACTTTCAATTAAATTTGCATAGTCATCAAAATAATTATATGCTTCGCTCTCTGAATTGACAAGATAAAGTTTAGCTACTTTATTGCAGTCATCAATAAAGATTAAAAAATATGTTTCCCCATTTAAGCCAGTAGTTCTATGTGGTCCATTTAAATCAGTATGCACTATCTCTAATATCTCCTTTGCTCTTGTTCTTTCATTTTTAGATGAAAATTATGCATTTTATTTTCCAAGCATATCCCACACGTAAAGTAATCAGACTGGAAATCTTTTGACAAACGTTCAAGCATTTGCTTGTCGCACATTGTTTTCAAATAATTAAAATGCCCCAGTGTGCTATGTAATTTTTCTTTTTCGGGAAGTTTACCATTTGTTAGCAAATTTGATTCACTTACTATAATTTTACTTGTCATGTGATACAAATCATTATTTTTAATAGCCAAAGCAACTAAATGTCCATTTGGATCATAAAATTTTGACATATTTCCTACCGACACAATTTTATTAAATATAGTTAGTTTTCTATAACTTATGAAATTTCTGTCCATATATTTGACATAAAGAACATTTTTAAATTTATTTACCTTACTTTGACCATAAACATTAAACTTATGCAAAATATTTCCCACTTTCGTTGCCTTTATGGAACGACCATCTCCGATTTCTACATTTGTCGGTTCATTAAGTTCAGCAAATTCATAAAAATATTTATCATTGTTCACAATTTCGTCAGAGCAACCACTATCGAGTAACCAATCTACCTTACGTACACAATTATTTCCTTGAACATTCGGTTTTCCTAAACCGGACCTAGCCTCAATTTTCAAATTAAAATTACTCGCTTTACTATCATCATTTTGCTGCCCTTCTTGCCCTTGATTTTGCTGCCAACTGCCACCTCGACGATGTTGACTCCAACCTCGACTAGCTCCTCGGCCGCCACGATGTTGCCAGTGTTGGTAGTGTTGCTTGCGCCCGCCTCCTTGCTGCTGCGCGCCGCCTCTGGATTTCCACAAATTTTCACTTGGCCTGATGCTCGTACATTGCGCCTTAAAATGTGAGAACTCGCCGCACTTGAAGTACGCTTTATCCTCTTTTCGTTCAGCGTTAAATGTACTCCCTACTGTTTTTGCTTTCTTCTTCTTTTTCTTTTAATTCAACCATTTTTATTTTACTGTTCACATATTCAACAGCCTGATCACTTTCTTTCAACACATCAATTAAGTCACTAACGTAACTTAACGAACTTGGAAGCATTTTAATCATATAACTTAATTTTTCCTTTTCACCAATATTTGCACCTGCACTTTTCAAATCATAAATTAACTTTTCAAGCTCAAAATAAGGCACTTGAATCTTCAAAGTCCTTCAACTTAAATTTTTTAATGTATTTCTTGTGCATATTTATAGTGCAGTAGATTCCGTATAACACATTTCGTCGAAAGTTTTCATAATTCCATGCGCTGTTTCTTTATCTTTTACGAACTGTAGCTGATCATTCGAAATGCCACTATATACTCGTAAGACGTTTATAGCGTTCAAATCTTTTTCTGTCCAATCGGGCTCTTTATCTGTCGTCACTTTTTCTCTAGTTACTTCTTCCTTACATTTCTTTACCTTTAAAATCATTGTGATTCTGCTTTTCCAGCACTCATAGTCCTTGCCGTCGAAAACAGGTATTTTAACTTCGTCCGCCATCTTGACTACTTTTTCTTTGCTTATGATATTCTTCGAAACTACACCATTTTAAAATAACCATGTCCGTTATTTTCCTTGCAATAACTTTTATCAAAAGTTTCACCTTTGCCCGGCACTTTCACGAGTAGTAACTATTTAACACTTGCACGTGTTTTCCTATCCCCACGGCACATGCCCGTTTCGGGGAGGGTTTTCCATAACTAAATCTAAACTTAACAGCATCCCACACAGCTATCATGTATCTACTCTGTGGTATATAGACGTTACATGGATAAGAAAATTCCTTGGAGACATTATATAGAGAGTAAAAACTCACCAGAATGAAGATATTCTACCTTAGAGCACAAAACATCGAGACTGCTTCGAAAACCAGGACGTACGGTCGCCTCACCTATGTAAGGTGAAAATATTAAGTTTCCCTTTTTCTTGTAAATGTACTACTAGCAGTAGACCTTCTGTTATCTAACGACATTTTCCCATATTGGTTTGATATGAGTTTAAATAAACTCATATCAAATTTCGGGGGTGGGTGGGGGTTGAACCCTAAAAACCTCCCCTCTAAATACGGCCCTGCCACGGCACCCAAAAGCCCACGTGGCGATAAGTAGAAAAAAAGACGAAAGCCACGCGTCTCCGCTACCATGTGAGGATAGAGGATAACTATATCCTCTCAGAGGTTGTAGATCGATTAAAAACCACAAATTAACATTATAACACATTCATTCACAATCACTGGTGAACATTATAATAACCACTACATATATGGCAACGTGCTTGCTCGGCAACCGACAGGTTCCTAGTGCTTTCTCTCTCACACACACACAAACACAGCGTCTCACTACCGCACACATTCTCATCTCTATGTATAGATGTCGCTAGTTTCTCTGTAACATGAATTTACCTATATTCCTACAAATAATCAGCTCTTAATACTTTGCATAATCACTGTTAATACATCCATTAAGTAGTACATCCATTACTTTCAGAGCATTATAGTGATATGTTTGTTACTTGGGTGTTATACATAACAAGAAGCAGAGTCCAAACCATTCTGAATGTTCTTAGGATGCTGTAAGAAGGGATACTATCTGAAAAAAAAAATTCTCGCTCAATGCTGGTACCAATATAACTATTTAATCTGTATTTTTGATTATATTTCATATCTCATTCTTGGTCTGCCTGGTGTTCTGTTTTTTTTTTGCAGTAATTGTGTAATGAAATAATGGGTATTCTCTTCCCTTCCATTCTCTGTATATTACCAAACTAATTCATTATTTTTAATTTTGTTTCTAAACCTGAACACACTTCTTCATAATAAATCAAGAAAAGACTAAAAACTGGTACCATATAGTGCTTTTCTTTCACACTGTGGCCACCGCAAAGTTGCTCACGCATCGAGTCAGACTGCCACTGAAACAATTATAAGATCCCCACAACCATCTCACGTTCTCATAGTTACAATTATAATCACAATGATAATAAGAACATATCTTAGCATAACAGATGTTTGAAATGTGTCCTCTGTTCTCTGGCATCCTTTTGAGAAATTTTCATTCACAATGGTGAGTTCAATATCCGAAAATGAGGAATTTTTCGTCTGATGTTTTTCTTAGTTTTTCAATTATAGGGGTTTGTTCCATACATCTTATTTTTCATGTGATCATCAGTCAGGTAAAAATCTGTAATATGATTTTGTGAAATGATAAGAGTAATTGACCCATGCTTAATAATTTTCTCTCACAAAGCATGGTTCCATTTATGTGGCTATTTTTTGTCGCAAAATAAAAGATACTGAATACAGCGAAACCCAATTTTACACAAGAGATTGACTTGCATAAAAAAATACATACAGAATAATAGGACCTATAGTTTTGAAAAGAACAATAAAGGCAGTGAGGTACAGGAATTATTCACTCCTTTTTGGAATGGCTTGCCAACACTAAATGTCAGTCTGGATTTTTTCAACAACACTTTGCTACCATGCATACATATGATGAGTCTTAAGTTTAATTCAGGGAAAATTTTGAAGATTACGTAATTAAGAAGCAATTATGGCCTTCGAGATCCCCCGATTTAACTGTATGTGATTTTATTTATTATAGAACTTGAAAAATAAGATGTATGCAACAAACCCCATACATTAAGAGAAACAGAAGAAAACATCGGAAGAGAAATTCACTCCATTTCATATACTGAGCCTTTAAGTGTAAATGAAAATTTCCTGAAAGCTGCCAGAAACATGAGAATAGATAAGAAAAATATTTTCCAACTTCTCTTATGTTAAGGTATGTGCTTATTATTCTCTGTAGTTATAACTGTAAATATGAGAACGTGAGGCAGTTGCGGGGGCATTATGAGTGTTTTGGCAGGAGTCTGAGCTGCAGTGGCCGGCATGTGAGCTGCCATACAGTGGCCACAGTGTGAAAGAGAAGCACTATATATGAACTACTGGCATACTTCTCTACATGAAAAAAAATTATTGTTATGTTCAGGTGAACTTCTTGCATGTAAGTTTGTTCAAAATAACCATAGTAGTAACTAATTTGTTTTAAAATAGACATTCATTTTAAAAATCCTCTCTATTGGTTAATATTTATGGATTAAGTAGACTTTTTGAAGCTATGTGTAAACCCAGTTGTAAATAAATATCTGGTTTTGGCAATAATTGGTACTGGCATCCTTTTCTTACTTCTTTTTTAAATAATAAATACCTATAGCAAAGGGAAAAGAAGGGTAAAAGCTAAAAGTTGTGAGATATAGAAGATTGTTAGCAGGAAGGACATTTATAACACTTTATTTGAAAAGATGACTAATAGAATGAATTTAAGACATTGAGCATATTATACTTACAGAGCTTATGTGCAATAGAAAATGTCGTCATCCCTAACATTCCCCATATCTGGCTACAGCCTCTGGAGGTTACTTCATTCCACCAAGCAATGACTAGATCCATTTCTGAGGTGGAGACATTCAGCAGATGGAGTCCATTACCTCCAATGGTAGGGAGATGATGAGAATGGCAGTGGAATGAGAAGACCTACAGCTTTTACTGTGGACTCTGAACCACATTAGACCTTGGGGATACTTCACAAGGGTAGTCGGAGGTGAAGGCATGAATAGGGCTGATTAGGGCTTAAAATCCAACCCTGGACTCTCAGAACGAAAGCCAGAAATGAAACCACTGTGCTACCTGGCGCTCACAGAAAATGTCATATGTCATAATTTAAGCAAAGTTTCATAAGAAATAAAAATGAAATGCTCTCAGGGTTTGAAGAGGTAGTTTAGTGCTAAAATAATACCCTGGTTATTGCTTTGTTTAACAGATGCTGTGTTAATACAAAGGTAATTAAGTAAACAAATGAATACCTTAGAAATATAGTATTTACAGATAATCCTTATTACTTTAAGGTCTGCAACTATTACAATTATAATTTTTTACATGCAAAGCAGAGATTTATTTTTATTTGCATGGCTAAGTATACAGCATAGAATTAAATAATCAACTATGTAAAGACATAGTAGATTAGCAAGTAGGGGGATAATCAGGTGAATGAATCCAGCAAACTAATCAGACCAAATTTAAACAAATACTTGTAGGTGCACCGTTCTTATTAATTTTGTAACTATGTTCACTATATGTGACTTTCTGAAGTCTCTACTTTCAGAGAGAAGTAGATGTACAAGGGAAAAAAAAGTTATTATTGTGTGTTAAAGCAGCCTTGTTTCTGAAGACAATATAAAGTAAGGGAAAATTAAAGGTTATTAAACATTGTGTGATACTGAGCTAGGATTTAGTAAGTTTTATTGTATAAAAATAACAAGACTTGCTCCAAATGTCAAGGTCTTAGCCAAACTATTCTGTGTGAACACATGGCCTTCATTACTGCTGCTACACCTTCTTAAAATAAGTAAAGGAGAGGAAGTAAATGGGGCTACAGATTTCCTTTGGAAGTTTGCATACTTTGAGCTTGTTTTATGGGAAAGAATGATAAAATAGCTCTGTTATAGGTACTGGTAAAATGTATACAAATGTCCTAATTATTTTAGATTAGGATACTTAGGTCTTTTCTGGATTTTTAAGGCTTTTTCTGCCTAGTACATGAAAACTGTTGACGTTAAAGACGGGAAGAAATTTATGTGTCAAATACCACTGACCAGTATTTGCTGCATTAGTTTGAAGTTAATTAATGACTATAATAAATTAAATTGATAAATCTTAAGTATTAAGAACTGCAGAAAGCATAGTATATGTATTGTCTCTTCCTCTTTATGTTTACAATCTCCTAAAGCAAGTAGAAGCTTGTATGTGATAAACAAAACTGAATTATTTAGCATTATCTTAGTTCTGGATTGTCATACAAAATTAGATTTGAAAAAGCTTTAAATACAAATAATGGAATATAAGAGCATTCTCCTTTTCAGCCATAATAATGTTAGTGAATCTGACTAGTCAGTCATTTCAGATTAGCTACTGCAACACTTGATCCTCATTGGCAGAGTTTATAAACTTATGTGGGAAGTTGAAGGGAAAGCTATCCATAATCATAAAATGATGTGGTTTAATATGTTTTGTTACTATGCAACTTACAATAACCTCATATAACCTCTTTGTGGTCTGATATTACATCATAGCTAGAATGGTTGTAATTGTCAAAGATAACAGCTTAGTTTTACTCTCCAAATAACAGCTGGGTACCTACCAATTTTGTATCAAGTGGGAGGGGTTAAGCAAAACCCTAGGAGAAGAATAGGAATTTAACGTTAAGGGAACCTAAAGATAAATGAAATAAATGTATGTGGTTCAGATAAAGATAAATGCAAAAGAGACAAAACCATAGTTATTTCAAGAAAACAAAAGTTATACTTGTAATTTCAAGATGAGTTAGTAGAATAAATCGATAGCTTGAGAAATAGGATGTACTGTAAGATCAGTGAAAAATTCAAACATAGAATAGCAATAAAAAATGAAGCTTTTAGTAGGCAAAGAAATATCTTCTTTGTACACATATAAAGAACTCAGTCTAGCGTGAGCAGTGGAAGCGATCAGTTGCATATACGTAGCGCTCCTGAAAAGATCAGAAAAAAAGAAAAATGGGGGTAGATTTGGAAGTGTATAGGGCCAGAATTGGGTGCTTTATAAACGGTAAAATGAATAAGGAAGAGAAAAGGAACCAAGTATCAAAGGAATACCTATGGTTGTTTGTGATCCTGGCAGTATTATTGGTTATTGGAGGAGTAGAATTAAATCCAGGACCTGAAGGAATGGCACAGATAATGACGATGTTAAAAATAGATTCAGAGGATATAGTGGATCTGAAGAAAATAGAAAAGAGAATAGAATTAAATATCGATAGAAAGATAGAAGAATTGAAAGGAATGCTGTTCACTACGACAAAGGAAGTGTATGAAGAACTTCGCATCTGTAAAGAAAGATTGAACAAGATGGAACAGAATATGGAAATGGAGACAAGAAGACACAATATAGTGATATTCGGGGTAGAGGAAAACAGAGAGAAAAGCCTAGAGCAAGCAGTGGAGGAAATACCAGAAAGACGAATGGATATAAAGCTGGCAGGCTGGGAAATTATAGCATGTTTTAGAATCAGAAGAAGGGGCAACAGAGCCAGACCTATAGTAGTAAAATTTGCAACTAATAAACACTGTCCAGTTATAGGGAAAAAGGAAATACCAGGGTTATTATTTGCAGATGATCTAGTAGCCAGGGCAGTAACAGTGATAGGGTTGCAACATGCTATCAATGAAATTGCAAAATTTTGTATGGAATGGGGGCTAAAGGTGAATTCAAAAAAGTCCAAGATAATAGTGTTCAAGAAAGGATCAAAATTAAAAAGAGAGGAAAGATGGTATATAAATGGAGAGCAAATAGAGGTGGTAAAAGAATTTGATTACTTGGGGATTAGATTCTCAAGCAACGGGAAATGGGAAGCACAATCTAAATATGCACAACTGAAAGGAAAGCTAGCCATGAAAGCTGTTAGAGTTTGCCTGTGCAAAACACCCACGCTAACAATGAACTGGTTGGAAAGGCTATATGAAGCTGTAGTGGAGTCAAAAATGTTATATGGAATAGAAATATGTGGGGTTGCAAAGGGATGGATTAAGATTGATATAGTCCATTGAATGTTTTGTAGAGAAGTTCTGGGTTTACCCAAGAGTTCACCAAGGGGCGTGGTACTGGTAGAGCTAGGAAGGGTAGGGAGAAAAGGTATAATAGTGGAAAGAATTTTGAAGTATTGGTATAGATGTTTAAATTTAGACGATAGTAATATATTAAAAGAATGTATACAGTTTCAAAAAGCTGTCTTAGGAGAAGAGTGTTGGTTAGGGGAGATGGGAAATGTCCTAAAAGAAATTAGCATGAGGAATATTTTCCTATTAGATAAATATAACAACAGTGGGTTTTGGAAAGAAGTGAGATTGAGGGTGGAAGATATCGAGAAACAAGAGATATGGGCTAGTTTTGAGGATAAAAGATCATTGATCTTGTATAAATTAGTTAAAAGAAATTGGGGAAGGGAGAAGTATGTAGATATATGCAATAAATTTGGTAGAATAGGTCTTGCATGGATGCGCACAGGAGTAATATTTTTAAAAAGGAATGGATATAATTGTTCGGGAAGATGTATTATGTGTGATGAATCGGGTAGTACTCTTCATTGTCTAATAGAATGTGATAAGGTTAAAAGGTGGAGAGAGATTATAAGGAATAAAAAATGGGACAAGCTAAACAAAGAAGCAGTAGCATTAAGAATGTTGGGAAACACAAAAGTAAAAACAATTAAATTGATGGGGACATTTTTAGCCAACACAAGGGATAAGTGGATAAGAAGCTTAAGAAAGGTACAGCAGAACGGGCATAGTTTGGAAAGTGGAGAGATGGTATAGTAGCTTTATCCCATATATACAGCCTCGGGGCTAAATATGGGGGAGCTAGAAAACTGGTGCACTAGACATAAGTTTTAGATGTAAGCTTTATTTGTATTATTGTAATAATGATGAAATAAATATTACAAATAAATATTACAAAATATAAAGAACTCAGGAAGAAATTATTGAAGTGGATACTTCATATGAACTGCGCCATTGTGTTATGTGGAATCTCTGATGTAAAGAAGTAAGGAAATACAATTGGAAGCATTTGAAATCTGAATATAGTGAAGAATGGGGCATGTAAGAAGAATATAAAATAAGCAAGGTGGCTATTATTGAACCAGAAAATCTTCTTGCTAAGACATGCACTAGAAGGAATGGTAAGTAGATAGAATATCAGAGGCAGAAGATGATACAACATGATGTACAGCATTAAGGCTTGTGGTTCATATGTGAATATAAGGAGGAAAGTTGAAAAGAGGAAAGAAATGATTGGATTTGTAACAAAGAACCAGGCCCTTGTATACATTTTTTGTTTTTATGGCAATTTTTTACATGTAGAATGCTTAATAGTTTATAGATGCTGGAACAAAGACTACTACAACTTCCTCACACCATGTTCACCTACCTGTAACATTACTGTTTCAACATTGTGCAGTCTGCCTTCCAGGATTTTAATTGTTTGCATAATAGCTTCCAGATTATTGTCCGAAGAACGATGACGCTTGTCCAGACCATTCAGTGCTTTTTTAAGTTGTTCTCCTAACTGACGCTCCCTGTATTCATGTCTTTCCAACTTATCTCCATTATCACGAAACATATGTATCAATGAAAGAATTGCATCTCTAATATCTTCATGCCTGTAAACAGATAAATTGTATTTAGCATTTGGGGAATAACTTGGCAGAGAGAATAAGCAATGACAGGTATTTTAAATTAAAGAACTTCCTTCTAATAGGTCCTTTCACACTCCTCTAATATGTCCTTGTGAATTAAGTTCTTATTTCCTATGTACTTTTAAGTATCATGTTTCTCCGAATACAAGACAATGTTTCTTTTTTCTCCCCCCTCCCACACAAACATCAACATTAAGAATCTGAGATTGTCTTGCATTCCAGATTTTCCAGGTTTCAAAATAGTACATTGAAGGAAATAAGCTTCAAAATTCAGTGGCTTGGTTTGAAGGGAATGAAAAGGAAGCAGAAAATTTGAAGGCTGTCCTCAAGGTTATAGTGAATCAGCCGGTTTCTGCATGTTTTATTTTGCATTGGTAAGTTAAGCAAATTACCAAACCTAGCAAATTTTAAGCTTTTATTTATTTTTATTTTATTGTACTTTATTTTGGGGATGGGCTTAGACAGAATATTCTATTAACATATAAATTTTCCCTAGAGTTGAACTAGAAATTGCATAACTTACCTTTGTAGCCTATTCATAAAAATAATGTCTTACTATTTTTTTGTTACCATTTGTTACTGTTCTTGGTCTCTTAATACACCTTAAACAAAATCACATCCATCTTAATAGTCTCTTCCTGGTTCCGATGACTTAGACATTATTTTGTGAAAAGATTGAAAGGGAACAATCACTAATTTATCTCATAAGCCACATATTTGCTTGGCCTTAAGATTTCTAGTGGGTACTACCATTGTCACTGTATAACCATCAGCATTTGGAAATAATTGAAAATCACTTTAACTGTCGTGTTCATCATTATGTCATTGTATCATCATCATCATCATCATCAGTTTATTAATTTGTTAATATATTTATTTATTTACTTTGCCTAGATGACATTGAGCAGTTTGCAGTATGGTCTTATGTACCATAAATGGCATATTTGCGCACAAACCTCACAAAAGATAATACTATCTTTAATATTCATTAACATCTAAATGGTAAATTAACTAGAAATTTGTTATATAATGTCTGTCTATTTAAATAATGGGAAGCTCTGTATAGTTTTGATTTATTCTGGAAAGGAGTTATAGTTATAAGGTGTGTATAATATATGTTTAATTGCACATGCTATAGTGTTTATTTGTGAATGTGTACATTACTAAAACTTCTGGTACTGCGAGTGTGAACATCCTCATTGGTAGGTAATTGGAATAGCTTACTTCTCCCTCTTTGTGTGTTTTTAAATATATAGTACCCAGAAAAATTTTAGGAACTAATGAATTAGAAAACATCTATTTCTAGTACAATGTAAATTAGGGAAATAGGAGTGCCAGGATTAGTGAGATAGGAAGGCAGTATATGTGAGGTGTTCCTGACAGTAAAGAAAGAGGGGACTAAATAGTGATGGGAGTGAACTTTAGTGTGTAGAGTGAGGATTGGATAATATATAACATTGAAAATTGTTGATACAAAAACCAAGTTTGGAGAGAAAATGACTAACATGGGAATCCTGTTTGTGATTGCAGTTGAAGTAAATCCTGGCCTTAAAAATTCAAGCTATGCTTGATAATTTCATTGAGAAAACAAATAAAATCAAAGTTGTTAAACACGACTAGGTGAAAAACTTAAAATCATGTTGAAGGACATTAAAGACAATGTTAGAGATGAGATACAAGAAGGGAAGTAATTATAGTCAAGGAAGGAATTGAGGAAAGGGGCAAAAGATTTAATTTAGTCTTCTTAGGAGTAAAGAAAAGCAGGGACATATGGCCCACAGAAGAACTTATCAAGAATAGTGAAGGAAATGCTCAAAATGGAGATGCATTGAAGGGAAGTTATTGAGGCCTATAGAGTTGGGATACAAATTGGAAAGAGGGCAATATTTGCAGAGGAAACATAAGGAGGATAGACTTTTGGAACTGTGAGGCAGTAAAAAATAAATTACATGTAGGAAATTTGAAATAGTTATTGACAAGTTAGATTACCTCATGGTGGCTGAAATTGTTGAAAGAGGAACAGATATATGTAAAGGAATTTTAGTATATAGAGATAAAGGGAGAAAAGGCAGCAAGGAAGGGGAGGGTCTCTGGAGGTATAAGTTTCTTTGTAAGGAGGACCTTAATTAGGAGAATTAAAGAAACAAGGTCTAGGAGGAAGGAAACATGGATTATAGTGGAGGACATAATATGGATGGAAGTGCATTATGTATAGGAAGGAATAGTATAAAGTCGCCCAGTTTCCTCGTGATTTCATAATTCTGTCTTCTTAAACAATTAGAAAAATATATACATAGAAACACTAAGGCAGAACTCAGAAGTTATATTAATGGAATACTTCAACATTAGGATTGGAGAAATAACTGTGAATGTTGGAAAAAGTTGGATGAATTGTGGAATAATGGCAAAAACAGAGAAGTTTAGATTAAGTAAACATGATATGTTTGATAGAGGGTTTGTGAATTGAATAGTTTAGATATTTTGAATGGGAAATATGGTGAAAATGAAAATGAGGAACCATAAAATGGGGTGAATAGAAACACTTTCTATGGAAGAAGCTTTAAATCCTGTTAGCACTTCTGGTATTTGAATAAGGTGGTGTTCTTTTGTGATAATGTTTCCGGCCCTAATTTCCAAACAAAATCATTGTTTTCTTAGGCTATAGAGATTGGTTGAATACAAATAATATGAAATGAAAATTTATGCTGTTTTAAGAATAAAACTTCTTCCAGACCCAGGAATCTCTTAAAGGTAAATTAATTAATGTTTTACAGAAAACAGATTTACTGTTTAAATTAAATTGATTTTTATATATGGGCACTCTTTAACTACTATGGACCTTAGCGTCACATTCTATATTGGGTGTGAAAGACCGGTAGTTTTGCTCAGAGACCTCTTTATCAGGCTTGAGGTTCTTTTACTCATGTAAATCTATGACACGGGACCACCGGCTTTACTTCCCTTCCAAAGGAAGGCATGCTAAGGAGTTTTACGCCCGAAAAAATGCATGGCCGTCTACCGGGTTTGAACACGCGACCTTGGTAACTAGAGGCTAGCATGATACCACTAGTCCACGGAGGACAACTTTTACTGTTTATAAAAACATTCGAGTATGAAAATAATGTTTAGTAAAACCTCTCTTTTTGCCACAAACAATGCAATTTATAATTTGTAAAAAATAAATTAAAATGGGATGAATAGGAACACTCCAAAACTAGACTTAGTGAGGCACAGAAACCTGCAAAATTGGGTTAAGAAGTTATTTTATGCACATATTGAAATTGTATATATTAATTTAAAAACTTTTTCTCAGATTCATACCATGCCAAGAACCTACCAGCCTGATGGAAGGGGAAAAATTCATAGAAAATATCCTGAGGATGTTATTTCAAAGGCCATAAATGAAATTAAGAATGGTTTCATACAAAAATGCTCCAAGAAGTATGATATACCAACCACTATTTGTACAGAACTTTTAATGTCCTGGCACACAAGGTCCTGCTAAAAAAATGAAATCTAAGAGTGGACAAACTATTTAGAGTGCCAAGGAAGAAAGGCATTTAGTGGACTGGCTTATAACATGCTCCTCTTGGGGTTCTCCCTTAGATACTTATTATCTTAGGTGCATTGTTAAGGCTTACCTTGATAGAAAAGGTATCGCTATCAAGAAATTCAAAGAGAATATGCCCTGCGCTTTCTGAAATGTCACAAAAGTAATTTGTCATAACACATGTGCCAGAATATCAAGCTATCTTGGGCTGATGTCTCATGTAAGGATATAGCAAGCTATTTTGTAAAGTTAGAAGAGACTTTACAAGGTGTTCCTGCCTCATATATAATTAATTATGATGAGCCTAACCTCAGTGGCACCCCAGGGTGTAAAAAATATATTGCCAAGAAGGGTTTCAAATACCTAGAATGCATAATGAACCAAAGCAAAACACCTCCTTCTATAATGATCTCTTGCACAGGAGATGGAAAACTGTACCCGTGTACACAGCTTACAGAGGTCTTCATCTGTATGACTTATGGTATGAAGGTCGTCCGCAAGGTTCCTTTTACAACAGAAGCCCATTTGGATGGTTTGACACTAAATGCTTCGAAGATTAATTGCAGAAAGTTATAGTTCCCAATGTACATTATTTGCAAGGAAGGAAAATTATCATTGGTGATAATCTCTCTTCCCATCTTATTGCAAATGGAATTGCAATTTGTGAGAAACATGACAATGAATTTGTTTTCCTGCCACCAAATTCCACCCTTCCAACAGAACCTCAAGATGTGGCTTTCTACAGACCTCTGAAGGCTACATGGAGAAATATCTTGACAAGTTGGAAGAAAATAAAGTCAATATTTCACTTCTGTGAAAAAAGATAACTTTACATTGCTTTTGAAAAGACTTCTGAAACACATTGGAGCCTTCCAATACCAAAATATTAAGAGCAGATTTGCAAAAGCTGGTATCATCCCTCTAAATAAATATTGATGTTTAAGTGATTTGCCCAACTTGTCTACTGATGATAGGATTGATGAGGAAGAAAACAGTGTATCTGTAATTGATGACTGTATAATTTCTGTGCTGAATGAAGTTAGGTTCAGTTGTGCACCAGTTAGGAAGAGGAAGAGAAAACTTAATGTCCCTCAAGCCAGAATGTGAAAGTAATTGATTTGGAGAATCAGGCTAGTGAAGAAGAGGAGGAGGAGGAGAGAGAAGAAGAAGAAGAAGAAGTAGAAGAAGAGATAATGTACAGTCTCAAGCTCCAAAAGAAATTTCAGCTCTTTCTCCAAATGCAACTAGAAAATGAAGAGCAGCTTCAAAACAAAATCAAAACAGTGTGCAACAAATGGGCAAAGAAGTGATGAATGGTGTTTTATTCAAAGAATGGTGAAATAAAGGAGGGAGATTGGATTATAGCAGATTTTTCAAGACCTTCACTATTCACAACAGGAAGTCAACCAAGTTCTTCAAGGCATTCCTACTTTATTGGAACTGTGATAGACATTCCCAAGGAATGCTACACTGTAAGCTTTCTCAAATATGTGCCGATAAAAGTTGACAAAGGACACACTTTTAAATGGCTGCACAATGAAGACTTGCAGGATGTTGATAAAATTTGTGTTGTAGATGTGGTGAAGCATCCTAAACACTTAAGAAGGGGACTTATGAAATTTAATGTAGAACGTTAAATTACAGAAAGTTGGTACTTAATTAAAATTTCAGTGTTCTTTTTATCATATTTCTTTAATTTACCTTTGTAAAATACGTTTTTAAAAATTCTTTCAGTATTCCTATTCACCATAGAGAAAGTAGATTAGTAACATACACATAAATAGATGTTTGTTTCTATTGACCCCAACATTGGGGTGAATGGGAGCACTGTTTTATTAAATTATATTAAATAAAACTCTCCATGGAATAAGTTTGTTCTTGTAATATTATGTAAATACCTTACATATCTGTATTTTAAAAGTTAAAAGATAACAAAACATAAACACCTGGAAGAGTTAGAGCAGAAGATATGTTAAAACTGTTCCTATTTACCCTGTCTTATCGGTCACATGTTTGTTAGCAGTAATGGGCAATGTGTGAGAGATAATGGTATTGTGGCTAATTAACATTGGGTACATTCTAAGTAAGTTTAAGATACTAAATTTAAGTACCCACTGTGGATATTTTCCATTGATTGTGGACATGGAAATGTGTTTACAGCAAGTGGTGCATAATCTAAGATAGGAAAGGCGTAATAAAGGATAATTTCAAATGGAAGGGGGAATACTGTAATAAATTTAGGTAGATGCTGGACTCAATTATGGGCAGATGTGTCAATGTGGAATAAGATTCATGTCAGAGAAATATGAAAAATTGGAAGGTGCTATTAACATCATAAATAATCATGCAAAGCACTAGAAAGGAAATGAAAATGAAAAGAGTGTTTATAAAAGGGATGAGGTCTGGTTCAATGAAGAATGCAGCATAACCAAAAGACAAATAAAACACTTGCTGATTAAGTGGAAGGAATTAGAGGATAAAGAATCAAAGGAAAGTAGATGTATGCAGGGGAAATTCCTGTCCTTCATTGCTAGAACAAAAGAAAATGATTTGGAATTTAAAACAAATGAAAGTTACGCGATAAGGGTTTTAAATGAAAACAATGTTAGTAAGGTATGGAAGGCTATAAAATCAATGTATACCAAATATGTAATCAAACCCAGCATACAACCAGAGAATGGATGGAATACTTTAAAGGATTGTGTGGGAGTGCAAAAGAGTACAAAGATTACAGGAATTCTGGATACTGCTAATAACTTTGTAGAGATGTTAGATGATAAAGTAAGAAAGGAAGAAATAATAAACACATTAAATTAATGAGCAAAAATAAAGCAACTGGAGTAGATATTATTCAAACAGAATTCCTCAAGGTACGTTGTACTGAAGCAAATAGAGCTAAGGTTTTAGTGGACGTATTTAATTCAACTAAAGTAAAGGGCTGTGTATCAGAAAAATGAAGGAAAGCAATTATACATCCAATATACAAATGCAAGTGTAGTGTAAATAAACCTAGTAGCTACTGAGGAATTGCATTACTGTCAAATCTATGCAAAATGCTTAGAGGTATTCTGGAAAGTAGACTACAAACCTGGGTTCAAGAATATAATATTCTTATGGAATTCAAAGTGGATTTTTGAACTGGGAGGAGAACAGTTGGCAATTTATTTATTATAAAAACACTAGTAGACAGATACCTAGAGGATAAAAGAGGAAAGTTCCTTTTGGTTTTTGTTGATTTAGAAAAAGAATAGGACCATATGGGGCTAAAATTTTTGTGGCATAAATTATTAACTAAAGGAATCAGTAACTAAAAGGTAAAGTTCTTATAGCATTGCATAATGAGAATACCATCTGTGTAAGGGTGGAGGAAGTGGTAATAACCAGATAAATCCAGCAACTCAGAGGTCTCAGGCAAGTTAAGTCCAGTGCTATTTTATTTATACAGGATGCATAAATTATTAAAATATAAAGGGCATAATTTCAAGTATGCATTCCCCATATGTAGAAAATAAAAAGGTCCATTACAACATGTGTCCGGAAATGCTTGGTTTCTGAGTTATGGCCTTCAGAATAGTGATATTCACTGGGAACGTATTTCTTACTGCAGATAGTTTTCTTTACAGAAGATGTTGTGTCCACCTCCTGCTGAATACAGGCCTCACATCGACGTCTCATGGCCTTGCGAACAAGATCCCAAATTCCAGGAGTATTGTGTATTTCCTCACAACCTACCACAATTCGGTTCTGAAGGGATTCCATGTCAGGCACCGTAGAAGAACACACCAACGCTTTTTAATGGCCCCACAAGTAGAAATCGACAGGATTCAAATTAGGTGAGCGCGGTGGCCAAGTAACTGAGCCATCTCCACCTATCCATCGACCAGGAAACCTTCTATCCAAGTACTGGCGAGAGGTACGACTGAAGTGTGCAGGAACGCCATCATGCAAGAAGTGAGCATTTTGACGAATGCTCAGTGGTCTTCATACTCATGAGAATTTTGTTTTCCAGGAAGTTTGTGTACGCCTGCCCCGTAAGTCTGTTTACAAGTACATGGGATCCAACCGATCACCAATGATATAAGCTCACATGTTGAGAGTGAACCGCACTTAGTGATGAAATGAAGCAATTGCATGTGGATTTTCATATTCCTATACATGCTGAGTGTGCAAATTTGTAATGCCATCTCGTGTGAACTGCGCTTCATCTGTAAATAATACAGAGACAGGAAAGTTCAGATTTGTAGCACACTGCTGCACGAACCTCTGGCAGAACATCAATCGAGCAGGGTAATCTGCTGGTGACAGGGCCTGTAACGTTGCAAATGATAAAGGTATAACTGTTGCTCTCGTAACAGTCGTATGAGGAGCATTCACTTGCAACGCTAATCTTCGTGCACTCATAGGAGTCGTGAGCACACAATTCAGAATCTCCTCCTCTACATCTGGAGTTATAGATCTTGGTCTTCCTCTCCCCAAATCCGGAGATGTAAACTTCACATGAGTGCACAGATGGAGACGTTGAAATGTCTTCTGATTTGGACATCTTCGCTGTGGATACCTCTCTTGGTACAAATGACGAGTCACCGCAGCATTGCCGTCCGCCTTACCGTACATGAAGTGCATTTCTGCCAGTTCCTGATTTGAGCACATATCGCTCAGTCGAACGCCAAACACAACACTCAAAGTAACCTTCGCCTCGGAATGAACTGTCAGAGTGTCCTGTTAATATTTTCTGTCACGGTAACTACCTACCGGAAGAAAACAATTCCAGTGAATATCAGTGTTTTGAAGGCCATAACTCAGAAACCAAGCATTTCCGAACGCATGTTATGATGAACTTTTTACTGTCTACATATGGGAAATCCATACCTGAATTTATACCCTCTTAAGTTGAAACAGCCTGTATATAGATGATATATTGTTAGAAATTGGGAGGAATAATAATTTCATGTCAGTCATTAATAATATCTACATTCAGGATTTCTTGTTGCAGATATCCTAGTGGTTATTAAATTACAGTCAATGGTTTGGAACATTCCTTGCAAGGAATAGGTAAATACTGTAAAGAATGGAACTAAAAAGTGAATCAGAATAAGGCACAAATTGCGCTATTTAAGAAATTAGAAAACTGAGTAAATATGAAAAATGGAAGAGTGAAAGAAAAGGGTATAGATAAGTGAGAGATTGTAATTTTGTAGGAGTCAAGACGGAGCTAGTAAATGGGAAAAGCAAAAGAAATTTGCATTGTCAAAAAGAAAAGGGACTATGTCAGCTAATAGAGTTTGCAAATAAGGAGTACTTCATAGAAATGTTAAATAGCTAGGGAAGCATATAATATGGTGGTTGAGGCAAAAATTATATATGGTATGGAAGTATGGGGATTTGAAGGTGAACGGGGAAGCGTATACAAGGTGAATAAGATGTTCTGTAGAGCAATGCTTGGATTATCAAATGCAACTCTTAGGCAGGTAGCTCAAATAGAAATGTGCAGAGTGGCACGTGAGGGAAAGATTATGGAAAGGGCACTAAAGTATGGGTCCGAATTCTTGACTTAGAAGAAAGAAATTTATTAAAACAGTGTCTAGAATATCAACAGAAAATCTTAAGGAATAATGAATGGGTAAATAGTATTTGAAATAACTTGGAAAGTAATGGGTTAGGGGATATCTGGAGAAGATGGGAAAATAAGACGAATAACTTCTGGAAAATGGCAAGAAACAGACTCAAAGGTATAAGAATACAGAAAATACAGTAGTGGGGTAGCTGGAATGAGACCTTGGATTTTCTGTCCGCGGATGAAAAGTATCCACTTGGCGAAGGAAAATTATATAGACATGACAAATAAAGAGGAGCAAGAAGGTATTACATAGGTAAGAGCAGAAGTATAGAGGTTAAATGGCTTAAGAACGGGTGTTTCACAAACGTATTGGCCTATATGTGGTGGAAAAATTAAATTCAGTTTTATTTATGGACGCTCTTTAACTGCTGTGGTCCTCAGCGTCCCATTCTATATTTGCTCAGAGGCCTCTTATCAGGCTTGAGGTTCTTTTATGCGCCTTAAATCTACGACACGGGACCACAGGCTTTACTTCCCTTCCGAAGGAAGCCATGCTAAGGATTTTTTCGGGCGTAAAATGTTCGCAACCCCCCTAAATAACTTATCGATAAATGCAAATTTGGACTATTTAAGAATATACTGTCAGAGATTACGGTCATTAGGTATCAAATTAATTAATTAATGGACAAATTCATTAGTTTACACAGGCACGTGAAATGTTGCAGATTTGCTAAAGCTATGCTAGTTTCACCGTGTTATGCCTGTTGAATTTTGATAAAGAATACAATTTAAAATGTCATAAGTCCCACAAATATCTTTCACAGTTCAAGTAAACTGAGTTTAAGATAACCCATGGTACAAATAACATAATTCATTTTTCGTTATTTATTTGTGCTTCATTACTATTTAGCTACAAATGTACCTATGTAAACCTATCTTTAATTTGTATTTAGATATACGATTTTAAGTTTTTAAAATGAACGAATAACAAAAGTTAATTGTTTATGCACTATGTGGTTCATCTTACTAAATAGAATATGTAGAAATTTGGTTGTGTGCTGGCAGATATAATGACAACCGTTAAAGAGCTTTCATTTTCTCTGTATTTTAGTATTTATTAAAAGCTATGATACTTATAAAAGGTGCGTTAATGTTTTTTTCAACGGGATAGGAATTCATGAATAGCAGGTACGAAAATTACTGTATTGTGATTATTGAAACGCCTCATACTGTTTTTCCCCCTAACAGAGTTATAAGGTACTTGCCAATTATAATTACGCAAGTTACACAATTAAAATGTGATTAACTAATCATCTACTTGCATTTTTTGGTTTTTCTGTTTCCCGAAATGCATGGACACATTGTGTGCAAATCTTTACTGCCCGGAAATCTTAACGAGATGTGAAACAAATCCACTTTTTATGACCAAAAACTGGGAAAATAAAACATAAAGACACCAGACGCAATAGCTAAGGGCAGAACAAAGACATGACTTGATTGATACTTGGCTTTAAAGGTCTTCTATTCATTATAAAAAATTACTGTTGTGACGCATTCCAGAGGGTATAGCATAGCGCTTACAATTAATGTGGGCCAAATCCATTCGGCAATACTTTTTTTAATTGACAAAAGCTATACAAATGTGCATAATTCTATAGAGAACTACAGTGAACAGGAAAATGTTGTTTTGTATTTATATTTTATAGCTGTAAGTCAGGTATGGGATGCCGATGGATTTTAAGAAGATCCAAGTGAAAAAGAGAGAAAGAGATATTAGAGACGGCCCACCAGAACACGAATATTAGCAGAGAAAGCGCAAGGGGAAGAAAACTATAAGTCCTTGTAAAATACGCTTTGAACACACTTGATGTTCTGGAGTGGCTCACACCAACATACTATCACAGAGAGTAAATGTCTTTACCTACGCCCACAAAGACACATCTAAGAATCTAGCATTTAAGTTTACCGCGTCCGCGCAAGATTGATTTAAGAAACTAAAATTTATATATAATATAAACTGTGTTCATTCAATTTAGAGTTTATAGAATTACAGGGATTGTAATTATTGTTGTTACTATTATGATAAACAATCTTCCAATGTTTTTAGGAAGGGCCTGACCCTTTGGCCCATATGGATGGGCCGCCCCTGGGAACACTTAAAATCAGAGGTCTACGAAGCACAGCCAGAAAATTTACAAGATCTGCAAAAGCGGATTGTCCAGGCACATTTCTCCATGGGTACTGTGTAATGTCACAGGACGGAAAAAGAACTTTTATAATATTAGTTATTATTACTATTACAGTAGGGGGAAGGTAATTTGAGCATTTGTATCAAAATTTCACTTTGCATAGACATTTTACTGCTGCAAGTGTACATATGTTCAGACGGCTTTTGTTCTCTATATGACCTGCATACAAGCCCTGTGATGTTTAATACTTTTTTGTTGTTATTATTACTGTTGTTATTATTACTATTAATGCAGAGCGAAGAATTTCAAGAGCGTCCTGTATAGTTGCCAACCACTCCATATTGTGGGCTTTGATAAGCACTCACGTAAATACAAAACTGTTTTAGATATACTATTTTGCGCTAGTTATGGGAGTGTCCCAAAGGTATGGGACACGTTGTAAATAATAATAATAATAATAATAATAATAATAATAATAATAATAATTTACTGAAGTACTAAGACACTACATGTATTGGACTAACCACTGAAATTGGCCCTGCAATTGTTATACTGAGTGACCACCTTATGTTACAAACTAGTTTACACATTACTACTTTTAGTTCTTATTTATATACTCATACATTTCGTTGTTTTCCTCTTTTGACAGTCCATTTCCATTTATTTTTTATCTTATCTAAATATTGCCCGATGTTCTTACAGTTTTTTTCTAAAATTTGATTTAAATGTATCAATTTTCCTATTCACCCTTAACCATAAGCATTCTTTTTTCCAAATCTCAGTTTCCCTGCATTCAAATACTATTGCTTGTACATCTTCTTCTCCCCACATAATGGGTATTCACCTTTTGAATAGGCATTTCGTTGATCTTTTAACGCCCACACTGCTGCTTTTAGCCTCCTCTTTCCTCTTTATCGGTGTGTCCATATACCTCTCCCTTTAGCAACTGTTTTGCATTGAGACATAGTGTACCAGTGACCTCTTCTCTGTTATTAACTGAACAATTTTTTTATGTCAACATCTTCATATCTTTTACTTGCGCCTTTCCAAACGCTTTTATTATTTATGTTTTTCTCCAAATACTCCCCCAGCCATTATCTTCCAAGTTATTTCCAAAAATATACTTTCTAGATCTGTTTCTTTTATTTTAAGCATTGTTTTAATACACAATTATCTAAATTCAGAATATACACGGTATACCAGGTGGAAGGGAAGTCATTATATTAACTTAAACCAGTTACAAATCTTATTATGTGGAGCATATTTTATATGTTTAATTTTTTTCTGTGGCAAATTTTCTGTGGAGATATTTTAGGTTTTTAGGGAACATAAAACGCACAATCTGGCAACGTTGCAGTGGCAGCTGACCGGTAGCTGGGAGTGTGAGTAGTACTCTCTTTTTCAAAACTTGAAGTAGGTTTTACGCGCTGTAAACAGGTTTCACTTTCTCTGTATGGCGTGTAGTCCATGTGTATAGATGAACCTTTCATGTTTGTAATCTTCTAATAATTGCATGTGCATCTTCCAATAACACATTTTGGAACCTAAACTCAAAATCTAGGATAATCAGCACGTTCAGCTTCAAACTTAAATACGTTTTGCAATTGATACTGCTAATTTAATGAACCAAACCATCTTTCTGATGTGTAAACACACACACACACATACACACAAAAACACATAGGCTGTTAACAGGTCTACTAAATGATACTTTTAACACGGACAGCAAAAGAATAAACAATAAACCAATGATTCACACCATTCACAGATATTGTACAAAATGTCCACCATTTGCGCACCTGGATGCTTCACACCTCCATAACCAACTACGTCGTACTCTAGCAAAGAACTTTCATTTTTGCGTATTTCCTCTGAGCCAAATGAATAGGTCGACTCAAAGATTCGCGCCAGTAATTGATGTTTTGTGGACCCTGCTTTTCATACCCCCTTCAGAAGAAAAAGTCCAGAGGATTTAGGTCTGGCGATCTTACAGGCCATACATTAACAACATATCAAGATACTCAAGATTTGAAAAGTCTGGCATCTCGTAAACCTTGCGCTGTAATTATGATTATCCATTATACACATCTCGGGTTCTTTTATCACTAAATCTGTGAGTTTCAATGCGTAGTACGATGTTACTCTAATAATAACTTCTAGTGGAGCTGACATAAACATAGTGTGCCTTTCAGTCAAGGACCACGAAACGCGTATTAGACGATGAAGGCATTACTTCCATTTTGTTAGTATAGGCTAATAGCTATGAAGTTGTACTTGTTATTTCGCCAAAGCATCACACCACCCTTTCGTCGTGTTTGTTTGGATTAAGGATCGTGTGAAAAACAAAATCGCTAGTCCCCCACCTCCTACTTCGGGTATGTTGTTTTCTTCACGACCGGGAGCCGGTTCTAACACTCACCTACCTTGACCTAGCAAGGTTGGCTATGCCTCCAAACACATTAAGTCTGTAAAGCGGTTATCGGAAAATGATTATTCATTTCAAAACCCTGTCTGTTATCACATAGTTCTACCAAAACTAGGTCAGAAGTAGGTTACACTACCCATCTTATAAGTAACCAGCTATTATCTTCATACATCTAATTTGGAAAAACAACTATTTTTTTGAAATCGGCTAATCACAGAACCAATGCTAATATAACTTTTCGTTTATAATACCTTTATGAAGTACATATTAGAAGAAATGTTAAAGTTCCCTTCCACCCTGTATACATAGAGTCGACACAATTAAGAGCTGTTTTTATATTCTAACTTTTCACTCTTTAATAAGCTCTTACAAGCTCTAATCTCTGAATAACTTCGCAACTAATACTTGTATTAGCATAATATGTAATATAAAATTCATTGAATATTCACAGTAGAAAATATCTTCTTTTACATGTAAACATAGAGCGGACTGAAGAGATTCAGAACGTCACATCCTAAGAACTATCTCCAAATTTAATCCTGTACCCAACAGCTCGGCAACCACAGAGTTTGAGTCTATTGGGTCCCAGGGTACACGGCAACTCAGTGTAGTGATAAGAAGGATATCAAGTGTGTACTAACTGGTAGAACTTGTACCCAGGTTTAGAATTACATCATTTCATTTGTATCCTGAGTTTCTGCTTGTAATATTACAGTGCAATTAAACAAATAAATACTAATCCTGCCTACACCTGTAGTAAATGCGGAAAAAGGTTTCTGATAAGCTATTTTAAGTTTGACTACGCTTATCGCCCTTGGACATAATTATTATGACTAAAGCCAGTTTTGTAGCATGTAGTCCTGCTAACAGCGACAGTTAAGAGTGACCAGCTAATCAACTGGTGATACCACCATCTTGAGTGCTTTGGACAAGATATCAGTGCTCGACATGCCACCGGATTCCATAGCGGTCAAGTATTTTTTGAACATCTGTTCACATTAATCATTAAAGATAAAAATTAATGGAGTAATATATCCCCAACAAACTGTCCATGGGATCCCTGGTATTTTATACCGACGGATTTCGGGTAGACGGGCAGTCATAAGCAGGCATCTATGGAACAAATCCCAAGACAAGGCTACGACTTAGTCTTGGAAAACACTCCATAGTTTTTCAGGCAGAAGTATTTTCAATGATTGCCTATATTTGTATATGTGAGGAGGAAATGTATGTAGGCAGAAAAACCTTCCTTCCCGCAGACAGTCAGGCTGGATCCTGACACTAAAATTCCAACAAATTAATTCAATAATTGTGTGGTATTGTGTAGGAATTATAATGTCCCTCTCAGCGAGGAATCAAGTGGGACTCCATTGGGAGCCTGGTCATAGTGGCATCATGAGCAATGAAGAAGCAGATAAACTTACCAAAGTAGGTGCCAATACCCTTTTATTGGACCAGAACCAGTCTTACCCGTAAGTAACACAGTGATTAGGTAGCTCCTGATCATCTACCTTCATAGGAAACAGCTTATATTTCTCATCTTGTTCAAGCACATGTGCAGATATATTAATATTTATTTTAAAACTTTTGTGATATCTGTTAAAGAAATAGGAAATGTGAATACGAGAGGTTGCAAATATCTTCAAAGATATGGTGTTTGCGAACACATTGGCAATTTATATCAGTGAATTTCACTAGGACAGTATACAAAAAACTTTTCTGACTCTTAAGACTCTGTGGGTTTATACAGGAATTCTTGAATTCCACAGCTTAGATTCCACATGTGACTGAATAAAAGCATTTCCACAAATAGGGTTATGCTTATTAATCATTAAACGAACCTCCTCAACCAAAAGCAAAGACCAATTGCTACTCTTAAGCTGATATTCCCCTGTTTCTGTATCCATCTTCTTTAAATTGTATTCACAGTCATTTAAATCAGTCTGAAAAAAGATAGCTTCGTAGCCATTTTTAAAGGATTTATCTGCAATATCACTGTTAACGTTAACAGACTTGCATTCTATCATAGTGTTCATCTTTGCAGGCTTGTGAATAATCGATGCTTTATGAACACACTAAATTATCCGTGTTTTGTCACTTTTAGGATAACTTATTACACGATTATTCATTTTGACAGGAAAAAGGTACGGTCTTTGTTATCTTGCCCAGGTGCACATGTTTGGAGTGAAAATGCAGTTGTGGGGAGGGGGTTGCTACAGGTGTGGAATTGCACATGCGCGGAAATGGAATGGGGAGAATAGTGTCTCCTGTTTTGTTAGAAAGCATAATTTATAATACCATTGTTCATTTTGACAGGTATGGACAACCTTAATTGCATGTCTGTGAACCTTTCCATTACACTCAACAAAATTTATGACCTCAGATGCTACGAAAAGGTACCAGGGGGCGTGGCAGGGGGAGGGGGAGACCTAATTAGCATATTAATTACACATTCCTACATATGGAGGGATCTGGATCGCACACACAAACACTGTTATCAGTGCGTGGTACTTTGGGGATTTTTTTCTACACACATCACATAGTTTTAGGTCTGGTGATAAAGTGAAGTTCTCCATTTTTAATTTTCTAAGCATATTACAGGTAACTAAGAGTAATGATTTCTTTCTTATGTTATGCTTGTAAACATTAAATGGATTGAAGTAATAGTCATAGCTAACGTTTCTTCAGTTTCACTCATTATGCACTTTCAGAAATCACAGAGCTAAGAATGAACTTCTAACACAAAAAGCTGAACGCAAAGTAACATTTAAAATGAAATAGCACAGAGAGACTTTATAGAATATCAGATTCCAGTTGCTAAGTTATATCGAACACCGGAAGTGATAGGCTAACACGCTCGTACTGCATAACGCATCGGCCGGTGCGGCTTGCTGCAGCAATGTAAAGCTCTGTCAGCAGTCTAAGTTCTAAAACCTACGCACTAACACAAATAAACTGTTTAAAAGCGTACTTATAAAGAAGATCCCATCCTGATATTAACATATTTAAAACAAAGTATATCACAGATTCCTCCTGAAGTTTTTCCAGATTTTAATATTAGGGGGTTAAATATGATAATGCGGTTTAAAGTATTTATACTTAGAAAAGTGATAGTTTTTATTCTGAAAATGATTATTGAAAACTACAATGCCTTTATCTGCAAAACAATGTATTGTTCTTATCCCTCACCAATCTGTATTCCGAAAATAAATTACTTTTATGTAACGTTGTGCGCGTAAAAGAAAAATTTTAAGTAAGCTGTAAATCCTAAACTAATTTGATTTTCCGCAAAATATAAAACACGTGTCGATTTATTTTATGTGTGGAACTGAAATTCAGAAAATTTGGAGAAAGTGATGTTTTGTGTGTTTGGTTTGATGTGGAATGACTCTTAAAGGGAAACCTGCTTCTAAAGCACTACTACTACTACTACTACTACTACTACTACTACTACTACTACTACTACTACTACTACTACTACTACTACTACTACTACTACTACTACTACTAATACTAATACCACTACCATCACCACCACCACCACTACTACTACTACTACTACTACTACTACTACTACTACTACTACTACTACTACTACTACTACTACTACTACTACTACTACTATTACTACTAATAGGTGAATGCTTGAAACATGGAATTTGACAACGAAAGTATGTTGCTTTTATATTTGTAAATAAAATTCGAATATTTTTGTAAGGCCATTGTAATGTAGGCCTCATTTTATTTATGTAATTTCAGGCATTTCCAGTTCTAATAAGGCTATAAAGAAACGTTGCGAGTTTCTTTTATAAATTTTACTCAAAACATTTTCTTGCTCACTATTATTTATAGCGATGTTTTCAGCTGCGCAAACTTGAACGAATGCACTTTTTTCAGATAGATATAAATTTTCTGGAAACATAGTCTTTCATTTTTGACATCGTAAAATGGCTATAGAAATAGAGGACCTGCCGCATTAAATTTCAGATTAGGTTCAAACTATATAACTAGTGTGTCTAGCAGTTTCCTGTCCGATTTGAAGTCCAAAGCAAAAATACTTCTGCCAGAGAATAGCAACAAGTTGCAGTGGTATTAATGTTTGTAGTCGAAAATGCTATTGTTTATCTGCCGCACGTAGGAAAGACAATTTGTCGCGGTCACTTCGTGTTATCTTTTACTGGGCGCCTATTATTGTATTTAATTTTGGGTTCACTGTCCTCCGGCTAGCTATTATTTTTCGGTCAAGCACTTCTCTTATACATGGTGTGTAAACGGAAAGGAGTTTTTATCCAAAGATAACACTGATAAAAGAATTTGTTTTACACTTTTATTGTCGTAACATATTATTCACTTTCACCTATTAATCTTGACACTCGCCAAACTGAAACTGTTATAATAACTTATTTACTGCACATTACTAATTCGCGTACTTCAACTTTTTGTGTAATTAACTTTACGATACGAGAGATTTTTCATAAATTTGCTACGCGTAACCTTGATGAACTGCGTGCGACGCATACTCCATGAATGCCTCCGTTGAACTTCGCGAAACTCGACTCTGACATAGAATTTATACTACCTCGTCCGATAGGCCTAAAGATTTATAACCGAGCTGCTATTGGTTAATAAAACGCGCCAACATTAGCGTCTATATTTATATCCAATGAAAATTTCGAAAACATATGCTCTAGGGAAAATGTTCCAGCAAATTCTAAGAAAAACACGCCACTCTGACGTCATTTGCTCGTCTCTAATAATGATAAACAGCTCACCCCCTCGCTACATTATTGCACGCTATTATTGTCAGTTTCAGTAAGGCCGTATAAATTCACTTCTCAACAATGCTTACAATCAACAAACATCTCAAATCAATGTCACACAACAATGCATATTCACACTACAATCACTCTGGCATTTACATTATTGTGATACAAATTACTGCTTCAAAGTTAGGAGAAAAATCAGAGAGTAAGTAACATTTTCCAATCTAATGACTGTAAATGGCTTTCAGAAGCCATTACTGTCCTATTAGAATTATTTTCAGTTTGCATAAACTGTATTTCTCAGGACGTCTAGTACTCTCATTTGAGGTAAAGGCTAGTAGAACTCCAGCCAAGGTCGTCCTCCTTGAGTGAGCATTTTCTCAGTCCTCATAACTGGCAAATGCCAGGTGTACCTTAAACTTAGGCCTGGAACCTAAATTTCCTTTCTTATTTATCATTTCATTTCATGCATCATCAGTGTCTACCGCCTGTTTGGCTTGGTTTGGTTATGTTTAAGGGCGCTCAACTTCTAGATCATTAGCGCCCTGCTAAATCAGATCATGGTAAAAGTCAGAGATAACGATGAGTAGAAAATTTCAGAGCAAAAGCCAGAGATAAAGCTGAATAAAAAAATTAAATAAATAAAAAAAAATAAAATCAGAGCAAAAGCCAGAGGTAAATATCAGTAAAACATCACAGCAAAAGCCAGAGATAAATATCAATATAGAAATATATAGCACAAGTAATGGATAAACATATATATATATATATATATATATATATATATATATAAAACTAAACCAATCAGTATAATTTAATAAGATGACTAATTCCGCATTTGAAAATGTACTTTCGAAACAAAATTAAAAATCCTATCAACCGCTTGCTTATCATACGCTAAGACCTCTGCAAGACTGTCCGGCAGTTGCAGAGAGTCCCAATGATGTGCTAGAGCAATACACTCTAGCAAAACGTGACGGACCGAAAGACCTTCGCCACAAAGCCGACAAATAGGAGCAGGGTCACCCTTAAAAAGATAACTTTGCGTAAAATTGCAGTGACCAATACGCAACCGGGCCAACATCACCTTCTCACGACGAGATACGCGAGAGGAAGTTACCCAGTTTATCGGAATGTCCTTAACTAAGCTTTTTTTCGCGGACAGCTAACCACTCCTCGCACCAGCACGTCAGCACCGCTCTCCGCACAACAATCCTAAAGTCTTCCGACGTTACCCGAGGTATTGTAACACTGCGTTCTGTGGTTGCCGCCTTAGCTGCCAAATCCGCAAGTTCATTCCCCGGCAAGCCAACGTGACCAGATATCCAAACACACTCCACATTAACGCCAGAAGCGTGTAAAACATGGAGGGCATCCTGGTTTTGCTGAACAATGGGGTGATAGTTGTACAGCTCACGAAGGCTCTGAAGGGCACTTAGGGAATCACTCAAAATGAGTCAGTCTCCCAATTTTAGACGGCGCACGTGCAAAATGGCTCGGTTTATGGCATACAGCTCTGCACTATAAATGGTCCAACGCCTGTGGTGTCCTATTCAGTAAGAATGGGCGTTAAGCACTACCAAGGAAATTTAGTAGACAAACAACATGAAAACTCATTTGCAGATCCTTTACAAGAATTAAAGAAAACTCTAAACGCTTACAAGATCTTCTAAAGTCAGAATGGAACTACATAATTCCAGGAAATCGAATCTTGTATACTTAAACTGTTCCTAGAGGTTTGGTTTATTTATTTGACAATAACTGGAGTAAACAAGAGTATTGGATATTCGACTGACGTGCTTGAGTCGGGATATAGATGTTTTTGGTTTAGTAGAAAATCAGAAAAGCTGAACTAGCTTGTAATCTTTAGGACTTTATGCATATGATACTACAGCAGAAATTTCTTTATAACTTTCAATCGAACACTTAGCAAAATGATAATTTTGCTGCAGTATAATGCATTTTTGGAAAATTTCTTGAATAGAAGCTTCTTTATGGTATTAAATTGATGTATAACTGGATTTGGTTGAATTTCAGGACAATCTCTGTACAAGCAAAGGTATTCTTCAAATTAATTTAATCAGGTTTAAATCCTGTTTGTTTACAAGAACTGCAACTCCACAGTGACTGCTAAGCTCCCCAAGAGGTATAATGTACACTCAAAGGTTTATGTTGTGTATTTCACCCCTACTATGTAAAACTACTTTTGACTAATAAAACGATACGAAACGACGTGTTTAAACCAATCATGACTGCATGTCTTCAACACTTTTATCCCCTCCCTTGTATTGCTTTATTATCACCTCCCTAGTGTTAGATTATTTTATCACCTTCTATTTGTTTCTGCGCTTGCCCTACATTCATTATCTGTTTACCCTCCTCTTATGTAGGACTTACACCCCCCAGGACTTACAAGCGGGTGCCTGGGGTCAGAGGCCCGTCGAGGATCAGACACTCATGGATCAGACAGAGCATCCAGGATGGTGATCAGCCCGATTCCTGGTATGGGATGAAGGAAGTAGATGAAACGAATTGTTGGTGAAATGGATGAAAGGAAAGGTGATGATGGAGCAGTTGGTGAAATGGATGGCGGGGGAAACCGGAGAACCCGGAGAAAACCCACCCAGACGCCGCTTCGTCCACCACAAATCCCACATGCAGGTCCCTGGGATTGAACCCGGGCCGCCTCGGTGGGAGGCGAGCGGTCTAACCACTCGGCCACGGCGCCGCCGCGCTTGCCATGCGCTACCATAAAACCGGCTGTGTGAGCGTTCCCGCATAAGTAGTTAACTGAAAATGACGGTTACCATTTTAGTAAGCTCATTAATATGTTATTGTATTTATTTCTTCTGAACTTTATTGACCTTCTGCTAATCTTGAAACAATGGGTTAAGTCCCTAGCGAGTTTTGATTTTCTCTAGAGAAATCGAAAGCTCTAATGAGATTGCAGTTGATACCTAGTTTTGAAGTCCATTGATGTTATTAACTGATGCTGTTTTTTGTTAAAGCTGTACTACAACTATAAATTCATTTTGCGCTGATTTTTTGGTAAATTATTTCCAAAAAGCTGAAATGTAAGTAAAGCTTGATCAGTTTGACACACAGTTAAGATAATGCCATCCAAGTTCAAAAACTTCAGCGCCTCTAGTATCTGAGGAACAAGTTGTGACAAAGTTTTAGACAGAGAAATCATATACATTCACCCTCTCTCCAGCACAACTGCCATTACGGGTTTGGTGGTAACGCATCTGTATAACTGTCGGTGGCGTTCTGTTCCTCTCCCGAGTGTCCACACACTTCATCCTCGCTATCGGTGTCTTCAAGGTTGATTACAAATAAATCGATGACCTCATCAATTAAACCATCTTTCTCCCAATAAAACTTTTCCTCATTTTCCACACTTGCAGACGCGTTTTTCCAATTTTCGTGTGTCACCTTTGATAGTGCATTTTCAAGTAGAGTTGTTACGTCACTAGGCTGGAATGTTATATTATTTTTCGCAACAGCTTCCTTTACCTGGGCCCAAATTAATTTAGTTGCATTGAAATTGCAATGATAAGGAGAAAGACGCATTATTGTATATCCTGTTAACTCCGCGAAAATGTCAATTTCATATTTTCTAAATGGGTCTTTCAGAAGTTTAGTAATGCCACCTAACACTATTTTCGTGAATCTGGTATCGTATTCGAGATTCTTTTCACGTAACCAGGCTTGCATTTAGCTCCTTAACCTGGATGGCACAGGAGCCTTAATTAGTTAAACCTAATGGTACTATGCATTCTCCATAACAATTACGTGTTTTGAGGAACATTAGGAAGGAATCTGTCCACGAACCAATTCTTGAAAAAAGAAAACCGTCCATCTCTTCATGAAAATTTTTAGTTGACTTAGACCGAAATTAAGAATAGAATTTGAAACAAACCCTCCAGCAGACCCAGCATGTACTATAATAAATCTCTGTACTTAGACTAGGGCTACAATTGTAGGTATGTGAATTTCAGCATAGGGTGTATCAATAAAACATTTTTTTTCCTGTTTCACATTAAACCAAGTTTCATCGAGATAAACGATTAGTCTACCACTTCCTCTCATTTCCTGCAATCGCCTTAAGTAATGAAACTTCGGCCGGTTGCCTAGAGCGGGTACTATTCTCAAGTTATTCCTCACTAGCTGTAATGGTAACGTTTACTCACATATTGTATCAGATATATCAATCATCGAACTGTAGCATATAACAGGCATAGACTATACATCGCGGAGGGACACATCGCGCACTGCGACCTATGGGAGCTCTATTGTGTCTATCACCACGAGGAAGGAATGAAGTCAAAGAACCACCGGAAGTTACAGACCGCAGGCAGACAGCCACAGATACGCGCGGAAGTCACTAACAGTTCGTAGCTCGATGATCCTTCCCACTACTGGAACCACCCAAAGAGGGCGATGAACTATCCGTCCAAGCAGGCAGTCCTTTAGTATCCACGAGGGATCCTCTTTTCTTGGTGCAAGCATCCTGCATCGGTCTGGTACCACCACACACCACGAAACCTAGAAGAACACTTGAAACATGAGACGGAAACGGAAGGAAAGGAAAATAAGGGAAATGAAATCGTGGTGGATGAGAAGCTACCCCATCATTCGCCTACCGATCAGGGAAACCACCAAAAGCCCAAGGTCAGAGTGGACGGTTGACGGGAATCGAACACGGGAAGTAGGAATAAAAAGCCGACTTGGAGCATCAAACAGATGCCGACAACTGATAAGATCCATTGTTCTATACCGACAAGCACCGCCCCCTCCCTTTGAGGCCTCACATGCCGTCCTGTCGCGTGTCGCTAGGCCCCGCCCCCTCTCTCTTTGTGCGCTTACCTAATGCCGACCGTGTCTGTGCCGACAGATCCTACCCCCTCCCCCATGCGGTCTGGTCGCGTGCCGTAGCGTCCTGTCTTGAGGTGTCGGTAGGGAATGGTTTTCTCGATGCCTGCCGCCCCTCGGCAAATCGTTTGAGTACATAACTGTGTCAATCAATTAGGTAATGCTCGTCCATGCATAAAACATTATTGAAAAAAAAGAATTGGCATTTTATTACTATTAATGCCCGCAGATTGCATATCTAATGAAACGATGCTCCTCGAGCAATTAAGTTTGTTGATTAATTAATTGTATATGAATTGACTCGCGCGCAACTGGTCGTCATCGTATATGTGTGGTAGCGTATGTATAACTAGCACGCTCACGGCAACAGTCCGTCATGTAATAAAAATCCCGGCAGCCTACTTCTGTCTGGTAATAACGGTAATGTCCATGTATACACTCATTAGCGGACAACGGTAGACGTTTTCACCACATTAAACATATTAATAGACTTGAAGATTGCATACCGGATCTGTATAGAGTCATTAGCGGGCAATGACAGTAATTGGTTTCCTAAGTGCTCTGAAAAACCCCAGACCCTCAATGTAAATACCTTTTAGCGATACAATAGATGTTCTTAATGATTAGCTTGAAAGGCTTCCTAATTGCTTGGCGTAGAATTTCCATCACAAACTGTGGAAAAACCCAAGCCTAGACACGTTTAAGCTTACTACAACAATTTTTTCCCCTGATAATTAATATAAATTCTATATGAAGATTATTAATGATTAAGTTTCATAGCTCTTATTTCTTTCAATAAAATATTGCGAATAAAGTATGCAGAATTCAGATGGTGAAAAGAAATATTACATACGGTATTAAAAATAAATAAGCGTCTCATTGATTGGTGAATACTACATATGTGATTAAAAAATAAAATAAATACGGATAACATTATAGTTAAATATAAATGTTATTAAAAATAAATGATTCGGTTAACATTATAGGTGAATATTAGATATGTTATTAACAAAATAAATAAATACGGATAACATTATAGGTGAATATTACATATGTTATTAAAAATAAATAAATACGGTTAAAATTACAGTTAAATATTACATACGTTATTAAAAATAAAATAATGGTCTCGCTGATCGATGAATACAATTAAATATTTTTTATTAATTAATTGTATATGAATTGACTTGCGCATTTTGGTTATTGCACTGGATGTCCCTAACGTTTCCAGATCTCGGATCGTTCAGGCTAGTTGCGCGTCTCTGTCATCTACCTTCTAAAGTAAAGTTTAGATCTGTAAAGCTTGCATTGCGGTGGATGTCCCTAACGTTTCCAGATCTCGGATGGTTCAGGCTAGTGGCGCGTCTCTGTCATCTACCTTCTAAAGTAAAGTTTAGATCTGTACAGTTTGCATTGCGCTGGATGTCCCTAACGTTTCCAGATCTCAGATCGTTCAGGCTAGTTGCGCGTCTCTGTCATCTACCTTCTAAAGTAAAGTTTAGATCTGTACAGCTTGCATTGCGGTGGATGTTCCTAACGTTTCCAGATCTCGGATCGTTCAGGCTAGTTGCGCGTCTCTGTCATCTACCTTCTAAAGTAAAGTTTAGATCTGTACAGCTTGCATTGCGGTGGATGTCCCTAACGTTTCCAGATCTCGGATCGTTCAGGCTAGTTGCGCGTCTCTGCCATCTACCTTCTAAAGTAAAGTTTAGATCTGCACAGCTTTCATTGCGGTGGATGTCCCTAACGTTTCCAGATCTCGGATCGTTCAGGCTAGTTGCGCGTCTCTGCCATCTACCTTTCTAAAGTAACGTTCAGATCTGTACGGCTTACATTGCGGTGGAAGTCCCTAACGTTTCCAGATCTCGGATCGTTCAGGCTAGTTGCGCGTCTCTGCCATCTACCTTCTAAAGTAAAGTTTAGATCTGTAAAGCTTGCATTGCGGTGGATGTCCCTAACGTTTCCAGATCTCGGATCGTTCAGGCTAGTTGCGCGTCTCTGCCATCTACCTTTCTAAAGTAACGTTCAGATCTGTACGGCTTACATTGCGGTGGAAGTCCCTAACGTTTCCAGATCTCGGATCGTTCAGGCTAGTTGCGCGTCTCTGCCATCTACCTTCTAAAGTAAAGTTTAGAGCTGTACAGCTTGCATTGCGGTGGATGTCCCTAACGTTTCCAGATCTCGGATCGTTCAGGCTAGTTGCGCGTCTCTGTCATCTACCTTCTAAAGTAAAGTTTAGATCTGTACAGCTTGCATTGCGGTGGATGTCCCTAACGGTTCCAGATCTCGGATCGTTCAGACTAGTTGCGCGTCTCTGCCATCTACCTTCTAAAGTAAAGTTTAGATCTGTACAGCTTGCATTGCGGTGGATGTCCTTAACGTTTCCAGATCTCGGATCGTTCAGGCTAGTTGCGCGTCTCTGTCATCTACCTTCTAAAGTAAAGTTTAGATCTGTACAGCTTGCATTGCGGTGGATGTCCCTAACGTTTCCAGATCTCGGATGGTTCAGGCTAGTTGCGCGTCTCTGTCATCTACCGTCTAAAGTAAAGTTTAGATCTGTACAGCTTGCATTGCGGTGGATGTCCCTAACGTTTCCAGATCTCGGATCGTTCAGGCTAGTTGCGCGTCTCTGTCATCTACCTTCTAAAGTAAAGTTTAGATCTGTACAGCTTTCATTGCGGCGGATGTCCCTAACGTTTCCAGATCTCGGATCGTTCAGGCTAGTTACGCGTATCTGCCATCTACCTTTCTAAAGTAACGTTCAGATTTGTACGGCTTACATTGCGGTGGAAGTCCCTAACGTTTCCAGATCTCGGATCGTTCAGGCTAGTTGCGCGTCTCTGCCATCTACCTTCTAAAGTAAAGTTTAGATCTGTACAGCTTGCATTGCGGTGGATGTCCCTAACGTTTCCAGATCTCGGATCGTTCAGTCTAGTTGCGCGTCTCTGTCATCTACCTTCTAAAGTAAAGTTTAGATCTGTACAGCTAGCATTGCGGTGGATGTCCCTAACGTTTCCAGATCTCAGATCGTTCAGACTAGTTGCGCGTCTCTGCCATCTACCTTCTAAAGTAAAGTTAGATCTGTACAGCTTCCATTGCGGTGGATGTCCCTAACGTTTCCAGATCTCGGATCGTTCAGGCTAGTTGCGCGTCTCTGTCATCTACCTTCTAAAGTAAAGTTTAGATCTGTACAGCTTGCATTGCGGTGGATGTCCCTAACGTTTCCAGATCTCGGATGGTTCAGGCTAGTTGCGCGTCTCTGTCATCTACCGTCTAAAGTAAAGTTTAGATCTGTACAGCTTGCATTGCGGTGGATGTCCCTAACGTTTCCAGATCTCGGATTGTTCAGGCTAGTTGCGCGTCTCTGTCATCTACCTTCTAAGGTAAAGTTTAGATCTGTACAGCTTGTATTGCGGCGGATGTCCCTAACGTTTCCAGATCTCGGATCGTTCAGGCTAGTTGCGCGTCTCTGTCATCTTGGCAGCTATGTTTCACAGAATGATTGGAGCAATATTTCCTTTTATGAGTTTTATTCATTTGGAATGTACTTTCATGATATTGAAAAACAACACATTTTGCACAACTTATTACAATTTTTTGCAGGTGTTACCTTTAACACCCTGGGTGGTCATATTGACCACTTTAAGATAACGCTACAATTTTGTTTATTGGTATGCCTTACGTTTATTTCATGCACTCCCATAGTCCAACTATTTCACTTTATGATGCAATAATTAACTTTTGTTCATATTATTGTGGTATAATGGACAGTAGACTCAATACGATATACCTTTGTTTGTCACTCCCTTGCAAAAAGCATTTTATTTCATGCACTCTCTTATTAAAGCCATTTTATTTTGTGATGTAATAATTAACTTTTAATCATATTATTGTGGTAGGAACTAACAACAATGCTCACTTTACGACACACTTTTATTTATCATTCCCTTGCAAGAATCAGTGTTTCAAAGGTGATAGTAAGGTGAAGGTTGAAATGTATCGGAAATGTTATTTACGTGAAGTTGAGCTACTTTTGAACTTTTTTCTGATGACTCAGAAGAAGAGTAATAGTGCAGCAGCTAGAGAAGATGATTCTTCTAATAGTAATGATACCGATTCTTCAAATATTTGAACTGGAAATATATAATCTCTTAAGATGTTATTATTATTGTATTATAATTGTATTCTTATCTGAATATAATTTTACAGTATATAATTTAGCATTTATAATTGCTTTTCTACACTTTTACTGTTATTCGTTGGTTTAATTAAAAAATTATTGTGTTTTGTAGATAAAGAAGATTCAAGAGATGTTCCTGTTCCTCGGAGTAGACAACTATATGATCAACATTTGGAAATAAACTATAACTGTGGTGCATAGAGTACTAGGAAATGACAGCTGGTCAGTGACCATGGAAGAAATAAAAACATTTATTTGAATAACAATAATTTATGTACGTGGTGTGAGTGGTAGCAGAAGTACAGACCTCCACAGCTTATGGTCACACTCCTGGGGGCCTACCTTTTTGTGTGGAAACCATGAGTAGAAGTAGATTCTGTGAAACTATGAGATTCCTGAGGTTCGACAAGAAGTCTACATGCTCTTTACGTTTACATACTGATAATTTTGAATTGGTTTCTGCTGTTCGGAACAAATTCATAAAAAACTGTACCATATGTTGCAAACCGGATCTAACATAATGATAGATGAGCAACTCTTCCTGAGTAAAGCTAAGTGCCTGTTTACACAATTCATGGCTTCAAAGCCAGACAAGTATGAACAAAAGTACTTGTTAGCTGTAGATGTTGATAGCAAGTATGTTCTCAATGGTTTCCCTTACCTTGGTATGGATAATGCACGATCCAAAGATGAAAGAATTCAGATTATTAGTGATGCGTCTTGTGGAACCATTTTATCCAAAGGCAGAAACGTTACTACAGATAATTACTTCACTTCCCTCAAACTTGCCAAGAAATTAAAATAAAAGTCAAATGCCATTGTAGGAGCAGTAAATAGAGCAAATAGGTACCACATGCTCTGAAGTCTTTGAAGACCTCTTTGTATTCAACAAAAACTTTTAAAATATATTTCTTTGACAGCCTATCAAGGAAAGAAAGTAAAAAATGTACTAGTGATGAGTTCCCTTCTTCCTAAAGTTACTATAAATAAAAATGAGAAAAAAAGAGAAACAACTCCAGAAATGTAAGCTACTATAAGACAAAAGTTTGGGGTTGACATAGTAGACAATATTCAATCAAGGCCTCCTCAAGGAGATGGCCAGTGAGGCAGTATTTGTAACACTTAATTGATATCAGTCTAATTATATAATATAAAATAAAATAACAGCCCGCCTTAAAGCAATATGTGTATAATGTAATATATAAAGTGTATGTAAATGTATTAAGTAATTTAAAATGTAGGAGCTGTGAGAATAGAAGCCGAAAGTTGCTAACAATGAGGTAACCTTGAGGCAATAATGAATTGGAAAGTTTAATAATGCTACTAATAATCCTGGAACAATAATGTAATATTTAAAACATTTTTATAAATAGCCAATCAACAACTAGAAAGGCTAAAAGTTAAACAAAAGTATTCTATTGGAGTAAAATTAGCCAATCAGAGACTTGAAATACAGAAATTTACAAATATAAGCGGTAAACGCCAGACACTACTAGACAGCATTCCTGAGCACTTTGATACGGTACAGGTTAAGTGTGAGACATAAAACTTCATTACGGTGAGAATAAAATAAAGTTTGTGTGTTAAAAGTTGCAATAAATAAATAATCTCACAGATCTACAGTATGATATATCAGTGAAGTGTTATTTAATCGTGTGAAAGATTAATGAAAAGGAGTGAAGTAAAAATAATAATTTGTGTAAGCCTTCATTCTTTAGCCACACCCCCCTGCTAAGAGATACATGTTTCTACAAATTATTACTGACGCAGCCGAGTCATATATATATATATATATATATATATATATATATATATATATATATATATATATATATATATAAATAAACATTAAAAATACAAAGTTGATTTTTAAACTTGGGGGGCAAAGGCCACCAAAAAAGTGAACTCGGGGCAAAGGCCACCGGAAAGTTTGTATCGTACATGGTTGCAACTACTTCAAGTTTTGGCTCCCCAACAGTGGAACTACAACTCCTACTTCACCAGTACACTCATACAACATTCTTAACCTGGCAGGAATAAATGCTTATGTAGTATTCAGGGCTGTTACTGTAAAAAGATTGAAAGAAGAAATTTTATTCAGCAACTTGCAGAGGAACTACACTCTATGTGAAGAGTCGCTCACTTTGTAGGACTACAGACGATTATGAAAATGAAGACGATATAACACAGAAATACCATAAATGTCAAGTTCTTAAATTCTGCAAGTGTAATAAAACTACTTCCAAGTGCACTGTTTGTAAGAAAATGGTTTGTGGAAAATGCACAAAGAAACCTGAATATAAATGTGTCAATTGTGTAGAGTATGAACTAGCTAAAATTGCTGTAAACATGAATAATTCAATTTTTCTATGCAATTAAAACTAAGTAAACTCCCTCATTTGCTTACTGTTGTTTGGGTTTTATGGGTTTCAATGAAATTTATTTATTTTTTAATAATTGATATTGTTTGTGTTTTGTTGCAGAATTCACAATTCTGCATTTTAACTGGCATATAAATCATGTAAAAACATTAAAATATACTAATTGAATACAAATATAAATTTGAAATAATGATGCAGAATGTTAATGTTATATGGTAGGGGTCAAAATGATCCTCTGGATGTTAGAGAGGGCAGGGAAAGGCCGGGTTGTCCTAGTGTTAATTGATAAATTAGAAAACTAGCAGTTCAGGGATTAACAAAGGCTTGGATCAATTCATATCTAAGAAACAGAACACAATGTATTGAAATAAATTACATAAATAAGAAAAATGAAACAATGGAAAAAATAAAATCACACTATGAACTATTAAACAGGGGGTTCCGCAAGGTTCTAAACCACGGCCATTCTTATTTTTGGTATATGTGAATGATATATTTGAGCTGATTTTAAGAAACAGTGGCTTAGCCATTCGATATGCAGATGACATGACATTAATAATTAAAGTCAAAACAATAATTGAGGTTGAGAAAAAGCAAATTCTATGCTAAAACTATTACAACAGCATTATGCTAGTTTGGATATGGTATTAAATGTTAAAAAGACAGCCTGATGAATTCTGAATTAAAAAAGAGCTCCACAATTAGTAACAAAATAAAAATAGATAAGAAATGGAGAAATTATTCCAGAAACAAACTACAGTGACTTTATAGGCACGATATATGATTAACAACTGAATTGGAAATCATACATATGGCACATTAATAAAAAAAAAATAAATAAAGGTATATATACAATGAAACATAAGCAAGTAGACAGTGGGTCATCGATACACAGAAAACCAGGAGTTGTATGTACTGAGACCATAGATTAGTATAGGCAAACAACAAAGAAGTGAATTTATAGTGTAAATAGCCTAATATTTTCAAATATTATTATAGTCTAAAAGTATATAACTTAATTATGTACTGAGTATTGAGAAATAAACGTTATTCATTATTCACTAATCTCAGATCACTGCAATTGTATTGAGTCAATTCACAATTGCTAATGCCATTCAACTTTCATTTGTCTCTGATACATAAACAAATTGCAAAATGGAGAAGGACGAAAGTAATAAAAAGACTCAGGCAGCAAATTTTAAGAAAGAAGAGAAAGATATATGACCGACATTGTTTTAGAGCACAAATTAGTGTTGAAAATAAAATGACTCATAGCTCTGCTAACCGTAAGGAAGAGACATGGAAATAAATTGCAAATGAGTACAATTCTAGGAAGATCATCCAGTGTGAATGAAAATCCCTGAAATGATATTGTGAGAACATAAAGAAAAGAATGAAGCAAGCAAATGCCATTGACAAGGTACAATTGTACAAAACTGGAGGCGTATGTATGTACCGCCTTTCTTAGACAATAGTGGCCAAATAACAATTGTTGCTCTTCTATTCAATCGCCAATGAGTTTGATGATGAAGTTGGATTCCATTCAGAAAAAATCACCACAGTGAAGGACATTGAAATAGTAAATCCAGATCCAACATGTCCTTCAGCAATTTTAATAACAGGTGAGGAATTTGAAGAAAGAGAAAGTGTAAAGGTGGCGTCTGCAGTTCCCATACAGAACTTTCAACTCCATTGCCTGAAAAGAACAAAGAAGGCATAAGGGAGGGTTTTTATGAGAGGAGGCTTGAGTGTTTGGAAGAAGAGTACACAGTGAAAATGAAGATCTTGAAATTGGAACTAGAAATGAAAGAATCTCAGAAAAATTAAGTGTTGTTAATAACTTATACAACCATAAATATATTACAAAAAATGTAATGAAACAGGCAAGGAATAATATGGATAAAGAAACTGTTAAGCAGATCTACTACGCTTTCATTTATTTGCACATACTCAAAGTATGAAATTACACTTTCGGGAAATATTGCAGAAATAGACATGAAAAAGATACTTACGCCAAAAAAATAAAAAAAGGACTTAGAATATTAGAGAAAGTAGATAAACAGCATTCATGTAAACCAACTTTTAAAAATCATAAAATTTTAACTAAATTAAATTGAATCTCATAGTTTCACAGAATCTATTTCTACTCATGGTTTCCACACAAAAAGGTAGGCCCCCAGGAGTGTGACCATAAGCTGTGGAGGTCTGTACTTCTGCTACCACTCACACCACGTACATAAATTATTGTTATTCAAATAAATGTTTTTATTTCTTCCATGGTCACTGACCAGCTGTCATTTCCTAGTACTCTATGCACCACAGTTATAGTTTATTTCCAAATGTTGATCATATAGTTGTCTACTCCGAGGAACAGGAACATCTCTTGAATCTTCTTTATCTACAAAACACAATAATTGTTTAATTAAACCAACGAATAACAGTAAAAGTGTAGAAAAGCAATTATAAATGCTAAATTATATACTGTAAAATTATATTCAGATAAGAATACAATTATAATACAATAATAATAACATCTTAAGAGATTATATATTTCCAGTTCAAATATTTGAAGAATCGGTATCATTACTATTAGAAGAATCATCTTCTCTAGCTGCTGCAGTATTACTCTTCTTCTGAGTCATCAGAAAAAAGTTCAAAAGTAGCTCATCTTCACGTAAATAACATTTCCGATACATTTCAACCTTCACCTTACTATCACCTTTGAAACACTGATTCTTGCAAGGGAATGATAAATAAAAGTGTGTCGTAAAGTGAGCATTGTTGTTAGTTCCTACCACAATAATATGATTAAAAGTTAATTATTACATCATAAAATAAAATGGCTTTAATAAGAGAGTGCATGAAATAAAATGCTTTTTGCAACGGAGTGACAAACAAAGGTATATCGTATTGAGTCTACTGTCCATTATACCACAATAATATGAACAAAAGTTAATTATTGCATCATAAAGTGAAATAGTTGGACTATGGGAGTGCATGAAATAAACGTAAGGCATACCAATAAACAAAATTGTAGCGTTATCTTAAAGTGGTCAATATGACCACCCAGGGTGTTAAAGGTAACACCTGCAAAAATTGTAATAAGTTGTGCAAAATGTGTTGCTTTTCAATATCATGAAAGTACATTCCAAATGAATAAAACTCATAAAAGGAAATATTGCTCCAATCATTCTGTGAAACATAGCTGCCAAGATGACAGAGACGCGCAACTAGCCTGAACGATTCGAGATCTGGAAACGTTAGGGACATCCGCCGCAATGCAAGCTGTACAGATCTAAACTTTACTTTAAAAGGTAGATAACAGAGACGCGCAACTAGCCTGAACGATCCGAGATCTGGAAACGTTAGGGACATCCACCGCAATGCAAGCTGTACAGATCTAAACTTTACTTTAGAAGGTAGATGACAGAGACGCGCAACTAGCCTGAACGATCCGAGATCTGGAAACGTTAGGGACATCCACCCCAATGGAAGCTGTACAGATCTAAACTTTACCTTAGAAGGTAGATGGCAGAGACGCGCAACTAGTCTGAACGATCCGAGCTCTGGAAACGTTAGGGACATCCACCGCAATGCAGGCTGTACAGATCTAAACTTTACTTTAGAAGGTAGATGACAGAGACGCGCAACTAGCCTGAACGATCTGAGATCTGGAAACGTTAGGGACATCCACCGCAATGCAAGCTGTACAGATCTAAACTTTACTTTAGAAGGTAGATGGCAGAGACGCGCAACTAGCCTGAACGATCCGAGATCTGGAAACGTTAGGGACTTCCACCGCAATGTAAGCCGTACAGATCTGAACGTTACTTTAGAAAGGTAGATGGCAGAGACGCGCAACTAGCCTGAACGATTCGAGATCTGGAAACGTTAGGGACATCCGCCGCAATGCAAGCTGTACAGATCTAAACTTTACTTTAGAAGGTAGATGACAGAGACGCGCAACTAGCCTGAACGATCCGAGATCTGGAGACGTTAGGGACATCCACCGCAATGCAAGCTGTACAGATCTAAACTTTACTTTAGAAGGTAGATGACAGAGACGCGCAACTAGCCTGAACGATCCGAGATCTGGAAACGTTAGGGACATCCACCCCAATGGAAGCTGTACAGATCTAAACTTTACTTTAGAAGATAGATGGCAGAGACGCGCAACTAGTCTGAACGATCCGAGCTCTGGAAACGTTAGGGACATCCACCGCAATGCAAGCTGTACAGATCTAAACTTTACTTTAGAAGGTAGATGACAGAGACGCGCAACTAGCCTGAACGATCCGAGATCTGGAAACGTTAGGGACATCCACCGCAATGCAAGCTGTACAGATCTAAACTTTACTTTAGAAGGTAGATGGCAGAGACGCGCAACTAGCCTGAACGATCCGAAATCTGGAAACGTTAGGGACTTCCACCGCAATGTAAGCCGTACAGATCTGAACGTTACTTTAGAAAGGTAGATGGCAGAGACGCGCAACTAGCCTGAACGATCCGAGATCTGGAAACGTTAGGGACATCCACCGCAATGAAAGCTGTACAGATCTAAACTTTACTTTAGAAGGTAGATGACAGAGACGCGCATCTAGCCTGAACGATCCGAGATCTGGAAACGTTAGGGACATCCACCCCAATGCAAGCTGTACAGATCTAAACTTTACTTTAGAAGGTAGATGGCAGAGACGCGCAACTAGCCTGAACGATCCAAGATCTGGAAACGTTAGGAACTTCCACCGCAATGTAAGCCGTATCGATCTGCACGTTACTTTAGAAAGGTAGATAGCAGAGACGCGCAACTAGCCTGAACGATCCGAGATCTGGAAACGTTAGGGACATCCACCGCAATGCAAGCTGTACAGATCTAAACGTTACTTTAGAAGGTAGATGACAGAGACGCGCAACTAGCCTGAACGATGCGAGATCTGGAAACGTTGGGGACATCCACCGCAATGCAAGCTGTACAGATCTAAACTTTACTTTAGAAGGTAGATGACAGAGACGCGCAACTAGCCTGAACGATCCGAGATCTGGAAACGTTAGGGACTTCCACCGCAATGTAAGCCGTACAGATCTGAACGTTACTTTAGAAAGGTAGATGGCAGAGACGCGCAACTAGCCTGAACGATTCGAGATCTGGAAACGTTAGGGACACCTGCCGCAATGCAAGCTGTACAGATCTAAACTTTACTTTAGAAGGTAGATGACAGAGACGCGCAACTAGCCTGAACGATCTGAGATCTGGAAACGTTAGGGACATCCACCGCAATGCAAGCTGTACAGATCTAAACTTTACTTTAGAAGGTAGATGACAGAGACGCGCAACTAGCCTGAACGATCCGAGATCTGGAAACGTTAGGGACATCCACCCCAATGGAAGCTGTACAGATCTAAACTTTACTTTAGAAGGTAGATGGCAGAGACGCGCAACTAGTCTGAACGATCCGAGCTCTGGAAACGTTAGGGACATCCACCGCAATGCAAGCTGTACAGATCTAAACTTTACTTTAGAAGGTAGATGACAGAGACGCGCAACTAGCCTGAACGATCCGAGATCTGGAAACGTTAGGGACATCCACCGCAATGCAAGCTGTACAGATCTAAACTTTACTTTAGAAGGTAGATGGCAGAGACGCGCAACTAGCCTGAACGATCCGAGATCTGGAAACGTTAGGGACTTCCACCGCAATGTAAGCCGTACAGATCTGAACGTTACTTTAGAAAGGTAGATGGCAGAGACGCGCAACTAGCCTGAACGATCCGAGATCTGGAATCGTTAGGGACATCCACCGCAATGAAAGCTGTACAGATCTAAACTTTACTTTAGAAGGTAGATGACAGAGACGCGCATCTAGCCTGAACGATCCGAGATCTGGAAACGTTAGGGACATCCACCCCAATTCAAGCTGTACAGATCTAAACTTTAGTTTAGAAGGTAGATGGCAGAGACGCGCAACTAGCCTGAACGATCCAAGATCTGGAAACGTTAGGAACTTCCACCGCAATGTAAGCCGTACCGATCTGCACGTTACTTTAGAAAGGTAGATAGCAGAGACGCGCAACTAGCCTGAACGATCCGAGATCTGGAAACGTTAGGGACATCCACCGCAATGCAAGCTGTACAGATCTAAACGTTACTTTAGAAGGTAGATGACAGAGACGCGCAACTAGCCTGAACGATGCGAGATCTGGAAACGTTAGGGACATCCACCGCAATGCAAGCTGTACAGATCTAAACTTTACTTTAGAAGGTAGATGACAGAGACGCGCAACTAGCCTGAACGATCCGAGATCTGGAAACGTTAGGGACATCCACCGAGATGCAAGCTTTACAGATCTAAACTTTACTTTAGAAGGTAAATGACAGAGACGCGCAACTAGCCTGAACGATCCGAGATCTGGAAACGTTAGGGATATCCACCGCAATGCAAGCTGTACAGATCTAAACTTTACTTTAGAAGGTAGATGACAGAGACGCGCAACTGGCCTGAACGATCCGAGATCTGGAAACGTTAGGGATATCCACCGCAATGCAAGCTGTACAGATCTAAACGTTACTTTAGAAGGTAGATGACAGAGACGCGCAACTAGCCTGAACGATCCGAGATCTGGAAACGTTAGGGACATCCAGCGCAATGCAAGCTGTACAGATCTAAACGTTACTTTAGAAGGTAGATGACAGAGACGCGCAACTAGCCTGAACGATCCGAGATCTGGAAACGTTAGGGACATCCACCGCGATGCAAGCTTTACAGATCTAAACTTTACTTTAGAAGGTAAATGACAGAGACGCGCAACTAGCCTGAACGATTCGAGATCTGGAAACGTTAGGGACATCCGCCGCAATGCAAGCTGTACAGATCTAAACTTTACTTTAGAAGGTAGATGACAGAGACGCGCAACTAGCCTGAACGATCCGAGATCTGGAGACGTTAGGGACATCCACCGCAATGCAAGCTGTACAGATCTAAACTTTACTTTAGAAGGTAGATGACAGAGACGCGCAACTAGCCTGAACGATCCGAGATCTGGAAACGTTAGGGACATCCACCCCAATGGAAGCTGTACAGATCTAAACTTTACTTTAGAAGGTAGATGGCAGAGACGCGCAACTAGTCTGAACGATCCGAGCTCTGGAAACGTTAGGGACATCCACCGCAATGCAAGCTGTACAGATCTAAACTTTACTTTAGAAGGTAGATGACAGAGACGCGCAACTAGCCTGAACGATCCGAGATCTGGAAACGTTAGGGACATCCACCGCAATGCAAGCTGTACAGATCTAAACTTTACTTTAGAAGGTAGATGGCAGAGACGCGCAACTAGCCTGAACGATCCGAAATCTGGAAACGTTAGGGACTTCCACCGCAATGTAAGCCGTACAGATCTGAACGTTACTTTAGAAAGGTAGATGGCAGAGACGCGCAACTAGCCTGAACGATCCGAGATCTGGAAACGTTAGGGACATCCACCGCAATGAAAGCTGTACAGATCTAAACTTTACTTTAGAAGGTAGATGACAGAGACGCGCATCTAGCCTGAACGATCCGAGATCTGGAAACGTTAGGGACATCCACCCCAATGCAAGCTGTACAGATCTAAACTTTACTTTAGAAGGTAGATGGCAGAGACGCGCAACTAGCCTGAACGATCCAAGATCTGGAAACGTTAGGAACTTCCACCGCAATGTAAGCCGTATCGATCTGCACGTTACTTTAGAAAGGTAGATAGCAGAGACGCGCAACTAGCCTGAACGATCCGAGATCTGGAAACGTTAGGGACATCCACCGCAATGCAAGCTGTACAGATCTAAACGTTACTTTAGAAGGTAGATGACAGAGACGCGCAACTAGCCTGAACGATGCGAGATCTGGAAACGTTGGGGACATCCACCGCAATGCAAGCTGTACAGATCTAAACTTTACTTTAGAAGGTAGATGACAGAGACGCGCAACTAGCCTGAACGATCCGAGATCTGGAAACGTTAGGGACTTCCACCACAATGTAAGCCGTACAGATCTGAACGTTACTTTAGAAAGGTAGATGGCAGAGACGCGCAACTAGCCTGAACGATTCGAGATCTGGAAACGTTAGGGACACCTGCCGCAATGCAAGCTGTACAGATCTAAACTTTACTTTAGAAGGTAGATGACAGAGACGCGCAACTAGCCTGAACGATCCGAGATCTGGAAACGTTAGGGACATCCACCGCAATGCAAGCTGTACAGATCTAAACTTTACTTTAGAAGGTAGATGACAGAGACGCGCAACTAGCCTGAACGATCCGAGATCTGGAAACGTTAGGGACATCCACCCCAATGGAAGCTGTACAGATCTAAACTTTACTTTAGAAGGTAGATGGCAGAGACGCGCAACTAGTCTGAACGATCCGAGCTCTGGAAACGTTAGGGACATCCACCGCAATGCAAGCTGTACAGATCTAAACTTTACTTTAGAAGGTAGATGACAGAGACGCGCAACTAGCCTGAACGATCCGAGATCTGGAAACGTTAGGGACATCCACCGCAATGCAAGCTGTACAGATCTAAACTTTACTTTAGAAGGTAGATGGCAGAGACGCGCAACTAGCCTGAACGATCCGAGATCTGGAAACGTTAGGGACTTCCACCGCAATGTAAGCCGTACAGATCTGAACGTTACTTTAGAAAGGTAGATGGCAGAGACGCGCAACTAGCCTGAACGATCCGAGATCTGGAATCGTTAGGGACATCCACCGCAATGAAAGCTGTACAGATCTAAACTTTACTTTAGAAGGTAGATGACAGAGACGCGCATCTAGCCTGAACGATCCGAGATCTGGAAACGTTAGGGACATCCACCCCAATTCAAGCTGTACAGATCTAAACTTTAGTTTAGAAGGTAGATGGCAGAGACGCGCAACTAGCCTGAACGATCCAAGATCTGGAAACGTTAGGAACTTCCACCGCAATGTAAGCCGTACCGATCTGCACGTTACTTTAGAAAGGTAGATAGCAGAGACGCGCAACTAGCCTGAACGATCCGAGATCTGGAAACGTTAGGGACATCCACCGCAATGCAAGCTGTACAGATCTAAACGTTACTTTAGAAGGTAGATGACAGAGACGCGCAACTAGCCTGAACGATGCGAGATCTGGAAACGTTAGGGACATCCACCGCAATGCAAGCTGTACAGATCTAAACTTTACTTTAGAAGGTAGATGACAGAGACGCGCAACTAGCCTGAACGATCCGAGATCTGGAAACGTTAGGGACATCCACCGCGATGCAAGCTTTACAGATCTAAACTTTACTTTAGAAGGTAAATGACAGAGACGCGCAACTAGCCTGAACGATCCGAGATCTGGAAACGTTAGGGATATCCACCGCAATGCAAGCTGTACAGATCTAAACTTTACTTTAGAAGGTAGATGACAGAGACGCGCAACTGGCCTGAACGATCCGAGATCTGGAAACGTTAGGGATATCCACCGCAATGCAAGCTGTACAGATCTAAACGTTACTTTAGAAGGTAGATGACAGAGACGCGCAACTAGCCTGAACGATCCGAGATCTGGAAACGTTAGGGACATCCAGCGCAATGCAAGCTGTACAGATCTAAACGTTACTTTAGAAGGTAGATGACAGAGACGCGCAACTAGCCTGAACGATCCGAGATCTGGAAACGTTAGGGACATCCACCGCAATGCAAGCTTTACAGATCTAAACTTTACTTTAGAAGGTAGATGACAGAGACGCGCAACTAGCCTGAACGATCCGAGATCTGGAAACGGTAGGGACATTCAGCGCAATGCAAGCTGTACAGATCTAAACGTTACTTTAGAAGGTAGATGACAGAGACTCGCAACTAGCCTGAACGATCCGAGATCTGGAAACGTTAGGGACATCCAGTGCAATAACCAAAATGCGCAAGTCAATTCATATACAATTAATTAATAAAAAATATTTAATTGTATTCATCGATCAGCGAGACCATTATTTTATTTTTAATAACGTATGTAATATTTAACTGTAATTTTAACCGTATGTATTTATTTTTAATAACATATGTAATATTCACCTATAATGTTATCCGTATTTATTTATTTTGTTAATAACATATCTAATATTCACCTATAATGTTAACCGAATCATTTATTTTTAATAACATTTATATTTAACTATAATGTTATCCGTATTTATTTTATTTTTTAATAACATATGTAGTATTCACCAATCAATGAGACGCTTATTTATTTTTAATACCGTATGTAATATTTCTTTCCACCATCTGAATTCTGCATACTTTATTCGCAATATTTTATTGAAAGAAATAAGAGCTATGAAACTTAATCATTAATAATCTTCATATAGAATTTATATTAATTATCAGGGGAAAAAATTGTTGTAGTAGCTTAAACGTGTCTAGGCTTGGGTTTTTCCACAGTTTGTGATGAGAATTCTACGCCAAGCAATTAGGAAGCCTTTCAAGCTAATCATTAAGAACATCTATTGTATCGCTAAAAGGTATTTACATTGAGGGTCTGGGGTTTTTCAGAGCACTTAGGAAACCAATTACTGTCATTGCCCGCTAATGACTCTATACAGATCCGGTATGCAATCTTCAAGTCTATTAATATGTTTAATGTGGTGAAAACGTCTACCGTTGTCTGCTAATGAGTGTATACATGGACATTACCGTTATTACCAGACAGAAGTAGGCTGCCGGGTTTTTCATTACATGACGGACTGTTGCCGTGAGCGTGCTAGTTATACATACGCTACCGCACATATACGATGACGACCAGTTGCGCGCGAGTCAATTTATATACAATTAATTAATCAAAAAACTTAATTGCTCGAGGAGCATCGCTTCTATAGGTATGCAATTTGCGGGCATTAGTAGTAACAAAATGCCAATTCTTTTTTTAATAATGTTTTATGCATGGACGAACATTACCTAATTGATTGACACAATTATGTACTCAAACGATTTGCCGAGGGGCGGCAGGCATCGAGAAATCCTTTCCCTACCGCACACCTCAAGACAGGACGCTACGGCACGCGACCAGACCGCATGGGGGAGGGGGTAGGACCTGTCGGCACAGACACGGTCGGCATTAGGTAAGCGCACAAAGAGAGAGGGTGGCGGGGCCTAGCGACACGCGACAGGACGGCATGTGAGGCCTCAAAGGGAGGGGGCGGGGCTTGTCGGTATAGAACAATGGATCTTCTCAGTTGTCGGCATCTGTTTGAGGCTCCAAGTCGGCTTTTTATTTCTACTCCGGGACCTACCAAATGAGAGTATCACACGTTACCGCGGAGCCATTTAGCTCGGTAACATAATATTTAGTGCAATTTTCGTTTTTCATAGGTGTTCTTCGGTCTGTTAGCATTAAACTACATTTAGACGAAAGCTCTGCTGTCAACATTTCTTAACGGTAACCAGAGATCAGTGAATGGAGTTTTCAACAGAATGTGATAAGATCTGTCTTTTAATTTCAGTGCTAGCAGTGATGTTACTAAGTCATACTTGTTATCCTCGTCAACGCTTAATTCTTCTTCGAGGTTACATAGAAGGAAATTATGTGTTTGTGGAGCCTAAGGTTAATGCACTTAGTTTGTTGCGCTCAGTCCCGAAGTTATTTGAATTACCGATGCACCATTTACGAATCAACCTTGAAGGTTCAATCGAATAGTTATGTAAAGCAATTTCACTAATATATCATCAGCGTCTTTCATCATTGCGGAATCTAGTTTGGATAGTCATGTGATAGCAAATTCAGTAAAACTACTTAGCTATGGTCCACATTTCTTAACTTTTTACTTACAGCTAGCTTACCTAATTGAAGTAGGATATTTTTAACAGTCTTCTGTTTGTGTTTCTGGGCAGTGAAGGGTTTTGAAGTCTAATAGTCATAAAGATTGTAAGGTAAGCATTTTAAAATATATTTGTTATTAAACATTGGAATATTGTTGTATCGTATGATAATGACAACCTTGGTCCATACGAAAAATCCCATACTAAGGAAATACTGTACTATAGTTGAGAAAATTTATTGCAATTACATGACAGCCACACATGCACTAGATGTCACTAGTGGGCGCATTAGATTCGTTTTGGTTTGAAGGTGCATTTGGACCATATTTGCATTCTAGGAACATAGTTGCGTAGTTTTATGGTTTTCAAATTATGGTCTTCGGGAATAGACAAAACAGCTTCCAAGAAGGAAGGAGACCCCAGCAGTTCCGCCAAGCGCACATTCCACCGTAGTGAGGACGGTTACTACTAAAGGCAACGAGTGTATCGTTATCTCCAGTAGGGATGTAAGGAACTAGTACCACACTGAATAAGTCGGTAAGTGAATGTCATAGTTTGTTTCGTACAATACGTTAGAAGTTACGAAGTGTATAAAATTAACATATATGCAAATTGACTTATGTAAGCAGTGAATTTGTATAAAATGGACTATTATCAACAATGCCAGAAGTAGATTAAATAGAAGAGATTGAGAACACTGTTTTGCTGTTACATGGGGAAAGATAGGGAACTCGAGGGTAGATGCTAGGCTGAGAGAGTTTTCAAGGAGGAAAATGCGTTTATATGGGAGAGATAGGGAAAACGAGGAGAGTGAATATGTGGAGCTATGGCTAAAGGAAGGGAATGCACTTTATACTAGAGAGGTAGGAGATACGCAGAGAGGTGAAAGAATAGACAGAGTTGAGGAGTAGAGTATGCTTTATATGGACAGATAGAGAAAAGGGGGAGAGATGTTAGGCTAGACAGAGTCTGAAGGAGGGGAATGCGCTGTATACGAGAGAGGTAGGGAATGCCTGGAGAGGTGCTAGGCTACACAAATGTTGAAGGGGGGATATAGGCTTATACGGGAGAGATTGGTAATACGAGGTAGGTGCTAAGATAGACAGCTGTTAAAAGTAGAATGCGTTTATATGAGAGAGATAGGAAACCGATGTGAGGTATTAGCCCAGCAAGGCTTGCATGTAGAGAATGCGTTTATATGGGAGAGACGGAGAAAACGGAGAAAGATCCTATGCAAGGAGAGAGTTGGAGGAGGGGATATACGTTTGTATGGGAGAGATAGGGAAAACGATGATAGCTGTTAGGGGTTGTGGTTAAAAATTGCGATACAAAGAACCGCATTATTCAAGAACTTTAACAACCAAAAGGACCTAAGTATAGATTCTTTGTACGGAATTCGAGGAGGGGTCGTTAGTGAAAAAAACCCTAAGTCAGTTAGTAGTCTATATTTGCGGGACCAGCACAATTAATATGTAGGAATTTTCTATTTATATGCTAATTAATGTTCCCTTTCCACCTGCCACGCCCCCTGGTATCTTTGTGACAACAGAAGTCATAAACTTTGTAATGTTTAATGTAAAAATGTTGACAGGTAATATGCAGCTATGTTAGTAAGGTGTCCCACCTCCTGTGAAAAGGGACAGTGGGATGTATTACATTATGCTTTGTTATAGTCACCGCCAAAGAGCAGACAGTCAGCGCCAGAAATGTTCCTCATTCCATTCACTCCTATTGTTTACCCCGGACCAACTTCATTACATAGGAAGCAATAAATGTTTTGCGTGACAGAGAGGATGACCATGTAGTAGCGTTATACGCGCCGACAGAGTCAGATGAGCGGTGCTATAGCAATCCGCTGGACCGCATTCTTTAACAGTGACCACCAGGGAAGCAATAAATTTCCTTCTATTGGTTTTCTGGAATGTCAGGTAACATGCAACTGCGTATTATTATACAGTCCACACTGATTATTGCTATTATGGCCAGCGTGCCTTTTCTTTGTCGACAAAAGAAGGCACTTCTCTATTCCCCATGCATCCTTCAGTGCCAGATTCTTACACAAAGAAAGATCTCTTTACGCATGTGCACCTAAAGGATTAACATTCATACTTTTTTCCCGACCAACTTTTTCCCATATTACAGCGATTTCTCTACACACTCTTCTTCTATTAACAGTTCTCCCCCTCCCTGTTTTTTCTCGTCACAGGAATTTCTCTACACATTCTTCTTCCAATAACATTCATACGATTTTCCCCAATAATTGTTTTTCCCTTCACAGGGATTTTTATACACTCTTCTTCCAATAACATTTATATGGTTTTCTCTGTACATTGTTCTTCCATTCACACTCACGTGGTTTTTTTGGAACACTCTTCTTCCGTTCACATTCATAGGCTTTCGCCCTCACTTTTTTCCACACTCACAAGGATTTCTCTACACATTCTTCTTGCATTTACATTCATACGCTTTCCCTACTCATTATTTTTCCAACCTCACGGGGATTAGTCTACACATTCTTATTCCATTAACATTGATACGTTTTTCATTAGTTATTCTTTTTTCACAGGGATTTCTCTGCACACTCTTCTTCCATTAACATTCATACGGTTTTCTCTACACCCTCTTCTTCGATTCACACTTACTCAGTTTTCTCGGCACCCTCTTTTTTCTACATCACAGGGATTTATCTGCACACTCTTCTTCCATTAACATTCATGCAGTTTTCATTACTCACACTTTTTCAATATCATAGCGTTTTCCACACGCACTCTTCTTCCATTAACACTCATACGTTTTCCCCAACTCACTCTTTTTTGCATCACAGGGATTTCTCTACACATTCTTCTTGCACTAACATGAGGTGCACGACCAGATGACGTCATACTTCACAGGCAGTGAGAACTACGTGTATTCATCTTCAGGCACAGAATTTTAAGGTAAGTAGCCATTTTAAAATATGCAGCACGATTGTACATTAGTGTCGCGATATAAGCAACCTCAGAGATCATTAATGTAAAAGATTAATTGCGTAGGCGATACTATAAAGTATGACTATTCCGATACACAGTACTATAGCACCGGAGTATCTAGACGTAACTATCATTGGAAATTATTATAACTTTGCAGAATTCAAATGACGACGCCTGTACCTAAAACGAGATAGATTCGGATGCTAAAGAATCAGAAGATATAGTGGAATACCCCCTTCCAGCACAGTGTACTAATTATATAGACGATTGTCAGAAGGAGCTCAATTTCCCTGCAGTCGCCGATCTAATACCAATGACCCCCCAGAGCCTTCCCCAGGCAAGCAGGCAGAACTCATGAAAACATTGATGTGAGTATTTTCACATCTAAAAACCTTTGTATTTCATTTCACTCTAACCTAACAAAATATAATACTCTTCAGACTACCACATTTACATCACTTTCATCCCTACACATTTTTATAGCTCATGTAAATGCATTATGGAGATACTCCCTGAGAGAGAGGGAGAGAAGGGGGGATTTAAACAAGTAGGGATAGAAATGCTGAGGGCCTCTGCGCATGTGCAGCTGGTGATAATTCCATTGGGTGCAATAATCATGTGTCATGTAAACACGCCTACACAAAGAAGCACATGCGCGGTAAGGAGCTTTAGGATTCAATATAAACAGCTAACGATGTTTGCTAGAACCATTATGAGCTTATTACCTCTACATTAAAATTTAAAAAACTTCAAAATAACGTACTCCTTTTTTTAATTTAAGAAAAACTGCGAGTCATTGCTTTCTACACATCATTTATCACCAATACAATGAAAGGTGACACACTTTTTAGATAACTATACAAACAGTGTTGATTTTTACTTTTTTTTAATTTTGGTTTAAACAATACAGTGCATGAAAGACGAATCTGTGCTGGATAATCATATTTTTATCTGAACTTCATTTTAGCAATAATCTTCCTAACTAAATTTTTAAAAAATGTGGAGATATCATCGGTGGTGTAAATAGTTCTTTAAACCCTATAGCATTAACAATCACACCATTTTCTCTACACGCTCTTCTTCCATTCACCTTCACACGATTTTCTCTACCCTGCTTTGGTTTGCTCTCATGAAAATTTCTCTACACCCTCTTCTTCCGTTAACATTCATACGTTTTTCCCTACTCACGTTTTTCATCTTCATATGGAGTTATACACACATACTCTTCTTTCATTCCCAATCACATAGATTTTTATACATACATGATCGTCACCAACTAACACCTCTAACAGTCAATCGAATCTGCACGAAGATCTACGAACATCCCCGAGTACAAAGATGCATGCACATACGTCACTTGCACACATACACATACTTACAAACCACTGCATTGTTAAAAAGCTATCACTTCTACCAAGCACCCGAACCTCTACGAAGACAAACGAGTATAACCGAACACAAAGGTGCATATGCATACGTCACTTGCACACATAGGCATATACATACTTACAAAAACCGCATTTATATAGCAACACACAAACACACTTTAGTTCTAATATAAAGAAATGCATAACTTGAGTGAGTAGTAAAACTGTATGAATGTTAATGGAAGAAGTGTGTGCAGAGAAATCCCTGTGATGTGGAAAAAGAGGGTGCCGAGAAAACTGTGTGAGTGTGAATGGAAGAAGAGGTTGTAGAGAACACCGTAAGAATGTTAATGGAAGAAGAGTATGCAGAGTAATCGCTATGATACGCAAAAAGAGTGAGTGGGGAAAACCTGTGAATGTTAATGAAAGAAGAGTGTGTGTAAAATCCCTGTGATATGCAAAAAGAGTGATTATGGTAAAAACGTATGAATGTTAATGGAAGAAGAGTGTGTAGAGAAATCCCTCCGAAAAAAGAATGAGTAGCAAAAAACGTATGAATGTACATAGAAGAAGAATATGTAGAGAAATTCCTGTGAAGGTGGGTAAAAAGTGACAAGGAAAATGTGTGAATGTGAATGGAAGAATAGTGCGCCGAGAAAACTATGTGAGTCTGAATGGAAGAAAAATATATAGAGAAAACCGTATGAATGTTAATGGAACAAGAGTGTGTGTAGAAATTCCTGTGAAGTGAAAAAAGAGTGAGTGGGGAAAACCAAATGAATGTTATTGGCAAATGAATGTGTAGAGAAATTCCGGTGATGAGAAAAAACAGTGAGGGGGCAACCGTATGAATGTGAATGGAAAAACACTGTATAGAGATATCCTTTGGAGGTGACAAAGAGTGAGGAAGGAAAACCACATGAATGTTAATGGAAGAAGACTGTGTAGAGAAATCTCTGTTATTTGGAAAAAAGTTAGTTGGGTAAAAAACGTATGAATGTGAATGCTTTAGGGGCACATGCCAGAGAGATCTTTCTTTGTGTAAGAGACTGGCACTGAGGGATCCATGGGGAAGGGGAAATAGAGGCGCGTCTGTTCTTTTGTTGACAAAGAAAAGGCTCGAGGTCATAATAGCAATAAACTGTGCGGACTGTATAATAATACGCAGCTGCATGTTACCTGACATTCCAGAAAACCAATAGAAGGAAATTTATTGCTTCCCTGGTGGTCACTGTTAAAGAATGCGGTTCAGCGGATTGCTATGGCACCGCTCATCTGACTCCGTCGGCGCGTATAACGCTACTACATGGTCATCCTCTCTGTCACGCAAAACATTTATTGCTTCGTATGTAATGAAGTTGGTCCGGGGTAAACAATAGGAGTGAATGGAATGAGGAACATTTCTGGCGCTGACTGTCTGCTCTTTGGCGGTGACTATAACAAAGCATAATGTAATACATCCCACTGTCCCTTTTCACAGGAGGTGGGACACCTTACTAACATAGCTGCATATTACCTGTCAACATTTTTACATTAAACATTACAAAGTTTATGACTTCTGTTGTCACAAAGATACCAGGGGGCGTGGCAGGTGGAAAGGGAACATTAATTAGCATATAAATAGAAAATTCCTACATATTAATTGTGCTGGTCCCGCAAATATAGACTACTAACTGACTTAGGGTGGTTTTCCACTAAAGACCTCTCCTTGAATACCGTACAATGGATCTATACTTAGGCTTCTTTTGTTGTTAAAGTTCTTGAACAATGCGGTTCTTTGTATCGCAGTGTTAACAACCCCTAACAGCTGACATCGTTTTCCCTACCTCTCCCAGATAAACGCATATCCCCCTCCTTCAACTCTCTCCTAGCATAGGCTCTCTCTCCGTTTTCCCCCGTCTCTCACATATAAACGCATTCTCTACCATTCAACCCTTGCTGGGATAATACCTCTCATCGGTTTCCTATCTCTCTCCTATAAACGCATTCTACCTTTAACAGCTGTCCATCTTAGAACCTCCTCGTCTTACCTATCTCTCCCGTATAAGCCTATATCCCCCCTTCAACATCTGTGTAGCCTAGTACCTCCCCAGGCATTCCCTACCTCTCTCGTATAAAGCCCATTCCCCTCCTTCAGACTCTGTCTGGCCTAACATCTCTCCTCGTTTTCCCTATGTTTCCATATAAAGCATACTCTACTCCTCAACCCTGTCTAGTCTTGCACCCCTCTGTCTATCCCCCACCTCTCTCATATAAAGTACATTCCCTTCCTTTAGCCATAGCTCCACATATTCACTCTCCTCGTTTTCCCTAACTCTCCCATATAAACGCCTTTTTGCTCTTTGAGCACTCTCTCAACCTAGTATCTACCCTCGTTTTCCCTATCTTTCCAGATGTAAACGCGAGGTAGTGTTCTCGCTCTTCTATTTAATCTACTGTCAGGATATTGTTGTGTTCCATTGTGCAGAAATCAAGGGTGGCTCTTTGCTGTTCATCGCTTTCCTGTAAATAAACTGTGGAGAATAGCTTGGTTACGTTCCATAAGAAGGAAAAACCTAACCGAAAAGAAGTTGAGCATAAATATTAAAGTATATTAGTAGGATAGATAAGGGGCAGCGAGGCCTCTTTTTTGCGTTTATAACACTCTCAACCTAGCATCTATCCTCGTCTTACCTATCTTTCCCCATGTAAACGCGAAACAATGTTCTCGATCTCTTCCATTTAATCTACTGTCAGGATATTGTTGTGTTCCTTTGTGCAGAAATCAAGGCCGGGTCTTTGATTTTCTTTCCTTTACTGTAAATAAACTGTTGAGAATAGCTTGGCTATATTCCATAAGAAGGAAACACCTAACCGAAAAGAACTGGAGCATAAATATTAAAGTATTTTAGTAAGATAGATAAGGTGCACGGATGCTACTTTTTTGCGTTTATATGGGAAAAGCTAGGGAGATGCTAGGCTAGGAGAACATTCAAGGAGGAAAATGCGTTTATATGGGACAGATAGGGAATACCAGGAGAAGTGCCAAGCTTCACAGGGGTTGAAAGGGCAGAATGTACGTTTTATAATGGAGGGATACGAGGTGAGATGCTAAAATAGACAGGGTTTGAAACGACGGAATATACGCTTTACATGGGAAAAGATAGGAAATACGAGGCGAGATGGTAAGCTAGACAGATGTTGGAGGGTAGAATGTGCGTTTTATATGGAAGAGATAGGAAACCGTGGAGAGGTGCGAGGCTAGGCGGGGTAGGAGGCTAGAAAAGGCGTTTATATAGCATAGATAGGGAATACGAGGAGATATGCCAAACTAAACAGGGACTGAAGGACAGAATATGGGTTTATACGCCTAAATTAGGGAATATAAGGAGAGATGTCTGGTTATACAGATGCTGAAGCACGGAATAGGACTTTATATGGAACTCGGTGGGTATTGAGGAAGAGAAAATGTGTTAATATGGGAAGTGACAAGGAATACGGGGAGAAATGCTACGGAAGAAGAGGTTTTTAGAGCACAGGCGCAATATGACCATTTCAGAAGGCACTTAGAATCTTTTTAGGTACTAGTTTTGCCTACTTTGTAGGTATGTTGAAGGTGTTTTGATGCAGTGGAGCAGGCATTGGACATCCTATTACTGGCTTTAAGACATTTTTACACACAGAAAACGGTATGTATTTTAGGGTGTTGGTGTACGCATTTTACGCAGTGTACTAGAATTTGTGGGGCATTTTAGCATACATTTAGGAACATTCTAGATACACTTACAGATATTCTTTTTTGTTTCAGAGCATTTCAGATATGGACACAGGCTTTCAGGACATTCTGACACACCGCAGGGGAATTTCAGGTGTTTCAAACGCATTTGGGGGGGGGAACTGGAGCAGGTAGGTTCAACTTATAGATACGGGATTTTAAGAATTTTCGGAATATTTGGAGATGTTTTATGTTGCTTATAAGATATTTTAACACCTATGTAGGTATTTTCAGGGTATTGGTAGGAGCATTTGTGGCTCTTTGAAGATATTTTAGGCTATAGGTGTGGCATGGACATGGGCCTTTGGAGTGTTCTGAAGGGCTCTTTAGAAGATGTAGCGGCTATTTTTATGGCATTGGCGCATGGTTTTAGATTTTGCTGATTGTTTTTAGAATGTTAGAGGTTTTTAGATTATCCTGAGCCATTTTATGTTACTTTTAAGGTATTTTAACACTATGCAGTTTTTTAGGGTACTAGTAGGAGTATTTGTGGCTCTTTAAGGAAATTTTAGGCTATGGATGCGGCATGCGCATATGCTTTTAGAGTTTTGTGTAGGGCTTTTTAGAAACTGTGGTAGCTATTTTAATGGTATTGGAACGTGGTATTCAGACATTCTCTCATGTCTTATAGAGATTTTCTCTTGTATTATACAGAGCTTGTGATGACCTATATACATTTCTATCGTTTTACAGTCATATGGCTCCTTTTGAGTTCTTCTCAATATTCTAACCCTAACATGTATAAACTATGTAGCGATATCTTTTCTAACCCAACCTTAAGCTCCGTTAGTGATATTATTGTTTTTATTCAACTTTTCTGTTTTATGTGGTTATATGTTTGACTAGATGTATCGTCTTTACCGGTTAATTGATGCTTTATTAGATAAGGATTGTATGGATAGATGCCTCTCCCCTTTATCTAGGCTTGAGACTAGCACTAGGATTTGCTCCTAATGGTAGGGTTAATGCCTCACCTTCTATCTACTTATTCTTCTTTATTCAGCAGGTGTCTGCTAGGTGTATACACATCACTTACGTAAACTTCCATTTTTTTAAATTGTAGAACTCACAGAGAAAATCTCCATCTTCGGGTTACATTCACTTAAGCACTGTTTGTAATTCTGTAGTTTCCATATGCATATGTCGTTATTCCATCCTCGGCAATAACTCTTTTATCGTCGTTTGGAGTCAATGCAATTTTATTCACTTGCACTGTGGTAACAGCATACTTCGTTACAGGATGAGATACATGGGCATTCTTATTATTTCTCTGGCGTTAAGACAGTCTATATAGCTGTCGAATGTGGTGTTTTGCTTAATAGCGCTACCTTTTATGCCTTTAATCTTTTTTATCATTGAGCCGTCGATATCTAGCGCATACATCTTAGGTCGTATGCCGTTAAAACTTTGGATGATTTTACCATTAGCCTCATCAAGAAAGAAAGCAAACACGAAAGAAAGTGTGTACGATTCCATGCATGTATGTGCGTATAAGAACGCAAGTGCATGTGTGTGTGCGTGTCTGTGTGTCTCCGTGTGCTATGTGTGTGTGGGTATGTATGTGTATGTAAGGGTGAGGGTGTATACGTGTCAATGTGTGTATGCAGGAGTGCGAGTGTATGCGTGTCTGTGTGTGGTAAATTTGAGAAACTTAACAGTATGTCTAGCAACGTTTTCGGGCTGAATGTGTTGCATGAAGTGTATCCAATAAAGGTTGCTGACACTGAACTACCTGAGCACCGAAACCTGTTACCATTGAATGATGGTAGTGGAAAACATCACTACGTCTGTATCAAGAATTTTGGGAGCATGCTGTTACAACAGTGTAAGTGAATAAAATTGCATTGACTCCAAACGACGATAAAAGAGTTATTGCCGAGGATGGAATAACGACATATGCATATGGAAACTACAGAATTACAAACAGTGCTTAAGAGAATGTAGCCCGAAGATGGAGATTTTCTCTGTGAGTTCTACAATTTAAAAAAATGGAAGTTTACGTAAGTGATGTGTATACACATTGCAGACACCTGCTGAATAAAGAAGACACAAGGTGAGGCATTAACCCTGCCATTAGGAGCAAATCCTAGTGCTAGTCTCAAGTCTAGATAAAGTGGAGAGGCGTCTACCCATAAAATCCTTATCTAATAAAGCATCAATTAACCGGTAAAGACGATACATCTAGTCAAACATATAACCACATAAAACAGAAAAGTTGAATAAAAACAATAATATCACTAACGGAGCTGAAGGTTGGGTTAGAAAAGATATCTCTACATAGTTTATTACATGTTAGGGTTAGAATATTAAGAAGAACTCAAAAGAAGCCGATATGACTGCAAAAACGATAGAAATGATTATAGTTCATCACAAGCTCTGTATAATACAAGAGAAAATCTCTATAAGACATGAGAGAATGCCTGAATACCACGTCCCAATACAATTAAAATAGATACCACAGTTTCTAAAAAGCCTTAATCTAAAAACCTCTAACGTTCTAAAAATAATCAGCATACTCTAATACTTTGCGCCATTACCATAAAAATAGCCGCTACAGTTTCTAAAAAGCCCTCCAGAACACTCTAAAGGCCCATGTCCATGCCACACCCATAGCCTAAAGCACCTTTAAACAGCCACAAATGCTCCTACCAATACCTTGAAGATACTTACATAGGTGTTAAAATACCTCATAAGCAACATAAAGCACCTCCAAATATTCCGAAAATTCTTAAAATCCCCTATCAATACCCTCAACCTACCTGCTCCAGTCCCCCCCCCCCAAAATGCGTTTGAAACACCTGAAATTCCCCTGCCGTGTGTCAGAATGTCCTGAAAGCCTGTGTCCATATCTGAAATGCTCTGAAACAATAAAAGAATATCTGTAAGTGTATCTAAAATGTCCCTAAATGTATGCTAAAGTGACTCACAAATTTTAGTACACTGCGTAAAATGCTTACACCAACACCCTAAACGACGTACCGTTTTCTGTGTCTAAAAATGTCTTAAAGCCAGTAATAGGATGTCCAATGCCTGCTCCACTGCATCAAAACACCTTCAACATACCTACAAAGTAGGCTAAACTTGTACCTAAAAAGCTTCTATGTGCCTTCTAAAATAGTTGTATTGCGCCTGTGCTCTAAAAACCCCTACTTTCATAGCGGGGAGTACATTTCCCCTCCGCTGTGCGAGGCTTCAGTGTGAGTTGAAATATTGCGCAAGTATTACATACAACCAACTTCTCATTATAGGTAATTCATGACGTGTTTCAAGATAGAGTTAACACTAGCATCACATGGCCCCCTCGTTCCCACGATTTAACCCCCTGTGACATTTATCTCTTCGGGGACATTAAAAGGGAAAGTGTACAGAACAAATCCACACACTTTAGATGAACTTAAAGCTAATATTCGTCAAGAAATTGCGGCCATTTCTCAGAGGGAACTGCAGAGTGTAATGAGCAATGTCCTAAGCAGGTGTCAGAAATACTTGAACAACGAAGGGAGACAGTTCCAGGATCTCCTTGTTTAATACACGTGAGTAATTTACTTTTCCTTTTAAGTGTTTATGTTGTCTAGGTTAGAAATAACTTACGCGACAAACCGAACTATATTTACTGCGGTCTTATGTCACCCGCACCGCCGACACAGCAGCCAGCCTCACCGGCCTGCCGCACACCGCGAAACTGGTTGCGTGAAGTACCGCTCACCCCGTATATTTCCAAAGTTTCAAGGCCCTACAACATTTAGAGCTTTAGGAAATTATGCTGCTTCTTATAATCAACTGGGATGAAAACTTGAATATAAAGGTTTTTAGAGTTCTGATTTTAGAGCGATTTGCTGCACCCAAATATATCTCCTCCTCCAAATTTCATTCTTGAACTCCCAATCTTCACATTGTTTTACAGAGATTGGAGATATACAGTCCATTCGCATTCATTTGGCTAGGTCTGGAAGGAGGGAGCAAGTTTCCTAGCTCTACAAATGTGTCCTCTTCTCCCTTCCCCTACTTGTTGGCCGAAAAGAATGCGAATGGACTGTAAGTTAGTGATCACCAAAAATTTAATGTTTATTAAATATATTTTTATATATCTTATGAGATAAATATTTAAAATCGGAATCCTTTCATACACGAGCGGTATTGCGGAATATTTTTTAAATATTAGCTTGAGAACCACAGATGGAGATGTACTTTAAAAAAGCATTGTTTTTAAACAGCAAAATTATTAACCTGGAAACTATATATCCCAGAAAGGTAAACTTAAAATACTGTATAAACATGTTGTAGAAAACGTGTGAGCCAAAAATGAAGTTCCTAGCTTGAAAGCTATAGAAAGTAGAAATTTCACCTATTTCATATAAGCTCTATGTTTTGTTTCAATTAATATAATCACAATACAGTATGAAAATTGATAATACCGTTACCTTATTTTAAATCCAAGTATTTTGATTTAGGTGCGAGGAGAAGATTAAAACACGGTGCTATTGCTTCTTAATTTTAATGGGTGCTAGGAAGAGTACCAAAGTTAACAGAAAGCGAACAATTTTGCAGAAAAGCGTTAAGCGGTCCTAAAGAAACCACGCCATCAAAATCAGAGGAAGTTGCTGTTCTAGATTTTGGTAATGAAGAGATTGTTTGCGACATTAAGCAACCAAACTATACACCTTCCCCATTATGTTACATTGACAACAGGACTCAAACAGGCTTGGCAGGAAATTTAGGCTTGTAATAAGCAATCCAGAAGCTATATTACATTACACTGGATTTGTGGAGAGTAAACATTTCATTTTGATTTTTGCTGCTCTTGGAGAAAATCGATTTAACCTTTAAATGTTTTCTCTTGAACCAAGACCTGGCTTTTTCCTCACAGTTATGAAATTAAGAACAAATAAGCTTGACATAGAACTTGGATTAAACTTAAGTATTCATAAGACAATTGCAGGTAAAATATTCAATGTATGGATTAATTTAATGCATAATCAGTTCAAGGAGCTAAACATATTATGGCCTGATGCAGAAACTGTTCTTCAACACAGTCCCCCAACTTTCAAAAATAAGTACACCGTTAAACTGCTTTAATTTGTCTTAATTTATATAAATAATACTTTCCACAAATATTGCTCTTATTTGTTAATACATTCTTTCTTTTTAATGCATGCAACCTTGGAACAGAATATTTTTTAAAATACCATATCATTAGTTAGTATTAAAACACGTAATATTGGTTACATCCACCCTTAAAGCTGTTTTTATAATTTTTGTGGTGTTTTAAAATGCCTGTAATTGTGAAACCCATTCATAAAAGATTTGCAACTGTTCAAACGTGGCTGTTGTTAGTATCCATACTTAAAACATGCTTCATAAATATATTCTCTGTGTCATGTAAGTCGAACTTCGTGGTTTAGGAGTATAGGCTCTAGTTCCTAAGGTCACGGGTTCAAACCCGGTGGAGAGTGATGGAATTTTTCGGGCGTAAACATTCTTAGCATGGATTTCTTCGGAAGGTAAGTAAAGCTGGCGGTCCCGTGTCGTAGATTTACGGCACGTAAAAGAACCGCAAGCTTGGTAAAGAGGCCTCTGAGCAAAATTTCCGGTCTCTCACACCTAATATAGAATGGGACGCTAAGAACCATTGCAGTTAAACAGCGTCCATAAATAAAACTCAATTTAATTTTCTGTCATGTAAAACCTACTTTTTGAATTACAAGTTTTGTTGCGTATCTACATTCTTCTGCTGTACCTATTTCATGTTAGTCATATATATTTGCTCAATATGTATCCCAAGACAGGTAATAAAATAAATCTGAATTTTATTGTAAAATAATGGGTACAAAATACATTTTGTAAAATTAATTAACTTTTATACCACTTCCTGAATAAATATTTCATCCCTCTCATATCTAGCAGCAACATGTCTAATGAAATGTAAATCGCAAAACTACAATGTTCTCTACCAGTAACAAATACCTACACTTGTACTTGAAAATAGCGATTGTGATTTCCTTTTAGCACAAAATACCACCATCGTTCTCCTCCAGGTACGGCATGTATTCCATAGAAATGTTTTCATGCGTATGACTTGGTAGTCCTTGAAGTCCCTAAGCTTTATCCTCCTTAATTAGTCCTTCACAAGATGCTGCCACATAGTTCTTCCTGGATGAATGATGAGCGCACATTTCTTAACTACATGATCCCACATTTCATATCTCTGTCTAGCTACATCTTCGATTTGAAGGATCCATCTCATGTATTCTGAGCAAAAGTTATTGTCTTTCAATAAAGCTTTTGCCAGACGTTTGGGATTTTTTGTATTGCAGATCTTTCTAAAATTACTGGCCGTCAATTTGTACTTTCTTTCCTTGAACTACAGAGCCTGATTAGATTTCTCCTTAGTATTTTGCTCAATTTGCTTCCTTTGTTCCTCATTAGCAGTTAACAGCCTTTCAGCTTCTGAAGGACAAGAACGAACACCTTAATAATAGTCGTGAATTACGTCAAAGGCACTCACTTTCTCTTTTCTTTTTTTATGGTATGAGAAAATGTTACTTTATGAGTGGAGATTTTCTAATGATTCAAAATGGTGTTGATACCCTAGATTGTTGATGCCAGATGAAGACCTAACCTCATGACATGGTTCCTGTGAAACGTGTCCTGGTGTCAAATACTCAACTTTAATTATTATTGGACTTATTGGCTTTTGTATTTTGCAAGGAACGTGATGAAAAGTTTGCGAAGACCGAGTACACGTTTTCATACATTTCACCTCTCCATTTTTAAATGCTCTAGAGTGTAGCACATATGCTGCAACAAAAAAATTACTTCGACTGCCTCTGTGGTCTGGTGATTAGCATGCTATACTCCTAATCTAGAGCTCCCAGGTTCGGTTCCCGGCGGAGGGTGGGAATTTTTCTTTGGTAAGATTATTTCTTATCCACCCTAGAATTTCAAAGTATGAAAGAGAGTATCTGTGTGTGTGTGAATTTAAGGACAATCCAAAGATAAACACAAATAGTAAACTAGTGAACACCACTGCCATGAGAAAATTGTTCCAGGCAAAAGCCGCCGACATGACCTAAATTTTAAAGGTGGCATATAAATGGAAAGGAAAGTTATTTCCTTTCATCACAATTCAGTGCTGCCAATTTTATTTTGGACAAAGCTGATACCATAAAATTTCAGAGTTAGGCTTTTCAGGTTTGTACAAGAGTAAAGAGGAAGTAATTGAATGGTTTAAAGTGTTTTTGGCTTGCCTTATTTGACTTCGACAGATATCGCAGAAGTATTTGTTGACCTGATCAGCGTTTTAGCGCAAGTGGACATATTTAGCAGTTTTTCCGATTACATTCTTAAAATTACGCAGGAAAGATAGTTTCTTTCCTCCTGGACTTTGGCTTTTACGAGTTTAAGTACCCCTCACACTACTAATGCAGCCGAATGTTTCCACAAGGATCTCAAGGAGAACCTTTGTACGTTTAACCCATCAGTCCGCATAGCCACCGATGTTTCAAGAAATTTCAAGCTGAGATATATTTGAAACTACAAGGTGCCAGGGAAAGCAGTTAAATAGGTAGGAAATGAAATGCGCATATATTCGTAAATGTCAGGAGTACGACACAAACCAATATTAACGGATTTCTAACAAAGTTAGTCGATTAACTTACCTGTCTCCTGCTAAACAGAGTGTATGTATTCAATACCATAAGGCACTAAAGCTTTAACCACACCTACAGCTAGCTGCGTGTGGTCAGTAGACAGTCATAGGTCTGTAGAAGTGGTAAGGAGAAGTTAGTGCTCTGGTAAATGCTTTCCGCTGAACGCTTTCATAGTACTTCCACTGTTATTTGGATGCGATCATAATTGAAAACGTACAGTTCTTGTGCGTTTTCAATGTGGTCTGCGCATAATAGCTCTAAAATCCAGTGGCTGCTCGTGAGTTTTGGCATTGGGGCAGGTTCAGTAAGTATACATTCAGATGAAGAATTTTGGTGCTAAGAATATCAAATCATGCCAAAGAAAAACACAAATACACACGTAAGCTTTGCCTTGAAATTAATTTCGAAACACTAGCGCTGTTTGCACCATCATACATGCGCAGAAAGAAGACGGATTAATTTGATCAGAAATGAGTTCCTACAAACATAGAGCATATAATCTAGCAACTCATTTTGGATGGTTTTGGAGGTACCTTTGAAAACGGTAAGATTTTTGAAATGGTTGAGTTGGTTACATAGACCTAGTATTTCTAAAAACACACCTTTATTTCTGGATATGCTGGTTTCGTCATGACCGCAAAGTGGAAGATAACACGCACCACATAATTTTACATCAGTTATCATTGACAGAACTTCATTTTTCTGCACTGTTTTGTTGTGCTTCCTTAATGGATTCTTCATAGGCACTACTTAAAGATGATGTTAAGCACAATGTTAAGCTCGGGATTTGGTCGGTAGTGTATTTAATTCTAACGTTTCCGGTAGGCTTAGCAAACTAAGCACAACCTTTCTTAGTTGACAAACTTTCATTTCATGGCACATTGATAAGCATTGTCGTTGAATGCCAACTGGTTACTGACTGACTAGACATCATTAGGTCAGAGAACTTTAAGCTCGAAAATAGCCATACAAAGAAACCCCATCCCTTACTTCAGTATGTGCACCTCCTCGGAGGTTGAAATGGGAGTGAGCATTTCCAGTGTTGGTGTCTCCAATTTTAAGCCAGATAATTTTAACTGTGGCTCGCTCCTGTGCACTTAGAACTAGTAACAATGGGCTCTACAAATTTGCTCATATTATCTAAAAATTATGGGAATAATCGTGCAATTAAGTAATTTTCAATAATTAATATCAACCTGTTCAACGCTATGGAAAGAATAAAAACAAGTTTCCACTCCATACATTCCTTGACACCGGTGGTGATCTTCCTGAGCCCATGTTGATCTTAGCTAGGAGAGTGGCACAACATTACAGCTTTACTGTTGTCATGGCTGCTGATGAAAGCACAACAAAAGTCAGCCCGGGTTGTCAGAATATGAGCCCTACAGACCAACTTTTTTAAAATCAGCCTTTGAAATAGGAGAAATACGGAACAGTTTAAATGTATTTAGTGTACAAAATAATATTCCTATATAATGGGCATATTAAAACTAAAAAGTAACGGCTTCAACATATTATAGGGGGAACGCCGCTCTTGAGCCGTCAATAGCGTCCACTGCAAAAATACATGTCAAAAAAGCAGTGGCAGTCAGCAAAATCCCAGGAATATTGTATTTGTCAATTATCGGCGGGGGAGGGCTAATTTTACTACTTCTGACATCACAGAATTTAGTTTTTAATGCTTAATTTAAGATTTACGTGCAAATTATTCATTTTATTTCTAATTGAAATAAATAAATACGGTTTTAGGCAAATTAAAAGAATAAATCTCTATCATTTATAGCCAGAATCCGCAATATTCTCCAATAAGGCACAAAATTCTAAAAAAAATTACGAAAAAAGTAACTATAGAGTAGTTATTATTTCTCTATTCTAAAGAAAAATCATGTTCAAGTGGACTTTAGTGCAAGGGTGATCTGATTGTCATCTATGTTCTGAAACAAAATCAAGGTCAACTGGAGATTAGAGCAAGGTTGATTTCGGTGCCATCTATGTTTCAAAACAAAATTAAGGTCAAGTGGGCCTTAGTGCAAGGATGATCTAAGTGCAACATATGTTATGAAATAAAATCAAGGTCAATGGAGTGGGGACACTTGGAAACTGCATAGCAATGGTCATATACATTATCTCTCCCTCTGAAGAGGTAACACTTCACTAATTTAAACTCATGCCAGACATCTTGGTATTTCTTAATTCCATTTGTAGCACTTGTAACGCTGGTGTTCACTTAAGGGTTATGATGATTCAGGTCATTTAGATCATGTGTATTGCCCAGGTACACCCACATAGATCTCCGCCAAGCATTATGACAGCTAGACTATAATATTAGGTGTTACTTTTTTAAATCATATAATTGAAATAAAATTTTCTTATCCGACATTCTTATCTGGATTGCTGAAGGATCTGTTAGAAAATAAAGTTATAACCACATACAATATTTTCTCGCAGCAAGCAAGGCTGGTTTAATAAAACACTGATCTCCCTCTAGCCTTTAAAACTGGTGAAGGAAACAAGCTGTTTCCCAGTGTTACAACGCCTTCTTGTAGCGATCCTTTGTATTCTTAACTGACGATAGCTCTGTAGATTTAAGGGAGTTAATTAATAATAACGGAGAGTGGTTTCCTCAGAGAGCTCTGGCACTGTGCACACAAAGCGAATATAATATACACTATATGAAAAAGTTCAATAGTTTGGCATTCTTTTAAAGTTCTACCGATACTCAGTTTTTACTCGCGAATACGTGAACTACTAAGCCTGTATATAGTGGGGCGTTATAAGCAATGAATGCTTGTCTGCCTCAGAAGAAAGTTAACTCCCTCATTTCGCTGTAAACACTTGTAAAATATGAATCACGGTTAAGTTCTGTACCTTAACAAGTATACGCCCGAAGGTTTCAATTAACAATTACAGAGATATTCATTGTTGCGGGATGAAATTCTCAGATACTTATGCCTTTCATTCGGTAAACTAACATGGAGGGGTTTTCTCGTAGTTATGCAAACAGAACGGATTTCAAATCCATTACGTAACGACCCACTCTTAAAACATATTTGAACTATCACTTAAAGCTTACTGTATTGCCCTATTCCCATTGTAACTACACTGGAATATGCAATAAAGTAATTTCTACAAATACCTAACTAGAATGCTATGAAGTGTACAGAAGAATAAGGTTTTGAAACAATAGCGCCCACATACCCAAGACACAGGGATATAAAGACAACCACTTTGAATTTTTACTTTCCCAAGATATATTAATGATACATATCCGGTTTACTCCAACCAAGTGGGTGACAATGTATTTTATGAGATTCAACACACTGGCATGCGTAAAAACAAACTCAATGAATACTTCAGATTCCCACATAGGTGTTCGCTACTCCTTCAGATATAAGCCAGCATGTGAGCCAACCGACATAAGTACACCTATACTGTAGGGCCGGAAGTGCCCAAATTAATTATTTTAAGGGATGATTGTTAAAAAAACGAGAGAGGATTCATTCCTATACATTTTGGTGTTTATTATCATTAACTAAGTGACAAGTAGCCTGATGCAGAAAAGTAATTCATTAATTTGATACTTTTAAGCTTCTCAAATTTAAAGCAATGGCAATCACCCGAATGTTATGAGAAATACTTCTTTGGAATGAAAGGGTTTACGAGTCAAATAAATGAGCCTAAGAAACGTTTCTTCGGCATATACGCCCATGGCGTGAGGTGGGTAGGGGAAACCTGATGAGGGATATAGGTAACGTCTACAAATTGTACAATTCACTGATTAATAAACATCTAAATGTGACTTATTGTGATACATAAAACACTGCTCATCATCATACAGCGAAGTGAAGTTTATTCTCCATCAAGAGCGAGCTCTTCAGTGCAAGGTAAGATATTACTAATGATATGTCCTTATACAGTTATGCAGGTGTCATGCATTTTACATTGTCGCGCGATATATTATTCTTAAATCAGTGAATTTTTACGGTTATTTAAACATCAATGTTTTTTTTCTAAAACTGGTTCATATCTAAATAATAAACAAAATCTCCCGGAGCCGTTCAGTTTGTCTTTCTATTGCATAATGTAGCTGGAATGTTTGGATTTTAAATCGTTAATTATCTTATAAAACAATATATAGGAACTTCATAAAATTAAATGAAACACGACTCTATTTAAAAGAGTTAGTATAAATGAGATGTAATATTTTTAAACAAATGCTACAGCAACACAATTAAAATTAGAAATAAACATTTTGGGTTTCTAAATGCATTTGAGTATATATCCATTGGTAAATGACTCATTCTTTCTTTAAGCAAAAAATGTAATATATAACTTACACAAGACATTAAATTGTATATTATTTATTTAAAACAATGATATAGTGAATTATTTTCATGTAACTAGGGTGCTGCTTTTATCCTAAAGATATAAGACGGTTCGCATATTCTATATAAGTGCACATGCATATAGATTTTCAGTCATCAAGAATCTCATCCGATAATGATAACCTTAAATAACGTTACCTAATTTCTTTATCTGAATTAAATTTGGGAGTTTTAGTTTTATTACAGGTTTAGTTCAGATATCTATATTGAAACGAGTTTATCTTAAGTAAAAGCTGAGTATGAATTGTAAAGATCCTTAATTCGTGCTTTTATTTACATGCTTTAGGAATTTTATCAATGTTACTATTTGTTCCAAACGGAATATTTGATCCTGTTTGATAAAGAATGCACGGCCATCACCACCCGCGGCCATATAAAACCATTGTCTCCTGGAATCGCTTCATAATGGAGCAATTTTTAGTAGATACAGCCGAAACAGAAGACAGTGGCCCGTGGTATAGTGATCCGGAAGTGAAGTAATCATCATCATCAATATCATCATAATCATCTTCCTCATCATCAGCAGCATCATCATCTCCAGAATTACAGACATCACCACAGCATTGAATATCATCTCAGAAAACAATCATAATCATAGAGCTGTCCCCATTAAATTAAATTGAGTTTTCTTTATGGACGCTCTTTAACTGCTGTGGTCCTTAGCGTCCCATTCTATATTGGGCGTGAAAGAGCAGTAATTTTGCTCCAAGGCCTCTTTATCAGGCTTGAGGTTCTTTTACGTGCCAGAAATCTACGACACGGGACCACCAGCTTTACTTCCCTTCCAAAGGAAGCCATGGTAAGGATTTTTACGCCCGAAAAAATCAATCGCCGGGTTTGAACCCGCTACCTCGGGAACTAGAGGCTAGCATGGTAACCACTACACCACGGAGGACGACAAACTATCCCCGCTCATCCCCTAACCACATATCCGAAAAATCATTGATCTTACCCAATCGTCCCCGCTAACAATAGACAACTCCACCATCACAAATACACCATCAATCACCAATATCAGGCATCGCTCCACTGGCATTAACACCATTCATGGATATACACAATCACCGAAGACGCGACACGTGCAGGAGGTTAAACTTTGAGAATATAAATCCAATCCTTCCTGCCCTTCCTCCATTAACCCGCAACCCAATCTACCAGAAGAGAAAATACTAGAACAAACCATAATAACATACAATCACTCACACTAAACACGGAGCACACATACACACGCACACGCACACGCACGTACACACGCGCAACAAATAAATGTTCAACCACTTTGTTTATTCCATTTCACAATCACTGCTATTCCGACATATTGAGTAAAACTCAGGAAATCAAGCTAATATGTCTATTATTATTATTATTATTATTATTATTATTATTATTCTTACTATTATTATTATCTTCCCTTCTATCTCTCTCTGTCATGCAATAATTGCTTTTCTTTCAGGAAACCAAATATTCCATCGTTAAAACATATTGTCTAACATCTGCAATGTGTAATGTTTCAGGCCCAGCTAGCAAGAAGCCGTTGATGAACAACAAGAAGAAGAAGAACAACAACAACAGTGCACGAGAGAACTCTGATCCAAGGCATTTACATTTCTAAAAGTTGAGATGCCAAGCAGGACCTTTTTAATTCAGGAAAAACAATATAAGCATCAACATCAGTACTATTATTATTATAATTAATATATTATTATTACTTTTACATCTACAAAGAACATTGGAACATATACGTATCATTGTTCCTCTTTCTCTCTGCTATCTAACAAATATAATTCTTTTCAGTGGACCAGCTATTCCATTCCATGATTTTTCTTCTCACAGTTTCGATGCGTAATGTTTCATCCAGTAAATGGAAAGCAGTGAAGAAGAAGAGCAACAACAATTTTGCAGATCTCTATAGGAGGCTGAGACTACAAGAAGATCGAATGGCCCACAGTAACACACCCAAGAAAGACGCAAGCAAGAACAGTGCTTCAAGACGTTTACATCTCTAAAATTCACATGGCTATCGTAAGAATATTTCATGATATTCCAGTGCTCTTCATAAAAGCAGACAATAATAAATTTGTGTGCATGTCGTTATTAGATTGGGAGATAATTAAAAAAGTCTCCCGGTATGCGAAATGTTCCTGAAAGTGAAAAAGTGCCCGTGCTGTGAATAACGTGAAAATATTGCTTTTTGTCGTATAATATTACCACATTTATAGAAAATGTAAACAAAAATCAGGTTTAAACATGCTGAAATTTTGAACATGGTGAAATTTCTTTAAATCATGAAGAAATAATTGGGAAAAAGGGTTGTGTCATTTATGGCCAGGCATTGCATAACCGTTCCATTATAAATAAAGTGAAATATGTAGGAACAATCAATTGTGTAGGAATGTGCTGGAATCGAATGATAGAATAATAAACAAACGATTTTCTGGTATATAAATAGTTTTTCATTCATAAAAATGCCATGCCGTTTTCCTATATTCTCGTGTAATCCACCGTATTCGTTGAATTGTGTTTGAAAGCAGTTTATTGTTATCGCACATAGATTTGCACAGCAAACGTAAACGTTAGCACACCGCTCAATCAAATAGAATTCATAAGGCTGCGTGCATCCACTGTAATTGAAAAAATCGGATGTCTGCCAATTGCATCTAATTCAGAACACACTTTAATTTTTATCGAGTACTAGATATTTTCATAGTATTGGTGCAGGGTTTAGGTCATTGCGGGTATTATGAAAATATTTGCCGGGGTAATAATTACGGACATATATATCAACGCATTCACGTAATTACACAAAACCTTTTCACTTGTTCTAAAAACCATTTGACAAAAATTACAACCTAACGTGCTAGCTTAAAAGACTATTAATGTCAATATATTCAATATCTTAAAAGCAAAAGGTTCCATTTACTAATATGTTGTCTGAGTTATCTGGACAAGCAGTTAAACATCAAGCCTGGAAAAAAGTACGCATAAGAGACTATAACATATACTTTTAAGGCTCATCCAAATCATCAAGCCTTATTTAGAAATGTAAATACTATTCTTCTGTTTTATTATTTTTTATACAATTTTGAATGATTTATTTGGTAAATTTATATCTCACAAGATTTACATGTACAAAGTTGTTCAGACCACATTACGAAAAACTTTCACCAATATATTTGAATTCGCTGATAACCTTTCGGTAACGATGGTTTATTTGACAAATCTATATCTCACAAGATTTACATGTGCAAAACTGTAAATACCACACTATGAAAAGCATTCACTAAAAACTTAAATTTCGCTGTTAACCTTTCGGTAATGCTGTTATTAACACAGGTATTTAGGACAATTTTATAGTGGGCATTTCGGGATTCTGGTAGGGTATTTCATACACTTGAATGTATTTTGGAAGAATTTTTCGGGATTTTGCATGCTGTTAGGACCATTTTCCCGCATAGTCTCCATTCTGCTGGCAGACATTTTAGGTGCTTTGAAATCTTTTATACAATAACGTTTTGCTGCGTTGCATCTGTTTGCAATGTTTAATGTATTATATGTTTTTTGGGGAAATTATTGCGAAAGCCTTTATACCCATAAAAGATGTACATCAGCATCTAAACAATGATAGCACAACCGGCACCATTACCAACACCATTACCGCCACCACCATCACCGCCAGAAACATCACCACATGCATTCATTTTCCTAGATGCTCCAGGTTGAACCCTCAGAGACTGCAAATCTGATTAAGTATATAGTCAGATGTTATCATATTATAAGTCAATATGACCGAATGATGGACTGAATTAAATAAAACATTAAAGATCACTTTAAACTTTGATACAGATATATTCCTTAAAACCCGAAATCATATGCATCACCTAACAAAGCGGTTCTTCTAATGCGTAATGTTATCAAAAATTAAGCTTATCGTTAGTCAGCTGTGATTACACGCCAATAAAATAACTCATGCATAAAGACTAGCAAAGTCATACATCTCCGCTAGACGATTTATACATCGCATACTACCGAAGTTGCATCCATGTATGTCCACTGAATTATTATTCCAATATTTACTCATTTTATACGTAATCTTATATCATTATTAACCATAAACCTCAGGCTTATATGGCAAGATATGCTAAGCTACCCTAACCTATCCTAACCCATCACGGGAGGAAGGGATGAAATCGAGTAGCCGGCGGATGCTACAGTACATAAGTTGAAGACCCCAGAGACGCACAGATGTCCCTAACATTTCCAGGATAGAATACCCATTCTACAGACCAGACTGTCAAAACCCACCCTACAGAGTATGCTGTATACAGGCCGATGAATGAGAATTGATCAAGGATCTTTTAACGCCCACAGAGGATGCTCTTTCTTTTGAACACGCATCTGAGTCATCTGTCCAACACCGGTTCATGTCACTAAACGTAGAGGCACATTTCAATGTAACCAGATACAATCAAGGGTAACCAGATTTATCCTAAAGGCCACTAGAAGCCTAGCAAAATGTTACCAGAAAGGTAACCAGTTATAGCAAAAAGCTAGTCAGAATGTAGCCACATGCAAGCAAAGGGTAAGCAGTTAAGAAAAAACATAGCCAAATGTACCTTATCCTGGACTTGACTATCATCTCATTATTTATCCTATACAATTGGATAAATAATGAGATGATATTATTTATCTAACCTAACCAGACACCAACCATTCTAACCTAAACTAGATATCAAGTTATCATCTATTCTATCCAGTCGTTATCTAGCATAACCTCACACCGAGCATCACTACCTAGACTAGGCCTGGGGAACTCTCAAAGGAGAGGTATTGTCACGTAAACCCTATTCACCTAAAACTGATTTTACTTTCCGGTTGGCAACACCAGCAGTATACAGTAAGCAGGAATTATGGGGTTGGTACTGTAGGAGTGGTTTTATTTGCACTCTTAGGAGCGCAAGTTCCCCAACACTATACAACACTAACCCAAACTACACAATCCTAACCTTGCATTGAACATCTCATCATATATTCTATCATGGCATCGTCTATTTCAACCTGATATACACAGATATACATAAAACAACTGACTGTCCTTGTAGTCTGCGGTATCCTCGGGTACCTGAAAGAGATATAGGGGACGACTACTAAAAGTAATGATGGGTGATGTCGCATGTCTCGACGGGTTGCACTATTTATATATCATCAAAGTCGTGCTAGATATAAAACTCTGATAACATCTACAATACACTCTAAACGTAGCCCACGCTAGACTATACAGGCCTTTTCTATCCTAACACCATCTAATATAACCCCGCAACGAACACTCCACCCTAACCTAAACATGGCAATTCTCTAATAATCTATTCTAACTTCGCACAAGACATTCTAGGCCATATTAGAACATTCACTATCATCTATTCTATCCTGACATAGTCCACTCCAATCTAGCACCTAAGAAAGCACGACCAAAACCTGCCCAAACGTAACAATCGACGTGGCCAAACACGAACAGATGCATGCATCCGTAACCAAAACTAAGCGAGGTGGCACAGTAGTAACGTGTACAACTCGCATTCGAAATGTACAGTTTTCGATACCAGACGACTGCATTTCAACTATCCTGTCATCGTTGCGGATTTTGAGAATATTCTCATGACATACTATACGTGCCTCACTAATCCTGAAACCTGCCCATACAACTCCATATCAGAAGCATTCCCCAATGAGGTGTTTCACTAGCTTATCCGGGCTGGTACTCAGGAATCGATAGGTATCCCCAAGCTGAATTTAATACCTCATGCTCTAAGTATGTTGCAGATGTTAATCTCTATTATCTAACTATTATAAGAATGGTTTATAAAAATCTATTTATTTTGTGATGAGGAATAAGGAAACAAAATAAAAAATGTTGGTTCCCAATTACGAAACGTAACTTGACCCTCAAATGACTATTCATGGATGATCCAACCATTCATTGCGCTCTTGATACACGACCATTCAGAATGTTTGCTGTTATTTACCTTCGTGTAAGAACAATTGCAAAGTGCTGTATACAAATGTTGTTTAGTTTGTTATGAGGAGTGATAAAACAACTTAAAAGGGTATGTTCCCAACTAAAAAAATTAAATTGACCAAAAAATGACCATCACAACGTCCTCCACATAAAACACGGCTAATGGCATTTCCTTTCCGCATAATATCAAGCAACTTTTATTAAAGACATTTCTTACTACAACGCTTAGTTTTGGTGATGTTGCACAGTCTCAAACTAAATAGTCCAATCTGTATAAATAATATAACCCGCCGTGACATGCGACAACACCTAGCTTTACTTCTGGTGCTTCTGAGTTAGGCTGCGTCCCCTATCTCTTTCAGGTACACGAGGATATCGCAGACTGCAAGGACAGTCAGTTGTTTTATGCATACCGGTATGTATCAGGTTGGGTTAGACCAATCATGATAGAATAGATGATGAGGGTTTGTTCACTGCAAAGTTAGGATTGTGTAGATTAGGTTTGTGCTGTACAACCTAGGTTGTAATGTTTGGTGTGAGGTTAAGTTAAACGATGACTGGATAGAATAGATGATAATTAATGTTCCAGTTTGTGTTAGAATGGTTGGTGTCTGGTTAGGTTAGACAACGACAGTATGTAATAAATGAGATGATGGTCAACGCCAGCCTTATTTGGCTACGGTTTTTGTTATAACTGCTTACATTTTGCTTGCATGTGTCTACATTCTGACTAGCTTTTTGCAATAACTAGTTACCTTTATGGTAACATTTTTGCTAGACTTTAGGATAACTGTGGTTACCTTTGATTGTATCTGGACACATTGAAATGTGCTTTTATGTTTAGTAATATGAGCCGGTGCTGGACAGATATCTCAGTTGCGTCTTTCAAAGGAAGAGCATCTTCTGTGGGTGTTTAAAGATCCTCGATCGATGCTCGTACATCGGCCTTTCTATGCATCATATTATGTAGGGTGGGTTTTGACAGTCTGGGCTGTAGAATGCGTCTTCTATCCTGGAAAATTTTAGGGACTTCTGTGCGTCTCTGGGGTCTGCAGCTTATGTACTGCAGCATCCGCCGGCTACTCGATTTCATCCCTTCCTCCCGTGATGGGTTAGGATAGGTTAGGGTAGCTTAGCATAACTTGCCATATAAGCCTGTGGTTTATGGTTAACAATGATATAAGACTACGTATAAAATGAGTAAATATTGGAATAATAATTCAGTGGACGTACATGGATGCAACTTCGGTAGTATATAATGTATACATCGTCCAGTAGAGATATATGACTTTGGTAGTCTTTAAGCATGAGTTATTTTATTAGCATTCCATTACAGCCGACTTACGACAAGCTTAATTTTTCATACACTACCCGTGAAAAGAACCGCTTCGTTAGGTGTTACATATGTATTCGGATTTTACAGAACAGATCTACATCAAGCTTAAAGTAAGCTTAATATTTCACATATTTCAGTCCCTCAATCCATCAAATTGACTGATAACTGTAAAATCTGATTATATTTTTAAACAGACTTGCAGTCTCTGAGGGTTGAACTTGGAGCATCTAGGAAAATGGATGCCTGTGGTGATGTTTGTGGTAGTGTCAATTGTGGTGGTGATGGTGGTGGTAGTAATGGTGCCGGTTGCGTTGTGTCATTGTTTAGACACTGACGTTGGGACTTTATATGGGTATAAAAGAGTTGGCAATAATTGTAAAACACATATAATACATTAAAACATGGAAAATAGATGCAACGCAGCCAAAACATTTTTAACATTGTACAAAAAGGTTCAAAGCACTTACAATATCTGCCAGTAGAAGGATATAAACCGGGAGAATGGCTGTAACAGCATGCAAAATATCGACAAAGTCCTCGAAAATACACTCAAGTTTATGAAATATCCTAACAAAATTCCAAAATTCCCTATATAGAATTGTCCTAAATACCTGTGTTAACAGCAGTATCGAAAGTTTAATGGCGAATTCCAGTTTTTGGCGAATGATTTTCGTAATGTGGTCTAAACAGTTTTCACATAAAAATCTTGTGAGGTATATTTTATCAGATACATCATCATTATCGAAAGGTTAACAGCAACTTTAAGTCTTTGGTGAATGCTTTTCGTAATGTAGTCTGAATAATTTTGCCCAAGTAAAACTTGTGAGATATCGATTTACCATATTTAATTTACCAATTTTATAAAAATAGTAAAACAAAAGAATGCTATTTAAATTTCTATATAAGGCTTGATTATTTGAATAAGTCTTAAAATTACATGGTATAGTAGTAGTATAGAAATGACAGATCCAGCGCACTTAATATGTAGGAATGTGTATTCATATGCAAATGAGGGCGCCCACCCGCTCTCCCTCCCTCTTCTCGAGCTCCGTAGTACCTTATGTTGCACCTGAGGGTCATAAATCTTGTTGAGTATAATGGAAGCTTGACAGGTAAGCAATTAATGCTGTCAATCAACTGTCAAAACGAACAAAGGAATAATAAATTACGTGTCTGTAACAAAGGCGGAGGCGTTATTCTACCCATTCCATATCCGGACACGTGCACTTCTCCACTGCAGCAACTCACCCCCACACTCGCATTGTTTAACGATCACGTGCAAAAGGTTATCCATCACTGTCAAAATGAACAATAGAGTATGCTGGACAAAGGATCAGACGCTATTGTCCCAGCTCTATTGAATACTTTCAGGAAAGCCACCTGCGAGCTCGCAGTCGCATTGTTTGACGATCACGTGCAGAAAAAGAATAATAGAACAGGGCCGGACCCGAGTTAACAAAAGAACAAAGCTTGCCCTTCACCTGTCAAAATGAACAAAGACCATGATAAATTATGGTTGTAACAAAAGAGAGCCTGAAGACTGCTAACAAAGGAACAGATTCTATTGTATCCCTTTCTATTGTCCAGAGCAAGATTTCTATAGAAAGACCACCCGTGTAGCATCCCATTCCACTGGAATATGACAAAGAAGAAAGCTGGTCCCTTCCAACAAAAGAGAGCAGACGTTATTGTCATCCATTCTATTGTTCGGCCACGTGCATGTTTTAACAAAAGAAACTGGTGGAGGCTTTATATTTGCCCTGTCTTTGTTTGACTGTGGAAAAAGAGAGAGGCTTCGGTTTCCATGGGGTAAGCATCACATAACTGCTAGACCCTAAATTCCACCCCATCCCACCTCGACCTCTTGCGTCACCTGCGTTGACTGAAGGCTACTTCTCTTTGCGCATGCGCTGCAAGAGATGATGTCATTGGATGCAATAATCACGTGACGGCTAACATCTCCCCACCATACCAACGCGTTGGAACTGCCTGAGGGCTTTAGGTCCCTATATAAACAACCGTCGGTGAATGCGGAAACCACTGCGAGTTATTAACTTAGTGTTATAATACCTAGTGATACAGCTTAATCTAAGTCAGTGCTATTGTCTTCTAGACTGCATCCTTCGTCATCTACATACAATGCAAGGTGAGTGAGTTTTTACATAACTAAGTGAAAGACGAACAATTGCAAGAGTACCATTTTGTTTATCTGAATTTCATTTCTTTAATAATTAACATCAGAATTGTTAAAACATGTAGAGCTTTCATCAATGGTGTTAATAGTTCTTTAGATCCTAGCATAAACATTCATGCTTAATCTCTAATCATTCTTCCTCTAATAAAATTCACAGCGTTTTCTCTACGATACTTCTGTAAACATTCACACGATCTTCGCTACACATTCTTCTGTAAACATTCATACGTTTTTCTCTACACATTCTTCTGTAACATTCATACGATTTTCGCTACACATTCTTCTTCTGTAAACATTTATATGATTTTCGCTACATATTATTCTTGCATAAACATTCAAATGATTTTCTCAACACATTATTCTTGTATAAACATTCATACGAATTGCGCTACACCTTCTTCTATTAACATTCATAAGATTTTCTCAACACATTCTTCCTCTATTAAGATTCATACCATTTTCGCTACACATTCTTCTATTAACATTCACACAATTTTCTCTACACATTCTTCTGTAAACATTCATACGATTTTTGCCACACATTCTTCTTCAGTAAACATTCATATTATTTTCGCCACGATTCTTCTTGCATAAACATTCATATGATTTTCTCAACACATTCTTTTATTAACTTTCGCACCATTTTTTCAACACATTCTTCTATTAACCTTCACACCATTTTCTCTACACGTTCTTCTATTGACATTCGCACGATATTCACTACACATTCTTCTTCTGTAAATATTCACACGATTTCTCTACACATCCTTCTGTAAACATTCATATTATTTTCTCAACACATTCTTCTATTAACATTCATACGATTTCTTCTACACATTCCTCCTCTATTAAAATTCACACCATTTTGTCAATACATTCTTCCTCTATTAAAATTCCCACGATCTTCTCTACACATTCTTCTTCTGTAAACATTCGTACGATTTCCTCTACACATTCTTCTTTCCGTAAACCTCCATACGATTTTCACAACACACACTATTAACATTCATACGATTTTCTCTACTCGTTTATTTTATATTACATTACTTTCTCTACTAATTTATCTTTTATCAGTTATAAAAAACAATTGAACTTACAGGACTTAAATTTTTTCGTACGTAATACTCCAAACGCGATGGGAGTCGCCAGAGCCGCATTCACCAGAGGACCGGGATCTCGACTTAACCAGATTGTGCAGGTTAATAGAGAACCTATTATAACAATTCCACCTCTGGATACAACATGACAGCACCCCTGGCGGGGATCAGACATCAGATGTGCCGCTGCATATCAGTTAAATTTCTAATGGTATTAATAGCCCGCCGTCACCAATATTATCGGGGGGTGATTATATTGTACCACTGCTACTTGGATTTGAGGATGTCACTCCCGTTACAGGGGTGAATGCAGGCATGGGCAGCGCTTCAAAGCAGTATTGTACATGCAATAACTGCGAATACAAAGTTGCTGCAATACAGATGTTTAACGAAGTGAACGGTGAGTTTAGATATATTATCACACTTAAACCTTTTTTCTAGAAGATATTAGCTTTATCCTTAATCAATTAATAGCCAGCGAACAATTCATGCTTAGATCATAATTTCAATTATGGAATGAAGCATTCTATTTCCTAGCATCTTTCAATTACAAATATTCGATATGAAGCTAATTCTCCTTTTTGCTTCTTTGTTGTAGTTCCTGAAGCGATATCATTCGGGGCAGGGGAGATGGACGAGGGTGGTAGCTTGCCTTAACCTATATTCTCTCAAGACTACCTGACTCCGCCGCCTCCTAGGTTCGAGGATGTTGCACCGATGCCTGTAGGAGATCCATGGGCGATTATTCCTAGTGAGGGGGTGTGCACCTGCGTGAATTGTGCATGCAGGACCGTGTACCTACAGATGCTTCGTAAATTGAATGGTGAGTTTTTAGCTTCATTTATCCTAGATCTAGCATCATTACATACATAATTAACGTGACGTTAACGCATAACTTTTCTTAGAAATTTTTAACTCATTTTTATTGATTAAAATATGCAATTACATAAATAATTATCGTAACGTTAACGCATAACTTTCCTTAGTCAATTTTTTACCCATTTTTATTTATTAAATTATACAATTATACAAGTAATTATCGTAACATTAACACATGACTTTAAGGTTTTTCTTCAATGATTTAATAAACATATATTCTCGCATTTCTATTTTAACTGCCATTCCAATTAATTCCACTTTGTTATTGTATATAGAACCTTCAATAGTGATCACAAACCCGGAGCCTGAGTATGCAGGCAACTTACTATTGCTCCGGGGTTCCAAAAGACCTCAAAAATCTGAAGAGGAGCTCGGTCAAAGAATTAACCCCCTCGCTAATCCAGGATCTTCAATGGCCCCTCCATCGCCAGTTGCAGGACCATCAGGCATTGGTCGCAACACCAATTATGAAACCTCAACCACCTCTGATGACACCAACTCATGCAGTAACGACCTTGAATATAGCAACAACGCCAAAAAACTAAATGTTAGTCATACCCAGCTAGAGTGTAAGGTTATTGAATCGGCGTTTAAGGGCCGCCATTTCAATAGCCGCATAGAAAACGCTTTAGAGGTAGCTGACACCGGTCAATTGCTGCAGGAATGCAGGCGACTTGTATTGGGAGAGATGGTTTCTGTATTCGGGAGACGCTCTTCTGGCTTTAAAGTACGCACCTCGATTGAAATCGAGTACCTCATACAATCTCCTGAAAAAGAACATGGAGAAACCATCTTTTTCGTTAGCAATACAAAGTTGGGCCTTCTGTTAAGTAATCCTGATACCCTATACACTTCTATGGTCGATGAAACTCTATAAAAATCTCGAATTTCAAGGGAGATGCAAGCTCAAAATCTCTGCTCGCCTTCAGGGCTCTTGTTATTTGAACAGTTATCCACTGCATTCAACTACCGTGGGATAGACTTCCCTGTAGGCCTACACCAGATTCCAGACTTTGAACAGCAAAACCCTGAAATATCAGTTTCAGTATTTGGGCTAGAAAGGCAGTGCTCAATTATACCTCCACGCCAGACCAACTGCAGGAAAGATTTCAATGTTAACTTGTTACTAATGGAGCAAAACGGAAGATCTCACTACTGTCTGATTAAGGATATGTCAAGGCTGACTTCAAAGAAAATCAGTGAACATGACAGGAAACAATGGGTATGCGAGCCCTGCCTGAAGCACTTCAATAATGAAGGTGCTTTTAAAAAGCATCAATTGAAGTGCATGCAGTGCCAGGTACTCAAAATGCCTAAGCAGGGTTAAGTGATTGAGTTCTCATCCCACTGGAAGGGTACTCCTGTAAATTTTGTTGTGTTTGCCGATATCGAGAGCGTGTTAATCAGAGTTCAGTTGTCAGCCGTCGGCTAATCAGAGCTGGACTTGGGCTATCCAGCATCATGACGCTATATCTATATCACTTAAGCTCGTATGTCGCCACGACGATTCGTTGTCGAGATTTAAGCTATTCAGAGTCCTGATGCAATCAAGGAGTTCTTCATTGAGCTTAGGTTAATAGCCGAAATGGTTATTGAGCAATATAGCCGCAATGAAGAAATGACCCTGACTGCACAGGACGTGGCTGATTTCGGTAATGCTCGTCATTGTCACATATGCAAGAAGGAGTTTGAGGTAGACGACTTGAAGGTGCGCGACCACTGCCATATGACCAGTGTATTCCTGGGGGATGCTCATAATGCATGCAATTTAAATAGACGGGTACCTAATTTTGTACCCATTTTTTTCATTGCCGTAGCAATTATAACAGCCATTTCCTGATGCAACACCTGGCATATGATGATCACCCCATTTCGTGTATCTCAAACTCCTTATATCATTCAGCAAAATGTACAGGACTATCTTTTTCAGATTTCTAGATAGCTTTAAGTTCTTGGACGATAATCTATCTAGTTTAGCCTGCATGCTGAGTAGCGATGAGTTCAAGATCACGAACTCTTGAGTATTCCGATCCCGAACATCAGCAGTTAGTGAGATCTAAGGGAATATTCCCTTACAGCTACGTCGACTCTCCTTCCAGACTACAGGAAACAGCACTGCCTTCAATAGAAAAATTTGATGACATAACTCAAAAAGACTATAATCATGCTGTCAAAGTCTGGAATACCTTCAACATAAGTAATCTGGGCGAATACAGCGGCCTGTATCTTAAAACGGATACGCTCTTGTTGGCCGATGCATTCGAGAAGATTAGGGATCTCTCTCTGGAGGTATATAATTTGGACCCCTTCTGGTACTATGCCCTACCAGGACTTGCATTTGATGCAATGCTCAAGTTGACCGAGGTCAAGCTTGACATCATTATGAAGAGGAAATGTTAAACTCTTTGAGGGAGGAATCAGGGGTGGAATGTGTACTGTATCAGAGAGACATGCCAAACCAAACAAAGATACCTTCCTGGACACGATCAAGAACAAAAAATATTATATTTGGCCTATCTCGACATCAGTAATTTATATGGAGCTTCGATGGCCAGCCACTTGCCGCACAAGGACCTCAGATGTCTTCTGCCTGAAGAAATTTTAGCAATAAACTTCTTTGCTGTTGCCCCTGATTCCCCAACTGGAAACGTCTTGGAAGTCGAACTTGTGTACCCTAAGCATCTACACAATGAGCACAATAACCTTCCTCTCTGCCCGAAAAGTGAGATACCACCTGGAGGCCAATACAAGAAACTGCTGGCAACGCTCGAGAACAAAGAGAAGTATACCTTACACTACAGAAACCTCCAGCAGTGCATTGATTTGGGCCTGAAGCTAAAGAAGATCCATAGAGTGGTTGCATATGATCAGTCAGAATGACTGAAAACCTACATTAATATAAATACAGAGAGCTGTACAAGGGAAACTTACAAATTCGGTCAGAATTTATGGAAGAAAATGAGCAACTCTGTTTATGGTAAATTTATTGAGAATGTACGCAAATGCAATGACTGCCGTATCGTTACAAGTTGGAACCAATGCAAGAAATTGTCAGCGCGACCAACTTACGTTTGGAGCATTTTATTTGCAGAATCTGTTGTAAGGATAGAACTTGCCAGAGAGGAAGTGTACATGAATAAAGCCATCTACATAGGGCAAGCAATCCTTGACATATTAAAACATATAATGTATATTTTTATTATAATATATTGAAGCCAGGCCTAGAGGATTTAATGTTAAATTAAATGGACACAGATTCATTTATACTGGAAACCTCAACTGTCATTTATAAATTTATCAAAGAAAATCAGGAACACTTTGACACACCGAATTATGACACAAAACTATTACGGAATTACACCTCAAAACAAGAAAGTTATCGGCCTGTTCAAGGATTAGCTTGCAGGAATCCCTATGATAGAATATGTTGGGTTAAGATCCAAGTTATATGCATACAGACACGAGGACCAAACTATGATGAAAGCAAAGGGCATCAACAAGACCGGCATGCGGTACATAAATTTTGAGAACCATTTCGGCTGTTTAAATGATATTAGAAACTTTTTTTAACAAAAACAACAACATTTAGAAGCTTCAAACATAAAGTCTCGACCATAGAAATGAATAAGGTCGCTCTCTGTGGTAGAGACGATAAGGGGAGACTTATTGAAGGCTCAGACCAGGCAATTGCCTGGGGTCACTATTGTCTGCGTATGACTGACCCTTAGATGTATAAATGTATTCATGTAATTTTTAGTGCTGTAATTTTTTTAAAAAAATTAGCTTTCGGTGTGTTTATATTTGACAGACATTGAATGTACATATAAATATATGTATATGTATAAGTGTAAATTTTTTATTTTTATGATTTGTTTAACTCTTTTCTGCTTATTAATTTATTGATTTTTTAATTATATAAAATGCATAAAAATGCAGCCTAGATATTAAGTGTTTATCTATTCATGTACGTATGTATTATGTATGTATATATGAAGGGTTCAATCATAAAATGCAAATGATAATGTATCTGTATACATGTAATTTTTGGTTTTATGAATTTTTTTGTTAAACTCTTTATTTATTGATTTTTAATCATGTAAAATATGCAAATAAACCCTGCGATCACAAAAACATTAATATTGTAAAAATCTGTATTAAGTAATGAGTCTTTTTATTTATTCATTTTTGACTCATATATCATGAAATAAAAAAACACATTATTGTGGGATGAAAGCCTCTTTATTTTCATTATTATTTTTTCTACAATAAATCCTTTCTGTCTATCAATTGAGTATTAGGGAATCCACACCGCTTTACAAGAATCCTATTTCCCTGCCTGCGTAATACTTTGTCTACCAGAAATGTAGTAGGGTACAGTGTAGACCGCAGTTCATGACCATAAAGGGACCCCTTTATCTCATCATCGTCATTGCCTTTTAGCATGTATGTAACGGGATTGTTGTGATTTAAACGAACAACTTGAAGTATTTCAACCCTCCAATTAGCTTCAAAGCCCTTTTCAAAATGTCCCCTGTCCTTGGATATCCTCACATAATCACCAACACTAAACTTTCTTGCCCCTCTCTTCGATCTTGAGTGTAGTTATATACAGTCAGAGGAAGATCATTGTTCTTCACCTCTATAGGCTTCATTCGAATAGTGGAGTGGTAAGTGTTGTTATATCCTACAATGATCTGAGGTAAAAGATCTAGCCACTTGTATGATCCTATGGCTAGAAATTCACGATACATCATATTCTTTAAAGTTCTTATTAACCGTTCAACGGCAGCTGCCTTCACATGTGTATAGGTACTGTAGTGATTGATGTTATATTTTGTCATTAAATTTTTAAAATGTTTATTATAAAATTCTTTTCCATTATCACTCTGTATGTCCTTGGGCGGGGTTACCATTTCTTGCAGTATATCTTCCATAGCCTTTGCAACTTGAAGTCCTGTCTTCTCCTTTAGCGGCCTCGCATATGCCATTTTAGAGCAGAAGTTGATTGCAATGATGATGTACTTGAAATTCCTATTGATTTTTGCATGAGGTGTCATCTCCACCAAGTCGATCTGCACCAAGTCGTGGAGCCCCTTGCTGATAATCTTTCGGCGCAGTGAGTTTCTCCGGGCTGGATCATGGAGCTCGCTTGCTATATTTTGCCTCACTGATGTCATGCTATAAACTTTGCCGCTTTTAGTTCTTGAATAATCTCTTTAAATTTTTGACTATGATTGTTATTGCCTGCGTCTCTGGATGCCACAAGTAGCCTAAGACTATCCAGCAGATCATTAGGGTCGGTCCAGTAGATGTAGTCTTGCCTCGTATTACGGCGATGTTCTTTCCACTGTAGTCCAAATTCCTTGGGTTTCGTTACTAGGGGACATAACGCTTTTATACTTGTAGGAATTACCCGATCTCAACTGCCCATGCTTACTGAAGTTTCTTCGATGAACATGTGTTGCTTTAAGTATTTTACTGTATGTTACAAGGTCATCTTCAGTGTATGCATGCATTTCAGGTATTCTCTTGAGGATGAGCTCCTTTAATCCAGGCGTCGTTTCATACGTTTCGTCCCCTATTCGAACTTTATTATTGATTAAATCAATAATCTTGTTCCCTAACATGTAGTTGCCATGCTCATATCGTGCTCCATCTGATGAATCTATTTTATTTTTGTCCTTCTTTCGAACTTTATTAAGGTAATTGTGGAGTTTCTCATCTTTCACGTCTTTCGATGATTCCGCCTTGCTTGTGGTATTCTTTTTCTGTATTTCAAGAATATCTTGAAGCGGGTCTGTCAATGGTTGAAGAGTTTCACTCATCACTCTCTGGGTTTCAAACTGCTGACCTTTAAGAGAACGTAACTTTCCTCTTATAGCCTTCGTGTGCATGGCTGTAGATTCTTTTAGTCATATGCACTCGCTGTCCATCTTGAAATGACACTGAAATTAGACTTTCGCATTAATATATACCCTATTCATTTAGCAGACTTCCGCTTATAAGAGATTTTTAGCTCAATATTTAAAAATGGCCGTCGCTTACACGATTTGCAGGAGCAGTGAAGCTTAGTCTATCACCATTTGTAATTGGTGTAGGCAGAGCTCTAACCGACTTGTTATTTGTTTCAATTAATGTATCAGGTCTTACAGTAGGAGCTATTGGTGACGTCATATAGCAAGAACATATCTCTCCGTTTACGCTTGATTTGTAGTATTCAAGACCTGTTGTTAACATGTACCTCTGTGATTTCCCTCTGAAAGGCAACGACAGCAGTGTAATGACATGCTCCCCTCTCATTTGCTCTACTAATGAATTTATGACTCTCGTTTGTGTTTTAAGGGTATTGATATTATCCATTGTAGTTGTCAGATGCTCATCCATTGATTTCTGACGGTTCGCTATAGCTTCCATGTGTTTTCCCACTGTTTCTGTAACTGCAGTACTTATTGCACCAAGTTTGCTGTTTAAATCTTGCCGTATTTCATTTTGTTTCCTTCCCACGTGAACTTTAACAAACTTTTGTGTTGCTCCATCACTGTCATTGACAGGATCTGCTACTTCTATAAGCCTTCTTTTTTGAATAGAAACGTTACCGTGTGAATCGAGCGGCGGTGTTCTTGCACTTATATATTCTCATACATGCTTCTGATTTGGCACGTCATGGTCCTCTTGAGGTGACAGCATTATCTTCAATCTTATAGCATCCAGGATAATGTTGTTTCCATCGTCGGGTTTAAGGGCATTTTTATACAGATATTCCATTAGAGCATAATGTTGCACGTCTAGCGACTTCTGGATGTGATCCCTAAGCGTAGTTTGAAGTCCGTCCGTGCGCTGATATGTCGTTTTTTCTGTGAATTCCTGCATTCGATTTTCAGTAGAAGATGTAAGCGTATCCACGTAGCGGTTAGTGCTTGCGTCGTCGTCCTCTTTAGGATCCTGAACACTGCACAGTCTCTTATTCCTGAATTGGTAATTTCCTTTTCCATCTCTGTTTATGATGAATTGATGTAGCGATATTTTCACTGGCGCAGTCCTTTGTGATCCAAACCTGTCAATCCTAATGATCAACTATGAATGAGCGATTTCTTTATTAACAACTTTAATATATACATCGAATCCGCACCTATATCGAACGTCATTCATCGGAAATTCGGTAACTATTACCACAAAGGCCCTTCCTTCTGTAGAGCTCTCCCAAACACCTTTGCACAAACCTTTAAATTCCGTATACGACATATGTGACTGTCAGCGGCAACGAATCTGTTCTTACTACATACCTGAATCCTCCTCTTCAGTTAGATCCAAAGGGTCATTATGAGATAGCTGTATTGAATTTTGAAACCTTCTATTCCATTCCCAATATTGATCAGAGTAATAATCAATTTCATTACATGCACGATGATGAAATTAAGGTCATTGATATACGTGATGGAACTTATGAGATTACTGATATTAATGAATACATCAAAGATAAGCTAGGGGTGGATGAGAATTTCTTCTTTATTAGACCTAATAATAACACAATGAAGGCTGACATTAAATGTCCTTTCACTGTTGATTTTTCCAATGATCGTTCTATAGGCTCGTTATTGGGCTTCAGCGGTAAAGTTATTCCAGCTAATCAGCTGTCTGAATCTGATTTTCTGGTGAATATATTTAAGGTGAGAATCATACGAATCGAGTGCAGTATTGCAACAGGCTCTTTCATCTACGGTAAAAGCGGACACTCGATCTACGAGTTTTTCCCTTCTGTTCCGCCTGGGTATCATATTTATCAAGAGCCGTCAAATACAATTTACCGTCCAATCATAAACACCAATGCTATAGAGAAAATTTGTCTTCGTGTAGTGGACAAAACGGTAAAATCATTGACTTTAGAAACGAAGGTATAAGCATAAGGCTTCACATCCTTTGCAATGTCTATAGATTTTAGAAGAAGTCAACGACGTCGAGGATATAATAATGGACTGATGCGACACACGCATCATACTCTGCCCTTGACACCCAGCGGGTTAACATCACGCAATCGGCAGTTCCTCCAGGTATTGGGCTTCAGAATCCTATAATCACGGACATCTTCAATGTTACCGGGACACCGAGATTCGCCGACAAGATCACTAAAGAAGAGGAACATGTGGTTTTACCATATAATACATCAGCTCTGGACGCTAATGACGAGATTAGAATCCCTTGTCAAGCCGAGGATTTATATACTTTACCTAATCGAAGCTATCTATACATCGAGGGGAGTATTACTAAACCTAATGGAACAGCTACTACTGCAAAGCTTACCAATAACGCTATGCATTCATGTTTGAGGAGATTCGACTGGATATGAACAGCTCAACTATTAATCGAACCAGGAATCCCGGGATCACATCAACTTTACGTATCTATGCTGCTCTCAACCCAATGGAATCTGATCGTTTGCTGAATGCTGGAGGGTGCTATCCTGGAGAAGACATGGGCATTGTTAATGCAGCAAATGGAGCCTTCAACGCCATAGTACCGCTTTCGATGCTTCTGGGATTTGCAGACAACCACAAGGAACTCATACTCAATAGCAAGTTTGAGCAGGTGTTAATTCGATCCAAGTACTCTAAAAATCTGTATTATAGCTCCTGAGGGTGAAGAAAATGCAAGCGTTAAACTTGCACGAATCGAGTGGAGAATGCCAGTGATTCGACTTTCTGATGCTGAAAAGGTTGAAATTCTCAAGATTGTCAATTCGGACAAGTCACTGTATCTCCCATTTTGGACCTTGGGTCTGCATGCTCAGCCTGCTGTACCGCAAACTAAATCATTCACCTGGAATTTCGCCACCACATCAAAAATGGAGAAGCCGAGATTTGTCATTTTGGTGCTCAGACTTTAAGATCGAGTAATGCATCTAAAAACGGTTCCCTGTTTGATCACTGTAACATAACTAATTTGAGTCTTTATCTTAATAGTGAATTTTATTCCTATCATGACCTGAATTTGGAATTTGGAAACTCGAGATTGCATCATTGTATGACATGTACTCAAAGTTTCAAACCTCTTGTTATTAAAAAGGGAATTATCCTTTATTGAAGAAAAAAGGTTTTCTTAAATTTGCTCCTATATTTGTTATAGATTGCTCACATCAACCAGAGGAAGTTGTAAATGGTGCTCTTAACATTAGAATGGAGTATCAAGCTCGTGCAAATATTCCTGCACAGACCACATGGTATTGTTTAATAATTCACGATAAAGTATTTACATACATCCTCTGACTCATGTGATGCAGCTTAAGTTTTAAACTAATCATTGTAAGGATTTGTTTTTTCATTAGGAGTGTAAGGATTTTTAATGAATAAAATACTATGTAAAAGCATACTTTCATTCTTTTTATTACTTATATTGCATTACCATCACTTTCTTCCTCAAACTCCGCATTCCTTCGTTACATTTGCAACAGCTAGGTTACCTAAATGGTAATGTATAAACGACTGAAGTCTTTTTAGCCTGCAATTTTATCGCTATTTAAAAGTATTTCACAATCATTTAAATTAGTATACAAAAATTTTATTTCGAACTCCTGCATATAAGCAACAATATTATAAGAGAAAACAATATTTTAACAATATTCCACTCGCGGACACTTTCTCAATTCGAGGAATGCATTGAATGTAGGGATACTATCTCGAGTTATCCCCCAATCTGGAATTGTCATGTATACAAATTTGTCTGTGTTTTTCACTATAAGCACTGGAAGATCATAGAAGAATCCTATCTTAACGCTGTGCCTTTTCGAGATGTGGACGTCTCGGCACCCGCTCTTTACCGGCATGTTTCTTGGGTGTCTCGATGTTGCTTATTCTATCCTCCAATAGCGTCAGCCTCCTTTGCAGGTCTGCAAAGCTGTTGCTCTTCTTCTTCCCCTTATTGAACCGCCTGAAAAATTGCACAATGAAAGTCTTAGAAAACTTCTTTGTGAAGTGAAGGTAGCCTGAAAATTAGGTCACAGGGAAATGAAACAATGATTTTTCTAGATATGAAAATACCCACGTCAACGTTTTCCCGAGTTCTGCCGGCTTGCCGGGGGAATGTTCGGAAGTCGTCGGTGTTAGATCACCAGCAGCCTTTGAATTGGACTCCTTCTGTTCCTCATCTATGTGATTAGCACACTGCGGTGCAATAGGATATTCCACTATATCTTCTGGTTCTTTATCCGATTCTGTCTCGGTTTTAGGTGCAGGTGTTGTCATTTGAATTCTGCAAAGCCATAATAATTTCCAGTGTTAGTTACATGCAACTACTCTTGTACTATAGTACTATGTATCGAAATAACAAATGTATGTTAGTATCGTCTACGCAATTAATTGGTACATTGAAGTTGCATTTATGACGATAGCAATGTACAATAATGAAACTTATTTAAAGAGCTACTTACTTTAAATTTCTCTGCCTGAAGAGGAATACGCTGCAGCTCTCATTGCATGGAAAGTATGACGCCATCTGGTCGTGTACCTCAGATTTTGCGCACAGTACAGAGTGAGTATACCCGTTGCAGTACTCTGAATGCCACAGAGAGCTGTGATTTGAAATGAGGCTGGTCATCTCACCGTCACTTTTGGTATCGGTCTCCCTGGAAAGAAAGAAATACAGAACAATAAGCCATTTTATTTTCACTCTTCTTTAGAGAAAAATTGCACACTCTTTAGAGATTGCATTCAATGATAAAAATCTGTACCTACATCATACTTCTTTTGTAGACCGGACAGTTGTCTGTGCATATGCCTCTAGAAGTCATCTGGTCATGATAGAAGGGCACGTTACACACTATAGAATGCATGATACCATTACACGAATCTTTATGATAATATGTATAATGGTATGGCTCTTCTCCACATGCACTCCAAAAATTGTCCATTGTATTATCGCCTCGATTACAAAAAATCGAAAAATATTCAGACGAGTGCGAGAAGAGGCTCCTTATATACAGCGGATGATGTATCGTGAATTTCTAGCCATAGGATCATACAAGTGGCTAGATCTTTTACCTCAGATCATTGTAGGATATAACAACACTTACCACTCCACTATTCGAATGAAGCCTATAGAGGTGAAGAACAATGATCTTCCTCTGACTGTATATAACTACACTCAAGATCGAAGAGAGGGGCAAGAAAGTTTAGTGTTGGTGATTATGTGAGGATATCCAAGGACAAGGGACATTTTGAAAAGGGCTTTGAAGCTAATTGGAGGGTTGAAATACTTCAAGTTGTTCGTTTAAATCACAACAATCCCGTTACATACATGCTAAAAGGCAATGACGATGATGAGATAAAGGGGTCCCTTTATGGTCATGAACTGCGGTCTACACTGTACCCTACTACATTTCTGGTAGACAAAGTATTACGCAGGCAGGGAAATAGGATTCTTGTAAAGCGGTGTGGATTCCCTAATACTCAATTGATAGACAGAAAGGATTTATTGTAGAAAAAATAATAATGAAAATAAAGAGGCTTTCATCCCACAATAATGTGTTTTTTTATTTCATGATATATGAGTCAAAAATGAATAAATAAAAAGACTCATTACTTAATACAGATTTTTACAATATTAATGTTTTTGTGATCGCAGGGTTTATTTGCATATTTTACATGATTAAAAATCAATAAATAAAGAGTTTAACAAAAAAAATTCATAAAACTAAAAATTACATGTATACAGATACATTATCATTTGCATTTTATGATTGAACCCTTCATATATACATACATAATACATACGTACATGAATAGATAAACACTTAATATCTAGGCTGCATTTTTATGCATTTTATATAATTAAAAAATCAATAAATTAATAAGCAGAAAAGAGTTAAACAAATCATAAAAATAAAAAATTTACACTTATACATATACATATATTTATATGTACATTCAATGTCTGTCAAATATAAACACACCGAAAGCTAATTTTTTTAAAAAAATTACAGCACTAAAAATTACATGAATACATTTATACATCTAAGGGTCAGTCATACGCAGACAATAGTGACCCCAGGCAATTGCCTGGTCTGAGCCTTCAATAAGTCTCCCCTTATCGTCTCTACCACAGAGAGCGACCTTATTCATTTCTATGGTCGAGACTTTATGTTTGAAGCTTCTAAATGTTGTTGTTTTTGTTAAAAAAAGTTTCTAATATCATTTAAACAGCCGAAATGGTTCTCAAAATTTATGTACCGCATGCCGGTCTTGTTGATGCCCTTTGCTTTCATCATAGTTTGGTCCTCGTGTCTGTATGCATATAACTTGGATCTTAACCCAACATATTCTATCATAGGGATTCCTGCAAGCTAATCCTTGAACAGGCCGATAACTTTCTTGTTTTGAGGTGTAATTCCGTAACAGTTTTGTGTCATAATTCGGTGTGTCAAAGTGTTCCTGATTTTCTTTGATAAATTTATAAATGACAGTTGAGGTTTCCAGTATAAATGAATCTGTGTCCATTTAATTTAACATTAAATCCTCTAGGCCTGGCTTCAATATATTATAATAAAAATATACATTATATGTTTTAATATGTCAAGGATTGCTTGCCCTATGTAGATGGCTTTATTCATGTACACTTCCTCTCTGGCAAGTTCTATCCTTACAACAGATTCTGCAAATAAAATGCTCCAAACGTAAGTTGGTCGCGCTGACAATTTCTTGCATTGGTTCCAACTTGTAACGATACGGCAGTCATTGCATTTGCGTACATTCTCAATAAATTTACCATAAACAGAGTTGCTCATTTTCTTCCATAAATTCTGACCGAATTTGTAAGTTTCCCTTGTACAGCTCTCTGTATTTATATTAATGTAGGTTTTCAGTCATTCTGACTGATCATATGCAACCACTCTATGGATCTTCTTTAGCTTCAGGCCCAAATCAATGCACTGCTGGAGGTTTCTGTAGTGTAAGGTATACTTCTCTTTGTTCTCGAGCGTTGCCAGCAGTTTCTTGTATTGGCCTCCAGGTGGTATCTCACTTTTCGGGCAGAGAGGAAGGTTATTGTGCTCATTGTGTAGATGCTTAGGGTACACAAGTTCGACTTCCAAGACGTTTCCAGTTGGGGAATCAGGGGCAACAGCAAAGAAGTTTATTGCTAAAATTTCTTCAGGCAGAAGACATCTGAGGTCCTTGTGCGGCAAGTGGCTGGCCATCGAAGCTCCATATAAATTACTGATGTCGAGATAGGCCAAATATAATATTTTTTGTTCTTGATCGTGTCCAGGAAGGTATCTTTGTTTGGTTTGGCATGTCTCTCTGATACAGTACACATTCCACCCCTGATTCCTCCCTCAAAGAGTTTAACATTTCCTCTTCATAATGATGTCAAGCTTGACCTCGGTCAACTTGAGCATTGCATCAAATGCAAGTCCTGGTAGGGCATAGTACCAGAAGGGGTCCAAATTATATACCTCCAGAGAGAGATCCCTAATCTTCTCGAATGCATCGGCCAACAAGAGCGTATCCGTTTTAAGATACAGGTCGCTGTATTTGCCCAGATTACTTATGTTGAAGGTATTCCAGACTTTGACAGCATGATTATAGTCTTTTTGAGTTATGTCATCAAATTTTTCTATTGAAGGCAGTGCTGTTTCCTGTAGTCTGGAAGGAGAGTCGACGTAGCTGTAAGGGAATATTCCCTTAGATCTCACTAACTGCTGATGTTCGGGATCGGGATACTCAAGAGTTCGTGATCTTGAACTCATCGCTACTCAGCATGCAGGCTAAACTAGATAGATTATCGTCCAAGAACTTAAAGCTATCTAGAAATCTGAAAAAGATAGTCCTGTACATTTTGCTGAATGATATAAGGAGTTTGAGATACACGAAATGGGGTGATCATCATATGCCAGGTGTTGCATCAGGAAATGGTTGTTATAATTGCTACGGCAATGAAAAAAATGGGTATAAAATTAGGTACCCGTCTATTTAAATTGCATGCATTATGAGCATCCCCCAGGAATACACTGGTCATATGGCAGTGGTCGCGCACCTTCAAGTCATCTACCTCAAACTCCTTCTTGCATATGTGACAATGACGAGCATTACCGAAATCAGCCACGTCCTGTGCAGTCAGGATCATTTCTTCATTGCGGCTATGTTGCTCAATAACCATTTCGGCTATTAACCTAAGCTCAATGAAGAACTCCTTGATTGCATCAGGACTCTGAATAGCTTAAATCTCGACAACGAATCGTCGTGGCGACATACGAGCTTAAGTGATATAGATATAGCGTCATGATGCTGGATAGCCCAAGTCCAGCTCTGATTAGCCGACGGCTGACAACTGAACTCTGATTAACACGCTCTCGATATCGGCAAACACAACAAAATTTACAGGAGTACCCTTCCAGTGGGATGAGAACTCAATCACTTAACCCTGCTTAGGCATTTTGAGTACCTGGCACTGCATGCACTTCAATTGATGCTTTTTAAAAGCACCTTCATTATTGAAGTGCTTCAGGCAGGGCTCGCATACCCATTGTTTCCTGTCATGTTCACTGATTTTCTTTGAAGTCAGCCTTGACATATCCTTAATCAGACAGTAGTGAGATCTTCCGTTTTGCTCCATTAGTAACAAGTTAACATTGAAATCTTTCCTGCAGTTGGTCTGGCGTGGAGGTATAATTGAGCACTGCCTTTCTAGCCCAAATACTGAAACTGATATTTCAGGGTTTTGCTGTTCAAAGTCTGGAATCTGGTGTAGGCCTACAGGGAAGTCTATCCCACGGTAGTTGAATGCAGTGGATAACTGTTCAAATAACAAGAGCCCTGAAGGCGAGCAGAGATTTTGAGCTTGCATCTCCCTTGAAAGTCGAGATTTTTATAGAGTTTCATCGACCATAGAAGTGTATAGGGTATCAGGATTACTTAACAGAAGGCCCAACCTTGTATTGCTAACGAAAAAGATGGTTTCTCCATGCTCTTTTTCAGGAGATTGTATGAGGTACTCGATTTCAATCGAGGTGCGTACTTTAAAGCCAGAAGAGCTTCTCCCGAATACAGAAACCATCTCTCCCAATACAAGTCGCCTGCATTCCTGCAGCAATTGACCGGTGTCAGCTACCTCTAAAGCGTTTTCTATGCGGCTATTGAAATGGCGGCCCTTAAACGCCGTTTCAATAACCTTACACTCTAGCTGGGTATGACTAACATTTAGTTTTTTGGCGTTGTTGCTATATTCAAGGTCGTTACTGCATGAGTTGGTGTCATCAGAGGTGGTTGAGGTTTCATAATTGGTGTTGCGACCAATGCCTGATGCTCCTGCAACTGGCGATGGAGGGGCCATTGAAGATCCTGGATTAGCGAGGGGGTTAATTCTTTGACCGAGCTCCTCTTCAGATTTTTGAGGTCTTTTGGAACCCCGGAGCAATAGTAAGTTGCCTGCATACTCAGGCTCCGGGTTTGTGATCACTATTGAAGGTTCTATATACAATAACAAAGTGGAATTAATTGGAATGGCAGTTAAAATAGAAATGCGAGAATATATGTTTATTAAATCATTGAAGAAAAACCTTAAAGCCATGTGTTAATGTTACGATAATTACTTGTATAATTGTATAATTTAATAAATAAAAATGGGTAAAAAATTGACTAAGGAAAGTTATGCGTTAACGTTACGATAATTATTTATGTAATTGCATATTTTAATCAATAAAAATGAGTTAAAAATTTCTAAGAAAAGTTATGCGTTAACGTCACGTTAATTATGTATGTAATGATGCTAGATCTAGGATAAATGAAGCTAAAAACTCACCATTCAATTTACGAAGCATCTGTAGGTACACGGTCCTGCATGCACAATTCACGCAGGTGCACACCCCCTCACTAGGAATAATCGCCCATGGATCTCCTACAGGCATCGGTGCAACATCCTCGAACCTAGGAGACGGCGGAGTCAGGTAGTCTTGAGAGAATATAGGTTAAGGCAAGCTACCACCCTCGTCCATCTCCCCTGCCCCGAATGATATCGCTTCAGGAACTACAACAAAGAAGCAAAAAGGAGAATTAGCTTCATATCGAATATTTGTAATTGAAAGATGCTAGGAAATAGAATGCTTCATTCCATAATTGAAATTATGATCTAAGCATGAATTGTTCGCTGGCTATTAATTGATTAAGGATAAAGCTAATATCTTCTAGAAAAAAGGTTTAAGTGTGATAATATATCTAAACTCACCGTTCACTTCGTTAAACATCTGTATTGCAGCAACTTTGTATTCGCAGTTATTGCATGTACAATACTGCTTTGAAGCGCTGCCCATGCCTGCATTCACCCCTGTAACGGGAGTGACATCCTCAAATCCAAGTAGCAGTGGTACAATATAATCACCCCCCGATAATATTGGTGACGGCGGGCTATTAATACCATTAGAAATTTAACTGATATGCAGCGGCACATCTGATGTCTGATCCCCGCCAGGGGTGCTGTCATGTTGTATCCAGAGGTGGAATTGTTATAATAGGTTCTCTATTAACCTGCACAATCTGGTTAAGTCGAGATCCCGGTCCTCTGGTGAATGCGGCTCTGGCGACTCCCATCGCGTTTGGAGTATTACGTACGAAAAAATTTAAGTCCTGTAAGTTCAATTGTTTTTTATAACTGATAAAAGATAAATTAGTAGAGAAAGTAATGTAATATAAAATAAACGAGTAGAGAAAATCGTATGAATGTTAATAGTGTGTGTTGTGAAAATCGTATGGAGGTTTACGGAAAGAAGAATGTGTAGAGGAAATCGTACGAATGTTTACAGAAGAAGAATGTGTAGAGAAGATCGTGGGAATTTTAATAGAGGAAGAATGTATTGACAAAATGGTGTGAATTTTAATAGAGGAGGAATGTGTAGAAGAAATCGTATGAATGTTAATAGAAGAATGTGTTGAGAAAATAATATGAATGTTTACAGAAGGATGTGTAGAGAAATCGTGTGAATATTTACAGAAGAAGAATGTGTAGTGAATATCGTGCGAATGTCAATAGAAGAACGTGTAGAGAAAATGGTGTGAAGGTTAATAGAAGAATGTGTTGAAAAAATGGTGCGAAAGTTAATAAAAGAATGTGTTGAGAAAATCATATGAATGTTTATGCAAGAAGAATCGTGGCGAAAATAATATGAATGTTTACTGAAGAAGAATGTGTGGCAAAAATCGTATGAATGTTTACAGAAGAATGTGTAGAGAAAATTGTGTGAATGTTAATAGAAGAATGTGTAGCGAAAATGGTATGAATCTTAATAGAGGAAGAATGTGTTGAGAAAATCTTATGAATGTTAATAGAAGAAGGTGTAGCGCAATTCGTATGAATGTTTATACAAGAATAATGTGTTGAGAAAATCATTTGAATGTTTATGCAAGAATAATATGTAGCGAAAATCATATAAATGTTTACAGAAGAAGAATGTGTAGCGAAAATCGTATGAATGTTACAGAAGAATGTGTAGAGAAAAACGTATGAATGTTTACAGAAGAATGTGTAGCGAAGATCGTGTGAATGTTTACAGAAGTATCGTAGAGAAAACGCTGTGAATTTTATTAGAGGAAGAATGATTAGAGATTAAGCATGAATGTTTATGCTAGGATCTAAAGAACTATTAACACCATTGATGAAAGCTCTACATGTTTTAACAATTCTGATGTTAATTATTAAAGAAATGAAATTCAGATAAACAAAATGGTACTCTTGCAATTGTTCGTCTTTCACTTAGTTATGTAAAAACTCACTCACCTTGCATTGTATGTAGATGACGAAGGATGCAGTCTAGAAGACAATAGCACTGACTTAGATTAAGCTGTATCACTAGGTATTATAACACTAAGTTAATAACTCGCAGTGGTTTCCGCATTCACCGACGGTTGTTTATATAGGGACCTAAAGCCCTCAGGCAGTTCCAACGCGTTGGTATGGTGGGGAGATGTTAGCCGTCACGTGATTATTGCATCCAATGACATCATCTCTTGCAGCGCATGCGCAAAGAGAAGTAGCCTTCAGTCAACGCAGGTGACGCAAGAGGTCGAGGTGGGATGGGGTGGAATTTAGGGTCTAGCAGTTATGTGATGCTTACCCCATGGAAACCGAAGCCTCTCTCTTTTTCCACAGTCAAACAAAGATAGGGCAAGTATAAAGCCTCCACCAGTTTCTTTTGTTAAAACATGCACGTGGCCGAACAATAGAATGGATGACAATAACGTCTGCTCTCTTTTGTTGGAAGGGACCAGCTTTCTTCTTTGTCATATTCCAGTGGAATGGGATGCTACACGGGTGGTCTTTCTATAGAAATCTTGCTCTGGACAATAGAAAGGGATACAATAGAATCTGTTCCTTTGTTAGCAGTCTTCAGGCTCTCTTTTGTTACAACCATAATTTATCATGGTCTTTGTTCATTTTGACAGGTGAAGGGCAAGCTTTGTTCTTTTGTTAACTCGGGTCCGGCCCTGTTCTATTATTCTTTTTCTGCACGTGATCGTCAAACAATGCGACTGCGAGCTCGCAGGTGGCTTTCCTAAAAGTATTCAATAGAGCTGGGACAATAGCGTCTGATCCTTTGTCCAGCATACTCTATTGTTCATTTTGACAGTGATGGATAACCTTTTGCACGTGATCGTTAAACAATGCGAGTGTGGGGGTGAGTTGCTGCAGTGGAGAAGTGCACGTGTCCGGATATGGAATGGGTAGAATAACGCCTCCGCCTTTGTTACAGAAACGTAATTTATTATTCCTTTGTTCGTTTTGACAGTTGATTGACAGCATTAATTGCTTACCTGTCAAGCTTCCATTATACTCAACAAGATTTATGACCCTCAGGTGCAACATAAGGTACTACGGAGCTCGAGAAGAGGGAGGGAGAGCGGGTGGGCGCCCTCATTTGCATATGAATACACATTCCTACATATTAAGTGCGCTGGATCTGTCATTTCTATACTACTACTATACCATGTAATTTTAAGACTAATTCAAATAATCAAGCCTTATATAGAAATTTAAATAGCATTCTTTTGTTTTACTATTTTTATAAAATTGGTAAATTAAATATGGTAAATCGATATCTCACAAGTTTTACTTGGGCAAAATTATTCAGACTACATTACGAAAAGCATTCACCAAAGACTTAAAGTTGCTGTTAACCTTTCGATAATGATGATGTATCTGATAAAATATACCTCACAAGATTTTTATGTGAAAACTGTTTAGACCACATTACGAAAATCATTCGCCAAAAACTGGAATTCGCCATTAAACTTTCGATACTGCTGTTAACACAGGTATTTAGGACAATTCTATATAGGGAATTTTGGAATTTTGTTAGGATATTTCATAAACTTGAGTGTATTTTCGAGGACTTTGTCGGTATTTTGCATGCTGTTACAGCCATTCTCCCGGTTTATATCCTTCTACTGGCAGATATTGTAAGTGCTTTGAACCTTTTTGTACAATGTTAAAAATGTTTTGGCTGCGTTGCATCTATTTTCCATGTTTTAATGTATTATATGTGTTTTACAATTATTGCCAACTCTTTTATACCCATATAAAGTCCCAACGTCAGTGTCTAAACAATGACACAACGCAACCGGCACCATTACTACCACCACCATCACCACCACAATTGACACTACCACAAACATCACCACAGGCATCCATTTTCCTAGATGCTCCAAGTTCAACCCTCAGAGACTGCAAGTCTGTTTAAAAATATAATCAGATTTTACAGTTATCAGTCAATTTGATGGATTGAGGGACTGAAATATGTGAAATATTAAGCTTACTTTAAGCTTGATGTAGATCTGTTCTGTAAAATCCGAATACATATGTAACACCTAACGAAGCGGTTCTTTTCACGGGTAGTGTATGAAAAATTAAGCTTGTCGTAAGTCGGCTGTAATGGAATGCTAATAAAATAACTCATGCTTAAAGACTACCAAAGTCATATATCTCTACTGGACGATGTATACATTATATACTACCGAAGTTGCATCCATGTACGTCCACTGAATTATTATTCCAATATTTACTCATTTTATACGTAGTCTTATATCATTGTTAACCATAAACCACAGGCTTATATGGCAAGTTATGCTAAGCTACCCTAACCTATCCTAACCCATCACGGGAGGAAGGGATGAAATCGAGTAGCCGGCGGATGCTGCAGTACATAAGCTGCAGACCCCAGAGACGCACAGAAGTCCCTAAAATTTTCCAGGATAGAAGACGCATTCTACAGCCCAGACTGTCAAAACCCACCCTACATAATATGATGCATAGAAAGGCCAATGTACGAGCATCGATCGAGGATCTTTAAACACCCACAGAAGATGCTCTTCCTTTGAAAGACGCAACTGAGATATCTGTCCAGCACCGGCTCATATTACTAAACATAAAAGCACATTTCAATGTGTCCAGATACAATCAAAGGTAACCACAGTTATCCTAAAGTCTAGCAAAAATGTTACCATAAAGGTAACTAGTTATTGCAAAAAGCTAGTCAGAATGTAGACACATGCAAGCAAAATGTAAGCAGTTATAACAAAAACCGTAGCCAAATAAGGCTGGCGTTGACCATCATCTCATTTATTACATACTGTCGTTGTCTAACCTAACCAGACACCAACCATTCTAACACAAACTGGAACATTAATTATCATCTATTCTATCCAGTCATCGTTTAACTTAACCTCACACCAAACATTACAACCTAGGTTGTACAGCACAAACCTAATCTACACAATCCTAACTTTGCAGTGAACAAACCCTCATCATCTATTCTATCATGATTGGTCTAACCCAACCTGATACATACCGGTATGCATAAAACAACTGACTGTCCTTGCAGTCTGCGATATCCTCGTGTACCTGAAAGAGATAGGGGACGCAGCCTAACTCAGAAGCACCAGAAGTAAAGCTAGGTGTTGTCGCATGTCACGGCGGGTTATATTATTTATACAGATTGGACCATTTAGTTTGAGACTGTGCAACATCCCCAAAACTAAGCGTTGTAGTAAGAAATGTCTTTAATAAAAGTTGCTTGATATTATGCGGAAAGGAAATGCCATTAGCCGTGTTTTATGTGGAGGACGTTGTGATTTTCATTTTTTGGTCAATTTAATTTTTTTAATTGGGAACATACCCTTTTAAGTTGTTTTATGACTCCTCATAACAAACTAAACAACATTTGTATACAGTACTTTGCAATTGTTCTTACACGAAGGTAAATAACAGCAAACATTCTGAATGGTCGTGTATCAAGAGCGCAATGAATGGTTGGATCATCCATGAATAGTCATTTGAGGGTCAAGTTACGTTTCGTAATTGGGAACCAACATTTTTTATTTTGTTTCCTTATTCCTCATCACAAAATAAATAGACTTTTATAAACCATTCTTATAATAGTTAGATAATAGAGATTAACATCTGCAACATACTTAGAGCATGAGGTATTAAATTCAGCTTGGGGATACCTATCGATTCCTGAGTACCAGCCCGGATAAGCTAGTGAAACACCTCATTGGGGAATGCTTCTGATATGGAGTTGTATGGGCAGGTTTCAGGATTAGTGAGGCACGTATAGTATGTCATGAGAATATTCTCAAAATCCGCAACGATGACAGGATAGTTGAAATGCAGTCGTCTGGTATCGAAAACTGTACATTTCGAATGCGAGTTGTACACGTTACTACTGTGCCACCTCGCTTAGTTTTGGTTACGGATGCATGCATCTGTTCGTGTTTGGCCACGTCGATTGTTACGTTTGGGCAGGTTTTGGTCGTGCTTTCTTAGGTGCTAGATTGGAGTGGACTATGTCAGGATAGAATAGATGATAGTGAATGTTCTAATATGGCCTAGAATGTCTTGTGCGAAGTTAGAACAGATTATTAGAGAATTGCCATGTTTAGGTTAGGGTGGAGTGTTCGTTGCGGGGTTATATTAGATGGTGTTAGGATAGAAAAGGCCTGTATAGTCTAGCGTGGGCTACGTTTAGAGTGTATTGTAGATGTTATCAGAGTTTTATATCTAGCACGACTTTGATGATATATAAATAGTGCAACCCGTCGAGACATGCGACATCACCCATCATTACTTTTAGTAGTCGTCCCCTATATCTCTTTCAGGTACCCGAGGATACCGCAGACTACAAGGACAGTCAGTTGTTTTATGTATATCTGTGTATATCAGGTTGAGTTAGACGATGCCATGATAGAATATATGATGAGATGTTCAATGCAAGGTTAGGATTGTGTAGTTTGGGTTAGTGTTGTATAGTGTTGGGGAACTTGCGCTCCTAAGAGTGCAAATAAAACCACTCCTACAGTACCAACCCCATAATTCCTGCTTACTGTATACTGCTGGTGTTGCCAACCGGAAAGTAAAATCAGTTTTAGGTGAATAGGGTTTACGTGACAATACCTCTCCTTTGAGAGTTCCCCAGGCCTAGTCTAGGTAGTGATGCTCGGTGTGAGGTTATGCTAGTTAACGACTGGATAGTATAGATGATAACTTGATATCTAGTTTAGGTTAGAATGGTTGGTGTCTGGTTAGGTTAGATAAATAATATCATCTCATTATTTATCCAATTGTATAGGATAAATAATGAGATGATAGTCAAGTCCAGGATAAGGTACATTTGGCTATGTTTTTTCTTAACTGCTTACCTTTTGCTTGCATGTGGCTACATTCTGACTAGCTTTTTGCTATAACTGGTTACCTTTCTGGTAACATTTTGCTAGGCTTCTAGTGGCCTTTAGGATAAATCTGGTTACCCTTGATTGTATCTGGTTACATTGAAATGTGCCTCTACGTTTAGTGACATGAACCGGTGTTGGACAGATGACTCAGATGCGTGTTCAAAAGAAAGAGCATCCTCTGTGGGCGTTAAAAGATCCTTGATCAATTCTCATTCATCGGCCTCTATACAGCTTACTCTGTAGGGTGGGTTTTGACAGTCTGGTCTGTAGAATAGGTATTCTATCCTGGAAATGTTAGGGACATCTGTGCGTCTCTGGGGTCTTCAACTTATGTACTGTAGCATCCGCCGGCTACTCGATTTCATCCCTTCCTCCCGTGATGGGTTAGGATAGGTTAGGGTAGCTTAGCATATCTTGCCATATAAGCCTGAGGTTTATGGTTAATAATGATATAAGATTACGTATAAAATGAGTAAATATTGGAATAATAATTCAGTGGACATACATGGATGCAACTTCGGTAGTATGCGATGTATAAATCGTCTAGCGGAGATGTATGACTTTGCTAGTCTTTATGCATGAGTTATTTTATTGGCGTGTAATCACAGCTGACTAACGATAAGCTTAATTTTTGATAACATTACGCATTAGAAGAACCGCTTTGTTAGGTGATGCATATGATTTCGGGTTTTAAGGAATATATCCGTATCAAAGTTTAAAGTGATCTTTAATGTTTTATTTAATTCAGTCCATCATTCGGTCATATTGACTTATAATATGATAACATCTGACTATATACTTAATCAGATTTGCAGTCTCTGAGGGTTCAACCTGGAGCATCTAGGAAAATGAATGCATGTGGTGATGTTTCTGGCGGTGATGGTGGTGGCGGTAATGGTGTTGGTAATGGTGCCGGTTGTGCTATCATTGTTTAGATGCTGATGTACATCTTTTATGGGTATAAAGGCTTTCGCAATAATTTCCCCAAAAAACATATAATACATTAAACATTGCAAACAGATGCAACGCAGCAAAACGTTATTGTATAAAAGATTTCAAAGCACCTAAAATGTCTGCCAGCAGAATGGAGACTATGCGGGAAAATGGTCCTAACAGCATGCAAAATCCCGAAAAATTCTTCCAAAATACATTCAAGTGTATGAAATACCCTACCAGAATCCCGAAATGCCCACTATAAAATTGTCCTAAATACCTGTGTTAATAACAGCATTACCGAAAGGTTAACAGCGAAATTTAAGTTTTTAGTGAATGCTTTTCATAGTGTGGTATTTACAGTTTTGCACATGTAAATCTTGTGAGATATAGATTTGTCAAATAAACCATCGTTACCGGAAGGTTATCAGCGAATTCAAATATATTGGTGAAAGGTTTTCGTAATGTGGTCTGAACAACTTTGTACATGTAAATCTTGTGAGATATAAATTTACCAAATAAATCATTCAAAATTGTATAAAAAATAATAAAACAGAAGAATAGTATTTACATTTCTAAATAAGGCTTGATGATTTGGATGAGCCTTAAAAGTATATGTTATAGTCTCTTATGCGTACTTTTTTCCAGGCTTGATGTTTAACTGCTTGTCCAGATAACTCAGACAACATATTAGTAAATGGAACCTTTTGCTTTTAAGATATTGAATATATTGACATTAATAGTCTTTTAAGCTAGCACGTTAGGTTGTAATTTTTGTCAAATGGTTTTTAGAACAAGTGAAAAGGTTTTGTGTAATTACGTGAATGCGTTGATATATATGTCCGTAATTATTACCCCGGCAAATATTTTCATAATACCCGCAATGACCTAAACCCTGCACCAATACTATGAAAATATCTAGTACTCGATAAAAATTAAAGTGTGTTCTGAATTAGATGCAATTGGCAGACATCCGATTTTTTCAATTACAGTGGATGCACTCAGCCTTATGAATTCTATTTGATTGAGCGGTGTGCTAACTTTTACGTTTGCTGTGCAAATCTATGTGCGATAACAATAAACTGCTTTCAAACACAATTCAACGAATACGGTGGATTACACGAGAATATAGGAAAACGGCATGGCATTTTTATGAATGAAAAACTATTTATATACCAGAAAATCGTTTGTTTATTATTCTATCATTCGATTCCAGCACATTCCTACACAATTGATTGTTCCTACATATTTCACTTTATTTATAATGGAACGGTTATGCAATGCCTGGCCATAAATGACACAACCCTTTTTCCCAATTATTTCTTCATGATTTAAAGAAATTTCACCATGTTCAAAATTTCAGCATGTTTAAACCTGATTTTTGTTTACATTTTCTATAAATGTGGTAATATTATACGACAAAAAGCAATATTTTCACGTTATTCACAGCACGGGCACTTTTTCACTTTCAGGAACATTTCGCATACCGGGAGACTTTTTTAATTATCTCCCAATCTAATAACGACATGCACACAAATTTATTATTGTCTGCTTTTATGAAGAGCACTGGAATATCATGAAATATTCTTACGATAGCCATGTGAATTTTAGAGATGTAAACGTCTTGAAGCACTGTTCTTGCTTGCGTCTTTCTTGGGTGTGTTACTGTGGGCCATTCGATCTTCTTGTAGTCTCAGCCTCCTATAGAGATCTGCAAAATTGTTGTTGCTCTTCTTCTTCACTGCTTTCCATTTACTGGATGAAACATTACGCATCGAAACTGTGAGAAGAAAAATCATGGAATGGAATAGCTGGTCCACTGAAAAGATTTATATTTGTTAGATAGCAGAGAGAAAGAGGAACAATGATACGTATATGTTCCAATGTTCTTTGTAGATGTAAAAGTAATAATAATATATTAATTATAATAATAATAGTACTGATGTTGATGCTTATATTGTTTTTCCTGATTTAAAAAGTCCTGCTTGGCATCTCAACTTTTAGAAATGTAAATGCCTTGGATCAGAGTTCTCTCGTGCACTGTTGTTGTTGTTGTTCTTCTTCTTCTTCTTGTTCATCAACGGCTTCTTGCTAGCTGGGCCTGAAACATTACACATTGCAGATGTTAGACAATATGTTTTAACGATGGAATATTTGGTTTCCTGAAAGAAAAGCAATTATTGCATGACAGAGAGAGATAGAAGGGAAGATAATAATAATAGTAAGAATAATAATAATAATAATAATAATAATAATAATAATAGACATATTAGCTTGATTTCCTGAGTTTTACTCAATATGTCGGAATAGCAGTGATTGTGAAATGGAATAAACAAAGTGGTTGAACATTTATTTGTTGCGCGTGTGTACGTGCGTGTGCGTGTGCGTGTGTATGTGTGCTCCGTGTTTAGTGTGAGTGATTGTATGTTATTATGGTTTGTTCTAGTATTTTCTCTTCTGGTAGATTGGGTTGCGGGTTAATGGAGGAAGGGCAGGAAGGATTGGATTTATATTCTCAAAGTTTAACCTCCTGCACGTGTCGCGTCTTCGGTGATTGTGTATATCCATGAATGGTGTTAATGCCAGTGGAGCGATGCCTGATATTGGTGATTGATGGTGTATTTGTGATGGTGGAGTTGTCTATTGTTAGCGGGGACGATTAGGTAAGATCAATGATTTTTCGGATATGTGGTTAGGGGATGAGCGGGGATAGTTTGTCGTCCTCCGTGGTGTAGAGGTTACCATGCTAGCCTCTAGTTCCCGAGGTCGCGGGTTCAAACCCGGCGATTGATTTTTTCGGGCGTAAAAATCCTTACCATGGCTTCCTTTGGAAGGGAAGTAAAGCTGGTGGTCCCGTGTCGTAGATTTCTGGCACGTAAAAGAACCTCAAGCCTGATAAAGAGGCCTTGGAGCAAAATTACTGCTCTTTCACGCCCAATATAGAATGGGACGCTAAGGACCACAGCAGTTAAAGAGCGTCCATAAAGAAAACTCAATTTAATTTAATGGGGACAGCTCTATGATTATGATTGTTTTCTGAGATGATATTCAATGCTGTGGTGATGTCTGTAATTCTGGAGATGATGATGCTGCTGATGATGAGGAAGATGATAATGATGATATTGATGATGATGATTACTTCACTTCCGGATCACTATACCACGGTCCACTGTCTTCTGTTTCGGCTGTATCTACTAAAAATTGCTCCATTATGAAGCGATTCCAGGAGACAATGGTTTTATATGGCCGCGGGTGGTGATGGCCGTGCATTCTTTACCAAACAGGATCAAATATTCCGTTTGGAACAAATAGTAACATTGATAAAATTCCTAAAGCATGTAAATAAAAGCACGAATTAAGGATCTTTACAATTCATACTCAGCTTTTACTTAAGATAAACTCGTTTCAATATAGATGTCTGAACTAAACCTGTAATAAAACTATAACTCCCAAATTTAATTCAGATAAAGAAATTAGGTAACGTTATTTAAGGTTATCATTATCGGATGAGATTCTTGATGACTGAAAATCTATATGCATGTGCACTTATATAGAATATGCGAACCGTCTTATATCTTTAGGATAAAAGCAGCACCCTAGTTACATGAAAATAATTCACTATATCATTGTTTTAAATAAATAATATACAATTTAATGTCTTGTGTAAGTTATATATTACATTTTTTGCTTAAAGAAAGAATGAGTCATTTACCAATGGATATATACTCAAATGCATTTAGAAACCCAAAATGTTTATTTCTAATTTTAATTGTGTTGCTGTAGCATTTGTTTAAAAATATTACATCTCATTTATACTAACTCTTTTAAATAGAGTCGTGTTTCATTTAATTTTATGAAGTTCCTATATATTGTTTTATAAGATAATTAACGATTTAAAATCCAAACATTCCAGCTACATTATGCAATAGAAAGACAAACTGAACGGCTCCGGGAGATTTTGTTTATTATTTAGATATGAACCAGTTTTAGAAAAAAACATTGATGTTTAAATAACCGTAAAAATTCACTGATTTAAGAATAATATATCGCGCGACAATGTAAAATGCATGACACCTGCATAACTGTATAAGGACATATCATTAGTAATATCTTACCTTGCACTGAAGAGCTCGCTCTTGATGGAGAATAAACTTCACTTCGCTGTATGATGATGAGCAGTGTTTTATGTATCACAATAAGTCACATTTAGATGTTTATTAATCAGTGAATTGTACAATTTGTAGACGTTACCTATATCCCTCATCAGGTTTCCCCTACCCACCTCACGCCATGGGCGTATATGCCGAAGAAACGTTTCTTAGGCTCATTTATTTGACTCGTAAACCCTTTCATTCCAAAGAAGTATTTCTCATAACATTCGGGTGATTGCCATTGCTTTAAATTTGAGAAGCTTAAAAGTATCAAATTAATGAATTACTTTTCTGCATCAGGCTACTTGTCACTTAGTTAATGATAATAAACACCAAAATGTATAGGAATGAATCCTCTCTCGTTTTTTTAACAATCATCCCTTAAAATAATTAATTTGGGCACTTCCGGCCCTACAGTATAGGTGTACTTATGTCGGTTGGCTCACATGCTGGCTTATATCTGAAGGAGTAGCGAACACCTATGTGGGAATCTGAAGTATTCATTGAGTTTGTTTTTACGCATGCCAGTGTGTTGAATCTCATAAAATACATTGTCACCCACTTGGTTGGAGTAAACCGGATATGTATCATTAATATATCTTGGGAAAGTAAAAATTCAAAGTGGTTGTCTTTATATCCCTGTGTCTTGGGTATGTGGGCGCTATTGTTTCAAAACCTTATTCTTCTGTACACTTCATAGCATTCTAGTTAGGTATTTGTAGAAATTACTTTATTGCATATTCCAGTGTAGTTACAATGGGAATAGGGCAATACAGTAAGCTTTAAGTGATAGTTCAAATATGTTTTAAGAGTGGGTCGTTACGTAATGGATTTGAAATCCGTTCTGTTTGCATAACTACGAGAAAACCCCTCCATGTTAGTTTACCGAATGAAAGGCATAAGTATCTGAGAATTTCATCCCGCAACAATGAATATCTCTGTAATTGTTAATTGAAACCTTCGGGCGTATACTTGTTAAGGTACAGAACTTAACCGTGATTCATATTTTACAAGTGTTTACAGCGAAATCAGGGAGTTAACTTTCTTCTGAGGAAGACAAGCATTCATTGCTTATAACGCCCCACTATATACAGGCTTAGTAGTTCACGTATTCGCGAGTAAAAACTGAGTATCGGTAGAACTTTAAAAGAATGCCAAACTATTGAACTTTTTCATATAGTGTATATTATATTCGCTTTGTGTGCACAGTGCCAGAGCTCTCTGAGGAAACCACTCTCCGTTATTATTAATTAACTCCCTTAAATCTACAGAGCTATCGTCAGTTAAGAATACAAAGGATCGCTACAAGAAGGCGTTGTAACACTGGGAAACAGCTTGTTTCCTTCACCAGTTTTAAAGGCTAGAGGGAGATCAGTGTTTTATTAAACCAGCCTTGCTTGCTGCGAGAAAATATTGTATGTGGTTATAACTTTATTTTCTAACAGATCCTTCAGCAATCCAGATAAGAATGTCGGATAAGAAAATTTTATTTCAATTATATGATTTAAAAAAGTAACACCTAATATTATAGTCTAGCTGTCATAATGCTTGGCGGAGATCTATGTGGGTGTACCTGGGCAATACACATGATCTAAATGACCTGAATCATCATAACCCTTAAGTGAACACCAGCGTTACAAGTGCTACAAATGGAATTAAGAAATACCAAGATGTCTGGCATGAGTTTAAATTAGTGAAGTGTTACCTCTTCAGAGGGAGAGATAATGTATATGACCATTGCTATGCAGTTTCCAAGTGTCCCCACTCCATTGACCTTGATTTTATTTCATAACATATGTTGCACTTAGATCATCCTTGCACTAAGGCCCACTTGACCTTAATTTTGTTTTGAAACATAGATGGCACCGAAATCAACCTTGCTCTAATCTCCAGTTGACCTTGATTTTGTTTCAGAACATAGATGACAATCAGATCACCCTTGCACTAAAGTCCACTTGAACATGATTTTTCTTTAGAATAGAGAAATAATAACTACTCTATAGTTACTTTTTTCGTAATTTTTTTTAGAATTTTGTGCCTTATTGGAGAATATTGCGGATTCTGGCTATAAATGATAGAGATTTATTCTTTTAATTTGCCTAAAACCGTATTTATTTATTTCAATTAGAAATAAAATGAATAATTTGCACGTAAATCTTAAATTAAGCATTAAAAACTAAATTCTGTGATGTCAGAAGTAGTAAAATTAGCCCTCCCCCGCCGATAATTGACAAATACAATATTCCTGGGATTTTGCTGACTGCCACTGCTTTTTTGACATGTATTTTTGCAGTGGACGCTATTGACGGCTCAAGAGCGGCGTTCCCCCTATAATATGTTGAAGCCGTTACTTTTTAGTTTTAATATGCCCATTATATAGGAATATTATTTTGTACACTAAATACATTTAAACTGTTCCGTATTTCTCCTATTTCAAAGGCTGATTTTAAAAAAGTTGGTCTGTAGGGCTCATATTCTGACAACCCGGGCTGACTTTTGTTGTGCTTTCATCAGCAGCCATGACAACAGTAAAGCTGTAATGTTGTGCCACTCTCCTAGCTAAGATCAACATGGGCTCAGGAAGATCACCACCGGTGTCAAGGAATGTATGGAGTGGAAACTTGTTTTTATTCTTTCCATAGCGTTGAACAGGTTGATATTAATTATTGAAAATTACTTAATTGCACGATTATTCCCATAATTTTTAGATAATATGAGCAAATTTGTAGAGCCAATTGTTACTAGTTCTAAGTGCACAGAAGCGAGCCACAGTTAAAATTATCTGGCTTAAAATTGGAGACACCAACACTGGAAATGCTCACTCCCATTTCAACCTCCGAGGAGGTGCACATACTGAAGTAAGGGATGGGGTTTCTTTGTATGGCTATTTTCGAGCTTAAAGTTCTCTGACCTAATGATGTCTAGTCAGTCAGTAACCAGTTGGCATTCAACGACAATGCTTATCAATGTGCCATGAAATGAAAGTTTGTCAACTAAGAAAGGTTGTGCTTAGTTTGCTAAGCCTACCGGAAACGTTAGAATTAAATACACTACCGACCAAATCCCGAGCTTAACATTGTGCTTAACATCATCTTTAAGTAGTGCCTATGAAGAATCCATTAAGGAAGCACAACAAAACAGTGCAGAAAAATGAAGTTCTGTCAATGATAACTGATGTAAAATTATGTGGTGCGTGTTATCTTCCACTTTGCGGTCATGACGAAACCAGCATATCCAGAAATAAAGGTGTGTTTTTAGAAATACTAGGTCTATGTAACCAACTCAACCATTTCAAAAATCTTACCGTTTTCAAAGGTACCTCCAAAACCATCCAAAATGAGTTGCTAGATTATATGCTCTATGTTTGTAGGAACTCATTTCTGATCAAATTAATCCGTCTTCTTTCTGCGCATGTATGATGGTGCAAACAGCGCTAGTGTTTCGAAATTAATTTCAAGGCAAAGCTTACGTGTGTATTTGTGTTTTTCTTTGGCATGATTTGATATTCTTAGCACCAAAATTCTTCATCTGAATGTATACTTACTGAACCTGCCCCAATGCCAAAACTCACGAGCAGCCACTGGATTTTAGAGCTATTATGCGCAGACCACATTGAAAACGCACAAGAACTGTACGTTTTCAATTATGATCGCATCCAAATAACAGTGGAAGTACTATGAAAGCGTTCAGCGGAAAGCATTTACCAGAGCACTAACTTCTCCTTACCACTTCTACAGACCTATGACTGTCTACTGACCACACGCAGCTAGCTGTAGGTGTGGTTAAAGCTTTAGTGCCTTATGGTATTGAATACATACACTCTGTTTAGCAGGAGACAGGTAAGTTAATCGACTAACTTTGTTAGAAATCCGTTAATATTGGTTTGTGTCGTACTCCTGACATTTACGAATATATGCGCATTTCATTTCCTACCTATTTAACTGCTTTCCCTGGCACCTTGTAGTTTCAAATATATCTCAGCTTGAAATTTCTTGAAACATCAGTGGCTATGCGGACTGATGGGTTAAACGTACAAAGGTTCTCCTTGAAATCCTTGTGGAAACATTCGGCTGCATTAGTAGTGTGAGGGGTACTTAAACTCGTAAAAGCCAAAGTCCAGGAGGAAAGAAACTATCTTTCCTGCGTAATTTTAAGAATGTAATCGGAAAAACTGCTAAATATGTCCACTTGCGCTAAAACGCTGATCAGGTCAACAAATACTTCTGCGATATCTGTCGAAGTCAAATAAGGCAAGCCAAAAACACTTTAAACCATTCAATTACTTCCTCTTTACTCTTGTACAAACCTGAAAAGCCTAACTCTGAAATTTTATGGTATCAGCTTTGTCCAAAATAAAATTGGCAGCACTGAATTGTGATGAAAGGAAATAACTTTCCTTTCCATTTATATGCCACCTTTAAAATTTAGGTCATGTCGGCGGCTTTTGCCTGGAACAATTTTCTCATGGCAGTGGTGTTCACTAGTTTACTATTTGTGTTTATCTTTGGATTGTCCTTAAATTCACACACACACAGATACTCTCTTTCATACTTTGAAATTCTAGGGTGGATAAGAAATAATCTTACCAAAGAAAAATTCCCACCCTCCGCCGGGAACCGAACCTGGGAGCTCTAGATTAGGAGTATAGCATGCTAATCACCAGACCACAGAGGCAGTCGAAGTAATTTTTTTGTTGCAGCATATGTGCTACACTCTAGAGCATTTAAAAATGGAGAGGTGAAATGTATGAAAACGTGTACTCGGTCTTCGCAAACTTTTCATCACGTTCCTTGCAAAATACAAAAGCCAATAAGTCCAATAATAATTAAAGTTGAGTATTTGACACCAGGACACGTTTCACAGGAACCATGTCATGAGGTTAGGTCTTCATCTGGCATCAACAATCTAGGGTATCAACACCATTTTGAATCATTAGAAAATCTCCACTCATAAAGTAACATTTTCTCATACCATAAAAAAAGAAAAGAGAAAGTGAGTGCCTTTGACGTAATTCACGACTATTATTAAGGTGTTCGTCCTTGTCCTTCAGAAGCTGAAAGGCTGTTAACTGCTAATGAGGAACAAAGGAAGCAAATTGAGCAAAATACTAAGGAGAAATCTAATCAGGCTCTGTAGTTCAAGGAAAGAAAGTACAAATTGACGGCCAGTAATTTTAGAAAGATCTGCAATTCAAAAAATCCCAAACGTCTGACAAAAGCTTTATTGAAAGACAATAACTTTTGCTCAGAATACATGAGATGGATCCTTCAAATGGAAGATGTAGCTAGACAGAGATATGAAATGTGGGATCATGTAGTTAAGAAATGTGCGCTCATCATTCATCCAGGAAGAACTATGTGGCAGCATCTTGTGAAGGACTAATTAAGGTGGATAAAGCTTAGGGACTTCAAGGACTACCAAGTCATACGCATGAAAACATTTCTGTGGAATACATGCCGTACCTGGAGGAGAACGATGGTGGTATTTTGTGCTAAAAGGAAATCACAATCGCTATTTTCAAGTACAAGTGTAGGTATTTGTTACTGGTAGAGAACATTGTAGTTTTGCGATTTACATTTCATTAGACATGTTGCTGCTAGATATGAGAGGGATGAAATATTTATTCAGGAAGTGGTATAAAAGTTAATTAATTTTACAAAATGTATTTTGTACCCATTATTTTACAATAAAATTCAGATTTATTTTATTACCTGTCTTGGGATACATATTGAGCAAATATATATGACTAACATGAAATAGGTACAGCAGAAGAATGTAGATACGCAACAAAACTTGTAATTCAAAAAGTAGGTTTTACATGACAGAAAATTAAATTGAGTTTTATTTATGGACGCTGTTTAACTGCAATGGTTCTTAGCGTCCCATTCTATATTAGGTGTGAGAGACCGGAAATTTTGCTCAGAGGCCTCTTTACCAAGCTTGCGGTTCTTTTACGTGCCGTAAATCTACGACACGGGACCGCCAGCTTTACTTACCTTCCGAAGAAATCCATGCTAAGAATGTTTACGCCCGAAAAATTCCATCACTCTCCACCGGGTTTGAACCCGTGACCTTAGGAACTAGAGCCTATACTCCTAAACCACGAAGTTCGACTTACATGACACAGAGAATATATTTATGAAGCATGTTTTAAGTATGGATACTAACAACAGCCACGTTTGAACAGTTGCAAATCTTTTATGAATGGGTTTCACAATTACAGGCATTTTAAAACACCACAAAAATTATAAAAACAGCTTTAAGGGTGGATGTAACCAATATTACGTGTTTTAATACTAACTAATGATATGGTATTTTAAAAAATATTCTGTTCCAAGGTTGCATGCATTAAAAACAAAGAATGTATTAACAAATAAGAGCAATATTTGTGGAAAGTATTATTTATATAAATTAAGACAAATTAAAGCAGTTTAACGGTGTACTTATTTTTGAAAGTTGGGGGACTGTGTTGAAGAACAGTTTCTGCATCAGGCCATAATATGTTTAGCTCCTTGAACTGATTATGCATTAAATTAATCCATACATTGAATATTTTACCTGCAATTGTCTTATGAATACTTAAGTTTAATCCAAGTTCTATGTCAAGCTTATTTGTTCTTAATTTCATAACTGTGAGGAAAAAGCCAGGTCTTGGTTCAAGAGAAAACATTTAAAGGTTAAATCGATTTTCTCCAAGAGCAGCAAAAATCAAAATGAAATGTTTACTCTCCACAAATCCAGTGTAATGTAATATAGCTTCTGGATTGCTTATTACAAGCCTAAATTTCCTGCCAAGCCTGTTTGAGTCCTGTTGTCAATGTAACATAATGGGGAAGGTGTATAGTTTGGTTGCTTAATGTCGCAAACAATCTCTTCATTACCAAAATCTAGAACAGCAACTTCCTCTGATTTTGATGGCGTGGTTTCTTTAGGACCGCTTAACGCTTTTCTGCAAAATTGTTCGCTTTCTGTTAACTTTGGTACTCTTCCTAGCACCCATTAAAATTAAGAAGCAATAGCACCGTGTTTTAATCTTCTCCTCGCACCTAAATCAAAATACTTGGATTTAAAATAAGGTAACGGTATTATCAATTTTCATACTGTATTGTGATTATATTAATTGAAACAAAACATAGAGCTTATATGAAATAGGTGAAATTTCTACTTTCTATAGCTTTCAAGCTAGGAACTTCATTTTTGGCTCACACGTTTTCTACAACATGTTTATACAGTATTTTAAGTTTACCTTTCTGGGATATATAGTTTCCAGGTTAATAATTTTGCTGTTTAAAAACAATGCTTTTTTAAAGTACATCTCCATCTGTGGTTCTCAAGCTAATATTTAAAAAATATTCCGCAATACCGCTCGTGTATGAAAGGATTCCGATTTTAAATATTTATCTCATAAGATATATAAAAATATATTTAATAAACATTAAATTTTTGGTGATCACTAACTTACAGTCCATTCGCATTCTTTTCGGCCAACAAGTAGGGGAAGGGAGAAGAGGACACATTTGTAGAGCTAGGAAACTTGCCCCCTCCTTCCAGACCTAGCCAAATGAATGCGAATGGACTGTATATCTCCAATCTCTGTAAAACAATGTGAAGATTGGGAGTTCAAGAATGAAATTTGGAGGAGGAGATATATTTGGGTGCAGCAAATCGCTCTAAAATCAGAACTCTAAAAACCTTTATATTCAAGTTTTCATCCCAGTTGATTATAAGAAGCAGCATAATTTCCTAAAGCTCTAAATGTTGTAGGGCCTTGAAACTTTGGAAATATACGGGGTGAGCGGTACTTCACGCAACCAGTTTCGCGGTGTGCGGCAGGCCGGTGAGGCTGGCTGCTGTGTCGGCGGTGCGGGTGACATAAGTCCGCAGTAAATATAGTTCGGTTTGTCGCGTAAGTTATTTCTAACCTAGACAACATAAACACTTAAAAGGAAAAGTAAATTACTCACGTGTATTAAACAAGGAGATCCTGGAACTGTCTCCCTTCGTTGTTCAAGTATTTCTGACACCTGCTTAGGACATTGCTCATTACACTCTGCAGTTCCCTCTGAGAAATGGCCGCAATTTCTTGACGAATATTAGCTTTAAGTTCATCTAAAGTGTGTGGATTTGTTCTGTACACTTTCCCTTTTAATGTCCCCGAAGAGATAAATGTCACAGGGGGTTAAATCGTGGGAACGAGGGGGCCATGTGATGCTAGTGTTAACTCTATCTTGAAACACGTCATGAATTACCTGTAATGAGAAGTTGGTTGTATGTAATACTTGCGCAATATTTCAACTCACACTGAAGCCTCGCACAGCGGAGGGGAAATGTACTCCCCGCTATGAAAGTAGGGGTTTTTAGAGCACAGGCGCAATACAACTATTTTAGAAGGCACTTAGAAGCTTTTTAGGTACAAGTTTAGCCTACTTTGTAGGTATGTTGAAGGTGTTTTGATGCAGTGGAGCAGGCATTGGACATCCTATTACTGGCTTTAAGACATTTTTAGACACAGAAAACGGTACGTCGTTTAGGGTGTTGGTGTAAGCATTTTACGCAGTGTACTAAAATTTGTGAGTCACTTTAGCATACATTTAGGGACATTTTAGATACACTTACAGATATTCTTTTATTGTTTCAGAGCATTTCAGATATGGACACAGGCTTTCAGGACATTCTGACACACGGCAGGGGAATTTCAGGTGTTTCAAACGCATTTTGGGGGGGGACTGGAGCAGGTAGGTTGAGGGTATTGATAGGGGATTTTAAGAATTTTCGGAATATTTGGAGGTGCTTTATGTTGCTTATGAGGTATTTTAACACCTATGTAAGTATCTTCAAGGTATTGGTAGGAGCATTTGTGGCTGTTTAAAGGTGCTTTAGGCTATGGGTGTGGCATGGACATGGGCCTTTAGAGTGTTCTGGAGGGCTTTTTAGAAACTGTAGCGGCTATTTTTATGGTAATGGCGCAAAGTATTAGAGTATGCTGATTATTTTTAGAACGTTAGAGGTTTTTAGATTAAGGCTTTTTAGAAACTGTGGTATCTATTTTAATTGTATTGGGACGTGGTATTCAGACATTCTCTCATGTCTTATAGAGATTTTCTCTTGTATTATACAGAGCTTGTGATGAACTATAATCATTTCTATCGTTTTTGCAGTCATATCGGCTTCTTTTGAGTTCTTCTTAATATTCTAACCCTAACATGTAATAAACTATGTAGAGATATCTTTTCTAACCCAACCTTAAGCTCCGTTAGTGATATTATTGTTTTTATTCAACTTTTCTGTTTTATGTGGTTATATGTTTGACTAGATGTATCGTCTTTACCGGTTAATTGATGCTTTATTAGATAAGGATTTTATGGGTAGACGCCTCTCCACTTTATCTAGACTTGAGACTAGCACTAGGATTTGCTCCTAATGGCAGGGTTAATGCCTCACCTTGTGTCTTCTTTATTCAGCAGGTGTCTGCAATGTGTATACACATCACTTACGTAAACTTCCATTTTTTTAAATTGTAGAACTCACAGAGAAAATCTCCATCTTCGGGCTACATTCTCTTAAGCACTGTTTGTAATTCTGTAGTTTCCATATGCATATGTCGTTATTCCATCCTCGGCAATAACTCTTTTATCGTCGTTTGGAGTCAATGCAATTTTATTCACTTACACTGTTGTAACAGCATGCTCCCAAAATTCTTGATACAGACGTAGTGATGTTTTCCACTACCATCATTCAATGGTAACAGGTTTCGGTGCTCAGGTAGTTCAGTGTCAGCAACCTTTATTGGATACACTTCATGCAACACATTCAGCCCGAAAACGTTGCTAGACATACTGTTAAGTTTCTCAAATTTACCACACACAGACACGCATACACTCGCACTCCTGCATACACACATTGACGCGTATACACCCTCACCCTTACATACACATACATACCCACACACACATAGCACACGGAGACACACAGACACGCACACACACATGCACTCGCGTTCTTATACGCACATACATGCATGGAAACGTACACACTTTCTTTCGTGTTTGCTTTCTTTCTTGATGAGGCTAATGGTAAAATCATCCAAAGTTTTAACGGCATACGACCTAAGATGTATGCGCTAGATATCGACGGCTCAATGATAAAAAAGATTAAAGCCATAAAAGGTAGCGCTATTAAGCAAAACACCACATTCGACAGCTATACAGACTGTCTTAACGCCAGAGAAATAATAAGAATGCCCATGTATCTCATCCTGTAACGAAAGTATGCTGTTACCACAGCGCAAGTGAATAAAATTGCATTGACTCCATACGAACGATAAAAAAGTTATTGCCGAGGATGGAATAACGACATATGCATATGGAAACTACAGAATTACAAACAGTGCTTAAGAGAATGTATCCACTTTATTTATAGAGGAGGCACGAAACTTTTTAGATCACTTGTATACTGAATTTTAATACTAAAACAGCGATTAAGCGTCAAAACTCCTACATTTTAATACGTATTTACACAGGTGTTCGGATATGTCCGTTGGTCTTCGTGCATGTTCGCGTGTTTAGAGATGTGTACAGAGGTGTTTATGTGTGATTGTACGTATTCGTAGGCCTTCGTATAGCTTCGTGTGCTTGTAGGAAATGTCAGAATGGTTTGAGCATGTACATGTATATGTTCGGGCTATCCGTAGCTGTTTGTGCAGGTTCGTGAGCTTGCAGGAGGTATACGTGTGTATCTATGTGTTCGGAGGTGTTCGTAGGTATTTGCACAGGTTAGGGCGTTTACAGTGAGTGTTTGAAGTATTGCGCGGGTATATGTATGTGTTCGGAGATAATCGTACGTCTTCGTGCAGCTTTGTTGTCTTGGAGGAAGGGTACGTTAGTATTTATGTGTTCGAGGGTGTTCGTAGGTATTCGTACATCTTCGGGTGCTTAGAATAAGTGTTTGAAGTGTTGTTTGTGTGTATATATATATCGCTATGTTTAACATGCTAAATTAACATTATAAATAATTTTGTCCCTAGTGTTTTGGGTTAGAATAGTGATTCAATGAAATTTACTTATAAATTTAATAGCTCATTAACTAATTTAGATCCAGAAAATAAAACGCAACCGGACAGTGGGAGAGGTCTTCGAACTTCGAGTTGCTAACACTTCCGCGCGTCACTACGGTCTGTCTGTAATGCGGCATGTAGCCTCCTGCGGGTACTAGGGTATATCACTTAGGCTGATGTAAACTATAAACAGCTATGTTTAACATGCTAAATTAATATTATAAATAATTTTGTTCCTAGTGTTCTGGGTTCGAATATCGATTCAATGTAATTTACGTATATATTTTAATAGCTCATAAACTAATTTAGATAAACATGCTAAATCAAAAGTAAACAGAAAGTATAGTCTAGAAAAATCGTTATCATGACAAACAATTACTTAAAGTACTCAACTTGACCCCGGAAAGGATGACTTCTTGTATCTTAAAAATGTGGATCTATGTTGGTTCGAAGAAAATTTAAACGGTAAATGCTGATGCGGGGAACTAAATTACTGAAATATATTATTTAAAAATATTACGTGGTTCGATTCTGGAAGCTTAAAATCTGTGTAACCCAGGAAAAACTACTTTGCTGGTGATTGTAATCAAATGTAATGATTTTCTATGATAACTGAGAATTAAGCGTATAGAAATATCATATTGTATACTGGTTCTTTGGAGAATGAAGGGAAGATGGAAAGCAAGAATTGAAAGAAGAATGAAAACATGAAATAATACAGAAAAATGCATGAATTTAATTAAATAAGTGGAGAAAACTTACGTTACTTCTAAAGTATTTTGGTAATAGATATGGTGTTAAAGTTTTCGTGTTGGGAGCTGACGATGGCGGCGGGGGTGGTGGTAGACGTTGAATGAAAACATCTGTCGGAATTATCGTGTGAGATTAATTCTCTTTTTGGTGTGACAGCAAACACAGCTAGTTACCATATAGGTTTAAAAGCGGGCCCTAGAACCGTACATCCTATTCTCTAGGTGTGACGTCATAGACATCCTGTCTCTAAGTGTCAGTCATATAGTAGTTTTTAATACGTACAGAGGGAACATATACAGGAAGCAATGAGACGAGTTTAAGCATGTCTGTCGGGGGCTAGACAGCCTGTCTCTGGGTGTGACGTCATATGAAGGAGGTTGATACACGCAAAGCATTAACATGAGTGGTGTACAACAAACCCCTTTTTATGGTAAGGTTAAGATTTGAATGAAATGTTTGATCATCGATAATCTTATTTAATTCGCGTGAAAGTAGTTTAAATCATTATTTAATAAAACTACTCCGCGGTATGTGTGAGGCTCGCATTCGAGAGGTTCCAGGTTCGATCCCCATCGTACGCCCACAATGACCTTGGGTTTCTCGTGGTTTTTTATCGTAATCAGACGAATGCTGGTAGATTGTCATCTACCACGATTTACTTTCCATAATTTCCCTTTCATTCTATATCATTCCCAATGTTCACGTGTTCTTTTAGGTCTCGTGGCGTATGATGAAAGCTTGTTAAAAGGATACTTGTCCCTTGTTAAGTCGACGGATCGTTCATCGTCCCCTCTAGGCAGCTCGTGTCTCCTCCATAATTAGGGGTTGCTTCACACGCGCACACAGACATACAATCGTACATAAACAGGCATAAACACATCCGAACACCTCTCGAAGCACACAATCCTGCACGAAGAACATATATATACAACTGCACAATACTTCAAACTGTTACTCTAAGCACCCGAACCTGTACCAAGACTTACGCACACCTCCGAACACACAGATACACACGTGAACTTCCTCCAAGCACACGGCCCTGTTTAAAGACCTACGAACATATCCAAACACACACTACACCCACATAATACTTCAAACACTTACTCTAAACACCCGAAGCTGTAAAAAGACTTACGAACCCCTCCAAACACATAGATACACACGTGTAGTTTCACCAAGCACGCGAAGCTGCACGATGACCTACAAACATTTTCGAACACATGCATATATCCACACAATACTTAAAACACTTACTCTATGCACCCGAAGCTGTAGGAAGACCTAGGATAGCCTCCGAACACATAGATGCACACGTGCACTTCCTCCAAACACACGAACCTGTACGATGAGCTACGAACATCTCCGAACACATACATACAGCAGAGAAACACTTCAAACACTTAATCTAAGCACACGGAGTTGTAGGAAGGCCTACGAACAACCCCGAACACACAGATACACACGTACACTGCCTCAAAGCGCACGAAGCTTCACGAAGACGAACGATTATCTCCGAACACATACATACACACACTCGGGCAATACTTCAAACACTCACTGTAATCGCCCTAACCTGTACGAAGATCTACGAACACCTCCGAACTCATAGATACACACGTACGTATCCTCCAAGCACACGAACCTTCACGAAGAGCTAAGGACACGCCCGAACACGTAGATAAACATGCTCAACACATTCTAAAACCTCCTCCAAGCATACGAGCTACACGAAGGCCTACGAATACGTACAATCACACATAAACACCTCTGAAAACATCTCGATAAACCCGTGTACATGCACTAAGACCAACCGACATAACCGGACACCTATGTAAGCACATATTGAAATGTAAGGGTTTAGACACTTAATCGCCGTCTTAGCATTAAATTCAGTATATAAGTGATCAAAAAAGGTTCGTGCCACCTCTATGAATAGAGTGACCTCGAATATTGTACTTCATTCTGCTAATTCTTCCAGAGGTGTCAACATCGTTGTTCTCCCAGAAAATAATGGGTTTTCTAAAGTGTTATATAGGTAAAGAGGTCTACATTTTCCTTAAAGGATTAATCCGTTATTACATCATGTATGAACACGAATAGCTCCGCATATAAGCATATAATTCCTGGTGCATCAGGATATCCTTGCGTGAAATGTGGAAAGAAATTTCTACGAGGTTATGGTAAGAGAAGATATGAGATGGGGTGCAAGCGGTTCTTCAAGAGTAAACATTGTAACATAACCTTCAGTGATACCTACAAGCACCTTAAAGGATTAATCCGTTATTACATCAAACATGAGCATGAACAGCTCCGCATATAAGAATATAGCTCCTGGTGTATCGGGATGTTCTTGCGGTAAATGTGGAAAGACGTTTCTACGAGGTTATGATAACAGAGGGCATGAGATGGGGTGCAATTGATTCTTCAAGTGTAAACATTATATCGCAACCTTCAGTGACACTGTTAACTGCCAGCGATACGACGATTTATGCAAAATAAGCATACCTGAGAAGAATAGTAGATTAGAACCTACTAAACAACAGTTATTATCTACAATCGAGGACTGTGAATTAAAAGAATATGAAGCTTCATTCGATGGTCGCTTAAAACCGTATTATGTACTGTGTAAATCATCTAAGGATCTGAATATGTACCTGCATGAGGCGAAACAGCGGATAATCCAGGCTGTACATGACGAGCTTGTTATTCACAAGAGTGTGAAAATTAATCTGCTAGCTGAGTGTCGATTTGTTAACAGTATCGTGGAAACCTGTGACAAATCATTTAAAACACGGAATCTACGTGTGTTTCCAGAAACTGATCCGGACTCTATGTTAGAAACGATATTCAAGAAATTGGTTACTGAAATGGAGGAATCATAGCTAAAGGGTAGTAACTGGGCCCTGCTTGCTGTGAAAAGGGTTCAACTTTGTATCAATCCGTTACGAGGAAGTAGCTACATTCCAGTACCGCCATTTTATGAAGCAGGAAAAGCCTGCATAAACATCCAGAACTCTACCGACGAAAAATGGTTCATGTATATTGTACTAGACAAATTTGTCAGCACCAAGCCTCAACGCGTTAGCAAATGCGAGCAACGTTAAAATAACTACGTCTTCAGCTGTGTTTCTTACACTATTCCAGTTTCTCAAAAATCTAAGTTTGAGAAGATTAACAGGACGTCTGTCAATGTTCTCGAACGAGATGAGAAGAGAGAAGTGTATCCCCTTAAGGTTGCTGAGACTGAACCACCTGAATATTGTGACCCTGCTACTATTGAGTGACAGTAGTGGCAAATAGCACTACGCATATACAAAGAATTTTGAAAAACTTATTCGACGTCAGAAAACTAAGCATAAAAACGAGTTTCTACCGGTGGGAGCTGTTTTACACATTTTGATGATGAGTGCAGACGAAGTGGACTGGAAAAACTACAAGAACATGCATCCATTTGCAATCATCACGGTGTTGTATGGGTAGTTATGCCTACCAAGGGGAAATCATATGCTCAATTTGAAAATGTTGAGAGGATGTTGAAAGCACCATTTGCCATCTATGCAGACTTTGAAAGCATCTTTACTCCATGTCGTATGTGTATCCCAAATCCTGATACGTCATATACAACCCCTTATCAGCAGCACAAACCTATGTGTTTTGTGTGTTTACGTGAAACCTGCTCAATATGTTGAGCATCTGGAAACTGGTCTTCCTAAGCATCCCCAGGTATATCGTGGTGTTGAAGCTTATGGTATACTTGTCGTACCCTGCAAAGAAAATTGATACTATATCCAAATCTACTAAGCCTCTGAAACTTACAGATCAACAGCAGCAGTATTTGACTCATATACATTATGCTACCTGCGTGGAAAGATAACTACAAAATACGCGATCATGATCACATCAATTGTGAATATCGTGGAAGTCTACATAGTAAATGTAATTTAACCTGCAAAACACCTAAGTAGATTCCCATCCTCATGCACAACCACAGTGCGTATGATTCGCACTTCATTGGCAAAGAGTTGGGATGTACAAGTGAGCGGGTGGAGGTATTTCCTAGCTCTGAAGAAAGCTATATATCATTCTCCCAGTATGTAGGAGATATAAAGCTTTGGTATGTGGAAAGCTTTCGGTTCCTTAGTTCAAGATTGAATAAGGTGGTGAAAAATCTGACATCGTATCCTTAAAGCCTGAAACATTTCGGGAAGACAAGTTGAAGTTGATCACTCGGAAGGGGGTACTTCCCTATGATTACCTCACTTCATGGGATGTTTAGAATGAAACCAGCTTGATTCCTAAGGACTCCTTCTACAATGGGTTAATTAAGAAGAAATTACTAGTGCTGAACACAATCATGCTAGAAATGTATGGCAGCTGTTTAATGTGAGAATTCTGGGAGCGTACAGCGACCTCTGCTTAACATCAGATGTACTTCTTCTAGCTGATGTCTTTGAGACATTTAGAGATCAAATGCTTAAAACACACAAAGTCGACCCCGCTCATTATTTCACCTCTCCAGGACTTATATGGTATGCCATGTTACTGTATACTGGAATTTAGCTAGAATTGTTACAATATTATGAGCAATTACTCATGATAGAATCCGGTATAAGAGGAGGTTTATGTCAAGTTTCCAACCGGTATGCCGAAGCAAACAACGTCTACATGGATAAGCATGATCCAACGAGACCAACCCAAATTATTATATACGAGGACGTCAATAACCAATATGGTTGGGCAATGTGCTATGCACTCCCTTATGCCGTATTTGAGTGTGCTCCATCTAAAAAAATCTACCTAGAAACACTACAAAAGGATGATCCTCATGGATACATGCTAGAAGTAGACATCGAGTATCCTGCAGAACTTCACGATCTAAACAACGATCTACCTTTGCTGCCTGAGTGTTTGAAGCCTAAGCAGTCATATGCAAAGAATCAGATACCCCATCTTGGACGTCGAAAGAAGTATGTAGTACATTACATGACTTTGAAGCAAGCTCTTAATCATGGGTTATGTTTGAGCAAAATCCATCGTTTGTTACAATTCCGACACTCCCAGTGGTTGAAACCTTATTCGGAATTTAACAATAGGCTACGACAACAGGCTGCAAAATATCTCGAGAAGAACCTCTACAAGCTCTTTAACAACACTGTGCTTGGAATAACTATGGAGAACCTGCGTAATCGTATGGATATACGACTGGTTACAACTGAGAACCCACTGGAAAAGTCAATAGTCAAGCCTACGTTTATGGATAGGACGATATTATATGACCTCTCGTCAGATTGTATTCAACAAGCATATATACATTGAAATGAGTGTGTTGGACATCTTCAAGACGTTAATGTACCACTATCATTACGACGTGTTGTTGCCATATTATGGGGCTGAAAAGCTGAAGCTTATGTATATGGACACTGATTCATTTGTTGATCGTGTAAGAACTGAAGATGTGTACCAGGACAGGCTACGCTTTCTTGAGCACCTGAATACAGCTGATTACCCTGTCAAGCATATATGTCTCCGTACTCAGAACAAAAAGGTACTGGGGAAATTTAAAGAAGAAGCCAACAGCAAAATCATCCTACGCTTTGTTGGACTACGACCTAAGATGTATGCATTAGATATTCCAGGCTCGATGATAACAAACATTAAAGGTGTAAAACGAAGTGCTTTTAAGCAGTATATTACATTTGGCAGTTATACAGACTGTCCTAAGACCTGTGAAATCATCAGAACGCCCATAAATCTAATCCTATCACGTGAGCATTCTGATACCACCATGCAAGTGAATAATATCACACTGAATCCTTTTGATAATAAAACAGTTATTGCCAAGGAGGGAATAACTACATATGCGTATGGACATTATTGCATTACAAACAGTGCTTAAAAGAATGTTATCTGGATCTGAAAATGTATATTTTCTCAGCGAGTCTACAATCTTAAAGAATTGAAGTTTACTCATGTGGCTCTATACACCCAGCATACACCTCGTGAAGAAGTAAGAAGAAGATGTAAGGGAAGGTGTTACCCCTGCCATTAGGTGCAAATTCTTGTGCTAGTCTCAAGCCTCGATAAAGAGGAGGGACGTCTAACCTTAAAATCCTTAACTAATGAAGCAATGATTAAACTGATAAAGTTGCTAAACTTGTCAACATATGTAACCATATAAAGCAATAAAGCTGACTAAAGGCGTTTTATGTCCTAACCATATGGATGGTGCAGTTTATACTAGTTCTTTATACCTTTGCTGTAACCTTGTACACTGTTTAACCCTCTACGTCTCACACACTGTTTCCCTATCTTTCCGGTATCAACGCATAATCTACTCCTCAATTTCTGTCTAACATAGCACATCTCCTCATATCCCCTATCTCGCACATATAAACGCATTCTATCTTTAACATCTGTCTAGCTTGGCACCTCCACTCGTATTCCTTACCTCTCACATATAAAGCGTATCCCGTTCTCCAGTGTTTGTCTACCCTAGCATCTCTCCTTGGTTTCCTATCTCACAGGTATAAGCCTACATTCCCTCTCCTTTAGCCTCTGTCTATCCTAGCATCTCTCCCCGTTTCCCTATATTTCCCATATAAACGCATACTCCACTCCTCAAACTGTGTCTAGGCTAGCACTTCCCCTGGTGTTCCCTACCTCTCTCATATAAAGCGCATTGCCCATGCTTCAACTCTCTCCTAGTACAGGATCTCTCTCGTTTTCCATATCTTCCCCACATAAACGTATACCGTTCTCCTCAACCTCTTTTACCCTACTACATCTCCTCGTATTCCCTACCTCTTTCATATAAAGAGTGTTCACCCTGCTTCAACTTCTGCTCTACCCCGGATCTCTCCTTGTTTTCCCTATCTCTCCCGTATAAACGTATTTGCCTCCTTGAAGGCTCTCTCAACCTAGCATATACCCTTGTTTTCCTCGTCTGCACATATAAACGCATACTCTACTATTCAAAACCTCCTAGCCTAATACGTCTCCTCGGTTTGCTAGCTCTCCCATATAAAAGCCATACTCTACCCTTCAAGCCCTGTCTGGTCTAGTACCTCTCCTCGTATTCCCTATCTCTCCTGTATACAAGTCCATATTGCCGTTCCTTCAGCATCTGTCTAACCTATCATCTGTCCACGTTTTCCCTATCTTTCCCATATAAACGCATACTCCACACATCAAATTCCGTCTAGCCTAGCACTTCTCCTCCTATTCCCTACCTCTCTCATATAAAGCGCATTATCTTACTTGAGTCCCTGTCTAGCCTTACATCGGCCCTCGTATTCCCTATCTCTCCCACATAAACGCATTTTCCTCCTTGAAGACTCTGTCTACCTAGCATCTGCTCCCAGTTTTCCCTACCTCTCCAATGTAAACGCAAAATTGCCCAGCTTCCCTTATAATATTCTACGGTTGTTCTAGGTCAACTTTTAAGCAACATAATAAAAGCCAAACTTACGTGTGTTGAATTCTCTACATCCGTTTGAGTATAATCAGGATAATTACCACCAGCATCCTCCTTTAAGTCTTCATATGAATACATGCTGGAAATAATTTTTTTAACTTCTTACTTAACAATCAGAGTAGCCAGCCATCTTGAAAATGAGGATTATGATCATGTTGCCTCTAAAATAGAAGAAGGTATCTAGTTGCAACACTGTCACTTGACTCTCAAGCGCCATTTGTTGACATTTTCGGCAAATAAAGATTTTGGAGATACTAAAGACATACAGTAGAGTGCAGTGGGATACTTAACACTCCTTCATTAAACTTGAGCGTTATCACTATGTTTTCCGACATCTTCAATTGTTCAGCTTATTGAACACTGAAATGTCTTGCTGGAAACATTCAACTATTGTGTCTTACAGGTGACGAATCTTAGAGTCTCTCTTCTTGGCTTTCTTATCTTGTCCTGCAACAAGTAGAAGTGTATGTATTTGTATGATGTAACGTGACATGTGACAGCTTGACACTATAATGGATAGCTTTCGCAAGAAGAGAAAAATGAAGCAAAACTGAAGCATAATCTTCAACTTAGGAGAGTTACAACAATGAGACAAATGCCGCACTGTTTTACTCAACAGGCTAAAGAGAGCTCTGAAAATGTACGTATTATAAGTGTAGACCTACAAAACGTTTCCTACTCCTAAACTCACAACTGGACCGGCATTTTACCTCGGGAAACTTTGGACTTAAAATTTCGGTATCCATGTCTGAAGTTCAGAAGCAGGATTTATGTTTACGTGAGACGCAGTTGTGCACAAAGGGGAAGTGACGAAATTGCAAGTGGTATTCTTAAGTACATAAAAAGTGGAATTCTCAAATTCAGAAAGTTAATTGTTTTCTCTGATAACTGTGGCGGAAGGAATACAAGGTGGAATATGATGGCCTTATAGAATTACATGATAAATAAGGGATTGTTTAAAAAGCATTTTTTATTTCAATCATACACTTACCCTCAGACAGAGATTTTACAAACATAGAGAAATTCCATTAGTACCGTCATTCAGATATTTATTTATCTAGTCAGTGGAATGATATTAATGCAAAAAGTAGTAAAATTTTCTAGTGACACAAATGAGATTGGAGGATTTCTTCAATGTTTCTGAGCTAAAACGCGACATAAGCACTACAAAAAAGATTTGTGACGATAGATAATATCCGAAGTTCTCAGAAGTTGTTTGCTTAAGGTTTGAAGCAAGGGAGGCTTTAGTTATGTAATCATGCATGCAGTACATCAGGAGTTTCTGTCTGTTACGCTTTGGAGCTGAAGAAGAACTAATGGAGGCAACTTTGTACCTCATCAGAAGTATGTGAAGCCAAGTGACATTAATAAAAAACATTTAAAGATCTGCAGGAAATACTCCCTTACAAACCAAGACTATATTACAGCTTTTACAAGTTACTTCATTGCTCAAAGCACTTTGTTACTGGAAATGAACCAGAGTTACTGGACTCAAATATTAGAAGGAAACTGATCTAATGGTATAAATACCTCTCCTTAGCTGTATTTTGGGAATTATTTCTGTGTTTGGGTTTTTCATTAAAAAGAACAACATAGCATACCAATATATCAGAATATTTGTAAATCCAAAGAAATATCCTCATAGTTTTGGGCAAAATAATCATAACCCAAAAAGCAAAGCACACATCCGTGTTAAAGATGCTATAACTACTACAAAACAGAGTAATTATGAGTATATTGCTGTAGTATTGTGTTCGTAAAACTACAGCAATTATCTAGAATGAAAAAGTACATAGTTAGTAATAGTACATAGTAGTTAGTAATTGTGGGGACCAGATCGGAGAGCATCGTTTCCATCCAGGACAAGGGCATAAAATTAGAAGAGATAGCCCATAAATCTATCCCTCTGCTCCGCCCCCTGTCAATGGGACAACGGGGAGGTAATGCATGTTGTGTTGTTTAATGGAAAAAGTTGACGTGTAACATGCACTTGTGTTATTAAGGACCCCCACCTCCTGTCAATGAGAGCATAGGGTGTAATAAAGTATGATTTGTTACCGCCTGAATGGTGTATACATTGGCGCCACGTATTTCTTGTTATAATAGGGGTAGTGGAATTTTTTGGGGTTACAGAATTTTTGGATGGTAGATATGCCATTTAAAATAGCATCAGATGCTCTCTAGCACACTTGTCTATGCTAATGAACACTCCATTTCACTCTTCCTTTGTTTACACCAGATCACCGGAGACTACCTGGGAGCAATAAATTTTCTTGTATTGGTTTGCTGGAATGACACGTAATATACACCTGTGTTATTCTCGACTCAAAAGGACAGAAGTGGTTCTATTTCCCCCTTCACTAGCATTCCATCCTTTCTTTGTTTACCCCCGATCACCTTTATTACCACAGACTACCTGGGAGCAATAAAGTTTTTGCGGGACAAAGGGTGAACAGCTAATATACACCTGTGGTATACGAACCACCTTGATCGCTATTGTGGCTGGCGTGTCTTTTCTTTGTTATCATTGCCGACAAAATACAGACGTGGTTGTCTTTCCTCCTTCCCCTAGCATTCCATCCTTCCTTTGTTTACACCGGACTGCCTTCATTACTAGAGACTACATGGGAGCAATAATTTTTTTTGCGGGAAAGGGAATGACAGCTAGTATGCACCTGTATTATACAAACCACTATTATGGATGGTGTGCCTTTTCTTTGTCATCATGGCCGACAAAAAAGGCAGACGAGATTGAATATCCCCGTAGCCATTGCAGTCCTCAGTGACAGATGCTTACATAAACAAAGATCTCTGCGCATGTGCAGCAGGAGATAATTTCATTGGATGCAATAATCACGTGACGTGTAAACATCTTCACTGTGACGGTGTGCTGGCATCGCAAGGAGGCTTTAGGGTTCTATATGAACAGTTCGAGGGGTTTATTATTATCATTGTGTGTTTATTAATTCTGCATTAAAATTAAAACAATCGTGTGCTGCAGTTTTAATTGAAGTGTGTCATTGCTTCCCACACAGCATTCAGCATCATTAATACAATGTAAGGTGAGTGACTGTTTACATACACTACGTGATCAAAAGTATCCGGACATCTGGCTGAAAATGACGTACACTTTCGTGGCGTCCTCCATCGGTAATGCTGAAAGTCAATTAGGTGTTGCCCCACCCTTAACCTTGATGACAGCATTCACTCTCGCAGGCATACTTTCAATCAGGTGCTGGGAAGTTTCTTGCGGAATGGCAGCCCATTGTGGAAATGAGAAGAGATATCGATGTAGGTCGGCGAGGCCCGGCACGAAATCGGCGTTCCAAAACATCCCAAAAGTTTTCTATAAGATTCAATTCAGGGCTCTGGGCAGGCCAGTCCATTACAGGGATGTTATTGTCGTGTAACCACTCAGTCACAGCCCGTGCAGTATGAAAACGTGCTCGATCATGCTGAACGATGCAATCGTTATCCCCGAAATGCTCTTTAACAGTGGGAAGCAAGAAGGTGCTTAAAATATCAATGTAGGTCGGCGCTGTGATCGTAGCACGTAAAACAACAAGGGGTGCAAGCCCACGTCAGGAAAAACACGACCACACCATAACAACACCACCTCCGAATTTCACTGTTGCCACTACACACGCTGGCAGATGACGTTCACCGGGCATTCGGCATACCCACACCCTGCCATCGGATCGCCACGTTATGTACCGTGATTGGTCACTCCACACAACTTTTGCCACTGTTCAATCGTGTAATTCTGACGCTCCTTACACCAAGTGAGGCGTCGTTTGGCCTTTTCTGTGTGATGTGTGGCTTATGAGCAGCCGCACGGTCATGGAATCCAAGGTTTCTCAACTCACGCCTAACTGTCATAGCACTTGGAGTGGATCCTGATGCAGTTTGGAATTCCTGGGTGATGGTCTGGATAGACGTCTGCCTATTACTCTTTACGACCCTCTTCAAACGTCGGCGGTCTCTGTCAGTCAACAGACGAGGTCGGCCTGTACGCTTTTGCGCTGTACATGTTCCTTCACGTTTCCACTTCACTATCACATCAGAAACAGTGGACCTAGAGATGTTTAGGAGTGTGGAAATCTTGCATACAGACTTCTGACACAAGTGACAGCCAATCACCTGCCCACGTTGGAAGTCCGTGAGTTCCACAGTGCGTCCCATTCTGCTATTTCACGATGTCTAATAACTGCTGAGGTCGCGGATATTGAGTACCAGGCAGCACGTGGCAGCACAATGCACCTAAGATGAAAAACGTATATTTGTGGGGTGTAGGATACTTTTGATCACATAGTGTAGCTATAGAGATTAGTGTTAGCTTTTTACAATGCACTTAATTTTGTTTTAACGATACAGTGCATGAAAGACGAATGGATGCCAGAGCACCATGTTCTTATCTGAACTTCATTTTTTAACCATTAGATTCCAAATTACATTTTTAAAAAATGTATAGCTTTCATCGCTGGTGCAGTTGTTTAGACCCTAAAGCTTTAACATTGATACGGTTTTCACCGCTCACTCTTTCTCACATCACAGGGATTTCTCAACACATTCTTCTTCCATTAACATTCATACGGTTTTCCCCACTCACTCTTTTTCACGTCACAGGGATTTCTATACACATTCTTCTTCTATTGACACTCATATGGTTTTCTCCACTCACTATTTTTCACATCACAGGGATTTCTCTAAACATTCTTCTTCCATTAACATGCATACGGTTTCCCCCTCACTTTATCACCTCACAGGAATTTCTCTACACATTCTTTTTCCATTGACATTCATATTGTTTTCTCCACTCACTATTTTAAACATCACAGGGATTTCTCTAAATATTCATCTTCCATCAACATGCATACAGTTTCCCCCTCAATTTTTTCACATCAGAGATTTCTCTACAGATACTTCTTACACTAACATTCATACGGCTTTCCCCACTCACTCTTTTTTTCAGACTCACAGGGATTTCTCTACACACAACATTTCTGCTAAAACTCACACGAGTTTCCCTACTCATCCTTTTTTCACATTACAAGGATTTCTCTACACGCTCTTCTTCCATTAACATTTAAACGATTTTCATTATTCACTGTTTTTGCACATCGCAAGGTTTTCTCTACACCCTCTTTTTTCATTCACACTCACACGGTTTTCTGTTCACACTCTTTTTTTACACCACAGGGATTTCACTACACACTCTTCTTGCATTAACATTAATAGGGGTTCCCTATTTACTCTTTTTTACATCATATGTAGTTTTCTGCGCGCTCTTCTTCTAATTATACGGCCTTCTCTGCCCCTCTTGTTCCATTCAGACTCACAGTCTTCTCTGCACACCTTTTTTTCGCATCACAAAGATTTCTCTACACACACGTCTTGCATTAACATTCATACGGTTTTCCCTGCTCACTCTTTTTCATCCTCATACGGCTTTTTCTACACACTGTTCTTTCATTCCTACTCACACTGTTTTCTCTGCCCGACCTTTTTCACCATTGTACGACTTTCTCTAATCGCTCTTCTTCCATTCAACCTCACACGATTATTTACATACTCTTCTTCCATTCCCCACCGCACAGATTTCTCTACATACATGATAGTCACAAGCTAGCATTTCTAACACGCAACCGAAACTGCACGAAGACCTACGAACATCCCTAAACACAAAGATACATATACACACGTCACTTGCATGCATCTGCATAAACATTCTTACAAACCCCCTAGATATAGCGACATACCCACACACACGCGCACACACATAGCTTTTATATAGGAATGCATACCTTGTCTTTCCATCTGAATAATAAATTGAAAAAATAATTCATGATCAATTACTGTTACAGAGTGTTTAACAGATAGATTTAACAAGATAGTGAAGCGAGCAGTTTCCTACCGGCTCGGAGAGTTCAAGATCTCGAAATGGGTCTTAGATTATGAGATAAAGGCCTTAAAGCGAGCTCAAACAAGATACGATACCAGGATCGCATCCTCGCTGGAGGATTGCCAAGTGTACTTGCCTCTACCATATAATTCGATAACAGACGAACAGCTTGCAGAAATCCCAGGAACATTATATTTGGTATACAATAGAATGACAAAGATGGGGAAATTTAATACATGGAGATTGTCTTTTGTACCCACAGCGAAGGTATGTAGAAATGCCAAGCTTAACTATTCAAGGTTTTCCTATTTTACAATGTCAAAACATCATAAATAAAACTTCTGTGTCATTGATGTTACATATAAAGATACAGTCTATACAATATTACATATAAAAGATAGAAATGATACAGGCTATAGAATTTATAAAACAATTCATGAAATCACAACGTCATTTGTTTTCAATTTAGCTATATTTATCTATCGCATAGAAATAACGTCCGATATCTGAGTGTTTATAAAAATCTTTTGTTTCATGTAGCCTAACTAAATGAATATTTTCAGGCTATCTACTCCTCCAAAATCATGTGTTCTAAAACTTTCATTGTGCAATGTTTCAGACAAAATAATAAGGTAAAGAAGAAGAACAGATTTTCAGATTTGGAAAGGATGGTGACGCTCTTTGAAGATAGAATAACGAGCCTCACAACCTCTCAAAACATGCAATAAGCGGGCTCCGAGACGTTTACATACCGAGAAGCCACAATGCTAAGACAGGGTTTTTCTATGACATTCCAATGTTTAATGAGAAAAACCACACAGGCAATTTTGTATACATTCCAATGCATAGCCGGGAGTTAGTTCGAGCAAAGTCTTCCTATATTCAGCGAAAATAAGAATTGGGAGCACTAATTTAAATTATTGGGAAAATACTTTCTAAATAGTGATGAGAATTCTAATTTAAAAAACTTGAACCTTGTATGCTTTAATAGTGACAAGACTATTTGCTGTGAAGGGGAAATGATAAAAATACAGAGACTTTCATTTCAATAATGGCAATGGCTTCTCATGTTTCCCCTCTACCTTTCCTAAGATGATATAGATAGCTTACGAGAAAATAATTCTTTAAAATCATTAAATTACGTGAAATCAAGCATTACATTTATGCACAAACTCGAGGAAAAATCAACAAAAAATACTATGCTAAGCACATGGGTACAGCTTAATTTTTTTTGCAGATATCAGGATAGCTAAGTACACTGTCATAGTCAAAGACGGGAGTTTGATGCTTAGCAATGGAGTGTGCAGGTTGAATAATGACTGATACTGTTCCATTATATACGGAAGAAGAATTTACCGGCTCTGGATGCCCAAGCACACAGACACAAGCAGAGACCAGAGGTTGAAACTTCGTGTTTCATACTAATATACTATGCTAAGTGCATGTGCATAGCTGAAAGAAATTGCTGGTTTCGGGATATCCCAAGTACATGCTCACATCTAGATACCTAAGTTTGAGCCTTAGCGACGCGAAGCTTGCACGTTAAAAGCTATAAAAATAAAGAGACCCATTTCATTCCTGCAATAGCATTGCTTTGTGTATTGCCTCCACCCTCTCAAAGCATTCCTGTCGTCTGTTAAGCTGATATGTTGTGCCACATCTCTGTTATTCTGTAAGAGCTGTATTGACGATGTAGCTAATATATTTTCTAAAGAATGAATCACGTGACAAAACTCGATCCAATGCCTCTCCACATTACGAAAATAGCAAATTTTACGTAAATGCACTGGAGTAATGAAAGAAACGAGTTAAGTAACCTAAACATTGCAAGTGTAACGTCATATTCAGGAACGAGGACTTGGAGGAGGAAGGTACTGGAAATTGTATGATACAACAATAAAAAAGAATGAAGGTGTGCTTTTACAACTTCTTTTTTGTTCATTAAAAAATCCGTACATCCTTATATATTCTATAGCGTGTATCTTTTGTATCTTTATATGTAATATTTAATGGATTGTATCTTTATATGTAATATCAAGGAGACAACGATTTTATTTATGAAATTTTTGTCATTGTAAAATAGGAAACCTTGGATACTTAAGTTTGGCATTTCTACACACCTTCGTTGTGGGTGAAAAAGACAATTTACATGTCCTATATTTCCCCATCTCTCTCATGTTGTTGTATACCAAATATAATATTCCTGGCATTTCTGTAAGCTCTTTGTCGGTTATCGAATTATATTGTTGAGACAAGAACATCTGGCAATCTTCCAGCGAAGGTACGAACCTGATGCTGTACCTTGTTTGAGCTCCCTTTAAGGCCATCATCTCACATTTAAGACATATTTCGAGATCTTCATCTCTCCGAGACGGTAGAAAACTGCTCGCTTCAGCGATTTTATTAAGTCGATCTGCTAAACACTCTGTAACAGTAATTTATCATGAATTATTTTTTAAAAGTATTATTCAGATGGAAAGACAAGTTATGCATTTATTTATGTTAGAATTATGTGTGCGCTCGCGCATGTGTGTGGTTATGTTGCTACATGTAGGGGGTTTGCAAGTATGATTATGAATATGCATGCAAGTGAGATGTATATATGTATTTTTGTGCTTGGGGATATTCGTAGGCCTTTGTGCAGGTTCGGCTGCATGGTAGAAGTATTAGTTTTTACGATCACGTATGTAGAAAAATCTGTGCGATGGTGAATGGAAGAAGAGGGTGTAGAGGAAGCCGTATCATGGTGAATGGAAGGAGTGTGTGTAGGGAAAGTGGTGTGTTTGTGAAACAAGAGCGGGTGGAGTAAACAGTTTAGATTTGAATGAAAGAAGAGTGTGTAGAGAAAGCTGTATCAGGGTGAAAAAGAGTGAGTAGGGAAAACCGTTTGAATGTTAATGCAAGAAGCGTGTGTCTAGAGAAATCCCTGTGATGTGTAAAAGGAGTGTGCAGACAATACTGTGTAAGTGTGAATGAAAGTAGAGGGTATAGAGAAAGCCGTGTGAATGAAAGAAGAGTGTGCAGAAAAATACATGTGATGTGAAAAAGAGTGAGTAGGGGAAATCGTATGGAAGTTAATGTAAAAAGAGTGTGTAGAGAAATCCATGTGATGCGAAAATTGAGTGTGGAGAGAAAACCGTGTGAATGGAAGTAGAGGGTATAGAGAAAGCCTTGTTATATGGAAAAAGCCCGAGTAGGAAAAATTGGGTGAATGTTCATGGAAGAAGAGCGTGTAGAGAAATCCTTGTGATGTGCAAAAAGCGTGTGGAAAATCGTGTGAATGTTAAAGGAAGAAGAGCGTGTAGAGAAACCTTTGTGGTGTGCAAAAAAGAGTGAGTAGGGAAAATCGTGTGAATGTTAATGGAAGAAGGATGTTTAGAGAAATCCCTGTGACCTGAAAAAGATTGAGTGGGAAAAACCATATGAATGTTAATGGAAGAAGAATATGTACAGAAATCCCTGCGATGTGAAAAAGAGTGAGCGGTGAAAACCATATGAATGTTAAGGCTTTAGGGTCCAAAGAACTATTTACATCAGCGATGAAATCTCTATATTTTTTAAAAAGTTAGTTTGGAAGATAGTTAAAAACAAATGAAGTTCAGATAAAAACATAATTCTCTTGCACCGATTCGTCTTTCATGCACTGTATCGATTAAACAAAATTAAATGACTTGTAAAATGTCAAAAGTGGTCTGTATAGTTATGTAAAAACTCACTTACTTTGCATTGTATTAAAGATGATGAATGCTGTGTAGAAAGCAATGACTTACACTTCAATTAAAACTGCAGCACACAAGACTTTTAATCTTGATGTAGAGTTAATAAACTCACAAGGATTCTAATAAGCCCTTTGGGCTGTTTATCTAGAACCCTAAAGCCCCCAGAGTTGCCAGCACATTGGCACGGTGGGTATGTTTACACGTCACGTGATTATTGCATCCAATAGAATTATCTCCTGCTGCACATGCGCAGAGAGATCCTTCTTTGTGTAAGCATCTGTCACTGAGGACTACAATGGCTACGGGGAAATACAACCTCGTCTGCCTTTATTGTCGGCGATGATGACAGTGAAAAGACATACCATCCATAATAGCGGTTTGTATAATACAGGTGCATGCTAGCTCTCATTCCATTGGTCCCACAAAGAAATCATTGCTCCCATGTAGTCTCTGGTAATGAAGGTATTCCGGGGTAAACAAAGGAAGGATGGAATGCTAGGGGAAGGGGAAATAGAACCGCGTCTGTCCTTTGGCGGCGAGAATAACTCAGGTGTATGTTACCTGTCATTCCCGCAAACCGATACAAGAAAATTTATTGCTCCCAGGTAGTCTCTGGTAATGCAGGTGGTCCAATGTAAAGAAAGGAAGAGTGGAATGAGGTATTCATTAGCATAGCCAGGCGTGCTTGTACGCACCTAATGCTATTTTAAATGGCATATCTACCGTCCAATGCTCCTGTAAACCAAAAATACCCCACCTCCAATACAACGGGAGTACCTGACGCCAATATATACACCATTCAGGCGGAAACAAATCATACTTGATTACATCCTTTGTTCGTATTAACAGGAGGTGGTGGACATTAATGACACAGGTGCATTTAACACGTCAACCTTTTTTCTATTAAACAGCACAACATGTATTACTTCCCCATTGTCCCATTAACAGGGGGCGGAGTAGAGCGATTGACTTTTGGGTACTATATGATAATTTTATGCCCTTGTCCAGGATCGAACCGTGATCCCTGGTCTGGTTACACAATCACTGAGTACTTACAGAAAACTAAGAAGCAGCAGGATTGAGATAAAAATTGTGTTGGTTCTTGCTTAAAATTACTAAAATGAGGGTTATCGCTATGTTGCCCCAACCCCTTCAGTTGTATTTGCAAATACATAGGATTGAGATGAACCTTGAAGTTTTATCAAACTTCTCTTACATTCTAGAAACGCCGCGAACAATGGCAATTATATATGGTTTTGGGACGAAATATTACCGCTTTAAATACTACACACTACAGCAATTTAATGCTCATTTATGACGCTGTTAAAGAGGATAAAATGAAATCTCAATTATTTGTGTAATTATACACATTTATGAACTTACATTTGAGTAGGGTTGAACTCCCATGCATTCCGCTTGTTGTACACCAAGAAAGGATCAGAAAAATAGTGATACTTACGAAACAGCTCTTGGTGTTGCGTAAGAGAGGGAGACAAGTGCTAAGATCAGAAGTGCTGTCTTCATCGTCTTCCGCTCTGAAAGCATACACAGGTATCAAAATGGTGTCACAAAAAGGTTCTAATTCGAAAGCATATGCATAATATCAAAAGCTTATGACAACCTAGCAGAGACTCAATCAGCCATGAATGTGAGTATGCTGTTGGCAGAAGTTGACAGAGACGTCTAAAGTGCTTTCACTTCAAGTTTAAAGGGGCTGTAAGCAAAAACTACGTGACAAGGCAGCGCCTCATTGGTTGGGGGCGAACTTCAACTTTTCCCGCTTAGCTTGTCATCTCCTACTCTGCATAACCGTGTGGTTCAGAGCTTAACATTTTTTGTTATACTTGTGCAGAGATATTTCAGACATCCATTACGCTATCAATCCAATTAATGAAACAAAATGTGTTCGTTCAGATTCACGTATAACTAACTGAACCGTTATATGAAAGCGTTTATGAGGATTGCGCAGGCGCTGTAGTTCATTTCCGGTTTCTGGTATAAGCTGTCAGTGTACTCCCTGCACGCTTTGACGAAATATTACCTTCAAGGATGCCATTGTCGAGAATACTTTGCCATTGTGGGGGAACATAAACGCGGAAATTGGATTGAAGACAATTATAGTAAATGGTTTAGCAAATTCTGTAAAAAGTACCCAACTTTATTTGACAACGTATGCGGTTAGCTGTTGTTTAGCAATAATTGAATTTTGTTGTTAATGATGGAGAACTTTTGCATGGACTGTTTGCGTTGTGTTTTTCTGCTGTTGTTTCTAACCAACAGTTTCCCTAACCTTCTTAACTTCTTGACCCATAAAAGTTTAAAGCTACTGAGGTTTACTGACATTAGTCATAAAATGAATAACCTATAAAACATAAAATTAAGAGCACGTAAATACATTATCCTTAATTACAGAGGGAGTAGTAGATACGTACAGTCGCCGAAATACTCAGGTAGCTACCACTGTTATTTGTCTGCTTATAGTATAGTGGTATTTGGTTGGTAACATTTGCTGTTTGACTATGTTTAAAACTGGCAACACAGACCGGAATGATGTAATAAGAGTGGGGTTAAAACCGGTTATCAATAGTAAACGTCTGATGCTCTGTCCCTTGTAATATAACGACCAAGCAGTGCAGTTGCTTTTAGAAGAGGACTCTCTGTCAGCAGAAGGTAAAATGTATTAGTTCTATTTGTAATACACACCCAAATTGTTTCCATGTAAATTGATAATGTAGATAGATCCTTCTTTTCTTTCACACAATGTTTTAGGCATATTTTAGAAATTTTCAGGTGTTTTAGGAACTTTGTTGAGTTAGCCCCGTCGGACCTCGTGTAGTTTGTGATGATTTGAAATCCGGTACCATGCTCTACCCCGCGTGAGTTGTAAAAATTGAAGAGATTACGACAATTTGGCTTGAGTCGACGGGTAATTTGGTGGACGGCCGGAAAGTATTTGATATTTTGAAGTGCAATTTTTTTCTCTTGGTTTTGGCAATGTAGTTTACGTGCTTTGGTCCTCCACGTGTTCGATGGAACACGTAACTCCTTAGTTTTGGCTTAATGCTTAGGGCTTTTCATTTGAAAATTGTGGTTTTGTATTCTAAATACATCTAAAAGCGTTTCCTTAAAAGTCCCGTGTCACTTTAAAATTTTTACATTGTCTTCATGTTGGCGGAGCGTCGTTAATTGTTGGCTTCATTCTTCCCGTTACCATTGTTTAAATTCTGTTTGTATGACAAACTTTCTCTTGCCCTGTTCTTTCTAAATTTCTGGTTTTGGTATTGTGAATTCTATAAATTTCGGTGGTATTTTTAATTTTAATAATGTGTTAGCCACGTGTTAGCTGGTGTTTCTAAGATTACTATTTTCAGTGCTAATTAGTAATATTTTTTGGAGCTTTCATTCTCCGTTATACTGGTTTTGGTTTTCTACGCATTACCATATTTTGGTGCATTTTTCTTGCAACTTTTATGTAAGCACGTGTGTTGCGTTTTCTTGCGTGAAATTTGCCTGTTTTGGCTCTTCAGCAAAACTTCTAGAATGTGAAGCAAATCTTTTACAGTTAATGTGTTTTGTGTATCAAGTTGCGTGTGTGTGTCTAGAAAGTGAAGGGCATATATTACAATTTCATATTTGTGTACCGTACTCGGGCACGTTTGCCGTGGACGCTTAGCGGTAGTACTACTAATAATTTTGCTTCACCGTTGCCAAGATTGGTTTTATCTAGTTCCGCAATTTTTGACAGTATTTCAAATGACTAGTTTGAGTGAAAGTTTCAGCTACCACCAGCTGTGACAGTATCTTCACCTATATAGGTTTAACGAGCATCCAATATGGACCAGCAGGACTTATCCACCCCATTGTATGTCGATGGTGCAGCTATATGTGTGTTACCAGAATTTGGAAAGGTGCACTGGAATTTTGTGGTAAAAAGAAAAGAAAAACAAACTGTAAGTATCACATTGTGTGTACCAAAGTGTGCTATGTATATTTTGAATAACTGAAAAGTTTGACAATGAAGACAGGTATGCTAAATTTTTGTTTTAATGACCAATGCTTAATTAAGCTGTGATTTTTAGGAATGAAGTATGCTATGTATGTATCTACTAAATTGAAGCTTTGTCACCATTATGTGTACTAAAAATTCTGGATTTTGTTCTCGACAATAGAGATTATTTGGTTTGTTATGTCATGCTGCAGTGTATTTGTCTGATGTGTACTGTGTGTTTAATTTCCTTTGACTTCCAGGAATGATATGTGAAAGTGTTACTTTAGTAATGATGTGCTTTATTCTGTTGCATTCTTTTGGCTTGATTTTGTGTATCATTATGATGCTGTGATCTTTCTTTGCATAAATTTTGTGTATGTGTGTGAGGTTATGTGAGTAGTATATAGAAGATTTGCCTCGGTGGGAGTGCCAAAGAGTAACCCCGATGGTGGTAGTGAGACGTGACGAGTTTGTCAGCTTCGATGGGATAGCTACAATGTACCCTTGAAGTTTGAATGTTTGAGTTTACAGGAGGGTTAACACGTACCTGGAAATTCGTTGTGACCAGTCAAGAGATGTTCTGCATATTGGTTTTGCTGAAATGTGCCCAGTATAGCATGTGATGTGTTCACAAAAGAGATGTAATGCAATGAGAATAATTTTTTTTGAGTTTATGCAACAAGTGTTAGTACCATCTATTTTCCAGCTTCATCTTGATTCTGTAGATGTGGATGCAACAGTGTAATGCCATATTATTTGTGTGATTCCTGAAATTTTAATGTGATTTGTTCAGTTTATGCCTATGTCAGGTATCTTTGATTTTCAACAAGTTGAATGAGACTTGACAGTGAATATTTTCTTATATCAGTAATTACTGTGTATGCTGATGATGGTGAGAACTAGGATGACGATGATAGGAATGAAGATGATGATGATCAGAAGAATGCTAATGAGAAGTATGGGAGGATAAAGATAGTAATGTGAAGGAGAATTTGTGATATTGGGAGTAAAGCATGAGTATTTGTAGTTTGATGCATGTAATGAGGTGTTTATTTTGAAGCATGTAGTAATGTTTATAGTAGTTTTGGATAGTTATTAAAGTGAGTTTTTGTATTATTTGAGATATGGTTAGTATGAATGATTGTATTTCATTGCCATGTATGAATGAATGATAAGTGCACTTATTTATTTTGTTAGTTAGTTGTACCAGCTGGTTAGATTTAATATTGGGATCCCAAATGATTTGCTATATTTGTATTGTGTTATTATGTGTAGGCAATTGATGTAGTTGACATAATATTCACATATTCTGACCCTTTCATGTGTCCTTACTTTGATTCTTAAGTATTTATTGTAAAATTTTGGTTTGTACCCCTTTGAAAAATTCAGTTTTTATATCAATAAGTAGTCATTTTTTCTCTTCTCAGTAATAAGATTATATGTATGCAAACTTTTGCCAAATTTGTGACATTTTCTGTTCATATTATTTTAAATGACATACTATTTCCTTATTCTATGTATGGTGATGTTTTGGGAGCACAAGTTATACCTGTTTGTAATTCATGTTGTAGTGATTTTGCTGGTTGCGGAGCACGAGTGTCCATCTTGCAGTGACCCCGCTGTACAGAGACACGCCAGAGGCTGCATATATACACCAAGGAGAGCTGCTGCCTGTTGGTTAACTACACTGCATGTGGTAAAAAGAGCCACTGTTTGGGGGGGCAACCCAAGTTAGTGATTGCACCCCACATCATCAGCGACTTGCATCAACAGATGGTAAAGACTCTGCGGCTGAAATTTCGTAATTGTGGGTGATGTTGCAGTTCCACCCACGAACAGTTACGTCGAGACTTGGTGCAGTGTAGTGCGTTTGTAACGGTGGCAGCAATGCATAATGTGCGTGTGTGGGGTACACTCAAACAGATAAGATACGCTCTTAATAAATATCGTCGGTGGCACTCGAGACTTTATTATGTTTGTATTAGCTTCACACATATGTTAACAGGCATTAAATATTCATCTTCTTCTTCGAGAGACATTTCTGCTACATCTTACCTTTGTAAATATCCAGATATTGTTTTTTTTGTAATAAGTTTATGAAGTATGTCATTTCCTTGTCTGTCATTTTGTTTAAAAAAATCCTTCTTGCTTCGACGGGGACGTCGATTTGGGTAGCCAGGGGGAGATGTGGCATTTGGTTGGAAACATTTGTTGTGCGACTATGTTTAAAACTGGCAACACAGACCGGAATGATGTAATAAGATTGGGAGTAAAACCGGTTATCAGTCGTAAGCGTCTGACGCTCTGTCTCTTGTAATATAGCGACCAAGAAGTGCAGTTGCTTTTAGGTGAGGACGCTCCGTCAGCAGAAGGTAAAATGTATTAGTTTTATTTGTAATACAGTGTTCATTCAAATTGATTCCATGTAAATTAATAATGTAGATAGATCCTTCTTTCCTTTCACACAATATTTTAGGCATATTTTAGAAATTTTCAGGTGTTTTAGGAACTTTGTTGAGCTCGCCCCGTCCTACCTCGTGTAGTTTGTGATGATTTGAAATCCAGTACCTTGCTCTACCCCCGTGAGTTGTAAAAATGGAAAAGGTTACGGCAGTATTACATATTAGAAGTTTAGGATGCAAGGCAAAATGTAAGAATAAGACATACACGCGGGTATTTAGTTCCCGTAATTAGTCCACTTCGTGCTGCCATGTGCTCGGTGGAGTGACACATTAAGGTTTGTTTCGGTGGAGTGATACATTAATGTTTGTTTACTTTTCTTTGAAACAGGTATAGTGGTTACTGTTTCGGTGGGGGATTGGGCAAATCCTTGCAAACTAAGGTATGAATTAAAACTTCCTGGGGTATATGATGACTTCCATAGAAGAGTGAGAATGTTGGATAAATTTAAGTCTTTTCAGTTTTTAAGAAATTGCTAGAGGCTCGAGAACATCCCAAACCATCCAAAAAGTGCTTCTACTGATATTACACTTGAGAACCGGCCTATGAGGAGGCATTTGTTTTTCTTTACACATTTTAACTCGGCAGAATTTTTCCTCGCACATTTTCAGTTAGCGGAATACGTTGTATTACTTCCCAGGAATGTAATATTCGGAGGAAAATAACAAGTAAACCTTTGTTAAAACCCGGAAATTGCAAACACGTATTTTTGTTTTTACACTACACAAATGTCGGTTGACGACGAAATAATTTTTACGTTAATGAGAATTGCAACAATGAAATAACTGTGGATTTCATTCAGGTGATTCTCCAGCTTTTTATTCGGTTAATAACAGTGGAGATTTCTTCAGTTTGTCTCATTTTAGAGAATTTCTTTATAAGGAACTAATTATTTACATACATGTAATAGAAATGATATAGCCACATATAATTATTTCAATATATTTAGTACTAATTCTGTTTTTACAGATGTAATTAAAACTGAAGCAAGAAGAACAGCTAATGTAACCTGGAGACTTGTGCATGCATATCTATCTTTCCCTAATAGCATTATATTCCTGAGAGTATCACTAAGGATAAGCGTGAGGAATCACTAAAAAGTGAGCTATAAAAAGACGATTTTCTTATGTTTGTTTCCAAAAATAACTTTAGTGTGAGCTTTCAAAATATACCTCAACTGTTTCTCTCCTGCCACTTGAAGATAAATATTGTGTTTAGAGGTACCATGACACAGTCCAGTATTTGGGACCGTTTATTGTGGTCGCCAATATTTCGCATTTCACATGTTCAGAGTTAGGTACTCTTTAAACTTGAATTTTTGGTAAATATTGTGGAGCAATTAACATGCAATTTGGTATACATATGTTTCAAATTCCAATGAAAAAATAACATATGCTTCTTTACGTATCCATCATACATCTTTAACAATCACTATTTTAAAATTTCAACTAAGTAAAGCAATTCGAAAATAATGTCACTGAAAGCTTGTAGTTTTTTCCATGAATACGCAATTAGAAGTAAAATAGCATATTATGTGAGTTTCTTTAATATTAATATAAATAAGCTATTTTAGCGTTTTTACAAATATTTTTAAAAAATGGCAGTTCAAACTATAATTCTTTTAGAACATAAGGATTTATTAATGCATTTGTAATTAATCGAGAATTATTTGAGATATAAATATAAAAACTGGTAAAATGCTTAATTTTATGCGTTGAAACATGTAACTAAAATTTTGTATCCGTGATACCTCGCCTTAATAGCATTTTCTTCCTGAGAAGCTAGATGAGGGTTGCCAGACCTACCGATTTTAAGGGAAAGTCCCTTAATTTAGAAAAACTTCTTGCGTTTGGCATGATACTCTTAATGGAAATCATTTATTCGTTATTAAAAGAACATTACTTTTCCATATTTCTTCACCTGAGAAACAGGTTTGATTTCGGCACTAAATATCAGGAATGATTTAGTTTTATTTCTCCACGTATCTACATGTCCTTTGACCGTTTTCACAGCCCCGCCGATTAATCAAGTCTTTTCGGAGACTCATCTTGTCGCAGGAAGATTCTAGTGTCCAACCGAAATCATCTACCTGAAGTTCAATCCTTTATAGGAGTGAGTAATAATTTCAGAAGCTGTTAACGATTCGTTACTGTTATTTTTCAATATAAGTAATTTTAAAACAGGAATTTAATCATATATTGTTATGTATGACATATATGCGTCATATTTGTTGCAGGATTATGCTGTTATGTGTAAAACATGTAAATAAATGTTAAGCGGAAACAACACTTCAAAGTAATATGTTATTTTGGATAAACGTCTGCTACTAAACCATTATTATGTATGTATCTGTGACACTCTCTCGCCAAAACGCTTACTTCGAATACCCGTGCAAGGTACTTATTCAAATTTGGCATATGCTTTTAAAAATTGCCAATTTTCAATGACATATCTAGCTATTTAGCGATAAGGGGCAGTCCAGGCTGGTTCAACAACAATGCATTCGTAAAATTTAGGATTAGTGTTTCTGGCCAATCTAAGCAGAATGCTACTATAAGCATCAGTTATCACAAATTCCTAAGCCATTTAAAAGATTGCATTTATTGAACACGTATTTTTCGCCGTCACAAACTCCAAAAGTGACACAACTCTTATCTATAAATTGTTAGGAAACGATATAATTTTGTAAGATATACATCCCAGCTGAGAGATTCAAGTGAAGATTATAATAACTATAGGATTCCAGAATAACAGATTCCTTTGTTCTTAATATCCATAGATTTTAAATAAATCGGGTCAGGAACAACTCAGATTCGTTCAAGAGCGGTGCATTTAAAGGTATAGAGGATGCTATTTATGGTAAATATGTATACTCGCAGAACAGTTTTTGCTTACATAAACCCTAAATATTATAGAACCTAACATACCTTATAACCAAACTTATAACCTAGATGAGAAATTTAAAAGCTAATTATCAAGCATAACTATAGCGCTTTAGAGTAAACTATTTTATGTGCATGTTACGGACAATGAAGTAAATTGGGGAAATTCCAATTAGCGCTCTTTCATGTCAGTCTTGAAGTACATTGGGCAGTAACGTCAATGACCGGCCATTAACGACAATGTCTGTGAATAGATAGAGAATGACAGATCCAGCACAGTAAAACTGCATTTTATTGGAGGAGAATGGGAAAACGAGGATAGGTGCTAGGGAGGGTAGGGATTGAAGATGTTCGAGGATGTTTCTGAGAAATTTGCGTTCATTGGGGATGGAGTGGTACGGGTATACGCGCTTCCGGGTATGTTGTATGATGTATGATTTAAGGGCATTCTATGGCGAATGTATGTAGGTCTATGTTAAACTAAACCCTACTCTACTAATCTCTTCTATACTAAGTTAGATAATCCTTTTAACATCTACCGTATACTCTCATCACCTCAACTAATCTAACCTAACCTAACCTAACCTAGACATCACCTCATATATACCTAAACTCGGTACATTTCTCTCGTTTTACACTGATTTGTTGGTGTTTTACAGCAGTTTATGCCCTTTTTGTGGGCGTATCATCAACACTTACATGCATATTATTATGTCTTTAGAGCATTCTGATGCTTTTACAGTGGTTTTAAGCATTTTTCCAGTCCTTTCCAGCACCTTTACAGGCATTTCGGGCACTGGAATAAAGATTTTGGGAGCACGTTTACAAGTACTCATTTTTTGGAAAACTTTCTTTCGAATATTTTCGTACATTACAGAGTCCTTTGAACATATTGTGCTTAATTTTACAGGCATTAAAACATTGGAGCACATATTTTAGTGCACATCAAAAATTCTTTGAAGACTTTCAGTCCTACTGCGAACATTTTAGACTTCGGTGCAGTATTTTAGGGTGTTGGTGCAGGCATTTCGAAGGTATTTTAGGCACTAGAACAGGAATTTCAAGGCATTTGGAAGGTATTTTAGCCACTGGTGCAGGTATTTTCTGGAACTGACATAATCTTTCAGACAAGAGCGACATTTCAGTTTTTGCTTGGTGGGTAAGATTGCCTAAAGCGTTGCCCGAATTTTCATGTGAATTTTAACGACATATTTAGCTTAAGTAAAAACCATCCTCTATTTCCCTAATGTGAAATATCTGTATGAAAGGCACAGTTCTCGTAATTTCTCTTTTAGAAGAGAAATAACTGGGAGGCAATTGACTCCCAGTAACCCTAAATGACGCCCCTGATTTCAGCACATTTTGGAACACTGGTAGCGACATTTCAGGCTTATGAGCATTTCGAAGGTATTTTAGAAACTGCAACGTGATATTTTTGGGAGAGGAACTTTTAAAGTATTTTTAGGCATTTCGAAGCACTTTATACCCATTTTATACAGTTTGAAGGCATTTTTGTACGCAGGAATAAGTATTTTGAGCTGTAGTAGTGGTATTTTGAACGCTACTACAGGGCTTTAGTTTTTTGAGAATGTGATATGAACACTATTACGGGTAGTTTGACAGACATTTGTTACGTTTTATAATAGCTTGATACTGTTTTCACGTTAATTTGCTATGCTTTACAGGTATTTATACAGCTTTTACAATGATTTGCAATATTTTGCAAGCATTTAGTGGCATTTTCCGAGCTTTGTTTACCCTTTCAAAATTACTGGTGTATTTGTTTTTCTCGTTTTCTCTAATTTATAAGCATTTTGTCTAATGTTACAGCACATTTTATACACTGTTAAAGTCCTTTTCTAAATCCTTGGTGAACTTCTGCAGCTGAAGTTACTGACCTGTGAGACGTGGAGGTATAAATTGTCTATGGCTTACACCACTTCTGAGGTTTATTCAACTGACCTAACATAACCCATCCTAAACCAACCTGTAATATATAATCATCTCATCATCTATTCTATCCTTCCATCGTATGTTCTCTCCTTGCACTGAAAGTCCTAACCTAGGTTTTCCGACACTAATCTGACCGGTCTTATCTAAAATTAACCCAACTTAATAGAACAGCCCTTATCAGCTGCACCATCTTGCTATCGTATAACCTAACCTGACACAAAACATCCCAACCTAACCCGACCTAGACAACCCCCTCATCATCTATTTTATACCTACCACCATCTAACCTAACCCGACACCAAACATCTTAAACTATCCCGCCAAACCTGCCCTAGACCATCCTCTAATCATCTATTATATCCCGTCATCGTCCAAACTAACTTCATACCGAACATTCCAGTCTAACCTGCCCTAGTGCATCCTCTCATTAACTACTCTATCCTATCATCGTCTAACCTAATCTCATACCAGTCATGCTGGCCTGAACTAGACCATAACGTAATAACCAAACATATCCAAACGTGACCAGCAGTTACCAAACGGAGCCAAAGCTTTGCTAAACGTAACCGAGCGTATCCAAATACGAGAGTAAATCTGATCAAATGCGCGATAAAACGCGACCAAAAATGTGAGCAAACCAGACCTAAACGTGACCGACGGAGACCAATTGTGACCAAATGTAGCCAATTGTAACCAAAAAAGTGGCCAAACGTAGCCGACTTTTGACCAACCATGACTAATCCCAGAACCAAACGTGACCAAAAACGTCATCACAACTGACCAAACGTGGACCAAAAGTGACCATGTGTAACCAAAGCGTGACCAATCCATTGCTAAGACAATCCATCCTTCATATATTACATCAGTATTCATCTAACCTATCTTAGACATCCGCACTTCATCTATTCTATCCAGCCACCGCATAAAGCAATCTGACACCAAGCATTCTAATCCAAATTAGAACATCCCTTATCATCTGTACTACAATCATCTCTCCTAACCTAGTGCTGAACATGTTAACCTAACCTAAAATTGCCTATACAGCCTTCACGTCTCTCCCACTATCGCCTAACCTAACCTGATTACGTCCATGTCAACCTGACACAATCTTAGAAAATAGTCCCCTCATTGTCTATTCTATCCTGTGATAGCCTAAAACTAGCAACTAGATCATCCTTTAATGATCTATGCCACCCTATTATAACCTAACCTGCTACTAACCATTGTAGCCTAAACTCGATAATCTCTTATCGTCCATTCGATCATCTCATAGTCTAAAACACACATAACACCAAACCATGTTGACCAAACCTATTAGACCAACGGTCCTCTCATCATTTATTCTAGCCTATCATAACATAAAGCTATCAGCTAGACCATTGCAGTCCAAATTTCTTATGTACTTGGGTACATGTGACTCATACCTAAGCAGGTGCGGACTCAGCCACCATCACAACCACCATTTCACTGTTATTATTAACAATTACTAACAAATGCAAACATATTTCAAAATTAGTATCATTAAGATTACTTATAAGTTAAATAAATTTAATTACATAACGGGAACTATAAAGAGAACACTAAAAATTGAATTTAGAAAAGATTCAATAATAAAACTGTATAAAGGAATTGCCATCTCCACAGTAACTTGTGAGTCTGAAACATGGATAGTGAAAGCAGAAAATAAAAGAAGAATACAGACAGCTGAAATGAAGTTTCTCAGATGTATAGCAGGATACACAATACTGGATAAAGACCATAAAACGAAATAAGGCAAAAGTTAAAAATAGAAGAATTAAATAAAGTAATAATAGAATACAGAACTAACTGGAAACATTTAGAAAGAATTTCATTAAATAGGATACCCGAGTAACATATAACTACAGACCCCAAGGATAAAAAACCCAGGACGACCAAAAAAGATATGGACACAACAAGATTTTGGAGCCGGAACAGGCTAAATGGCCTAAAACCGTGAAGTAGAAGAAGAAGATTACTTAAGCCTTCAATTTATACGATTAGTCTGAAGTTTGACACTGAATGTTCGCTACAAGTTGAAAGACATCTGCTGTGTAGTTGGAACAAGCTGCTCTTAATGCGACATTTCCATGTGAGTCTGTCAGACTGACTCAGTATTTATTCTTAATAATGATCATAGATGAAAATTTGCGCTCGCAAAAAATGCGAACCAAAACAACAATACGTTTTAAAGCAACATTAGGAAACATGGTATACTTATTCTTATCCATCAGAGTCCAGAAATTGCTTGAAGTTATATAACATTAAAAAAGTACCTTCTAGAATATTTAAAATTTCCATTCCTAATTCTACAAAATCACAGTTTCCGAAGATGTCAAACATTATACCGCCAAGTTCAGCAATATCAACTGAACCGAAAGGATTATTGATAAACATTTTCCCTGGTTTAAACGTAAAAAAATGGCTAAACCTGTTGCTAACTTTTGTGACCATAATTTCAAGATTCTGGGCTAAAATAGATCACATTCACAGATATTTAGGTTTCCAATTGATTTTAAAGTTGTAAAGTGTGAATGGGGAGTTTCTTTTTAAGTGTATAATTCATAGCTTTAGTTTCCTCGGAAAAGCATTTGCTACACTTATTACGTCTGACATGTTGCCATTTTCCCTTACAATTCGAAGGATAACTCGTTTAATTTTGAGGTGATATCTGCCAGGAAGTCTTATCTAATAACTATAGCATGTCATCAGTTTTTTATAATGTTGCACATAAGATGATTTCAGAAAGTCTCTAACCTCATCCTAAAGACCGCAGAATCATTCCGGAGTTTTCACGTACTAAGTCACCTTACGCCTGCATGAAGAATTACGTTAACATGCTCAGATATATTCAAAAGCTTTATGAATAATCGGTGACTTGAGAAGATAATCTGTTGTATTTTACTACACGAGTTACAACTTTCATGACATGGCCGAAACTCAAAACACATTGCGCTTAAAGATTCCTGGTGGATAATGCAGTGATATGAAAGAAAGTTTTGCAATCCATCATCTTTAGCACAAAGAACAGGAAAACCATTATTCCTAGGTCATTGAAGGCGCCCCATCTGTTATAGCAATAAGTTTTGAGTGGAGTGTTACTACTCTAACGATACTTCGTGACATTTATGGATGTATACTTCATGCAGTCAAAGATTGTAGTCCGTTCCATAGAAAAGAAGAATTTAAGGTTGGTCCTGGTTACTTTCTCGAAAATTCTATGTGAAGGGAAGGCGAGAGAGAGGGCGAAAGTACCTAAGTGACCGAAGGCATGCAAGCGGACAAAGGGAGTGAAGCTTTAACGTCTGGCATAGTAATTTGCTTGTGAGAACCAGTCATGTACGCATCGATAAAAAATTGCAACTCCAAATAACAGCATAATATGGCACAGTATACTGAAACGACCAGGGTTCTGCAGTAAAATAACGAGTTTTCTTTAACAACAGTTTTACACAGCAGCATACTCGTGATTTGACATGACTTCAAATCTTTCCAAGAAATCTAGAATGTTAGAGCACAAACAACAAGTTACAGGTATTGATAGTCTGCAGGAAAATCTACGTTGCAAGAAAGCAATCAAGGTTACCCATGGATGTGGTAACGTATCTCCAGGTGGAATGCAGCTGTCTTGCAACCAGTGTTCAAAAGGGGCAATTCCAGCTGTTCCAGTTAATGTACAGCATCGTCAGTCACGGACTTATGATGTCTGTCCTCGTTGTAAATCATTCAGAGTATATTTATTCCGGCCATTTATTGGAAAATATGATATCAACTTAGGGCTTAAAGGTGTATATATTTATCCACCTAGCAAACTATAACGTCGTCCAATGAGTGCATGGTCCGTTGTTCAGTATGGTATGATTAAAATCATTGTATATCCATTTCTGTTCTTCTGTCAAGCGATTGCAAAATGCCCTCAGAGTTAACCTCTGATATCGCTCTGCATTTATTATTTCATTAAATAATATGGATAATAGGACCCAACTCATTTGATGAAACAATGAAGGCAGAGATATATCAGGAGTTAATTCTGAGGTCATTTTGCAATCGCTTGACAAAAGAAGAGAAATCGTATGGTTGGTTCCAGCAGGATTCTGCAACAGCACATACGGCTGCCGTATTATTACATGCAATAAAGAAAGGTGTTTAATGACAATAATTAGTGCTGATTTGTCTCCCTTTCGTTCTCCTGACAGAGTTGTGATGTTTATTTATGGGGTTCTTTAAAAGACAAAGTGTATCGTTCCAATCCTCGCACGGTACAGGAACTTAAAGAAAACATTGTGCAAGAAATCACAAGAATTCCTGCTACTGAGCTTCGGAGAGTGAGCGAGAATATTTACACGAGATATGCTGCCTGTTTGAGCGCAGAAGGTCAACATTTCCAGCATCTATTATAAGGTAAGGATTTTAGTAGGTCTCTGCCGGCTGTCTTGCGCAGTAGGGAGAGGCCGCGAGTGGGTTCGAATATAATTTAACTACCCTATATCTTTATGCCGCAAAGTTTATTATATACCTATATATACTCATATATAATGTTTCTCTTGCGCTAACAATTACTGTGATACTCATTATTAATCTGAATATTCAAATAATCTATTTTCACGTTTTGGAACTATTTAATGAGTCAATTGTTTCTCCTGATGTCATTAAACACCTTGGTATCTTAAAGCCTGCATAGAGCGGCCTGTTTTTTTGAAGATTCTCTAGTATTAGGGAAATGGCGGAGCAAGCAAAGTATATTCTTATGGCGGCTAAACGCCTACAGTTGGTAGCACAATTAATCATAGTCCCCTCTTAACCAAAATTCTTATTTTCTAATTTTAGAAGGGTATAAGAAATTGATGGTGCTATGAATCAGTGGTTATTAATGTTGGCTGCTGTTCAAATTTTGTCATGAATGAAGCTGTGTAATTTCCATAGTGTATGAGTTACAAAGATAACATTAATTTTAAAAATATATTTTAATTATTCTACTGAGATATGTTTACCGTGGGATATGCCTTAAAATAATTAAATACACCTTAAGAATATATTTTAGCAGTAATGGGAGGATGGGCATTCTATATTAGAAAGAAACCGCCCGTTAATAAACAGATAATCACAGATGGGGTGCAGGTGTGAGCCACGCCACCATGATTATCATGCCCTTAAATTTCTGTAGTCAGCAATTTGTAAATCAAAGGAAACAAACCTGATTTTTCATGCTACACGCTGTAATTAGCATCCTCCACCCTAAAAGTAGTATAACTGAATTCACTAAAATGACTTATCAGTATATAAATTTGTGGTAATTGAGATGAAGTGTATGTTATGATATATCAAATCGATGTATTTTTCTGGAGACATTTGTGACATTAATTTTCACAAAACTTTAAGAACATATCTAATCAATGCTTATGATTTGCATAATGAATATGTTTATAAAAACCTTAAAATTAGTTACCTCTATTCTTGTGTTTTAGGGACTCTGGGGGTGAATTTTGACCAGAATTGATCAAAAAATCCAACGTAGTTTTTTTCTACAAATGGTTGTTTGAAAGTTTGGACGTCCACAGAGAGCCAATATTTGCAATTACTCCCCTCCATTCTGTTGCTTCAGCTATAGGGGTGGACCATTTAAGTTGAGATTGTACAATATCTCCAAAACTAGACGTTGTAGAAAGAAATGTCTTTTATAAATGTTGCTTGATATTATGGGGGAAAGTAAATACAATTAGTCGTGTTTTGTTTGGAGGATGTTATGATAGTCGTTTTATGGTCAATTTAACTTTTTAGATGGGAACCTACAATTAGGGTCAAATTAAATTTGCCCTAAAACGACCATCACAAAGTCCTCCAAATAAAATACGACTAATGGCATTTACTTTCCCCCATAATATCAAGCAAATTCTATTCAAGACATTTCTTTCTACAACACTTAGTTTTGGAGATATTGTACAGTCTCAACTTAAATGGTCCACCCTATATAAAGAGCTCCGCGTGTAGTGTTTATCCCTTCAAATCAGCCAGCCACCCATTCCTGCTTGTTCGTGTAAATTACTCCTTTTTGCATTTTCTGTAAATCTCAAATCACATTTTGCAGTTCCTGTTTGTGGGGTAACAACTCTGCTTTCTGTTATCACCTGATGTGTATTTCGGAAGGTATATAAACACTTTCGTAAAGAAAAGTCAAAGCAAAGCGTTTGGTGCTTTTATTTTGCTGTATTTGTGTTGTTCTTTGTGTAGTGATTCTTATACGTATAAACAGGTTCTATATATGGAAAATTAGCTCATATGTACAGCTATTTTGCCCATAATAAGCTTTTATTTGCGTCGTTTGAGTTGTCCAGTGTATATTTCCGGTTTAGTGATTCCGTGTGAATTCATATTTAATTCATATATTTTCATTATTTAATTCCACACATAATTAGAATAAAATATATATTACTGCAAGTCTGATGTAAAATTACTTGGAATTTTATGAAACTACATTAGAGTATAACAAATAATGTTAACCGCATGGTATTACACCCCAAGTGAAATATGAATTGTTTTGCAATTTAGAATCCACCAGGTTTAAAAAGGATGGCAGAACCAGCAATCAGCAGGAGAAAAAGCAATTACAATTTAGGATTTAATTTACAGTACCTACTTCTCGTACAAAAATTGTTGGGTACCTCCTGACATTCTATTTTGTAGATGTATATTTAATCACGCACTTTCATTCATTCATTCCACACATAATATAACTAGAATAAAGCAAATGAGGAGTGACGTTTCAAAATGCGATAAGTCCACATGCGGGCATAAACTAGTTTGAAACAGATTTCTACTCCAAAAATAGGGCTGCATGAAGACACGGTGTTTCTTTGATTCAAAACATAATTTTTAAATCAGGTACAAATTTTGGGATTTGTTTCAAACCGCGACCCGTCAGCGTCGACATTGGTTCAAACCGCAAGAAGTCCAACTTTTGCAATCGATAATGTATATTGCACCCATAGTATAATAAAAATGGTAAACTGAGAAAGCAAGCATTCCAATGCATTACAACAATGTTTTGGTTGGATATCAGTTATTGTTGTGGACAACGTATGAGGCAGGTTTTTTCGGTTTTTGCAGACGCTGCAGTTCATGAAAGCGTTGAACATAGAAGAAGGTGTGCGTGTAGGGGACAGCTCTTCTGGATCTAGGAAATAGCAGAAGGGCTTAGGGGCCCAACTACTGTCAGCTTTATACACATTATAAAAGCAGAAAAGAGAGACTTACTCACTGTTCTGAAACAACGCTTTGGTGATAGTTGGAAGGAGGATGAAACTCTGAAATTTTATGTAGATCTATTTGAGAGAAAATGACGTAGCAAACGATGTTACAAGTTGAGTATGAGGCATGATTGCTTGAAGGAGGAACCTGTATTTTAAATGCTCTGAAGAGGAGTAGGAGGCATAATATCAATTCAAATTTCAACATTTTAGCTAAAATATTATAGCAGTCTATGAAGCTATTTTTGATGGTAATATTTGTTAGATCAGAATCATTTGATATTCTAATACCTGCCACAGAAACCGGATTTTACTCCTTATTTTAAAACGTGTTAATTTTGCTACTTCGTTGAGTAATTGTCTGAGATTTTTTTGTGAGTTATTAATATTAATGTTATTCCTTAGACTGTGCATGGATATAAGCCAAAACAGAACTGTACAAATTGTTTAAGAACAAATTAATTTGCATCCTCTTATTAATTATAATATAAGGTGTGAAAAGAACTTATTGAACTATTAATTGTTTTGATTGTATTGCTTAAGCGGGCACTCTGGTACCAAAATGGAAAAACGTTTCTTTTTTTCCTTCAGAAAAACTGTTTCTAAAAGAAAGAGTATCTTCAACATAAATACACACAGTAAATATTACATTTAAAATCCTTCTGGAAATATGTGTAATACAAATTGACAAGGGAAGAGCTATAACTCCAACAGCAGTGTTTCCAAACTTTAAATACGTTGTTCTCTATGTAGAAATTTTTGTTTCTTGAGATACGTGGTTTTGCAGCAAATATTGATGTATCAGGATGAAATTTTCAGGAAATGTAGAATATAGCTTGCTAAAGAAAACTGTGCATTGCTTTGTTGACTACTCTCATACAAACAAATATATTTTTTTCTTTCTTTGTAATTATTGGTAATATATTTTTTATTTTGTTGTAAATGCAAAAACAGTATATTTCTAATAAATATTAATATTTTGGAAAACAAATGCACTAGCTCACTTCATAGCAATAGAATGAGCATATTAAATTTCAGACCACTATTTTAATTCTAAATTGCAAAAACTGTACCTTTAATTATTATATAATTATTTGCAAAAACATCCTTAATTACAAAACTGTTGAACATACAACAATGAAACTTACCAACAATATATCATGGTAAGTGCAATGTAACCTAAAAGTTTAACTAACATTGGTTGATTAGGGAAGAAGGTCAATTTGACACCAGAGGGTCCCCTTAATAAAACTTTTCGAAAATTAAAAAAAAAAGTTTATAATTAAAGTAGGTAAACGTGTTGACTGTATTCTTTAAATTACTTTTGAAATTGTCCTCCATAATTACCGTTGTGATTGCTTAAATAATGTTTCGACATTTCTCAAAGAAAAAGAATATACCCATTTAAGCCAATAACTGATTTTGATTGAATTATTTAAATGGTTTGTTGGGAGCATCTTTTTGAATTACTGATTTCATTGTATCAACTGTTTGACTAAACTGAATGCCTAGTTTCCTGCAGTATTTCTGTATAAATTTGCTTCAAAACACAATTTGTCCCTTTGATTGGCTCAAAATGAAACAAGTCCACGGATTCTCAAAATTCAATTAGCAACTGTGTCTTACTAAAGAGTGAGCTTTTTCCCACTCATCTTAGTTTTTCTATTTTCAAAATTCTTAATAAATCCCCGTACCTAAATTATAAATCCTTATAAAACTTTTCTCCATACTACTTTTTGGTTTCTCCAGTAAAACTTATTTTGTGGACTTACAGGGCTTTGAAAAATTACTCAAATATTACTGTAACCCTATTGTGAAATTACTTCACATTCTTAGTAACTATATTAGATGTCTGCAGCACAGTGGAGCAAATTGGCCAGGTAAATGAACTGGAATTTAAAAGTATGATTTCTTAAAATAATAATATTAGCAGTAAATACAGAAGACCTGTTGCTACAGGACAGGTCAGAAATTCCCAATAAAATCAGAACAGTACCTGAAAAAAGTGTCTGGGCATCTCCCTCGGATGCTAGATGAATAGAGTGAATCAAGCTATTTGCTGGTTCATACCAATACATTCCAGGAGCTTTCCAAAAATCTGAAACGTCCGGATTGTAATTCTGCGAGAAAGTTGCATGTTGTTTGTAGTCGATGTGGCAAGTGCTCTGGACAGGCATATACCAGTCCTCGTGCAAAAGTCCAGCAGAACACTGTACGGGTACCCTTCGATGCTAATAGAAGAAGCTTTGAAGCCTTCTTAAGCATGGGGGTTGGCCACAGATATTTGCAAAAATTCAGCATGTATATTTTAATACATTGCACGGACTCCAGGACATGTACCAGCCGCATGAACGAAATAGCTCCAGAGGTCATCATTTTAAAAGACAAGTTGCTAAGTGAGTCTAGAATGAGGTTCGCAAAGTACATGATGAAATGGATTCCTCGCTTATACATGCGGTGTTATCGACATTGCTGTGTCTTATGATGGAACCTGATAAAAGCGGGGCTATACTTCATTATATGGTATTGGTTTGGTGATATGATATTTTTACAGGACTTTTAAATTTCTTTAAACGAAAAAATTAAAATGCTGATTCAAAAGGATTATCGTGGTAGGATAAGAAGGAGTCACTGATTATGAGATTCTGTCAAAATCTTGTCATTGCCATGTCTCCCTGGTCAATGAAATGGAATGTGATTCATTTCGTTCTGAATCATTCCATATATGATTCTGGTGGAAGACCACACTACAACTGATCTAGTGATAACATGCTAACCTCTAGTTCCCGAGGTCGCGGGTTCAAACCCGGCAGAGGGTATTGTATTTTATCGGGCGTAAAAATCCTTAGCATAGCTTCGTTTGGAAGGGAAGTAAAGCGGTGGTCCCACGTTCTAGATTTACGACACGTAAAATAACCTCAGCCTGATAAAGAGGCCTCTGAGCAAAATTTCCGGTCTTTCAGGCCCAATATAGAATAGGAGGAGAAGAACCATAGGAATTAAGGAGCGTCAATAAATAAAACTCAATTTAATTTAATACTAAAACCGGCGAGTGCTGCAAAAAATACGAGGGTACTTCATGGTCAATGCAGGTTCATGCTACTGACATTAGTAGAGGTGGTCAGAACAGAAGTGTGGAAATACACAGCTCTACTATCTGATGGAGACGCAAGGACTCACTAGCACCTCAATGCAGTGGCGGTGTATGTTGATGTGGAAATAGTGGAGAAAGAATATGTCAATCATGTAGTGAAGAGGATAACTAAAACTTTACTCAAGCTAAAGGAAGACACTACTGACACTATGTTGTATTGTCGTGGCCGTGGTACGCTTAAGTTAGAAACTATTAAAACATAAACCAGCTAATACAGACTGGCCATCCAGAAGCATATGCCGGATATTACTGCCATGGAAAATGCTATATGTGCTACACTTTACCATTATAACGACAGACCAGAAGGCACATCAGAAGTGCCCCCAAAGGATCCGACTCTTGGTATTTCTATAATAGGAGCACAGCTTGCGATAAAATTCCGCAGAGCCATTCCAAGATGTTATTAATTGTTCAGTTTGATGATAGTATGGTTAGAAGAATAGCTATTCCCGTATATCACAGACTAGCTTGCACTGAACTGCTGGCACGTTGTGCTCATAGAGATACACAAAATTCAAATGAAAGTGTTCATTCACTCATTTGGAAAAGCTGCCCTAAAGAAATTTGTATCTCTAATAAACGGCTAGAAATTGAGACATTAAATGGTGTTTCAACTTTAATATGGGTTGTACAGCTTCTCAGGAGCAGAGATCTGTGGTAAGGGGTGGGTGATGTTCAGCAGCTACTGCAAAGATCACTCAGACCCGGGATATGACTCGACTCTACGAGAATCGGAGTTCTACTGCTATAAACAGGAAGGGATCTGTAGGTGGCAAAAATGCCAACAAGTACAGAAAAAAGACGCAAGGCGAAGTAAAATCACACAGGACTATAAATCAGGATGGCTCTGGCATTTAACGCACATAATTCACTGTTTCCCAGCAAAATACTTTATAAATCAGTTTTTCTCAAAACTTCATTTTCACATATTCAAAATGTTCCCCGCGCCTCAGTTTTTTTAAATCGAGCTAAAATTTTCCAGAATGTGCTGAAGTATCCATTCAAACATTCTAGGGGACAAAGTACATGGTACCACGGATAATAATTTTCCAAAAAGTTATTTTTATGAAAAGTGATAATTATAGAGATTAAAATTTCTAAGTATTAAAACTATTATAATTCCCCATGAAATGTATTGAGCTGTCAACCGATAAAGCTTTTGTGTGCGGTTCAATGCTGCAATTCAAAACAAGCCAATCAGTTTTCTCAACCTCTGAGGTGCGTGGAACATTTTAACTATCTAATATTTTACATAATGACATTTATGAAATACTTAATAGCTCGTAAATTATTTATCCATTTCAGTGAAATTTGGTATTCATATGGGGCGTGTTTTTAAAGCAAGCACTGTTTTAATATTTGCCACTGAAGCGCTGCGGTCGCAATTTTGAGCATGGGCGATCACTGCCTCCATTCATTAGGAAGCTGTGAGCGATCGTCACTCTGTGTTTTCCTGTTAGAGCGTTTCAAATGTTCAAAACAATCGAACGACCAGCCGACTGTAAAGTTACATCAGTGATTCGTATTTTAAATGCGATAAATGTTACGTCAGCAAAATTCATCGCCAATTGTGTGAGGTTTATGGGAAAAATATAATGAATGATATAATGGTGAGGAAGTGGGTTAGACAGTTTAACGAAGGGCGTGAATATGTACATGATTAGCCGCGGAGCGGGCGACCGTCTGTGTTCGCGGATGATTTGGTACAAGCTGTGGAAGAAAACATTCGCGAAGACAGACGTTTCACCATATGTGTGTTGCCTTCGCATTTTTCACAAATTTCCTCTACAACATTGTGACAGAACGCTTAGGATTTCAAAAAGTGTCCTTGATGAGCACAAGAACAAGCGATCTGCGCTACAATTACTTTTCTCACGAGGTATGCTGAGGAAGGCGATGATTTGCTAATGCACATCGTTACAGGTGATAAGACATACGTGTCTTATATCACTCCTGAATCAAAGCAACAATCCATGGAGTGGAGGCGCACAGCGTTCCCCGTGAAGAAGAAATTCAAACTGACGATATTCACTCGCAAGATCATGTGCACGGTTTCTGAGACAGACAAGGTATTTTTCTGTTGAAGACTTGCCCAGGAATGCGACAATCAACAAATATGTCTATTGTAAGACACCACGAAATCTCTATCTGCAATACAGAAGAAAAGGTGTGAAAGGCTTTCGCGTAGAATACTTTTAGTTCATGACAATGCCCGGCCACACACATCCAAATAAACTCAAGTTCTTATCGTATCATTTGGTTGGAGATAATTTGGCCACCCTCCCTACAGTCCGGAATTGACACTAAGTGATTCTCATGTGTTTCTTCATCTGAAGAAATTCCTTGTGGAAAACATTTTAACGACGATTATGTTGTGAACCTAGAAGTACAGACTTGGTTTCATCACAGGTGGTATCATTCTTTGACTAAGGCATACAAAAACTGGTTTCCCGTTACGACAAGTGCCTGAATAACGGCGATGGTTATTGGGAGATGATAAGTGTTATATAAGAATGATAAAGTATTTGGAAAATAATGTGTTATTTTATTAAAAATTATCGGTACTTTAAAAACGCGTCTCGTATTAACTTAGCAGTGCAATTAGAGTCAAAGTTCTCATAAAAATTCATACAAAAATTTAAATTTGAAAATGCACTTCTCATTTCCCTTAAAGGTCGTCGTAACACTAAACAGATTCGCTTAATGTTATGATCAGTATTAAGGATGTAGTAGTTTGGTCACGTTGCATCATACTATTGTATCAGAAAACCCTGGGTTCCAGTATGAGAATGTGTAAAACTTTAATATTCTATAGCTTGTGAACGATTGTATATTGAGATGTGGGATAATTTCCAATATATTCACATAAATAATTACGTAGATTATGTCTACCATACATGTGTGTATCCAAGGACCGGGATTCGATTCTTAATATCTAGACATCTCGAAGATGTTACTTATAGAATTTACGGTATAGTTTGGGCGGTATTATTTGTTACATATAATCAAACCGTAAATAAGCTGGCCGCGGCGGTCCGCATTCGCCACCCGCACCCGTGAGTAGTCAGGACTCGCCTCCGCGAAGCCATACATTACATTACAAATAGCAATATCAACCACCCTTTATCCTCTCACTAAAGACCAAAATATGTATTTCATGTGCAAACCAGATACAGAGACGTTGAGATCAGATGCGTAAAAATGTCGAATTTCCACTTTTTCCTCTTTCATGAGAAACGACAGGAGAAATTGATATAACTAAGGCAATTACTCCTCCTAATTTATTAGGAATAGAACGTAGAATTGCATAAGAAAATAGGAAATATCATTCTGGTCGCCAATGGATGTAAAATATACTGGAAATATTGACATGAGTTTTAAATTTGGTGTAATTATAATTTGTAAGTTTTAAGTTATGTATTTCACACGCATAGGGAGGACTGAAAATGCTCACAGGAACGCATTAGTGTTTCATAAATAAATAAATATTAATAAATATAAATAATTTATTTATCACAACACATTTACAAAGTGAGCAATGCCTCGGTAAACAGGTGACACGTCAGAGCGAATACAAACAAAAATTATTTTACACAGTAGTCATACATGTGTTTAACAAAAACGTTCTATTTATCTAGTACAATAATTTAGGGTAAAAGCCTTTCATCAGTGAAACCTACGATATCTTAAAAGTTACAATTTATTTACATATTTAAAAACTTTCCTCCATATATTCCCTTACCAAGTAATTTATTTACAGTTTTATAAGCTATCCTCCATATATTCCTTTACAGAATAGTATTATTTATTTACATGCATGTCTTTGATGGTCTTGCTAAAGGATTTTATATCTTTAATTTCTCTTATTTTGATGGGTAATTTATTGTACATTTTTATTCCAGCGTAGAGAGGACTTTTTAGAAAAAAAATTGAGTTTTATTTATGGACACTCTTTAACTACTATGGTTCTTAGCGTCCCATTCTATATTGGGCGTGAAACACCTGTAATTTTGCTCAGAGGCCTCTTTATCAGGCTTGAGGTTCTTTTACGTGCCGTAAATCTACGACACGGGACCACCGGCTTTACTTCTCTTCCGAAGGAAGCCGTGCTAACGATTTTTACGCCCGAAAAAATCCATCGCCCTCCGCCGGGTTTGAACCCGCGACCTTGGGAACTAGAGGCTAGCACGGTACCACTAGTCCACGGAGGACGACGGACTTTTTAGAATAGGGACTTTTTAGAATAGGGTTAGTCTATGTTATGGTGGTTTTAAGTTACCCTTGTTTCTGGTTTTAAAGTCGTGTTGTTTTTGGTACTAAATATACTGTCAAAATTTACATGTGTATATTTACAGAGTTCCAGTATGTATTGTGAAGGGAAAGTTAATATTTTAAGGTTTTTAAATAGTGCTCTACATGATTCTTTTGACCCCATATGTGATATTATACGTATTATTTTCCTTTGCGTTTTGAATATTGATTCCCTCAACCGACGTCCCCCAGAGAATAATGACTTAAAATTTAAAGGTGAGAGAATCCGCATATGACGATGAGTTATTCTGCAATGCGTTGCGTGTGATACTATGTATAAGCTAATGAACTTCGGCGGAGATGTCATATTCTGCTCGCTATCAGGGAATCAATCTCTCCGAATTTATCCAAGACGAAACACCATTGCAGTGTTTATACCATACTGCCCATGAATAATACTGGTGTTGCTTAAAATGTAAACTATATACATAAACATGAGGAGCGGACCGAGAGGAACAGACCTGACAGGAAGCCGATATAAGTTAAAAGCATTCCACAGGATGCACTGTTTAATAATATAACCCCCAAGCTTACAAAACAAAGTAGTCACGATTGCAAATTTGAATTTTTTGATCAGATAATTAAAGTAGTGCTAAGGACATCCTGGAGTGAGGTGAATGCATAGCATACATTGTTTCCATGTTCCAGCTTGAAAGGTGTATGAGTAAGGGTGTTAATTCTTTAAAAAGATAGTTGTTTTTTCAGAGGCTATGATTTAAAAATATAAGAATAATTGTGATATCTAAGAGAAAGCTTTGATAAGAAACAAATTCTGTTCTATGTTTATACTTTGAATTAAACTTGAAATTTAAATGTAAATCTGCCACAGAAACAAGAATATATTTTTGAATCAATTTTATCACCTTTTTAAATCGCGTATAGTCCCTTAATGAGGCATAACCTGGAAAAAATTATATATGAGCTCAGAGAGGTAAGACTACAAGATATCTGCCTTAAGTCTGTAGGCTTGACGAAACAGGGATTGTAACTCGGACCTCTTGAATGTCAGAGAGACACGCTACCCTCACATCACGGAGGTGGGTTTTACCAGAATAACTTTTCAATTGTGATTATCGTAAGTTCACTATGTATTACATAAACGAAAGTGCTTCGGAGTTTGTGAGGACTTGTCTGTTTCAAATATTCCACAATACATAGATTAAAACACTCCACTTCTAGAGTTAATTCTACGAAAACAAATATTTCAATATTCATGACATGCCTTTACAGGTGGGGGTAAATGGGGCTTCAAGCTCACTTAATATGCAGGAATGTGCAATTAAGATGCTAATTAGGCCTCCCCCTCCACCTGCTACGCCCCTTTTGTAACCTTTTTGGTTACAGCTGAGGTCATAAATTTTGTGAAGTATAATGGAAAGTTTGACAGGCAAGCAACTAAGGTTGTCCATCACCTATCAAAATGCATAATGGTGTAATAAATTATGCGTTGTAACAAAGGAGCAGATGCTATTCTCCCCATTCCTTTCTTCAGCACAGGCGTTTATTAGGAAGGCCACCAATGTACCAACCCCATCCACTGCTGCATTCTATTCTCTCTCCAAACACGCGCACCTGCCATATATAACAAAAGATCAGGCTGGTGCCCGCGCTAACAAAACAACTATGGAGCCTGTGCTATTATACCTGGAGTATCTTTGTTTGACGGTGGAAAAGAGAGAGTCCCGTTCCCACGAGTCAAACTTCCATTCATTATATACGACGACATGATGACACCAGCTTTGCCCCTGGGCAACATTCATTATATCGCGTGTGGTTCCCTCCAAGAGCACCCAAGCCTGCACGAAGGCCTACGACAATCACCGAGCATAGTTACACACGATCAACTCTCTATTTTTACGCATATTGTCTCTTTCAAACAGCGATATCAAAAAACTTGTTTAACATATATCATTACCTATATTAAACTCCTATGTATACTTAGATATCCTAAGATCTGTGTTTGAATCTTACTGCAGGCAAACGTTTAATGCTTTAATTACTAATGAAAATTGATACTTTGATAGGGTAAAACATCATTATATCATTTCCTGATCAATGAAAGGCGTTCGCGGGTATCCAGTGGTCAGAGTTCGAGTCTTAATGTAGTGAAACATTAATGCTTAATAACTAATAGTTTAAGTAACATAGACGAGTACGGGCAAATCATATTAATTTTTATATATCATTAGGGTGCTTAAAGTAGGATATTCTTAGGTACCCAGAGATCCTAGTTCGAATCTTACCCTGCGAAACTCTAGTGTTTACTAAATATTGAACTATGGGAGTGTGCCCGGTGAAATTAAAATGTATTTAAGAAATATAATTATTTATATTAAACCCTGGCGTATACTTAGGTATTCCGATGCATAGACACGATTCTTTATTTTATTTCTTCTCTCTTTTTCTTTCTTCTCCCTTTTTCTTTCTATCTACCTCTTTGTTTCTTCTTGACTTGCATACATCCAAGCATTCATATATACACGAGCACATACACAGAGCCATTATACATACATATACAGACATACACAGAGCCCTTACGCATACATATACACACATACACCATTGCACGCTCACACACACACACGTACACCTACATACGTATACATACACCAGTATGCTTACACACGCACACACAAGACACACATACACCAGTGCGCGCGCACACACACACACCCACACACAACCCCACACACACTAGCATTGGAAGAACTTGCTCTGAACATCCGAACCTTCACGAAAACCTGCGAACGTACCCGAACACCCTTGTAAACACGTATTTCAATATAAGAGATATCGCAACAAATCACCGTTGAATTATTAAAAATTCAGTTTATGAATGGTCTTGGTCTAGAAAGGTCCGTGCCACCTCTATAATTAGGATGTATTCAGTCATTAGTCTTTATTGTGCCAATGAGTCTACTTATACATACACCAGTACATTTACACACACATGTTAGCATTGGAAATTATGGTCTTTACAGAATTCAAAAATCTTTGTTTTATTTCCCTGTAACCTATCAAAATGTAATCCTTTTCAGGCTACCACATTAACATGACGTTCATACTCCACATTTTTATAGCTCGTGTAAAGACATTATGGAGGTACTCTCTGAGAGGGGGAGAGAGTGAGTGAGAGAGAGAGAGGGAGGAATTGAATCAAGTTGGGATGTCTGAAGAGCGCAGTTTCTTAACGACTCGGCGAGTTCAAAATCTTTAAATAGGTCCTAAGCATGAGACAAAGGTCTTAATGAGAGCTCAAACAAAATACGGAACCAGGATCGTATCTTCACTGGAGGATTGCCAAGTGTTCTAGCCAGTACGTTATAATTCGTTAACCAACGAAGAGCTTGCGAAAATGCCGGGAAAATTATATCTGGAATATAAGGGTATGACAGAAATGGGTAAATTTAAGCCATGTAAATTGTTTTTTGTACCCTCAGCAAAGGTATATAGAAATACCAAAGCTTAAGTATTCAATGTTCTCCTATTTTGCTATGAAAAAATCATAAATAAAACAGCAGACTCATTGATATTACATATAAAGATACAAAAGAAACATGCTATAGTATATCTACCACATTGAAATAAAGCCTGATATCCGAATCTTTATACAAATCTTTTGTGTTTCATTTTCCATGCATCATAACAAAATGCAATTGTTTTCAGGTTACCTTCACTTCCAAAAGCATGTTTTCTAAGACTTTTATTGTACAATGTCTCAGATGGAATAAGGGGACGAAGAAGAACAGATTTGCAGACCTGCAAAGGAGGCTGACACTGTTGGAGAATACAATAACCAGCATCAACACCCCCAAGAAACATACCGGTAAGAAGCGGTTGCCCAGACGTCTACATTTCGAGAAGGCACAACGTTAAGATAGGGTTCTTCTACGATTTTCCAGTGCTTATAGCGAGAAACACAGACAAATTTGTATACATGACATTGCAAGACTGGGAGATAATTCGAGAATTTCCCTATGTTCGAAGCATTCCTCCAATTGAAAAAGTACCCGCCAGTGGAATATTGTGAAAATGTTGTTTTCTCTTATAATGTCATTGCTTATATGGAAGACGCCAGAATACGATTTTGTACACTAATTTAAATGATTGTGAAATACTTTTCAATAGTGATGAAATTTGCACTCTAAAAAGACTTGAATCGTTTATAGATTACCATTTAGGTAACCTACTTGTTACAGGTGTAACTTCATATACTGGAAAGAGGAGCTGGAGGAGGAAAGTGCTGGAATTGTATGATAAAAATAATAAAAAGAATGAAGGTATGACTTTCCATCACGTTTTATTCATTAAAAATCCTTACATTCCTAATGAAAAAAGAAATCCTTACATTACAATGATTATTTTAAAATATAAGCTGCATCGCATGAGTCAGAGGCTTGTATGAAAATACTTTATCATTGATTATTAAACACTACAAGGAGCTCTGTGCAGGAATATTTGCACTAGCTTGAATTTTTATTCTGATGTTGACACCACCATTTACAACTTCCTCTGGTTGATGCGAGCAATCTATAACAAATATAGGAGCAAATTTAAGAAAATCTTTTCTCTTTAATGAAGGATAATTCTCTATTTCATAATAAGAGTTTTGAAACTTTGAGTACATATCATACAATGATGCAATTCTCGAGTTTCCAAAGTCCAAATTCATGTCATGGTAGGGATATCATGCACTATTGTGATAAAGTCTCATTATAGTTATGTTACAATGATCAAAAAGGGAACGGTCTTTAGATGCATTACTCAATCTTAACTGATCACCCAAAATGACAAATCTCGGCTTCGCCGTTTTTGATGTGGTGGCAACATTCCAGGTGAATGATTTAGTTTGCGGCACAGCAGGCTGAGCATGCAGATGCATAGTCCTAAATGGGAGATACAGCGCGTTGTACAACTTGACAATATTGAGGTTTTCAACGTTTTCAGCATCAGAAAGTCGAATCACAGGCATTCTCCACTCGATTCGTACTAATTTAGCACTGGCATTCTCTTCACCCTGAGGCGCTATAATACAGTTTTTAGATTCCTTGAATGGAATCAGAACCAACTCAAACTTGCTATTGAGTATGAGTTCCTTGTGGTCGCCAGCAAATTTTAGTAGGCTCCATTTGTTGTATGCACAATGTCCATGACTTCTTCGGAATAGCACCATCCAGCATTCAGCAGACGATCAGATTCCAATGGGTTGAGAGCAGCATAGTTGTGTAAAGTTGATGCAATCCCGGGTTTTCTGGTTCATTCAATATTTGAGCCGTTCATATCCAGTCGAATCTCCTGAAACATGAATGAAATAGGGTTATTGGTAAACTTTGTAGTAGTAGCTGCTCCATTAGGTTTAGTAATACTCCCCTCGATGTATAGATAACTTTGGTACGTAACGCATATAAATCCTCAGTTTGACAAGGGATTCTAATCTCGTCATTAGGGTCCAGAACTGATACATTATGCGGCAAAAACACATGTTCCTCTTCTTTATTTACCTTGTCATCGAATTTCGGTGTCTCGGTAACATTGAAGATGTCCATGATTGTAGGATTTTGAAGCCCAATGTCTGGAGGAACTGATTGCGCGATGTTAACCCCCTGGGTGTCTAAGACTGAGTATCACGCGGGCGTCGAATCACTCCATTATTATATGCTCGACGTCGCTGACTTCTTCTAAAATCTATTGCCACTGCAACGGATGTGAAGTCTTATGCTTATATCTTCATTTATAAAGTCAATGATATTACCGTACTGGTCCACTACACGAAGACTAATTTGCTCTATGACATTGGTGTTTATGATTGGAAGGTAAATTGGATATGATGGCTCTTGAGAAATATGATATCCAGTCGGAAAAGAAGGGAAAACCCCATAAATCGTGTGTCCATTTTTACCGTCGATGAAAGAGCCTGTTGCAATACTGCACTCGATTCGTATGATGCTCACCTTAAATGTATTCACCAAGAAATCAGATTCAGCCAGCTGATTAGCAAGAACGGCTTTATCACTGAAACACAAGAGCGATCCTATAGAACTATCATTGGAAAAATCAACGCTGAAAGAACATTTAAATTCTGCCTTCATTGTGTTATTGTTAGGTCTAATAAAGAAGACATTCTCATCCACCCCTAGTTTATCTCTGATGTATTCATTAATATCAGCAATTTCGTAAGTTCCATTGGTTATATCAATGGTCGTAATTTCATCATTGTGAATTAATAATATTAATTATTACTCTGATCAACATTAGGAATGGAATAGGATGTTTCAAAATGCAATAGAGTAATCTCATAATGTCCCTTCGGATCTATCTAAAGAGGGGGATTCAGGTGTATAGTAAGAACAGATTCGTTGCCCCTGGCAACAGTAGTGTAACTCATTGCGACAGAATTTCAAACACAAGTGCCCGCAGATGACTTAGCTGAAACTCTGAAACCTCTTAGTGTTATAAAACACCTTAGCACCTCTGAGGTATCTTTCTATCTCTTTTGGAGGCTTCAAGTTTTCAAAGCTTTCGAAATAAAATGACACGTTGCCATCCTTCTTTATAGCAACCCAATGATTTCCACCATTCTCTGAAGTATCGAGATTGACGATAATTCTCTCTCTGTAACGAGATCTTGAAGGTAGCTGATCGATCACGTATACACCTCTAAAAGGAGGAACCTTTAAACGTAGGGCACACAAGTCAAGATCTATGTTATTCAAGGTTTTTCTGGGACAAGCATAGCCCTCTGCCTGAGTTTTTTTAATTACCTTTCTTGCTCTGCCTGCTCTTCGTTTCGGTGTTCCTCACCTTATTCGTCTTCACTCGAATGCCTTTCCATCTTGCTTCAATTTCTCTGTTATGTCTAATCATTTCAGCAAGATGTTTATCTGCAGCCTTTTTCTTATTTACTGCTGTAGCAATTGTAATGCACCTCCAGCGATAGCACCCAGAGCTGCAATAATTGGTATGAGAGGTAGAAATCCACCTAGTATCTTCTTATATCCAGCACCAACAGCCACCTTTCCCTTCATAATTGCTGTTACTAGTCGCGTACCAACTTTTCGCCTAATGTAGCATCAGATGATTGCACTCTTTTCCACGCCGTTTCAGCTAAGATCTTGTCTGCAATGTTTCTCGAACCAGAGTCCTTATGCTGAGCGAAGGCAATGTTGTAAAGTTTGCACTCTTCGTCTAATGGATCCATTCCGGGGTCTCCTCTCTTTAATCTTTTTTCTAGCTTTGTCCTAGGTCCGCAGTATCTGTATCCAGGTAAATGCGCTTCAAATGACAGCCGGTGAATGAGAGAGTTAATTAAACTGGAACCTCTTGCGATCTTAACCTCGTTAGCTATCATGGTATACTAATTGATTTTTATTAGTGGAATTTTCTTTTATACTCTGTCAGTGGTTACGAGCATTAGCATATATACATTAAGCATGATTTATTTTATTTTTAGCTGCTACGATGGAGCTGATGAAGCAAATTGTTCGTGGGACTATTCAGGTACTAGACTTGGAATACGACTTTAGGCGCAATCGTCACGGAAAGCTGTTTCCTGGCAATGTTAGTTGTTTCATGGTATTTAAAACAAGTAGAATAGTATCACAGGTGCTCGTGATAATTTCAATCACTGATCTTATCATAGTTGTTTAATGTAATTTCAGCTGATTTATGTAGTATCAAAGGTATTCGAGCCCATTTTTAAAAAAATGTAATTCAGCTTCATAGATGTGGCTACTGAATCTGCAACTGGTGGATTAGCTGCTGGTGTTGCCATGCGACGTGTTGTTGCTACTGCAGCTAGTGTTGTGACTGCTACTGATGTTGTTGCAACTGTTGGATCTGTTGTTTCTATTGTTGTAGCTGCTGTTGTTGCATCTGCTGTATCTGCTACAGAAGCTGTGGTATTTTGCTGATGTTATTGCTGCGATGCTTGCTTTTGCTGAGGCTGATAAATCTACAGCTGTTGGATTAACTGCTGCTGTTGCTACAGCCGCTGCGTAACCGGTTGATGTTGCTGCTATTGTTGTAGCAGATGTTGCTGCCGCTGCAGGATCTGCTACAGCTATTGTTCTACAGCTGCTGTATCTGCTACGTCAGCTGTTGTATTTGCTTCTGCTACAGCTATTGTGCTGACTGTGCCTGATGTTGCTGCAGGTGTTGGATCTGTTGCTGCTATTTTTGTAGCTGCTGTTGTTGCAGGTGTTGTATCGCTACTGCAGCTGTCCTATTTACTGTTTCTGTTGTCGTAATGACTGCTGTTACTGGGGTTGGTGAATCTTAAGTTATTGGATTAGCTGATGCTGGTACTACAGCTGCTGTGTAGCCTGTTGCTGTTGTAGCTATAGTTGCAATGGATGTTGCTGTAGCTGTAGGATTTGTTGTCACAACCTGTGCATGAACCAATCACGAACGACTATTACTGAAAGTTTATCGAAATGAAACTTCATTTCAACAGATAATTCAGATAGCATCACAGGTTACAACGACTTTATTTTCTTTTTCTAAAACCTTACAAACTTTTATATGTTAAATAGCTACTGTCTGAGATGGTGAGGGAGAAACAGTGAGGGTATATAGAAGTAGCATAAACTAGCGCATCCGCATAGTTGTGGTGATGTTATAACGTTTTTAGTCGGCTTTATTGTTTTATATGCTTACATTTTTTGTCCAAGTGTAGCAGCTTTATCAGTTAAATCATTTCTTCGTTAGACAGGATTGTAAGGGTAGATGTCTCTCTCCTTTATCTAATCTTGAGACTAACTCTACGATTTGCTCCTAATGGCAGAGTTACAGTCTCCCCTTCCGTCTTCTCCTTTCTTCACCAGTTGTCTGCCATGTGATTACACAGCACATGAGTAAACTTTAATGTTTTAAGATTGTGGACTCGTGGAGAAAATCTTCATCTTCTGGTTACATTCTCTTAAGCACTGTTTGTAATGCTGTAATGTCCATAAGCATAGGTAGTTATTCCATCCTCTGCAATAACTCTTTTATCATCAAAGGGATTCAATGTAATTTTATTCACTTGCACTGCGGTAACAGCGTTCTCTCGTGATAGAATTACACTCATAGGCGTTCTGATGATTTCACAGATTTTAAGACAGTCTGCATAGCTGTTAAATCTGATGTACTGCTTAATAGCGCTACGTTTTATACCTTTAATTTTTTTATCATCCATCCCTGAATATCCAAGGCATACATCTTAGGTCGTAGTCCAACAAAGAGCAGGAAGATTTTGCTATTAGCCCCATCTTTAAATTTTCCCAACAACATTTTATTCTGAGTAGAGTGGCATATATGGTTGACAGGATAATCAGCTGTATCCAGATGCTCAAGAAAACGTAGTTTGCCGTGGTATACATCTTCGGTTGTTACACAGTGAATGAATGAATCAGTATCCATATACATAAGCTTCAGGTTTTCAGCTCCGTAATATGCTAACAACACGTTATAATGATAATGATACATTAATGGCTTGGAGATGTCCAAAACACTCATGCCAATGTATATAGTCTTCTTGAATACAATCTGACGAGTGGCCATATGTACAGCAGCTAGATTAGCAGCATATATGTCCTATCGATGAACGTAGGCTCCGCGTTCAACTTCTTTAGAGTCTTCTCATTTGTTACCAGGCATATATCCATACGGTCTCCATTGTTTTTCCAAACATGGCATTGTTGAACAGTTTGTAGAGATCCTTCTCGAAATCATTTGCAGCTTGTTGTCGTAGTCTGCTAAATTCAACATAAGGTTTTAACCACCAAGACTGTCGGAATTGTAGCACACGATGGATTTTTGTTAGCGTAACCCATGATTAAGAGCTTACTTCAAAGTCATGAAATGTACTACATACTTCTTTCGGGATCCTAGATGAGGTATCAGTTTTTTGTACTCGAGTCCTTGGGCTTCATACACTCAGACAGGAAAGGTAGATCGTTGTGTAGATCATGAGGTTATGCAGAGATACCCGATGTCAACTTCTAATATGTACCCCTGAGGATCATCTTTTTGTAGTGTTTCTAAGTAAATTCTTCAGGTGAAACCCATTCAAATCCACCGTAAGGGAGGGCGTGGCACATTGGCCAACCATATTGGTTATTGGCGTCCTCATATGTAATAAATAGGATAGGTATCAACGGACCATACTTATCCATATAAGTTTTATTAGCCTCTGTATACCGATGGGAAATTTGGCATAAACCTCCTCTTATGCCGGATTCCAACATGAGTAATTGATCATAATCTTGTAACAGTTCCAAGTGAATTCCAGTATACAGTAGCAGAGCATCCCATGTAAGTCCTGGAGAGCTGAAATAATGAGCGGGGACACATTGTGTGTTTTGAGCGTTTGATTTCTAAATGTCTCAAAGACATAAGCTAGAAGAAGAACATCTGAGGTTAAGTAGAGTTCACTGTACTCACCCAGGTTTCTCACATTAAACAGTTCCGATGCATTTCTAGCATGATTGTAGTCAGTATCAGTAATTTCAACTTCATTTAGTGTATTGCTAAAGGAGTCCTTAGGAGACAAGCAGCTCTCGTTGAAAACATCTCATGACGTGACATAATCATAGGGAAATACTCCTTTACGAGTCATCAACTCCAATTTGCATTCTTCGAAGTACTTTAATGTTTCAGGATATGAGTTAGATTTGTTACCAACTTATCCAAGCTTGTACCGAGGAATCAAAAGCTATCCACAAATAGAAGCTTTATATCTCCTAAATACTTTGTGAATAAGACACAACTTTCTTCAGAGCTAGGAATTACCTCCACCCGCTCACTTGTACAACCCAGCTCCTTGACAATAAAACGTTAGCCATACCGGCTGAGTTTGTGCATGAAGACTGGAATATATTTAGGTGTTTTGCAGGCTAAATTACATTCGCTATGCAGACTTCCACGATATTTACCACTGATGTGATCATGGTCGTGTACTTTGTAATTTTTTCAGTAAAGTTTTTTCCACACAGGTAGTATTCCGTGGAAGAGTCGAAATCCTTCTGATGTTGATCTCTAACTTTCAGATGATTGGCAAATTTGTATATATTATCAATCTTTTGCAAGAGAATTCAGGTATAGCTTAAACTGCTGAGCAGCATCAGAACCACGATATACATAGGAATGCTTAGGAAGACCAGTTTCCAGGTATTCAACACTGAATGATGGTTTCACGTAAACACAGGATCTCATTGGTGTGTGCTCTTGATAAGGGGTTGTATAGGAATTTTCAGGATTGGGTATACATTTATGGCATGGAGTGAGAATACTCTCAAAATCCGCATAGACGGCATAAGGTAGTTTCAAACCCTCTCTACATTTTTAAACTGTACAAGTGATTTCCCTTTATAGGCATAATTGCCCTTCCAACACCATGTTGAATACAGATGGATGCACCTTTTTGTAGTTTTTTCAACCTGCTTCGTCCATATCGATCTTTAAAGTATGTAAAACAGCGCTTGCAGATATAACCACGTGTATCACGTTTAGTTTTCTGGCGTCGAATGATCTCAAAATTCTTTATATGTACATAATGATGTTTAACACAACTGTCACTCAATAGTAGCAGGTCACGGTGCTCAGGTGGTTCAGTCTCAACAACCTTTCATGCTTCTCATCCAACCCGAAAACGTTGATAGACATCTTATTAAGCTTCTCAGATTTAGGTATTTGAGAACGTTGAGTAGGGTAAGAAACAAAGCTAAAGCCGTACTTATCTTGAAGTTGCTCGTAGTTGCTCGCACGATGTGCATTCTTCTCTATGAATTACGCTAATACAGGATACATGAAATATTTCTCGTCGGTATAGTTCTGGATGTTTATGCAGGCTTCTTTAGATCCAACAGACGGAGGTAGTGGTATGTAGCTACTTCCTTGTAACGGATTGCACTTATGGATATGAAGTCGAACTCCTTCCACGGCAAGTAGGGCCCAGTTGCTGCCCTTAACCTGCGATTCCTCCATTTCACCGACCAATTTATTGTATTTCGCTTCCAATGCTGAGTCCAGACCTCTTTCTAGAAACACAGGCTGATTCCGTGTTTTAAATATTTTGTCACAGGTTTCTGCGATTCTGTTTACAAATCCGCATTCAGCCAGCAGATTAATTTTCACACTCTTGTTAATGCTAAGTTCTTTATGCACAGCCTGGATTATGGTTTATTTTGACTCATGTAGGCACATATTCAGGTCCTTAGATGAATCGCATCGTAGAAAATACAATTTCAATCGTCCTTCGAACGATGTCTCGTATTCTTTCATATCACAGTCCTTATTGCTGATAACCGATATTTAATAGGCTCCAATCTTCCGAGGGCTGCCTATTTCACATAAATCTTCATGCCGATGCCCCTTATAACCATCATTGAAAGTTACATTACAATGCTTGCATTTGAAGAGCTTCTTACAGCTCATCCGATGCCTTCTCTTGTCATAACCTCGGAGGAATTTCTTCCTGCATTTACTACAAGAGTATGCTGATGCACTAGGAATTATATCCTTATATGCAAGGTTATTCATCCTTATTGTTGAGGTAATAACGTATTGATCGTTCTTAAAGGAAACGTAGACCTCTTCACCTTGATAACAATTTAGAAAGCTGATTATTATTGGAGAGGACATCATGTTATCACATCTAGACTCATTTCACAATAAAGACTAATGACTGAAGGTATCCTAATTATAGAGGTAACACGGACCTTTTTAGAAGAACCATATACTAAATTTTTAAAAATAAAACGGCGATTAATTGGGACATCTCTTACATTGAAATACATGTTTACACGGATGTTCGGGTATATTCGCAGGTTTTCGTGAAGGTTCGGGACCTCAAAGCAAGTTTTTTCAATGCTACTGTGTGTGTGGGTGTGTGCGTGTTCGTGCGCTGGTGTATGTGCGTCTGTGTGTGCGTGTGTAAGTATACTGGTGTATGCATACTATGTAGGTGTACGTGTGTGTGAGCGTGCACTGGTGTATGTGTGTATATGTATGTGTAAGGACTCTGTGTATGTGCTGGTGTATATATGAATGCTTGGATGTATGCAAGTCAAGAAGAAACAAAGAGGTAGATAGAAAGAAAAAGGAAAAAGAAAGAAAAAGAGAGAAGAGAGAAAATAAAGAATCGCGTCTATGCTTCGGGATACCTAAGTATACACCAGGGTTTAATATAAATAATTATATTTGTTAAATACATTTTAATCTGACCGTGCACACTCCCACAGTTTAATATTTAGCAAACACTAGAGTTTCGCAGGGTAAGATTCGAACTAGGACCTCTGGGTACCTAAAATATCCTACATTAAGCACCCTAATGATATATAAAGTTAACATGATTTGCCCGTACTCGTCTATGTTACTTAAATTATTAGTTATTAAGCATTAATGTTTCACTACACTAAGACTCGAACTCTGACCACTGGATACCCGCGAACGCCTTTCATTAATCAGGTAATGATATAATAATGTTTTACCCTATCAAAGTATCAATTTTTCATTAGTAATTAAAGCATTAAACTTTTGCCTGTAGTAAGATTCAAACATAGACCTAAGGCTGTCTAAGCGTACACAGGAGTTTAATGTAGGCAATTATATGTGTTAAACACGTCTTTTGATATCGCTATTTGAAAGAGACAATATGCGTAAAAACAGAGAGTTGATCATGTATAACTATGCTCGGTGTTTGTCGTAGGTATTCGTGCAGGTTCGGGTGCTCTTGGAGAGAACTACCCGCGATATAATGAATGTTGACCAAGGGCAAAACCGGTGCCATCATGTCGCCGTCTATAATGAATGGAAGCTTGCCTCGTGGGAACGGGACTCTCTCTTTTCCACCGACAAACAAAGACACTCCAGGTATAATAGCACAGGCTCCAAGAGTCCTTTTGTTAGTGCGGGCACCAGCCTGATCTTTTATTATATATGGCAGGTGTGCGTGTTTGGAGAGAGAATGGAATGCAGCGGTGGATGGGGTTGGTACATGGGTGGCCTTCCTAACGAACACTTGTGCGGGACAATGGAATAGAGTCAATAGCGCTTGTTCTTTTGTTAGCTTCTTTTGTTAGCGCTGCACAAGTTGGTCGTTTGTTATCGTGTGCAGGAAATGGAATGGGGAGAATAGCGTCTCCTATTTGTCGGAAAGCATAATTTATCACACCATTGTTCGTTTTGACAGGAAAAAGGTACGGTCTTTGTTATATTGCCCAGTTGCGTGTGTTTGGAGAGAGAATAGAATGCAGCATGGAGGGGGTTGCTACAGGTGTGGCCTTCCTAACGAACACTTGTGCTGAGGAATGGAATGGGGAGAATAGCATTTGCTCCTTTGTTACAACGTATAATTTATTACACCATTGTACATATTGACAGGTGATGGACAACCTTATTTACTTGCCTGCCAATCTTTCCATTATACTTCACAAAATTTATGATTTCAGCTGCCACCAAAAAGGTACCAGGGAGGCATGGCAAGTGGAGGTGGGAGGCCTAATAAGCATATTAATTGCACCTTCCTGCATATTAAGTGATCTTGAATCTCCATTTACTGCCTACTGAGATGGAATACACACATTTATTGCGCATTCTGAATTCCATAGAGAATATTCATATTCCGTTCTGTGACTAATTTCATACAAATATCGAGTGATGTGAATATAAAAAGCAACCTTTTAGAAATACGGTGCCATGGTAAACCGTATACGAATGTAAAAATGCATGCAATAGTGCATCAAAATAGAAACTCCTATTTTTGTATTTAAAAGCCGTTTAATTTTACAGGTTATATCAAAAGATGAATGTAAGTATATAATGATTGAGTAAATGCATTCGGAACCTAAGGTATCCAATATTCATCCTAAGTACCACAGGAAAATCCCCGACAAGCAGCAAGCAGCACGACCCAACCAGAACTGGGGTTCCGGTCTGCACCATAAGAGACAAGAACGTTGCATGGTTTATACAATATTTATACCGCACTATTTCTGAGTCCCAGAAACTGAATGGGCACCCATTTTATTTTTCATATGATAGGAAAAAAGTAATATTTGTGAGGCGTTTGTTAAGCTTCCCAAAAAGTCTTAGCTACTGATTCAGAATAATTTCAGTAAAAGATATAGTATCCAAAATTAATATCTTAAAAGCAATAACAAAAATGCTGAACACTAACTGACATTAAGTCATTCCTTGCTTCTGAGGGACATATATTTCTTAATTGCTTCATTTCTGTAATAAATCACCGTTAACTGCTATCGTTTGTACTTCAAATTCCTCCTGTCCTACGCTAACTTACAATATTGCGGAAGGTAAGTAGCTGGAGATTTAGATAGCGACATGTTGGCTATAACGCCTCCGTTGCACATCATCGATAACAATAAGCATGTCGGCGCACACATCGTGGAATACTTCTCGAGAAACTGATGATTGAAAGGAGAGAAGGTTACATGACATACAGCTGATGTAAAGTTATCAAAATGGGTATGATTAACGCTATGCTTATGCAGGAGGTCAGTTAAGAAATAAAAAGTTATATGCACGTCTGGAGGCTCGAAACACTATACCACAAGATATTCTAGATGCATTAATGTAATAGATATTCCCTGCAGAGACCGATACTTACATAGTTCGCCCTTAGAGCATGTACATAGTAACTATAGGTAGGATATAGGATGCACGCTGGAATTACCGGAAGGGGGACACCTCGCCACTGCGACCAACTGTATCTATTGTGGTTACACTCCCTGGGAGACAGGGATGAAGTGAAGTAATCGCAGGAGGTCGCAGGTCCGCAGCCAGGCAGGATCGCAGAGACGCACGCAGGTCCCTATCATTTCCAACACGAAACACCCGCTCTCGCCAGTACAAGCTAAGAGTCCCGCAAGAGGGCAACGAAGCGGTCCTTGCAGGCAGGCCAACGCCCCCTGTCATTGGCGGAGAAATCTTTCTAAAGCGCATCAACCATGCCATCTGTCCATCATCAGACGCACATCCGGAGACACTGTCTGAAAGATGAAAGGATAGGAAATGAGGGAAAGGAGAAATCGTGGTTGGATAAATCATCCCAGCATTCGCCTAGGCGACCAGAAGAAAACCACGAAATACCCTCATGGTTAGAGTGTGCCATCGGGAATCGAACCCAGGACCTCCCGAATGTGGGCCACAGACGTTGCCGCCTGAGCCATCCCGCTCGGTGCTAACTATAGGTACTCGCTATTTCTGCATACAATATCCGTGGTTTATGTGCTTATTTTTCGTGGTTGAAAACGTTCATTCAACATTCTTTTGTTATGGAGCTCGCTGAAGATCCTATTATCTTCATCCATTAACTCTTGCGAATTAGAACATCAGCAACGAAATACACACTTCTTGGAATAGACGTAGCTACCCTTGCTAAGGTCCGTTTTCCTTCAAACTCAATGTTAGATTATGTAGCAAGCATGTAGTAAAGTGCAGAGCAATATCCATCTAATTGAGTTCAGCAGTTTGAAGTGCCTCACTAGATAAAGAACTATAAGGCATGCGCTCGCACGGTGTGTGTGTGTGTGTGTTGCTTTTTCCAACATACTACCCGTTTTAGAATAGTACTAAAAAAACCTGATGTTGTTCATTCATATTACTTTCTTTACTCATAATTCTACAAAGTATAGATATATAAGAATGTTATCCTTTTACCTTTTTTCTTGTTAACAGGAATAAAGCTTAATTACAAATTGACACATTTTGTTGCAGCTATAAGGATACAGTAAGCTAAAGCGATAGTCAGGTTTCTTAAAAACCGGTCGCAGCGTTATGCTTTTGATATTCCATGCTCTTTGCCTAACCGCGAGAAAAAAAAAGCTGAGGTGTTACCTTCAAGTGACTGTCTCTGTTCACTATAGTTTGCTTTTTATAGCTTCCACAAGCCATTCTTTAAAAAAAACCTATTTTTCTACTCCCTAATCGAGATAAACAGGTGTTCTGCTAAGAGAAGCTGCTGTTTCACCTACTGGTCTCTTACGCCGCTGATGAATGCCTAGACTGTCCCTCCGGAAACAAAGCTCGGTGGTAAAACCCTCAGATTCCGGTATGCTAGCTGCTCTACCATTGGAAAATTCTTGTAATTTCTCGTCCGGTTGGTGCACTCTTGCCTTCAGCTGGGGCCAGTAACAGGTGGTGTTCACCATAGCACCATTCCAACAGTTTAATTAGTTAATTGAAACCATTAACAGTTAATTTAAATAGTCGGCCGAGCCTCCGGCGGGGAGAATGCGAAGAATTTCTAGCTGCTTGCCCCTACAGGGTGGCTAAGAGCTATGTCGTCTGCTCCGCCGACGTCCATTCGTGGTGGGTAGCAATATCCCAAATTACTGCTTAAACACCCTTACGACGAAGTTCCGTCGAATTTCAGGGGATTCACTGTTTTACCATTAGTAGATCTCATTAACGTGGAAGCACCTCTAACTTCGGCACGAATTTTGACCTCTAGGTCGCGACGCATCTACTCAGCTGTAGCATCCAATCCCTTGCTTTCCTTCGGTAGCTGCTCTAACTGGTTACCTGTTGGTTTAAACTTCTTCTACCGTATTAATCCTTTCTTCCATGTCAGATTTAATTTCTTCCAATTTCTTCACAATGTCATCTTTCAAGCCCCTCACCGTAGAATTTCTCTCGGATTTTACAGTCATTGTTGAAACCGAGTTCGGATTGCATTTCCTCCACTTTGTTCTTCATTTCAGTATCCTCTTCCCCATTACGGAATTTACACTCTGCATTTCACATTTCATTTTCTCCATCCAGTATTCCATTTGCTTCCCCAACTCCTCCATTCCAGCCAATAATTTTTAAGTGTTTCCTCCATCGCGGGTGTCGAACACAAGACCTCTCTTATTCTTTGCAATAGTAGCACTCACTGTACGCCACAGCTTTCATCACAACCTCGATCGTAAAACCCACTACATTACCAGCACTTTCTGTCGCATCAGAAACGCACTCACTGACTGACTGACTAACTTACCAATTGGCGAGCACGATCGCTTATATAGAAGTGCGAGAATTTCTGGAATATTCCCGACAGGGGAAGGGAAGAAACTTCCAAGGGTACCTGATTATCTCTCGATGGTGCTTCCGGTGTTTAATTTGAGGGAGAGTGCTGCGCCGTCTCCTTATCTCAACAACTGAGAACTCGGTCGGCGCTGAAGGACACCGCCATCAAAGCGTCAAGTTCGGCTCATAGCAGCTGCGTCGTCATAATATTTGAAAAACGTTTTTGTGAAATGATAGCAGAAAGCAACTCATTTATCCATCAATTGCATTGTATCCTTACCTTATTTTTCTTTTGCGTGCATTATAGGTAACATAAATCAGAAACCATGAGATATTAGCAATAACATTCTCATGATGCAGCACACATCAAATTAAGACTTAAGCCTCGATGCGGCGTAAATGTTAAGTAATCCTAAAATAACCGAAGTTTTTAGTATGAATCTCAACATATCTTTGAAAAAAACTAATTTCACAATCTAAGTCAGCCCTTATCATTATTTTGCTTTATATATTGTACTCCAGTAGCAGCTAATATCTCCTTTGCTGTTTGATCCACTGATCCATACTACCATAGTAATAAAATAATCAATAATAACGTTTTGTGATACCATCATCATTTTTTAGCGTTCGGCAGAGTTAACCACCCTAAAATGTTATATAAAACCGTAATTAGTCTGCTGCAGTAGCGTGGTCTGTGCTTCTGGCTAAAAGGTAAAGGGACCATTTTCGATACCTAGCGAGGTAAAGAAATATTTCTGTCATAGAAAAAGTTTCCTTAAGGGTTCAAGAGTGGTTGTATATGATGGCAGTCCAACCCCACATTGTGGAAGGCAATGCCAAACGTTCACAATACCACATTGACTGAGGCGCTTTAAGTGAATCGTGGTTGCCACCCATGTCCCTCTCTATGCAAGTCAGTATTGTCTTTAAACAGAACACCTATTATCATCTTAATGTCATTGTCAACATCATTAGAAAGTAGTTTTTAACCCCAATATTTTATTTTGCAAAACATTAAAAATTAACTATAATAGAGATTATTCAAATCACATTTTCCTGATATAAAATTATACAAATCACATGAAAGTGTTCTGCTCAAATATGAGTTACAGAGGTCCAATTAAATGCTAAAAGAAGCAGGAATGTTTTCTACAAAGCAAACTAAACTATACACAATTATTTATTTTGAAACAATTCCTATCTTCTATTCACACAAAAGTAGCGTATATTTCAGGTTCTTCACGACATAGCATAGACATATTGGTATGTCTGTTTTTCTAATGGCAGATAACTTGAAGACCTTTTAGAAAGCAGGAACCGCTTTGATTGCAGTAGAAGATCGTATTTAAGAAGTCGTCTTTAGGTAAAGTCCCCTTCACGCTGGCAACATTCCCTCTTTGTATGCAATGCTAAATCGTTACCTCAGATGCTCTGTGGAATGAGCATCACCTGTAAGGGATTAATGTAGTCGCCCAATCTTTAGTGTGAGGGTTTTCTCCTCTCAGCACCAGGGAACTAGAGTCTCAACAACGAACGAAATACTAGTTGTTTGTTATGTCCTTTTATTTCGTTTTATTTTTAGAGCAGTCAAGGCTACAACAGATCTAGCTTGTTTAGCAGTGCTAGATACATGTTATGAGGAAACTAGTGTGTCTACATAGGTGGCCTCCCATAACAACGACGTTCCCCTCAACCAAGTGACATGGATCTGGCCCTCAGGCATTTTCTTGCCTGCTCGATTTATTCCAACAGGTTCTAAGATAGTAGGAGTACCAGCAGATATTAATGATGTTTTAATTTAGTAACAGACCACATAGTTTAAGGCATTCTTGGCCCAGCTTAAGCCATCATATCCGTGATGATCGACCTTGGCTCCACAAAGGTATCGTGAAGTTGAGATACTTTATAAGCAAGTCTCAGGTCAACGGATATTCTGAAGAACATACTAACGTAAAATGAAGGTTTAGTTTAGAGGATATAGCTCTGAGTCATGAACCAGCTTCTTGCTAACGAGGTTCATTGAAAGCAGATGTGGCAAAAGGAATAATAGGTTCGTGGATGCACAAGATATTTACATTAATCTCATGACTTTTGTACTATGAACTGGTAGATCGTGATATGATTTAAAGCATACCGTCTTTTAACTACTTCAACGAAGTCACCAAAATTAAATCACATAGATTTGACAAACATAAACACTATAACCAGCGAATAAGAAAGCTGGCAAACTAGCATAATTAATTCTAAGTGTTCCATAATCTGCAAAAGGGCAAAGTCACTAATACGAATGTTTATCATTAAGTGGCACGTTAAATATAGCTTCCAAACAGTCCACAGTCCACATGAGAAATGAATAAAGTAACCATAAATGAGTTCTATGGAGAAAATAAATAAATGTCCGAAATCCCACAAAATTTTCAGAGGGAAATATGTGGAATAAGGTTTAAGGGATCATACCCTCTCCTAGCCTTTCTAAAGAAATGTATTTTATTTTGTATTGGATTATATTTATATTGATAATTATCAATATCTTCGGACATGATTGGAGGTCTAAGAACGGTGAAATCAGAGCCATAAACAGTTTCGTATTCAAGACTAGGACCAAGTTTCTGGAATGCAGATAACAAATCCTTACTTCGATTATTAGACAAATTATTCACATTTATCAGGGTTAATTTATAGGCCGATGGATTTGCAGTATTCGTTATCTTCTGAATATCTGCAAGCACTAAGTGTGTTTCACTTCCTGAAGTTCCATCGTCTAGGTAATAAAGGTTTAGCATGCTCTGCAATCTAGAAATAATGCAATGTATTGCAGGACCAAATATCAAAGCTCTTGTGCGATCTCCTTGCTATAGTTCTCTCTAGAATGTGGATTAAATTAAAGATCTGAAGAGATTTTATGTGCTTGTTGAAGATAAATATACAATTTAGGTGCTTCTAGTAGTGGGTCCGTCTCAAACTAATCGAAGACATTTTTAAGTTATTTTTAATCACAACATTATTACCATCCATGTTCACTACTACAAATGTGGGAACAGCGTGGCTAATACATTCTTATCATTTTGGAGTTCCGAAACCAAGCTAGATTGATCGGATATAATCACTCAGTTCTTGTCTGATACAAGTAAAAACTCATTTTGCTGCAAGCCTCCAAAACGTATCACTTATTCCCATTGGGCGTAATACTCAATCTTTTTCCTGGAGAGATATAAGTTCAGCTCCAAGTAAATTTGGAGTAAATTTGGAGTAACTGTAGCATTAACTTTCGCGCTCAACTTAAAATTAAATAATTTGGTAACTCAGTTAATTATAGGTTTTATCAACCGATGCTAAATGTCAACACTATGTTAAACTGATTTAACCCGAAGTTAACGCAAATTCTGTTTCATCGAACAATGTCAGCTTTCTGTGTTAAGCTGGGTGTTAAGTTAACACAGGTGTACCCCTGTGTTGAGGCATTTAACAAATATTAGAAGTTGGAAAATGGCAGCCGCATACCAAGTTGTTAAGCGAGTTTGCTGCATTTGACATTCTTGAATGCCATTCCTAACGGAGGGCAAGTGGACGGCATAATGAATTTGAAAACCTGCAAAAGAAGGAATTTTTAAAGTGATAGAGACTGTCCAAAAGCGTTATGAGCATAGTTTTACGGTAAATTAGAGAAGTTAGAATATTACAAACAGAAACATGCCTCTTTCTTCTATGCTACAAACGTTAATTACTTTGAGATTTTATGTTACTGGTGCTTTTCATTTAATGGTAGGTCATTATGATGGTGTTTCCAAGGCTACCGTTTGTAGGTTTATTCGTAAGGTTTCCGAAGCAATTGCTTCGAGAAGCAAACAGTATTTAAGTTTGGGTATGCTTAATCCTTAATCAGCGATAATGCACTGCAGTCCATTTTGGTGATAATTTAGTGTCCGCCACCAGTTTAAGCCCTTCTAAATACTCCTCGCACAAGATATTTTTTGGTGCAGCATTTTATGTTAGCATAAAATTGCTGCAGTTGCTTATTTCACCTTGGAGAAATACGCTCATTCCAATTAAGTTACTCGCGAACTTTCTCCCAGGCTACATCCTTATCCTTTAATAAGACCGTCGGCTTTTTTCACTCCATAATACGTGCATTCTTATTAACCAGTTCTGTAATTAATGTTCTTCGAACCGTGAAACATTTAGTTCCTCTGCATCTAGATATGTATTTCAGTCGACTTCGCGATTTTAACTTCAAAGGATCAGAAACAACATATGGCATCATGGCAGTTGCCAATATATGTTGTCTGCTATTGACACAGAGAGCGCTGAGCGCTGCAATACGTAAACGTAAGTGTATCGGAGCGCATTCAGAAGCCACGTAGTTCGGTCACCGCCTTCTCGGAAGCTATCGTTTGCAGTTGTTTGGCGTTAACATGTAGATAACTAACAATTTGCTGTAAAATCTTGACGAAACGCAAGAGCTTTAAATTATGTTAAACTTTGAACTAAATCGTAACACACAAGATGTTAGAGCATTTTTAACATCGGTTGGTGAATCCGGTGCTATCAGATATCCTATAGATACTGAAATTAATTCCTTTAAGTACTGAGATCTGATTGCGTATCCTCAAAAAGTAAATACACTGGAAAGGTTTCTGGTTGCTCGTATAATACATAATCGTTTGACACAGATAAATAAGATTAATCACCAACAGAAGGCTCTGGTGAAGCTAGAGGTCGAGAAGTACGATGGAGACTTTTAAGAGTACATTGAAAGTGCCTGTAGAACTTGCAACACTTAAGTCAAGTGAAAGTATATAAAAAGTGCTCCATGAACGTCACATCTGATATTTTTACTTCTGTAAGACGTGAAGAGGATGATTTACGTCTATTTTATTGGATTAAAGTTTTAGGATAAAATACACAATGTAAATAGTTATGACTCCTGACAAATGTTATGTTCTAAATCCTTAAAGGATCTTACGAAAGCTTGGACAGTAACTACATGCAACGAAAGCATCACATTTTGAAACTTGACCCGCTTCATTGACCCCTTGTATGTTTCTCCTGCTGCTAAAGTCTCCCACTATGCCTATTTTCACACACACACACACACACACATACAAACTTTGTGAATTAAAAATGACAGGTTTACAAGAAAACCTGAAACTCTTGTGCATAAAATCAACTTTCGGTAAGCCAGGTTTCCTTTTCTTTTTGTAATTAGCAGAATATTGGAACTCTACCCTTAGACACTTTGATTTTCCTATATTTCACTCTTTATATCCCTTAAGTTTGGACACCCAGAGATGAACATAGTTGTGTTACTAAGTATTTTTCAAATTGTGTACGGGACTATTTAGATGAAAAAATAAGAGTTACTGCTTATAGACCCTTTTATATGACCACCTATATTGCTGACCATAGCTTATAGTTGATAACAATTGCAGAGTAACTGATTTTGCCTAATTCATCCTGATTTGAGGCTATTAACATTGACTTACTTTCCTTTTTAATGGATGTTCGTCACCACTGTTCAGCAATAAACTAATTTCTTTCCTACTATTCAGCTTCTCGCCCCCACTTTTGTTTCATTGTAATTTTATTTAGGCGACATTGTGACCGAGTAGTTCGACCCTTCTCCCAAATAAGGCAGTACGGGTTCGATCCTAGGGGACCGTATATGGAATTTGCGGTGGACGAAGGTGCGTCTGGGCTGGTTTTCTCCGGGCTCTCCGGTTTCCCCCGCCATTCATTCCACCAAATGCTCCATCATTACCTTCCCTTTCATTCATTTCACCATCATTTCATATCATCCTCTTCCTCGCTCGCATACGAGGCTTCGGGCTGACCCCAATTCTGGTTCATCTATCCGATCCAAAATTCTATCTGCTCTCCGACAGACGTCTGGCCCCAGGCATTGACTTGTAAGTCTTGGGGGGTGTAAGTCCTCCAAATGGGAATGGCAAACCGAGAAAGAAGATGAAGAAGAAGTTCATTTTATTTAGAATATTGATCTCAATATTGCATACTTCAACTATTCTGCAATCAATAGTAGTTTGTATGTCTTGACATTTTAATAGCAGAGAGATTGGGATTGCCATGTTCTCCAACAAGGTATCATCTTTTATAGTTTTGGTTTTAACTAAGCACCCTGTTCTCCAAACGTTTATTGCTAATGTAAAATTCTCCTTCTATACATGCACAAAACGAGACCAGTATACTATTATACAGGTAAAGACTAAAATTTAAAAAAAGAAGTTTCATAAACTCATATTCTATTCAGACAGTCTAAGTTTTCTTAAATTAGTATAAAAGGTCAAGAAGGAAGCTGCATACTACCCAGTAATTCAAGTTCGTTTAAGATTTCTGTACGAATTCCTTTTGGAAGTACCTGATTTCCTTGCCTGGTCCTTAAATGTAATAAAAACACACACTTACTTTCATACAAGTTGCTCCATATTCAATTAAAACGTACACTATAAATTATCGACAGTGCCTAGTGATTTCATTCAGAAAATTTCATAATGTGCAGAATCAAGTATAGACACTACAATAGGATTATCGAACGATCTATCAACAGAAATTTCGTCAATAGAACATTTGGTCTTTTTGTGAAATTTATAATCTTGATGTTTATGATAACTGAGTTTTCTAGTTAATGTAACTATCTACTGTAGAGTCAGTAATATAATGTGGTATGTTGATTATGCTACGCATTAATGTTTCCTAGATGCATTTGAAACGCTAAAGATATGCGAATGGTGCATTTCATAACCTCTGTCTTATTGTACATTTAGAAACAGCATATTTGCTTTAAACCATAACCGCAGAAATCTCAGCTCCTGGTGTAATTCCATGGCACAATAAGTTCCATGACTACAGTCCGTGAGGTTTAAGCAGTCGTGTCCCTTTTAGACAGAGAAAGGAATACTCACCATCTCGCTCTCACTCTATGGTGACACAGGCAAAGCAGATACACCAGCCAAACAAGCATCAGTGGCGGGGTGCCCCTCCTCCTCTCCGACCGGTTGTTGTACATTCTCGGATTCACCGTCAGAAACTTCAAACCAATCTTCATACTCATCTTCCGATTCCGATTCTTCTAAATTTATGACTAATATGTCCGTAATTTCATCTACCGGACCGTATTTCTCCCAGTAAAACTGTTCAGTGTTTTGTACATGCTCACAGCCCTTTTCCAGTTGTCTGGAATCACTTTTGTAATCGTGTTATAAAATAACGCTTTTACATCACCACTTTTAAATGAAATATTATGTTTGGCAACATCGTTCTTGACTTGCGCCCATATAAGTTCTATAACATTAAAATCACAGTGATAAGGTGGCTACCGTGCTATAGTATGAACATGCATTTCGCGAGCGTATCAATTTCATAAACTTTGAGATTTTCTTTTTTCAATTTAATTAACTCGTATAGCACTGTTTTGTCGCCCAGGGATCAAACTCATAGTTATATTACGGAGCCATTCCTGTATATGGGATTTGAGTGAAGATGAAGTGGGTGCTTTATTAATTTCTATGGAATGATAAGGGGCATTGCCCATAACGATGACACTATTAGAAGGAATGTTAAGTAGCAATTTATTGACAAACCAATCCTTGAAAATGTTGTTATATATAGCTTCATGGTAGTCTTTACTGGATTTTGACTTTAAAGTTAGTAAAACATTAGGAATAAACCCTGTTGAACATCCAGCATGTACAACTATAAATCGGTCCTTTGACTATTAGTGTTTCAAGAGGGAAATCATTTTCATCGCCGTCACACTTCCACACCTTATTTCTCGTATGGTTTATATTTACCCACGTTTAGTCAAGGTACACTATAGGCCTACCAGTAGCCCTCAGTTCGTCATTCGTCTTAAAAACTGAAATCGTTTAGAAACAATATTCATTCGTTCCATTAAAAGACGTTTTCCTTGCGAATTTTTACTATAACTGAAATGAAGCTTTTAAAGAATTTTTGTTAACGACTACACGCTTCCTTTCAGTAAGCCTTGAACTTTCAAAGCCTCATATATGTCCCGCAAACTAGGCAGAAAGTCCATAAGATATAACGAATAGATTGTTCGCTTAATAGCAGCTGCCGTAAATGAGACTATTTCTGCTTTTTTTTTATTCGGGCGCTTCTTGCCTGGAGTTTGCAACCTACCGTCACTAGCTTCAGCATTTTTGTGTTATTTTAAAATTCGCCGGACGGAAGGAGCAGAAATACCTGTAGCAGCAACAATTCTCTCAACTATACTTGCCACTGAAGTAGTCGGCTTTCCATATTTAAATGCGTCTACATTCATCACTGAAGAAACTGTGAACTTTAACTACCATTTCCCTACCATCTGATTTTAGAATTTTTCCTCGAGAGCCAATTTGAAAGAATACAAATACAACCAAAACTACTAGAAAATAATTTAACATTATATGCATATGTTGTAACACAGAAAACATCTTGCGTATAGTGTAAAACCGCAAAACAACATACTCACAGTTCCACAGCTCATACGCCACTGCAATCTTCAGTCAGCATACATTAGAAGCGGGAGGGTTTGCAAGGTTCTGCGGGTCTGGAATTTCCACAAATCGCAAAAAGAACTGGACAAGGACCCCCCCCCCTCTGCTGGACAAGGACAGCACTCTATGTGAGACAAGGACAGTAGAAAACCTGCCAAGTTAAACCTCACAGAGTATAGTATGATCACTCTTACGTTCACTTCCATGAGCAGCTTTTCCGCCGGCCTTCCGCTCTGTGGGTAGCACATGTGTTTTCCAGTGCCGGTCGGCTTATGATTGGCTGGAGGGAGATAGAGGGTGAGAGTGAGCGAGACAGAGGAGGAGCTTTCAGCCCAAACAGTTCGGAACATTAATCCAGTGCGCGCAGAAATTTCTAGATCTCCTATTCCCTCGGCCTACCACACCTTCTCGAGGGCTATATTGCGGGTATAAAAGGGAGCGTATTCGTTGCCGCAGCAAGGTGTCGTGATGTTGTAATAGTGAAGTTCGGTACTGTGTGCTGTTTACTCAGTGGGTCTGTGATTGACGCGTCCGCGAATGATTGAAGAGCGAGACCTGTGAGCGGCTGAAAGAGAGAAGAGGCTGATTTTCATGCCGTTAATTTCAGCACTACGCGCATGAAAATTAACTGAAGAGGGCTGGGGAAAAAGCGGATAACGCCACAATATTTATCGACAAACTAGTGTAATTTACGATACTCTCATACCTAAATCTCATATTCTTAAGAGAAATCATTTGCGCAATCAGCGAAAGTATCCCAGAAGGTATTGTTCCCTTGAATATTCCCCATTTCGATATATTATTTTCTCTTTAAACTCAGTATTTACGTCCACTTTATGTATCCTTTCAAAGAGGTAGGACATAAAACCTGTTAAATCCCCCTTTTTCATAAATGACTATTTTATGAAAATTTACAAATCACTCACACATAAGTACAAAGGGTCCCGAAATGCCTTTTATTACACGCTTTTTACTTCAATTGTAACTTAAAAACTTTTTTTTTTCTTTTCGGGGGACTTACTTTTCCTTTTCATAGCTCAGATTTGCATGGCTGTTGAATACAATGTCTGGAGAAAAGCACAAGTGAACCGGGTGTGATAAATGAGGACAGTTACCCAAAATTTGCGCTAGGAGGATAAAGAAAAAATACTGAAAAACCCCTTTTCAGAAAATTCCGTCCATCGGGACCTGAAATCGGGCCCGTCGATTTAGAAACCAGAAACATATAAACCTCCCCCAGATATCGGAAATGTACAGTTGCCCTTACTTTTGAAATTTGTGTCATATAATAAATTGGACTTAAAGTGTATTTTTTTATTCATGGACGCTCTTTAACTGCTGTGGTCCTTACAGTCCCATTTTATATTGAGCGTGAAATACCGGTAATTTTGCTCAGAGGCCTATTTATCAGGCTTGAGGTTCTTTTACGTGCCGTAAATCTACGACACGGGACCACCGACCTTACTTCCCTTCCGAATGAAGCCATGCTAAGGATTTTTACGCCCGAAAACCCCCATCGCCCTCCGCTGGGTTTGAACCCGCGACCTCGGGAACTAGAGGTAGGTACATGGTAACCACTACACCACAGAGGACGACTGTATATTGTAACTTTCAAGATAATGGCTTAAGTATGATATACTTGATTTACACAGACATCTTTTAAAAATAGTAGTAGAAGGGATGTGGCATTGTAGTTTTAAATATTGTTTGTTTCTCCGTTTCCTACTAGAGGTAGGTAATGGTAACCACTACACCACAGAGGAGACTGCCTTAAAGTGTATATTGTAACTTTCAAGATAATGGCTTAAGTATGATATACTTTATTTACACGGACATCTTTTAAAAACAGTAGTAGAATGGATGTGGCATTGTAGTTTTAAGTATTGTTTGTTTCCACGTTTCCATTAGAGGTTTCACCACTATATGTTTTAACCTTTCGTGATATGTACTAATATTTTAAAGTCATTACATAATTAATTAGGTGAAATGAGTTTCATTTACACGCAGCTTTGTCAATATTTTTTATATTTATATTATTTTATTGGTTTAACTCCTGTGTTGATATCACGTATTTGTAGTGAAATGTTGGTTTACGGTTTGAATTCTGTGTCTCACTGCAAAATTAACCTTTTATCCGCCAATGTTCCCATTTGGAAACAGGGAATAAAATATTTATTAATACATAATGAAACAACCTAAAAAGTGTTGTTCCATGCAATTGCCTTTTATTAGGGTCCAAACTTATTTTTAAAATTTTTAAAGCTCTCTGAATTTGAAAAAATAGACTAGTTAGAGCAACTTAAAATATGTAAATTGGAAGAATTGCACACACATACATATATTTAACATTACGTCCCAATTACATGTAGTTTTGATCGCTGCACGATAGTTTTTCTGTTTAATCACTTCATAATAAAGGTTTTACACCCTTTGGCAAATGAATAATTTTTATGTTAAACATTGGAGAGCAATATATATATATATATATATATATATATATATATATATATATATATATATATTGGTGTTGCCAAATGGGAACATTGGCGTTTAGGGACATCTAAATGGCATATCTTGTTAGTATTGATGGGTGTTATGGCTCCGTGTTATGACCATCATTCCTCCAAAATGTTTATTAGGGGTAACCGATACGCTTTGGTTTTAAAATATGCATACTGTATTCAAATACTGGATATCCTTTGACAGTTTATGGAACAAAGAGTGTTTTTGACAGTAATTCTCCTGTGGTATCCCGAGTTGTTATGAACGTCCGAGGCATATTCGAAAACTGAGGTCCGGTGAACAATATTTAACAGATGGTAGGCCTGAATGACATTTCACGCTTACAGCGCTGTCTATCGACTCCTGAGGAACCATTCGCAGTGTTGGTGTGACGCAGTAGGCGTTTGCCAGTCGGTGAGAGCAGATCGCAATGGCCGCGACAATCGCAGATTCCGCCAGGTGTGAAGTGCGCGGTGTGATTAGATTTTTGCTAGCAAAAGAATCGTCAGCTGCGGACATCCAATCGTGAGTTATGCCCTGTGTATGGATCGGACATAATGAGTGACAAACAGGTTCGACACTGGTGTCGAGCATTTCGAAATGGCCACACAAATGTACACGATGAACCGCGGAGTGGTAGGCTGATTATTCGAACCGACGACATCGTTGAGCAAGTGAACCAAAAACTTCGAAGTTATCGGCGTTTGGCGATTGGTGGTCTGGCTGATGAATTCCAAAATGTTGCTCGAACCTCACTTTACAGGATTGTCACTAAAAGGCTTGGATATCGGAAACTTTGTGCGAGGTGGGTACCAAAGCTTCTCACCGGTGAGCACAAAGAGCAACGAATGCGTAATGTACGACAGTTTTTGGAGCGCTATAGACAAGATGGAGAGGGTTTGTTTTCGCACATTGTTATGGCGAGGAGGCATGAATAGCGTACACCGACGCAAAATCGAAACAACAGGCCATGCAGTGGCGTCGTTCCGGGTCACCCAAACGAAAAGTGTGTAAGCAATCGCTTTACACGAATCGCAAAATGATGACTACCGTGTTTTTGAACGAAAAGGGCGTTCTTTTGATTTATCTCATGTACCGTGGGTCAACAATTACAGCTGGCGTCTACTGTGGAACGCTTACCAAACTGAGACGTGCGATCCAAAATCGACGCTGAGGGAAACTATCGTCTGGTATAATCCTCCTGCAAGACAACGCACGCCGCACACCGCTGCCAAAACCAAAGAGAACATTCATTCAAGAGTTTCGTTGGGAACTCTTCGACTACCCTCCGTACAGTTCCGACCTGGCACCAAGCGACTATTTCCTCTCCTTGCATTTGAGACGGTGGATGGGTGGACAATGATTTCAAATCGACGATCAAATCAAGACGAACGTTACCGACTGGTTCAGGTCCCAGGCGGCAAACTTTTATGCCGAGGAGTTAAAGAAGCTAGTGCAGCGTTACACCAAGGGTATAGAAGTGAAAGGCGATTACGTGGAAAAGTAAAGTATGTATGTAGGCACATACTACTGTGAATAAAAACATTGTGTCATGAGCGATGTTGTTATTATGACCAAACGGACCTTAGTTTTGGAATACGCTCGTAGATTTTGTTGTGCCTGATCCTCTACAAGTTGAAATATGCTTTGATGATTTCTTCACTTTATATGATTTGCTGATGGAATTGAAAGAAAAGAATTTTAGAGACACAGGAACTGTACAAGATCAAAGGGTCAGAAAATGCAATTTGACTTCATTGAATATTCTGAAGAAGGAGGAGAGAGGTGATCATTGTGATGGTGCTTTATACATGCGTAAGTGGAATAATAATACTGTAATTACTGTGGCCTCAAACCACCAAATACATGTTTCGTTGGGAAATACAAAGCTATTTTCTAGAACATATAAAAAGAGGATTGATGTTCCAGAGCCAAACATTGTGAGGAATTACAATATGGGTATGGATAGTTTAGATATTCTTGACCACCTCTTATCAAGCTATCACCAACTATGAAGCAAGAAGTAGTAATGGAATCTCATTGCAAATGGTTTGGACATAGCGGTTGCTGGTGCTTGGTAAATCCATAGTGAACTACATGACAAGAAAGCCAAGATCATCTAGAGTTAGGGTATAAGTAACCATAAAGACTCATCCTATAGTACTTAGTAGATCATGACCTAAAGCAAAACTACCTAGCTCAATTACAAAAACTGGCGGTCATTATTTGATTGAATCCAAACAAGCCAGACTGGTGTGTAGTGTGTAACAGCAAGAGTGTGAAGAGCATCTTCATTGTTTCCCCTATTATTATGGGGTGCTATAGTGTTAGAGTTTAACACATGTTCAAGGCAAGAAGTATGCCTGTTAAGTGCCATAAGTTTAATTTTCAGTATTACCGCACAATTCTTCGGGATTTATTTTACACTAAATATAATTCTGTTTCGTTTCAAGCAATGTTTTGGACAATTTATGTAGACAAATTCATTATCTTTTTGGATATTTTCACAAATAATTTCATTCTGTATTATAAACAAGTTCCTCTAAAATGGTCATTGCAGCTGCCAATGTTCTCAAATGGGAACAAGAAACAAATTGGGGATAATTTTCTGAAAGTCTAATTATTGTCTGTATCTCTTAATTAGTGGTCTCCAGCATAGAAAAGCACCTGAGAAACCTTCTTATGGCAGCTGAATTCGGTAGGTAAAGGTTGGCATGCGCATATCTCATACAGATCTCTTTTATCACCGGAATGTGATGTGGCTTGTGTTATTCGAAGGAACCAGTCACTAAACATAATTGTCATATCTTAAGAGTGTTCTACATTTTAATTGTTTATATTCAGAACTACAATTCCACAAAGTGTTTAACGTTTGCTGATTTTAATATATCCAATTTAGTTTTTATTCTATTTTCTGATTGGTCGAAAATATTTTGGTATATATGCAACTTCCACAATTGTTATCAATCTCTGAAGTGTCTTGAATCTAATTTCAGCCCTTTTTACAGTAAAGTTAAAGGTGCAACGGAACACTTTGGAGGCTGTTTTAATTACGTAGCTTCGTCAGTTGTTTCTGACAAGGGATTGAGATAGTGTAAAAGTACCCCGGAGAGCAAATCATGGAGATATCTATAAAGTTCCAGACGATCGTAATTTAAATAAGTGCAGATCGCAAATAGGTAAGAGTTTTTAATGAGTACAAAAGTACAAGTAAGTTTCAATGTAACGGTAGTAAAAGATTATTAATTTAGTTCGTTAGTCATACTAGCTGTTAGGAATAGGGAAAGTTGGTGGAACATTCCCTGAGCTTCTCATATATCACAAACATAGGCAAACCTATAATCAAGGGAGAAGATGACAGTGAAGATAAAGGCTAAAATGATAAAGCTAAAATGGGCGGACAGCTCAATAGACTGAAGGAGATGAATAATGAAAAGTGAGGAGGCAAAATAAAGAAAGTGAACGAGTAGACGAAGAACGATATAGCGGCCTAGATGAATGAAGAGGTCGAAAATATGGAGGGTGGCGTAAAGGAAGGGCTATACAGCATAGAAGAGAGGCTTAACGGTCACCCAAGGAAAAACTGATAGATAGTTGCCAAGCGATAGGAGCGGGCGGCAGAGTTCCTCAACGCAATAGGTAGCAAAGTTGGGTCACCAAGTTTATCAAGAACGAAGACCTTCCGCCACGGCATAAATAGAAGTTGGTCACAGGTAAGTTATCGTAGGACATAGAAGTATGTCGGGGTGTGACAAGCCGGTTGTCGAGGCGGTACAGACCGCCACAGTAAGACGAAGTAATACCAAGTTATAGGTGTTCGTCGTAAAGGTAGCTAAGGAAATTATATTTGGACTGGATTTCTTCAGGACCTCGGATTTCCATGAACGTCGGCAATAGGTGTTATGTCGAGGATGAAGTGAAATAACGTTCCGAAGCCTCTTGCGCACCGAGAATCTGCATGGAGGTACTTATGCAAGGTGATGAGAGTTGGTGGTGACAGAGTGGCCGAAATACTGACGCCCTAGATATCTGGCGCTGAACTGTCAAATGCCCGTGCGTGTACTCTATGTAATTAGCTGCTGTTATCCTATCGAGAGCAATGATCGCGAGTCTGTAAATCCGTCGGACACTGATCTGGTAATCCAGGTGGGGACAGAACAGGAATGTTGTGAGCTTGCTGAGAGCAAGTGAACATATGATGAATTTTAGCATCTAAAATCGTCACAAAAACCGAATTGCCGATTAGTATAGATAATTGGGAGAGTGGCTGACAGTCTAATCTAATCACAGCGGTTTCATATTTGTCATCCCTCGAGAGAATAGCAGGTCTTCTTGAGCAGAGGGGATGGCGATTGCGGAGGGACTGCATGCCCAACCCCATGGACATCGGGCTCCCTGTCTATCCAGCAGACACATAGATGCACCCTGCTAGCAAAGCTAGCGTTAGTTGTGACATTTTGTAAGACTTGAGATATAGGAGAATTGTGGAAGTGTCGCGCAGTGTTTAGCTCTCGCCAGCATTCCTAGCAAAGATTTAAAATAATAAGAGGCATTTACGCTTCTGTGTGGACTACAGGAAGTTAAAGAGCGATATTCCTGGTTGCGGCACAGTTAAATGCCCAGTGATATCGCCACCAACATAACTCTTACGCTGCGCTTCGAAACGCATAGACTAGAAATTAAGGTCTTTTGCAGTAACATAACGTAGCATCACCATTTAAACGTATCGAACGTGACGCTTGTGATTATTTTCCAATGAGTGACCATTAAAGGAATACCTGCTAATGTTCATGGATTTTTACTTCCTGTACTGCTTACCTTTAGTAAATGGAGGAAATACTGCATTCCACCCAGCAGCTCGATATCAAGGTTTCACCGGAAATACGCATTTCGAGGTACCCCGCATCAAAATATCCTTTTTAGGAAAGGCTGCATTTAAGTATGTGTGTGTGTGTTTCTTAAGAAAATCGTTCCAACACAAACTAATAATTACATGGGAAATGTTTAGTTATTTTTATTTTCTCAAAAAACGCTCTGCCTATTAGGTATAGTGACCATCGAAACTCTCTGGTAGATTGGCAGATAATTAGGGATTAATTATGCTTTATTAAGTTCATAAAATTACAACGTAAAAGTATCTTTGAATGTTTAGCATTTTATACATGTTAAATTGTACAACAAAAGATCGCTTCTTTTCATGCAAAAACTCAGCTTTGTAACAGGATGCGGTCCAGATAAGCAGCTCGATCCTCTTGCAAGAGCTGATGCAGCAATATGCAAGGATGTTAGCAACTATTTCTTGCAAAGGCATGAGTAACAAGCGCGTGATTTGGACAGTCTTATAAAAGGGCCGTTTTGACCAGCACGGGGCAGAATGTGTTTGGGTTGTGTTGCTAGGAGAACCTGTGCTACTTGCGACAATGAAGGGCGTTGTCCTTCTTTCAACTGTAATGTGTGAGTACAAGTAATTAGCCTAAGATACTGCCAGAGAGTTGTGGAAAATATCTATATATTGAAAAGCTTTAAAATCTTCAAGAATCATTTATATCGTCGAGAAAATCTTTAATAACTTTTTGCATTAATAAGAATTACTAAAGAGAGTGAGTTGAGTAGTATGAATGTTAATCCTAAAATATATCACTTTTAAACTGACGTAATGTTTTAAACAGGAGAGAGGAATAAATAATAATTTGTAACAATTCTTTATTGTGTGATATATACATATATATTAAAAGAATTAGAAAGAGGTTACGCAACGCTACGTAAGGGGATAGCAAAGTCTTGAACCATTATGAATTATCATTGCTTATTGCTTCTATCGAACCTCAAATAAGTAATAAATAGTAAATGATGGATTGATGACGAACTGGCATTTTTAAACATTACATATACCACTATACTTATATAAATACATATATTTACATATTTCAATTACTCTCTTGTGTTATTTCATGTTAAACCTTAATCACTCCTGAAGTAGAAAACTACCACATTCCCTCTGAACGAAGAGTACGTTATCGCTCTGAAAGAGTGGGCATTATATAGGATTTAAAACAGCATATGTTTAAGATATTTACATGACAAAGAAAATAGCTATGTTGAATTTTCTGTGAATAGCCTGTGAAATCCTTTTCATTTGGAATGCATTTTGTCTAACTTTGTATACCTGATAAACCGTGAGACTTAGACAAAAGCTTACTGAAAAAGATTAGATCTCAATGCACATAATTTATGTAAATAATTATTTGTAGCAGTATATACTTCCGAGATATTCATTGTGTTTAGTTTTTTCAAATGCTAAGTTGCTGTTCGTTTTATTTTCTCTTTGTCCTGCAGACTGGAATTTCAAAGAAATTACACAGCGACCCGGTTTTTAAATGTCTGATTGTTGCTTCAGTCTATTGTATCCATCTTATATCTAAAACGAAATGTGTAATGAAAGGATTTCTGCGAACATTTATCTCAATTAACAAGTACATAGAAGAATGTGGTTTTAAGAATACTTTGTATAAGAGTGAGAATTAAGGTCACGTGACTTAGTCATATCAGATTTTTTTACTTTATAAGATGCGAGGTTTGCATTATCCCCAACCATGAAGTCAAGACGGTCAAAGACTGCCCTATATTTATTTTATTTTTTTAAATTTATTATATAATTTACAGCTTGAAATCCAACTGCAAATTTAAGACATTCCATATCCGAGGTTGTCGCCGAATTTTGTAACGCTCTAACCGAAGCCATTTTCGGAAAGTGAGGAGAGATGGGAACTCCTCCTGCAAACAGTAATGATACAGTGCCAATGTTAGCCACACCTGTGTCATTTCGGTAGCTCCCTTCTGAAACTCCCAAGCTAAGAGGTCAGAGGTAGTCCGATGTTCCAAACAGCTGCCGATTAAATGACATATTTGTTTCTTGGTCCAATTCCATATGTCTCTGATACTGACACAGGTTGTATACATTTGAGCATCCACCCCACCACAACGCTTACACCAATGTTCTGAGAATAAATTATGTTTATATCGCTTTGACTGTTTTACGGCTTGGTTCAAGCGATAACGTCTGTTTGCATTCGGTGGTCCCGGGTTCGATTCCCGTAGGAACGGTTACTCTGACCTTAGGTTTCTCGCGGTTTTCGCTGGTCGACATCCAAATGTTAGTAGCTTCTCTTCGATTCCGATTGCCTTTGGCAAGTACCTGTTTAACTGCTGTCGCGTCCGTTTGATTTCCGTCGGTCGGTCACTCACATTGACCTCGGATACTTCGTGGTTTTCTCTGGTCTGCAGGCGAATGCCTGAGTGGTTATGCTGCCACGATTTCCTTTTCCTTTCATTATATTTCATTCGCATCTTTCACGTGTGCTTCTAGGGTCCCGGGTTCGATTCCCGTCGGTCGCTCACTCTGGCCTTGGATTTTTCGTGGCTTTCGCTGTCTGTAGACGAATGTCGAAGTGGTGTATGCTACCACCATTTCATTTCCCATTCATTCTATTTCAGTTGCGTCTTTCACATGTGCTTCTAGGGTTCCGGGATTGATTCCCGTTGGTCGCTCACTCTAGCCTCGGATTTTTCATGGTTTCCCTGGTCTGCAGGCAAATGCCGGAGTGGTGTATGCCATCACGATTTCCTTTCCCTTTCATTCTATTTCATTCGCATCTTTGTGCTTCTAGGTTTCGCGGCGTATGGTGAATGCTTGCTTAAAGGATACTTGTCCCTTTCTCGGATGACAAATCGTTCATCACCCTCACGAGCCAAGCACACGAATGTGCACGAAGACCTACGAACAATACATGAACTCTCGCAAACACTTACTCTGAGCATCCTAACCTGTACGGAGACGCCCGAACACACTGATACATCCTCACACATTCGAAAACTTCGTTTAATCATACGAAGCTGTACGAAGACCTACAAAGTCATAGATACACGCGTTCACTTCTCCCAAGCACCCGAAGCTATACGAAGACCTATGAATACATACAATTACACATGAACATCTCTGCGCGCCTCTCTAAATACATGAACATGCGCGAAGACCTACGGATACATCCGAACATCTGTGTAACACGAATTGAAATATAAGAGCTTAGACGCTTAATCACCGTTTTAGTACTACAATTCAGTATATAATTGATCTAAAAAGGTTCGTGCCTCCTCTATATATAGGGCAATCTCGGGCATTGGAGTTAATTCTCCTAATTAACTCTGAGGTGTCAACATCGTTGTACTCTCAGAAAATAATCGGCTTTCTAAAGTTTTATCAAGGTGAAGAGGTGTGCATTTCCTTGAAGAAGGATTAATATGCTATATAACTGATGCAAAAACGTTCGTGCCTCCTCTATAACTAGGCTGATCTCGAGCATTGAACTTCATTCTGCTAATTAACTCTGAGGGACAACATTGCTGTTCTCTCAGAAAATAATCGACTTTCTAAAGTTTTATCAAGGTAAAGAGGCGTACATTTCCTTGAAGAAAGGTTAATACGTTATTATACCAAGAAGCAAGATGAATAAGTCCTAACATAGGGATATCATTCCTAGTTCCATCAGGATATTCTTGTAGTAAATGCGGCAAAAAATTCCTCCGCGTTTATGATAAAAGAAGTCATAAGCTACGTTGTAAGAAGCTCATCAAGTGTAAATATTGTAATGCAACATTCAAGGCAGTTATAAGGATCGCCGACACGAAGATGCGTGTGAAATAAACGGCCTGAGAAGAAACCTAGATTTGTGCCTGCTAAACAAGAATTATTATCTACAATGGATGACTGTGACATGAAAGAATATGAAACTTCATTTAATTGACGTTTGTAATCATATTTTATGCTTTGTGAATCAACTAAGGACCTGAATATGTACCTGCATGAGGCGAAACAGCGGATAATCCAGGCTGTACATAAAGAGCTTAGTATTCACAACAGTGTGAAAATTAATCTGCTGGCTGAGTATAGATTTGTTAACAGTATCGGAGAAACCTGCGACAAAGCATTTAAAACCCGGAATCAAGCTGTTTTCATAGTAACGGGTCTAGACTCTATGCTGGAAACGAAAATAAAGAAGTTGGTTACTGAAATGGAGGAATCACAACTTAAGGGCAGAAACTGGGCACTGCTTGCTGTATTACGGGTTCGTCTTCGTATTAGCAAGTACAATCCGTTACGAGGAAGTGGCTACATACCCCTGCCTTCATCTGTAGAAGCAAGAAAAGCCTGCAATAACATCCAGAATTATAAGGATGAGCTATGCTTTATGTATTCTGTATTAGCCAAATTGGTTGAGAAGAATGCGACACGGGTGAGCAAATACGAGAAACTTCAAAATAAATATGACCTCAGCTGTGTTACTTATCCACCTCCACTTTCACAAATATCTAAATTTGAGAAGCTTAACAGGATGTCTATCAACGTCTTTGGCCTGGATGAGAAGCATAAAGTATATCCGATAAACGTCGCTGAGACTGAACCACCTGAACACCGTGACCTCCTACTATTGAGTGACAGTAGTGGGAAACATCACCACGTTTATATAAAGAATTTTGAAAAACTTATTCGACGTCAGAAAACTATGCAATGGACACGTGTATAACTGTGAGCGTTGTTTTACACATTTTGATGATCAGTGTGAACGAAGTGGACTGGAAAATCTACGAGAACATGCAGAAATCTTTAATGAACATGGTGTTGCAAGGGCAGATATGCTTAGCAAGGAGAAATCAATTGTTTAATTTAAAAGTTTTGAAAGGATGTTGAAACTACCTTAGATCATCTATGCAGACTTTGAAAGTATTCTCGCCCCATGTCATACATGTATACCCAACCTGAAACTTCATATACCACCCCTTATCAGCAGCATGTACCCATGAGTTTCTGCGTTTACGTTAAGCCGTCATCTGACGTTGAACATCTGGGAACTGATCTTCCTAAGCATCCCTATGTATATCGTGGTGTTGATGCTGCTCAGAAGTTTATGGAATACTTGTCGTTACTTGCAATGTAAATTAATAATATATACAAATCTGTCATACCTCTGAAACTTACAGCTCAACAGCAGATGGATTTCAACTCCTCTACAGTATGCTACTTGTATGGAAAAAACTTAACTAAAGAGAACTACAAAGTACGTGACCATGACCACATCAGCGGTGAATATCCTGGAAGTCTACATAATCAATGTAATTTAGCCTGCAAAACACCTAAATATATTTCAGTCTTCATGCACAAACTCAGTGGGTATGACTCACACTTCATTGTTAAGGAGCTGGGATGCACAAGTGATCGGGTGAAAGTAATTCCTATCTCTGAAGAAAGCTATATAACATTCTCCAATTATGTAGGACATATAAAGCTTCGGTTTGTGGATAGCTTTCGGTTTCTCAGTACAAGCTTGGATAAGCTCGTGAAAAATGTAACACCGTACCCTGAAACACTGAAACATATCAGAGAAGACAAGTTGAAGTTGATGGCTCGCAAGGAAGTACTTCCCTATGATTACGTCACCTCATGGGATGTTTTGAACGAAACCTGCCTGCCTCCTAAGGACTCTTGTACAATAGATTAAATAAAGAAGAAATTAATGATGCTGACTACGATCATGCTAGAAATGTATCGGAGCTGTTTAGTGAAAGAAACCTTGGCGAGTAGAGCCACCTTCACTTAATCTCTGATGTACTTCTTCTAGCTGATGTCCTTGAGACATATAGAGATCAAACCCTCAAAACACGCAAAGTCGACGCTGCCCGTTATTTCACCTCTCCAGGACTTACATGGGACGCCATGTTGCTGTATACTGGAACTCAGCTGGAATTGTTACAGCATTATGACCAATTACTCATGGTGGAATCCGGCATAAGTGGTGCTTTATGCAAAGTTTCCCACCGGTATGCCGAAGCAAACAACGCCTACATGGAGAAGTATGATCCGTCGAGACCAACCCAATTTATTACATATGTAGACGCCAAAAAACCAATATGGTTGGGCCATGTGTCACGCCCTCCCTTATGGAGGATTTGAGTGGGTGTCACCTAAAAAAATCGACTTACAAAGACTACAAACAGATGATCCTCATGGATACATATTGGAAGTTGTCATCCAGTATCCTGCAGAACTTCATGATCTGCACAACGATCTGCTATTCTTGCCTGAGTGTATGAAGTCTAAGGACTCAACTACAAAGAAACTGATACCTCATCTTGGACCTCGAAAGAAGTATTTAGTACATTACATGGCTTTGATGCAAACTTTTAATCATTGACTACAGCTAGCAAAAATCCATCGTGTGCTACAATTCCGACAGTTGCAGTGGTTAAAACCTTATGTGGAATTTAACAACAGATTACGACAACAGGCTGCAAATGATTTTGAGAAGGTTCTCTACAAACTGTTCAAAGAGGCTATGTTCCGAAAAACTATGGAGAATCTGCGTTATCGTGTGGATATACGGTTGGTGACAAAAGAGAAGACTGGAAAAGCTGATCGCTATGTCCACGTTTATCAATCGTACAATATATGCTACCAACCTAGTTGCTGTGCATATGGCCTCCCGACAGATTGTGTTCAACAAGCCCATATACATTGGAATGAGTGTGTTGGACACCTCCAAGGCATTAATGTACCACTATCACTTTGATGTGTTGTTACCGTATTATGGAGCTGAAATCCTGAAGCTTATGTATATGGATACTGATTCTTTCATTCATCGAGTGAGAACTGAAGATGTGTATCAGAACAGGCTACGTTATTTTGAGCACCTGGATAAGCTGATTATCCTACAAGCCATATATGCTATTCAGCTCTAAACAAGTAGGTGTTTGGGAAATTTAAAATAAGGCTAATGGTAAAATCATCCAGCGCTTTTTCGGACTACGACCTAAGATGTATGCACTAGATATCCACGGCTCAACGATAAAAAAAGATTAAAGGCATAAAACGTAGTGCTATTAATCAGTAAGTCACAGTCGAGAGTTATACTGACTGTCTTAAAACCAGAGAAATCATAAGAGCGCCCATGAATCTGATCCTGTCCCGGGAGCATTCTCTTGCCACAGTGCAAGTGAATAAAATTACATTGACTCCATAGATGATAAAAGAGTTATTGCTGAGGATGGAATAACTACATATGCGTTTGGGCATTATCGTATTACAAACAGTACTTAAAAGAGTGTAAGTCAAAGATGAAGGTTTTCTTGTGAGTCTACAATCTTAAAAAAATGAAGTTTATCCGTGTGCTGTGTATGCAACTAGCAGACGTCTGATGAAGAAAGAAGAAGAAAAAGATGGAAGGGGAGGTGTTAACCCTGCCATTAGTAGCAATCCTAGTGCTGGTCTCAAGCCTAGATATAGGTGAGAGATACCTACAAGGAACTAAAATAAAAGAATGTTGACACAAAACTTTTCAATTAAGACTCTCAAATAATAAAGCCTGAATAAAACATCGCAATTTCACTAAAAATGAAAGTCGAGGTTATGTCTGGTTACGTAGCGGTGTTTCGACTTATCACACGGTTATGTGCTTATGTTACGTGGTGTTACGTCTTGTCACGTGTTTATGTTACGTGGTTTTATGGTTGCTGCGTGTTGTTACGTGTTGTTACGTGGTGGCGTGCTTATGATACGTGGTTACGTTGTTGCATTTACTGGTTGTGTCTTGTCATGTGGTTACGTGCTTATGTTACGTAGTGTGACGTCTTGTTACGTGAGTATGTTACGTTGTGTTACGTCTTGTCACGTGGTTACGTGCTTATGTTACGTAGTGTGACATCTAGTTACGTGGCTATGTTACGCTGTCTTACGTCTTGTCAGGTGGTTACGTGCTTATGTTACGTAATGTGACGTCTTATTTCGTGGTTATGTTACGCTGTGTTACGTCTTGGCACGTAGTTACGTGCTTATGTTGCGTAGTGTTACGTCTTGTGACGTGGTTACGTGTTTATGTTACGCTGTGTTACGTGTTGACACGTGGGTACGAGCTTATGTTACGTAGTGCGACGTCTTGTCATGCGGTTATGTTACGTTGTGTCACGTCTTGTTACGCGGTTACGTTTGTTGGTTACGTTAGATCTTGTTACGCGATTAGGTTAGATTATGATGGATTGAATAGATAATGAGAAGTCAAGATAAGGATAGGTTAGGGCGTTCGGTGCGGGGTTAGTTTAGAATACTTCTATATACCTTCACCGTAAAGCGATATACAGTTTATCTCTCTCCGTTTCGCACACTAACTGTTTAAGATATAAAAAGTTTGTAAGATTTAGAAAAAAGTATATAAAAGTGTTGTAACATTGGACAAGAAGTGTTTATAATCTAATTACTCCCCATATTACCGTGAATACCTGTGACGCTATCTGAATTACCTGTAAAATGACGTAAATACCTCTGATACCCTCCGAATCATGCGAAATTACCTTAAATAGCTCTGGCAGGAATAGCTGCTCTGAATTACCATAAACACTTGTAATACAACCCGGTTTATCATGCATATACACTTATTTACATTAATGAATCAAAATACATGCGGTGGGGATACTTCGATCGATGGCCTACGTCCAGCCCTATACAGGCACGATGCCGGGACGTTAGCAGTATAAATCTTTTATTCTTCTTTTTCAATGATGTTAGACAGTGTTATGCATGGACGAACATTGCCTGATTGATTGACACAGATATTTTAGAACATTAGCGCCGGGGGACTTCACCCTCAGTGTCGAAAAAATACCGCCAAAGGGTGTCAAAACATTTGTAAACTTTAATTGGTGGTGTCTTTGCGGTCTAAACCTCTTCCTCCTTTAACTCTGTCTATCCTAGCATCTCTCCAAGTTTTTCTATCTCTTCCGTATAAAGCGTATCCCTCTCTCCTTCAGCATCTAGCCTAGCACCTCTTTGGTTTCCTACCTCACCTGTATAAACCCACATTCCCCTTCTTCAGTATCTGTCTAGCCTAGCATTTCTGTCCGTTTCCCATATATTTCGCATATAAACGCATACTGTACTTCTCAACCTCTGTCTAGACTAGCACCTCTCCTCGTATTCCCTCACCTCTCTCATATAAAGCGTATTGCTTCTCCTTCAGCCCCTGCCTTACCACGGAGCTCTCTCCGTTTTCCATATGTTCCCCACATAAACGCATAGCGTACTCCTCGACCTCTAACCTAGTATCTCTCCTCGTATTCCCTGCCTCTATCATATAAAGGGCGTTCACCCTCCTTCAGCACCTGCTCTACCTCGGATCTCACCTCGTTTCCCTTATCTCTCCCGTATAAGTGCATTTTCCTCCTTGAAGACTCTCTCAACCTAGCATCTGTCCTCGTTTTCCTCGTCTCTTCATATAAACGCATACTCTGTCATTCAAACCCACCTAGCCTAATACCTCTCCTCGGTTCGCTATCTCTCCCATATAGAGTCATATTCTACCTTAAAACCTTGGCTAGTCTAGCATCTCCCCTCGTATTCCCTATCTCTTCCGTATAAAGCATATCCCTCCCTCCTTCAGCATCTGTCTAGCCTAGCATCTCTCCTTGGCTTCCTATCTCACCGATATAAACCTACATTCCCCATGTAAACATATTTTCCTCCCTGAAGGCTCTCACAACCTAGCATCTACCCTCGTTTTACTCATCTCTTCTTATAAACGCATACTCTACTATTCAAACCCTCCTAGCCTAATACCGCACCTCGATTTGCTAGCTCTCCCGTATAAAACCCATATTGTACTCTTCAAGCCCTGTCTAGTCTAGCACCTCACCTCGTATTCTCTATCTCTCGCGTATAAACCTATATCCCCTCCTTCAGCATCTGTCTAGTGTATCATCCGTCCACGTTTTTCCTATCTTTCCCATATAAACACATACTCCACAGCTTCAGCCCTGTCTAGCCTAGCATCGACGCTCGTATTCCCTATCTCTCCCATATAAACGCACTTTCTTCCTTGAACCGGCGCATCTACCGTTGTTCTCCCTATCCTTTCCCATATAAACGCAAAAAGGGAGTCAGCTCTCTCTATGATATGCTACTAACAAAGGAGTAATTATCAACCAGAAGAACAAAAACACAGATGGAAGCGTCTAATTAAAAATTAAAGGAAATGATGCAACTGAAAGACAAGTCTTTCACCAACTGCTAACTACAAAGCTAGAAAATATTGCAGAGTTCCAAGTGCAGACAATAAACCAAACAATTATGATTTTAGTCATTGATGAAACTGTACAGAATGATGAAATTAAAGCAGTAGTGAAACAAGAACTGAATACAAATGAAGAAATTTTTAACCTGAAAGTGGCAGGAAAAGCCAACGTACAAGGTGTAAGATATGCCTTTGTAACTATCACTACAGAGGCAGCAAATAGATTAATAAATAAGAGAAGAATAGGAGATGGCTGAGACAGATGGAGAATAAAAGCTACAGACATCTTGAAAATATGTTATAAATGCTACAGAGTGGGACACAAGGTAAATGATTGCTCAAAGCAAAAAATAGAATTAATATGTCACAATTGTGGTGAAATAGGACATAAAATTAAAGAATGATAGAATGCAACAACATGCTATTTATGCCAATCTAAAGAACACAAGACGGAGACAATGCGATGTCCTGAATATAGGAGACTCGTAGTGGCTCAGGAAAGGGAGAAAAGGAACGTTTTCACGAATCAAAAACTAAATTAATACAGGTAAACCTTGATAGGAGTAAACAAGCAATGGATCTAATGATCCATAAATGTGCAGTAAATAAAGTGAACTTAACAATAATAGCAGAACCAAATAGAAACATGGCAAAATTTAATCCAGCATGAATAACAGACGAATATATAGATGCTACTATGTATATACCACCAACTGGTTTAGAAGTACGCGAAACTGGGAATGGGAAAGAATATGTATGGGTAGAATTAGATGAAATGTTCATTTACTCTTGTTATGTTTCGCCTACCATTACTGAAGAAGATCTTCAACATTACTTGAGTAAAATACGACGTAATATTAAACAACGAGGGAAAAACAAAAAGAAAGTGTTAATCGGAGGGGACTTTAATGCAAAAGCATATCTATGGGGTTCTCCGTTTGAAGATAAGAAAGGAAGCACTCTGGAAGAGTGGATAAATGAAAATTACTATAATATTTTAAATGATGGAAAGGTACCCACCTTTGAAAGGAATAATGTGTCGTCATACATAGATGTTACAATATGCTCAACAGAAATAGGAAAACTGGTCAGAAACTGGTATGTGGATGAAGAAAACTTAAGTTACCATAAGAATATATATATATTGAACTACAGAAACAAAGTTACATAGAAACAAAACAATCAGAACAAATGAAAGGTTGGATATATAAGAAAGAGGATAAAGATGTATTACTCACAAAGGTGGATCAAGAATGTGGAACGATTGAGTACTAGATACGAACCGAGTGAATTTAAACAGTTAATGGAAAGTGCATGTATTTATGCACTTAGCAAGAAACATGGTTACTGGAAACATAAGCCAGTATACTGGTGGAATGACAACATAGCTCAATTAAGAAGACAAATTACTGAGGCGAGGAGAAAAGTGACAAGGACAAATCGTAAAATAAATTTCGATAACCCTGAGAAGTATGAAATGCAAAACCAGTACAGCCAGTGCAGGAAAGCCTTAAAAGATGCTATTAAATTATTAAAAAAGATTGCATGGGACCAAATAGGCACCGCTATAGATGCAGATACTTGTGGTCTTGGATATAAAATAGTTACAGGGAAGATAGGGGCCAGATCACCATTGCTGGCCACAGATGAAGAGCAGCTAGAAATAGCAGAAACGCTGTTCCAAGAACATAAAATAAATGTCTGGCCATCGGTAAAAGTAAGTAGCGAAGAAATACCTTTATGCGCCAGTAAGGAACTAATCGAGGCTGTATATCCCATTAAAGCAGGAAAGGCGGCGGGACCAGATGGAATCCCCCCAGAAGTTATTAAAGTTGTTCGGAACATAGGCCTGATATATTTGTAAATACAGTAAATCCGCTCCTACTTAAAGGGAATTTCCCAATAGAATGGAAAACAGCTAGACCCATACTTATAGAAAAACCGAAAAAGGAGATGGCACAAGGAAATATAGACCTTTGTGGCTAATAAATGTCATAGGAAAAGTCTTTGAGCAGATAATCAACAAACGACTCGTAGAAGAGATTGAGCAAAAGGGAGGGTTAGCAGAAACACAACTTGGCTTCAGAAAGGGTTTATCGACGGTAGGAGCTGTGGAGTTTATACAAAGAACTGTAAAGGATGAAATCAAACAAGGAAACAAATATGCTCTTATGGTCACTTTTGACGTTAAAAATTGCTTTCAACTCAGCGCCATGGGAAGGAATTATAAGAGAGTTAAAAAGGCGAAAAATAGCTCCATATTTAACTACACTTATTTTTAGCTACCTCGAAGATAGGAATACATTAATAGGAAAAAGTACAAAGCTGGCTGTGTGCTACGGGGTAACCCAAGGCTCCGTTTTGGGATCAACATTATGGAACCTTTATTATAATGGGGTTTTAAATTTGAAATTACCAGCAGGATCTAAAATGATTGGATATGCCGATGATCTGGCATTATTAGTTTTCAGAAACACAGAGAGGAAATGGAAGAAAAAATTGCCTGGTCCATGAATAAGATTGATATCTGGATGTCCCAAAAATATTAAGTTTGGCACCTGAAAAAATCGAAATTGTTATCCTGGAGGGAAGAAGAACGTTAAAGGAAATACATATAAGTTCTAATAATCAGAAATTTAGTGCTAAGAACTACCTGAAATATCTGGAGTCCAAATTGGGCACAATATGAGTATGTGGACACACATAAAATACGTGACTAGTAAGGCAGAAAAAACTGTTGGAGCCCTGGGACGCCTTATGTCAAATATGGGAGGACCGAAACAAGGGAAAAGAAAAGTACTTGGGAGCGTAATTAACTCCATAATCCTTTACTGTGCTCCAGCCTGGAAGGCCTGGATAGAAAAGAACACATATAGAAGAATAATTGAAAGAGTGCAGCGATTGCCATAAGAATAGCAAGTGCATACAGAACAGTTTCCACCAAGGCAATCCAAGTTATAGCAGGAACTATACCCATACATTTATTAGTCCAAGAGCGGTCATATGGATATATAAATAACAAGATACATAGAACACAGGCAAGAGATTCTTCTATTAAAACATGGCAAACGGAATGGGAATTAGAAAGTGAAACAGCACAATGGGCCAAGACTTTGATACCAAATATAGAAGCTTGGCTGAATAGAAAACCTGGACAAGTGGGATACTACCTTACACAATTCTTATCTGGACACGGACGTTTTAAAACTTATTTATATAAAATTAACCTGGTAAACAGCGAGGCCAGCACATACTGTGAAGAAAAGACACACCTGAACATACAATATTAATATGTAACAAGTGGAGTAATTTAAGGCAGAAATACGCGCGACAAATTGGGCAAGATATAACGGTGGACAATATTATGACACAAATGCTAGAAAACTAAAAGAAATGGACAATCATTGAAGAAATGATAACTAGCATACTTAAAAGGGAAAAAAGGTGAAAAAAGGACTAAAATATGAGTGCCACATAAGCGAAGTAATACCGAAAGGTAGTCCCACGATGTGCGCATTACTCCCAGCAGGGGTTTTTTAGTTGGTGGAAATCCAACTCGCCTGGTGGCGTCTTTGAAAGATTTTTCCCCTGGTATAAAAAAAAGAACTAGTAATAAGTTAGTAGCAGCAGTACTACTACTACTACTACTACTACTACTACTACTACTACTACTACTACTACTACTACTACTACTACTACTACTACTACTACTAGTAGTAGTAAATGTAGCTGTAGCAGCAATAGAAGCGGCAGTACAAGTGGTATTAGTAGTAGCACCAGCAGCATTTGTAGTTCCAACAGCATTAGTAGTAGTAGTAGCAGCAACAGTGGTAACGGATCAAAGCAGTATTATTAGCAGCAGTAGAAGTGTTAGTAGGTTAGTGATAGCAGTAATAGCGGTATTAGAAGTAGTACTAGCTGCAGCATTACTAGCACCGGTATGAATAGTAGTACTAGTATTAACAAAAAAGCAGTAGTATTTCCAGGAGAAGTAGTAGCAGATGTAAGCAGTAGTATTAGATGCAGTCGTGGTAGCAAAAGAAAACAGTAGCAGTAGTGGAACTAGAAATGGCAGTGACAGTAGCAGCACTAGCAGTAGTATTAGGATCAGCAGCTATAGCAGTATTAGCAACAACAGTAGTAGTAACAGGAGTAAAGCAGTAGCAGCAGTAGAAGTAGTAAGAGTAATAATAGTAGGATCAATACTAAAAGTAGTAGCAGCAGTAGTAATAACAGTAGCAGTAGTCGTAGCAGTAGCAGCACTAGTAGCGGTAGCAACAGTAGGAGTAGTAGCAGCAGTTGTAGCTGCGGCAGTAGTAAGGTAGCTGTAGCAGCAGAAGTAGTAGTAGTAACAGTAGCAATTGTAGCAGTACTAACAGCATTAGTAGCAGTAATACTAGCAGCAACATCAGCAACAGAAGAAAACGGTAATATCAGCAGCGTTAGAAGCGATAGTAATAGTATCCATAGTATTAGTGGGGTTAGAAATAGTGGTAACAGCAATAGTACTAGCAGCAGTAATCGTGGTAGCAGTAGCAAAAGAGAGAACTAGTATTACTACTGGTAGTAGTAGCAGAAGCAAGCAGTAGTTTCAGCTGTACCATACGTAGCAGAAGAAAGCAGTGATAGCAGTAGATGACCGTAGTAGCAGCAGCATTAATGACGGTAGCAAAAGCAGCACCGGTAGCAGAAGTAGTAGTGACTACAGTAGCAGCAACATTAATGATAGTCGCAGAAGCAGCACCAGTAGTGTTAGTAGCAATATTAGTAGTAGTAGCAGGAGTGGCAGTAGTAGCAATAACAGTAGTAGCAGGAGTGGCAGTAGTAGCAATAACAGTAGTAGTTGTAGTGGCAGAAGCAGTAGAATAGCAGCAGTAGTAGTAGTAGCAGCAGTAACAGTAGCAGAAGTAGTAGTTTTACCAGCAGCAATAGTAGTAGAAGCAGTAAAATTAGCTGTAGCCGCAGTGGAAAGAGTAGTAGCAGTAGCAGCACACCAGCAGAAACAGTAGCAGTACCAGCAACATTGTAGAAGTAGCACCAGTAGCAACAGCAGTAACAGAACAAAGAAGTGGTATTAGCAGCAGTAGCATTAACAGGTGTAGAAATTGTAGTACTAGCAGCCGTAACAGTGGCAGTGTTAAAAGTACAAGTAACAGGAATAACACTAACAGCAGCGGTGATAGTAGTACTAGTAGTAGCAAAAGAAAGCAGTATTATTACCAAGAATAGTAGTAGCATAACTAAAGGGTAGTATTAGCTGCAGTAGTGGTAACAGAAGAAAACAGTAGTGGCAGTAAGAGAAGTAGTAGTGGCAGCAGCATTAGGAGTAGTAGTACCAGCAGTACCAGTAGTAGTAATAGTAGTAGAAGCAGTGCTAGTAACATGAGCAGCCGCACCTTGCAGTAGCAGCAGTGGTAGTAGTAATAGTAGCAGTAGTAGTAGTAGTAGTAGTAGTAGTAGTAGTAGTGGTTACAGTAGAAGTAGTAGTAGCTGCAGCTGTAGTAGTAGGAAAAGTAGCAGTACTAGTAGTTGCAGCAGAAGTAGTAGTATGAATAGCAGCGGCAGTAGTAGTGGTAGTAGTAGTAGTAGTAGTAGTAGTAGTAGTAGTAGTAGTAGTAGTAGTAGTGGCAACAGCAGCGGTATTAGTTGTGGTACTAATAGACGTATTACCAGCAGCAGTAGTAACAGTAATAGTAGCAGCAGAAGTAGGAGTAGCAGAAGAAAACTATAGTATTAGATACAGTAGTTGCAGCAACAGCAGCAGTGGTAGTGGTAGCAGCACCAGTAGTATAAGTAACAGGGCGGAATAGTAGTGATAGTAGTTATGGTAGTAGAAGTGGTAATAGCAGCAGCAGGGGTGGTAGAAGAAAGTAAAGGTATTAGTATTAGCAGCAGTAGAAAGAGTAATCGTAAGCGGAGGGAGTAGTAGCAGCAGCAGTAATTGTAATAGGAGCAGCAGTAGTGTTAGCAACAACAGTAATAGTAGTAGCAAAAGAATGCAATAGAGTAGTGGCAGCAGCACTGGCAGGAGAAAGCAGCAGTATTAGTAGCAGCAATATTAGCATCAGTAGAACTAGTAGCAGCAGTAGTTGTAGTACTAGCAGTAGTAGTGTTAGTAACAGTAGTAGAAGCAGTTATAGTAACATCAGCGGGAGCTGCACTAGTAGCAAAAGTGGTGGTCGTAGCAGAAGCATAAGCACCGGTAACACCTGCAGCTGTAGTACTAGCAGCAGCAGTACTGAATGGAAGAATATGGTAATATTAACAGCGGAGGCAGTTCTAATAGTAAACATATCAGCAACAGTAGTAGTAGTGTTAGCAGCAGCAAAAGTAGATAATAGCAGTAGTATTAATTGTGGGAGTGGTGGTAGTAGTATTAGTAGTTGTAGTAGTAGTAGTAGTAGTAGTAGTAGTAGTAGTAGTAGTAGTAGTAGTGGTGGTGGTGGTGGTAGTAGTAGCAATGGAGGCAACTTCAGCAGTAGCAGAATAAATCAGCAGTATTACCAGCGGTAATTAGCAGTAGTAGTATTAGTAGTAGTTTTAACAGCAGCGTTGGTAGTAGTACTAGCAGCAGCAATAGCAAAGAAAAGCTCTACTATTAATTATGGTAGCATTAGAACCAGCAGCAGCAGCAGCAAAAGTAGCAGAAGAAAGCTGTTGTATTGGCAGCGGCTGTATTAGAATAAAGCCTTAGTGTTTGTAGCAGCAGTAGCAACAATAGAAGCAGCATAAGTAGTAGAGGAAAGCAGTAGTTCTACCAGCAGTTGGAGTAGATGAAGAAAGCAGTAAGATTCGCAGCAGGAAGGGCAGAAGGAAGCTGTAGTTTTAGCAGTAGCATCAGTTGCAGTATTGGTAGTAGCAGCAGTGGTTGTGGTAGGACCAGCAGTATTATTATTATTATTATTATTAGTAGTAGTAGTAGTAGTAGTAGTAGTAGTAGTAGTAGTAGTAGTAGTAGTAGTAGTTGCAGAAATAGCAGAATGTAGTATATTACCTGCGGGACTCACAGGAGAAGGCAGTAGTTTTAGTAGCAGTAACATTAGTAGCAGTGGCACCAGCATCACTAGTAGTAGATGCAGCAGTGGTGATATAAGCAGCAGCATTAGTAGTAGTTGTTGCAGCCGCCGTGGTATATGTACTACCAGTAGCAGTAGCAGATGATGGCAGTTGTGTTAATGTTGGTGGTGGTAGTAGTAGTAGTAGTAGTAGTAGTAGTAGTAGTAGTAGTAGTAGTAGTAGTAGTAGTAGTAGTAGTAGTAGTAGTAGTACCATTAGTAGTAGTAGCAGCAGAAGAAGGCGGTAGTATTAGCAGCAGCAAAGGTAGACGAAAGCAGCAGTATTTTGTTGTAACAAAAGTGAGCAGTAGTACTGGTAGTGGCAATAGTAGTAGTAGTAGTAGTAGTAGTAGTAGTAGTAGTTGTTGTTGTTGTAGTAATTTTAATTTTAGCAGCAGGTGTGATGATGCTACTACTATCTACAATAGCAGAAGAAAGCTGTAGTATTATTAGTAGTAGCAATACAGCAGAAGTAGCAGAATAAAGTAGTAGTATTTGCAGCAGCAATAGTAGAAGAAAGCAGTAGTATTTCTAGCAGCAGAAGTGGTAGCAATAGTAGCAGTAGTGTTGATTGTAGTAGCAGTTGTAGTACTAGTAGTAGCAGTAATGCTGAGAAAGCAGTAACAGTAGTTGCAGAAGAAAGCAGTGGTATTAGCAACAGCAATAGCAGAAAAAAGCAGTAATATTAGTTAAAGCAGAAGTAGCAGCAACAGGAGTGGTGACAGTACTTACAGCAAAATTGGCAGAAGAAGGCAGTATTATTGTTGTTGACAATAGCAGTAGTGTAAGAAGCGACAGTAGAAGCAAACGAAACCAGTAGTATTAGCAGGAGCAAAGCGGAAGAAGGCAGTGGAATTTGCAGCAGGAGCAATAGGAGAAGCAGCAGCAGTAGTCGTAGTAGTAGTGAAAATAGCAATAGCAGTAAGTGAAAGAAAGCAGTGGTATTACCAGTAGTAGTAGCAGCAGAAAAAAATTCACTATTATTAGCAGCATTAGCAGAAAAAGCAGCAGTAGTAGCAAAGTAAGAGCAGCAACAGTAGTAGTAACAGCAGTAGTAGAAGTAGTAGGAGTACTAGTAGTAGGAGCAGTAGTAGCAGATTAGTACCAGTAGTAGCGACAGCAGCAGTAGTAGTATCAGTAGCAAAAGTAGTAGTAGCACTAGTAATGTTAGCTGTAGCTGCAGCAGTAGTAATAGTACTAGTAGCAGGAGTAGTATTAGTAGTAGTAGAAACATCAGCAGTAGTAGTTGTAGGACCAGCAGCAGTAGTAATAGTTGGACCAGTAGCAAGAGCAGTGACAGAAGAAAGTGGTAGTATTATCAGCAGTAGTACTAGCAGCTGGAAAAGTGGTAGTAAAGGTAATGTTAAGTATCACGGAGGGGCCCCTGGAACCGGGACACCGCACCGCGCGTAGGCCAGTCGGTCCTTTGTGCTTACAACGTAACTCCTGGGAGGAAACGATGAGGGGAGAGACCCGAAGGGCGACCAGATCCGGATTTCGACGGGGACAAGCATGGACGGGGTTCCTAAAGTTTGCATACACAAGCATCCGACACCGCACGGTCCCTGCCCACAAACCATCAACCTACGTGATCCTCCGGAGCGGATCCCCACGCTGAGAAGAAGCCTTACTGAGTGCTACCCAGCGACGCCAGGGAAGAAACATTTACAACACGCAAGTCTTCGCCCAGCCGCAACCCGCGTCGCTTGATCCTACAACCCTGAAACAGATGACAAGGAGGATGATGGATACAGCAAAATGAGACGGAAAGTCGTGGTAGAAGATGAACCACCCCAGCATTCGCCTGGCGATGCGGGAATACCACGAGAAACCCATGCGCCAGAGTGGGCGGTCGCCGGTGTAGATCCCGGGACCTCTCGAATGCTGGCCACAGACGTAATCACCTGAGCCATCCCGCTCGGTTAAAGGTGGTAGTAGAAGCATCAGCACTAGTAGTAGAAGTAGTATTAGTAGTAGTAGTAGTAGTAGTAGTAGTAGTAGTAGTAGTAATAGTAGTTCTCCCTCAGAGGAAAAGTCCTATAAAGACGTCCAAGGCAAGTTGGATTCTCACCAAATAAAAGAAAACCTGCAAGCCATTATTAACTTCTGTTGGAACTACCAGACGGTATTACTTCAATACAAGCGGCTATAGATGGTCCACAGTAGCAGTGGTAGCAGAAGAAAGTAGTAGTACCAGGAGTAGTAGTAGTAGTAGTAGTAGTAGAAGAAGAAAGTAGTACTACTATCAGGAGTATTAGTAGTTAAAGAGACCCGTAGTATTAGCTCCAGTAGCAGGAGAAAGTAGTAGTAGTAGTAGTAGTAGTAGTAGTAGTAGTAGTAGTAGTAGTAGTAGTAGTAGTAGTAGTAGAGGCAGTAGTTCCAGTG